>JAYGXS010000003.1:50241479-50266360 GCA_036362985.1 Ligula intestinalis
AACTCAACTCAGCAGACTAGACCACGACCACTAAAGATCGTCCTAACCAGCGACACAGAAGCAAAACTTCTACTGTCAAGACTATAGAAAGGATGTGTTATTTCAGCCGGATTACTCTCCTGTCGACAGGCTGAAACGCCGCATGCTAGTTCTACAATTGAGGGAACGCAGAATCAAAGGCAAACCGAATCTCGTGATCTTCAAGGACCAGCTAGTCGAAAGAAATTCTGCCCCCTCATAGACCAAACCGATTCGCATGACCGCGCAGCTACTCCAGTAGCCTGCATTGGGGCTACAAATGGACCACGCAAGAATTCAAAATTGTCATTTATGTATACCAATGCGCAAAACTTACTTTCAAACATGGATGAACTAAGGATCAACGTATCCGACCTCCTTCCCGATGTTATTTCGATAACAGAAACATGGTTGTCGGATCAGATTGACAATCGTGAGATTGGAATCTTCGGCTTTCAACTGTTCCGGAAAGACAGAGACAACCGAAGAGGCGGAGGCGTAGCAACCTTCGTGAAGAACAGTTTGTAAGTTTCTGAAAAAACGGCGAATCTATCTTGCCAAGAAGCGGTATGGTTAACTGTAAGAGCAACGGGTTCCCAACGCCTTGATTTCTTAACTGTCTACCGACCACCGAGGAACAATCCTGAGGCCGATGCCCTATTGCTGGATGAACTTAAAACCCTCGCTACGTGACCAAATACCCTTATTGTTGGGGACTTCAACGCTCCTACCATCAACTGGAGCTCCTCCTCAGCTGATAGCTCTGAATAAGGTTCCTGAATATAACCCAATCCCTACTTCTCACCCAGCACGTCACATTTCCCACAAGAATTCGTGAAGGCCAGCGGATGAACTGCCTTGACCTTGTGGTCACTAAGTCGCTCGACAATATCGACATTGTGAATTGCTTACCCCCACTAGGCCAGAGTGACCATGTAGTTCTCATGTGGGAGTACAGTTTATTTTCTTTGCCTGCCGAACCACAAGACCTCCGTCCTAATATTTGGCGTGGCTATTTCGAGCAAATGAAACATGATCTCTGTTTCATAGACTGGACATTCACCCTATCCGACAACGTTGAAGAAGCTTGGGAAAAGTTCAACGGAATAGTCCATAACCTCATCTCTAGCCACTGCCCTGTCACTCACCGAAAACTTACAAACAGGCCTCGCTGGCTGAATCCATCCTTAAAAACTGAAGTTAACAAGAAGGGAAAACTGTTTAAAAAGTACCGAATTGATAGGTCACTTGAATCTCTTAATAGGCACAAAATGCAGAGGAACCGGGTCAAACGTCTCATTGTCAGAGCTCGACAGCAGTTCGAAGAGCATCTGTTAAACCGAGCCGTGGTTAACCCCAAAGTCCTGTACAGTTATATAAGACAGAGCACGCAGAATAAGGATCCTATCCCCCTACTGCGAACTGCCGAAGGTGCCGAAATCTCAGAGGACAAGGATAAAGCTGACCATCTCTCTCAGTTCTTCCGGTCCGTCGAGATGACTGAACCCGGTTTTCTATCCCACACTTATGAAGACAATTCGATCCCATCTATTGATAAAGTCCTCTTCACCGAAGATGTAATTAAGAATGAGCTTCTTAATTTGAAAGAATCGACCTCCCCAGGCCCCGATGCAATCCCGGCCAAGCTGTTGAAGGAGCTAGCTTCTGAAATGGCCAAGCCGCTAGCCCTAATCTTCCAGGCGTCATTTTTATGGGCTGCCTTCCATCTGATTGGAAGACAGCGACGATCATCCAATTTTCAAGAGTGGAAGCCGAGCGTCCGCAACTAACAACAGGCCGGTGAGCCTTACCTCCATTTGTTGCAAAACCATGGAAAAAATCATTAAGAAGGCGTTGATGCAGTTCCTAGAGCAGAATCACCTCTTTTCCGATGCCCAACATGGTTTTCGCAGTGGTAGGTCCTGCCTTACCAATCTGCTATTCTCACTTGATAGCTGGACCAAAGCACGTGACGAGGGCAGAACGGTGCATGCGATCTACATTGACTTCAAAAAGGCCTTTGATACCGTCCCTCATCAATGCCGGCTGCTTAAGCTGCGCAGCGCAGGCGTTCGCAGGAACCTCCTCCGATGGATCCAACACTTTTTGACAGGATGGTCACAAAGAGTCCAAGTCGGTCGCCAGCAGTCCTCGGGTTTACCTGTTGTGAGTGGCGTCCCATAGGGCTCAGTTTTAGGTCCCGTATTGTGTCAGGGATCTAGTCTGTGAAGTCACCTCGTTCGCCGATGACATCAGATTATGGAAAGTTGTCCAAAGTACGGCAGACGAAAACCATCTACAAGCCAACTTGAACAGATTGGAGGATTGGAGCTTTGGCTAACGTCGTTCAATGTTAGTAAATGTAACTTTCTTCAAATCGGCAGTTGTAGAGTATCTTGCACGAAAGTCTATTCTTTAAATTTTACTCCGCTGCAACAAGTTGAGAGTCAGAAGGACTTGGGTGTGTGGATAACTTCTTCACTCAAACCAACGCTGAAATGTACAAAGGCGGCGAAGCCGGCCAGATCGATGTCACAGCTGATTAGATGAGCCTTTGTGGGGTTTGAGAAAGACAGCTTTTCCAAAATCTTTGGAAGCTTCATTCGGCCGCACCTTGAGTTCGCTATACAGGCATGGAAACCATGGACTGTCAAAGATTGTACTGTCTTAGAGAAGGTCCCGAGGCGAGTGACAAAGATGTTCAAATGTCTAGGAACATTTCCCTATGAAAGCAGACTGTCCATTCTCGACCTATTTCCCCTTTCCTACAGACAAATCCGAGAGGACCTCATATTAACCTTCCGTATCATGAATAACCTGCATTGTTGTTTCGTTTCTGGTGATTTCTCTGCCCAGGCTAACACGCCAACTTTGCGCGGGCATTCCCTTAAACTACGCCCGGGCAAAGCAAGGATCGACGGAAGAAAATTTTTCTTTACCAACAGAGTAGTTTCAGCGTGGAACGCTCTTCCAGAAGAGGTAGTCCTCTCCACTTGTGTCAATGCATTTAAGAGTAAACTGGACATGTATCAAGCGCAAACGCAATGAAGGTAAAAACTCCTTCATCAGATTACAATGAATCACTTTACAATGAATCACATTGCTTATCACATACAGTGCATTAAATTATACTACTCGCAATTTGCAAGTAGCCATATATTCGTATGTCATATTTTGCGGAGATTGTTTTTCCCGGTACATGTGACTGTCGTACATTTTTACTTTTTCTTTGTATCAACTGATTTCCTATCATCCTGTTAGCAACAGGGAGTTCAAAGGCATTCGCATATCTTTCCCTCAATAAACTGATACTGATACAGATCTGCAGGTTGGGCATGAGACGAGGTACTCCACGTATTGCAGGCAGCCTTGCACTTAATTCCACGGGGTACCTATTGTCGTACCCCAACGTCATGACCCCTCGCCGCCCTACTCTATGGAATATAACCTAAGGCTACCTTAAACACTGGATAGGAGGACCTATCTTAGTGTCTCCACCCTGTGCATTATCGCAGATCTTCTCCTACTACTGTAGCCACCATTTGTATAAAGTGGGTCGGTGACTGTTAGAAGTCATGGTGGCGAAGTTGAGGGAATAGTCCACATTTTGGACAGATACGGTGATGATGATACAAGCAAAATGCGGGTCCCGGAAGTAATTGAGAAGAAGTAGACGCGATCACTGGGGACAAGAACTTCATTTGCCTGACATTCTGGATTCCAGCTTGCATCCATCTTCAGAAACAGCACCAGATAAGGGTTATTCGTATAGAGGAAGTTCCAGTCTTATAGGATGTAATCCCTAGGCTACTGGGTACCCATCACAATTAACGGCTTCCCTTCGTCGGTTATGGATGCACTCTGGTGCACTAATGGCTTGCTGACCGGCATGCGGGTCGTTAGTAGCTGAAATGTCATCACCCGGAGGAGATGTTGGCAGGATAATTGCTCGCCCACTTGGCTCGCCGGCACTGGCGTTGGGACGTGTGTTCGCCCGCGCGCTCCCCGAGTGGCCGGTTTCTTTGGCCAGACCAAGTCTCAGGACGTCATTGTATTTGTTACTAGACTGGGGACCCGTAAGCCATAACCGAAGCAACTCCCGGCTCACACAGCACCCTGCAACTGCTGGGCGCAGATCCAGTCGAATAGTTTTGGCTGATCACCGGGCTGAGCCATTGTGTCAGCGACAAGCGAATGCTGGATGTTATTTATCCACCAAAGGACAGCAGGCGCTTGAGGTTGGGGAAACTGGGGTGGAGAGTAGCTTCGGTGCCTGCCGTCTATCTGACGTTCACCGACTCCTCCATGCTAACATCGGTTGGAGGCTCGAGTAGGGCACCACTTGGGTCTGGGAATGACTAACTGACGACGGCTTATAAGCCAGAAATGGTTATTCCAGCCTCCCCCGTGTTTTCCGGCAAAACTATCTATCAGCTTGTCTGATTGAGTATTCTCGCCGGTTGTTCGCAAAGCATCAAGTTGGCAAGTGGGGGTTTTAAAAAGTGCGAAATGAGGGACATTGCTCGAAGCACATTCAGAGGGCATCCGTAAAACAGAAACGAGAGGAAGGAGGAACCGGCCGTTCAGAAGCTACTTTGCCACAGTTCTTTATACTAACTGTGGACAAATGGACCTGCCGCCTATCGTTCTAAAACGGTATACTCCAATGTCTTCTCACTAATCAGGGTCCATTTTATTAGCAGAAAACTAGTCAACGGGGCTTTTGCGCGAAGCGGTTTTCTAGCTTTCATCTTGCACGGAACGAGGGCTAATTTGTCTGTATAATTATTGTTTCATGTACATAAATCTAAGACTGGTGTGTTTGCGTGGTTTTAGTTAGTAAAACTTTGGTCTCTTCCAAGTTACCTTGTGATATCTTTTCAGGACTAGACAAGGATGACCGCTGATGAAGAATATTTCAGTTCATTTGAGAACTTGATCTCTCTAGTTTAGTAGGTGTTCTTGACAGATTTGAACACTTTGCCGTCAACTTGAAGAAGAAGAAGAAGAAGAAGAAGAAGAAGACAACCTTAAATACCTCGGGGCGAGACTGCTGCCGAATGGAGAAAGTAAGTGCGACCTAGTTCCCCTGGTCAATCTTGCTCGCAGGGTCTACTCAATCCTCAAAAAGCGCCTATAAACCTGACGCGACACTCCCATCTCCATAAAGATCCGTGTGTACCGCGTATACGTCCGGTCAGTCCTTCTGTATAGATGTGAATACTGGGCTTCGCGTATTGAAAATGAACGAAGACTGGAGATGTTTGACAATCGCTGCCTGAGGACCATCCTTCGAATGTAGTTTACCGACTCCGTCTCAAATGAGACAGTCCGCACTCGTACAACAGCATTGCGAAAATATCTCAGGCCGTCCAGTGACGATGCTTGGGGTGGTTTTAGCACGTTCTTTGTTGTCCACATCACGAGCTTTTTTGTGCTGCCCTCAATCCGGACCTGAAGGCGTGGCAGAGGAGGGCAACTAAAGGCTTGGTTTGCCACCGTTCGTCAAGGCATGGAAGTGGTTCTTGGGCCTTCTGCTTTCAGTCTTTGTCGCTAGAGAAGGAAATGGGTGAATCTTTCCAGATCCGCCGCCGATAATCCTCATGTGTACAGAATTACCGTCCATGACGTCCTTGAAGCCAGGTAGTTCAATCATGATCCCAGCCGTATCAAGTAAAAATATCGGATTTGAACAAACCATTTGCATGTTCACTTGTCTTGGCCATTTGACCCAGTTTTTAAAACCTTAGCGGTCTTCCTGGAATTCGAACACACGACAGCAAGGATCAAGGTTGAGCACAGTCCACGCTACGAGCTATGAGGTCCGAACGTGAGCCGTGAATTTAAGCACTTGACCCAAATGCGACGGGGCCTCGTAGCTCAGGTGGTCAGAGCGTTGGCTGTACTCGAACCTCCTATTTGTTGACTTAAGTTCAAATCCCACCGAGACCGCCGAGATTTTCACGATTGCATCAAAGGAATTTCCTTATTTTTACCCTTTTAAAGGGCTGACTAAACCCAAATTCACTAACTTTGGAGAAGTACTTCGACTGCTTTAATCACTTACTATTAGGCGGCGTTTTACCGAATAGGGCCCCTGCATTAAACCTGGGGCCGGGAAAGGCAGGCGGGACTTAGGCGTCAAGTGGGGCCAATGCTGGATGACTACTTAAGGCTACTGTCACTTTGTCAAAATAAGTAAGCTTCCATCTGAAAATTTAGTTTAATTGGCAGAAAACGATTATTTCAGGACATTCAAAAGCACCAGAATTGACTCAAAAATCGAAGAAAAAAAACAGTTTTATGTGACCTGATGTTATTTGTATGCATAACTCGCAAAGCGGCCAACAGTCTACAAATTCGAGAGATATAAGACAAGGCAACACAGCGAAAAACGGTAGATGTATGCAGTCAAACTATTGGTAACTCTGTTTGGAGTGGAATTTACTGCATTGAATTTAGGAAAAGTGAGATCAGCCTCAGGCAGAGCAGCACTAGACCTGCTAGAGATTATAATGTAGTTGTTTTTGAAGACCGTGCAAAAGACCGCCGTATTTGCGGAAAGGTGCGGTGTGTGATTCAAAACCTTCAAATAATCCACAAGTAGTTTGGAAGCTTTTGTTTGAGCAACGTATGATAACCGACTCATTGGGAACCTGCAGATGCTGCTCTTCTTGGAAAGTTCTTCAGGTCTTTGGCTGACGATTCTTATTTTCATTTGTTCATACAGCTTTGAGAAGTCATCTTGGGAATATTTGCAGACTTGGTACAGCTTTGTTCATCAAACAACAGGATTCTGAACACATTCAATAAAGGCAGGGAGTACAATTCAGATCATACAAGGTTTTATGCCCCGCTATGGAAAAATGGAACTTTCCTAGATACTCGAACATTTTCTTGTCTAAATGACGTTTAAAAATAGATTTACCTCCCCTTTTTCCAGTACTTCAGCATAGCATTGAGACTTTATATTTTGTTTCCTGCCCTCTCAGTTGATGTTTTGAATCGGAAAACTTTATCCTGGTGTTCAACCTTATGGTCAAAGCCTTCATCCGACTATACTGTCCCTATAGGCCTTATCACATGCATTCTATGCTTTTATTTTAACGAGAGTTGCTAAAATGTATTTCTTTCATTATGCGCACAGCTGCCCAGAGTAAGAGTTTATCCGTTAACCAAATCCACCACCCTCCGTTAGCAGCTGTGCAGAAACCTTCTGCCACATTCATTCTCGTCTGTTAAGCCTTCAGCGCAGACGAGATGAACAATAAACGTAGCATCTCTTGCTAGCTTAACACTGCTGACGGCCCCTTATCAACTTCAGGTGGCTATTCCGATCGCACCTTCTAAGTATTCTCTTTAGGTCGTGTCGATGTGGATATGCTTTTACATCAATATTTACCTGTCACCGCTTTCTCTCCCTCCCTCTGTAGTATCTATCCCTACCGAGTGTGGTGGAACGCGTGGACGATGCCAGTGGCTCGGTCTTATTGATGGTGCCTCAGACCGGCCAGCGTTTCACGCTGACTAGCTCTCATCAGCAGTGCACTTCGGCTGGCACGAGTGCCAGCCTGCCCCCCGCCTCACCAGTGCAACTGCCAATGCCCATACAAACCAGTCGCCATGGTGAAGAGCAGACCCGACAACAGCTATCCGCCCGTCAGGCTGCTTCTTCTGTCCTCACACGGATGCGTAGGCGGGATTCCTACTCCAGAAGTGGCCTATCCGGATCCCAACCGCCACCCCAAGCTGCAACGGCGGCCACGGCAGGATCGTCCTCAGAGCCAGTTGGACACTCGACCAGAGAGTCCTCCGTCTCTGAGGGTCAGTCCTCTTTGCCAGCGCGGTCGGATCATGAGACCTGTGCCACAGGTAAAATAACCTTCTCCACCCGGCTTTTTGTGTTAGGCGAGCTAAAACCTGAAATTTTTGTCAAGTTTCCCAGCTGACGCCACTAATTTTTCTTCCTTAAGGAGATCGGGAATCGATGCCGCCTGCGACCACATCGCGTGGTACCTGTTTACGCCAATCAGGAAAGCATGTCGCCGAAGAGTTAATGTTCGCTGCTGCCGAGGGCAATGTGAAGAAAATCACCTGGTTGATAAAACATAGCGAGATTGATGTAAGTTTTGCCGTTTATGCATACCTTTTGTTGGGAGGATGTATAAGGCAAAGTAAGCAGACTTTTTGATTTGCGCTCCTGTTCGTACACACACCGGTACTATATTATTTTATGGTATTTACTGACAACTTGATAGTAGTGTTTGTTATACGAATGTATAAATAACCAAGATATGGTCGGCAATCAGAGGTGGCATAAAGCGGCGCGAAGGGCATAAGGTAACGGTGGTATTCAGTTTCTCACATTTCGCTAGTATGATAGCAGTGATGACATGGATGGGCAACTGCTAGAACTTAACTTCCCCTATGCTCATTTGGGGATTCAGTTATTTGGTTTTTACTCGTGTTAACAGCATATTATGCACGAAGCTTTTATATGCACAGAGGGAGGGTTTTCGTAGTCTGATCGTATCAGCTTTCGTTATCACAAATAGGCACTGTGCTGGATATCAGTACCTACCGGATGCGTAAGGATAGGGCTGCTTACCACTCTTGTTTCGTCTGTCCCTAGCAATGCCGTTGTAGAGTTGTCTATTACGTTGTTCGAGTAGCTGCACGTTCCAACAACCTACCTTGTAGGTGGCATTACCGGCAACGACAAGAGAGACTGGTCATATACAGCCCCAAATGGTGCATCACTCGAAGCTCGGACTCGCGGCCTTTTGACCAGAGGCTAACGCTCTAATCATTGAGCCACGAGCTCGTTGTCTTGCTAGTTTACGTCGGGAGATATTGACACTCAATGATGATTTAGTTGACCCAATTGTGAAAAAACTCGCGGCATTCGGCGGGATTCGAACCCGCATAGGAGGGAGGCTTTTTACGCAAGCCAACGCTCTACCTACTTGGGCTACGAATGTCGCGCTTCAAACCGTGAGTTTAATCACACGTCAGTGACCGCTGAAGGAACTCACATGTCCCGCTCTGCCTTTGCCTTGAGCTGCATTTCTCTGGCCCTGACAGCAGCTGTAGAAGATAGTATTGTCGGTAAAGACAAGAGAAACTTGTTCCAATGCCTTATCTCTGCGGGTTTATTCCGTCAGTAGATCACCTTCTTTGATCTGCGTCTTTTGATTCTATCCCGAGAGAAGGCTAATTGGTCCTGTCTATGGGATAACGAATGAGATTACATTATTGGGTAGAGTCCTCTGAGGTTATTGCTGCTTTTTCACAGTCCTCTTCCGGTATATGTTACTGTGGGACGAGGCCGTCTGCTCAGTAGAACGTTTAATAATTACAAACTGGACTTCTAAAGTAACTTTTGGGTTTGAATATTATGGTTTTTTGGTCGCGTAGACCAGTCAAACTCCTACTTCTGTACTATTACTACTGATTGATGATTAGTTTAATTTGTTTGATGACCGGGGTTCAAACAGGAATAACTGTGGTTTAAACCCCATATCGGCCTAAAAACTTTGACTAGGTTATAAAACGAAGGAATGAAAAGGTCATGGTCTGCAAGTATCAAATATAGCGTGTTTAGGTTTACAATTCCATTGCACTACTACTTGGAAAATGATTGAGCTTAGCATTGGCGCAATAGTAAAAAAGTTACAACAGTGGAGCATCGGGCGACAAGCAGTCCCATCCAAGAGCATATCAGGTAAAGAGCGAGCCACTCGCAAAAAATTGTTTCGCGCGATGCGTTTCCTCTCAGTTAACGAGTTGGCAGTGCGTGTATGTCCCTGTCTCCGCCGTTGAGTCTTGCTCCCAGGGTGTGGGTCCTCGGTCGCCTGCGGCCAATAAGTGAATTGATGCAGTTTGATTGGCTACTTTTTGCAAGGCGAGTGTTTTACATGACGAGCTCGGTGCCGGAACGGATTAAACTCATTAATCGAAGTTTCACTGTATAAAGGTCTGGCGAGGGCTGCCTTATTTAAGTTCCAAGGAAAGAAATGTACAAACTTGGAGTTAATCCGCTGGAACAAACCCTTTTCGGGCGTTAGCGGAAAGGATTCTAAAGAATTCGCTTTGAGTTCACGGATTTATTTCCTCAGTAATTAACAAAAAAACAGGGTAACTGGAGTTCATATACCAGAAAACACATGGCCGACACTAGCAGAGGCACTAAGAACCGTACTACTCGGACCAAGATTGACGAACTACGCGTGTCTGGGCTTCTAACTGGTGCCTCTCCTGTCAGTATAGTAAATAATTAAGGTGTGCCAAATGTTGGACCTGTGCTGGTAAGTTGTTCTCGTCTTAAGTCTTTGTACGTCAAGCTTTCCTGGCGGATTTTTAGCTTTATAGACCATTATCTGCCTCCGTCTCCCTTCGGTCAGACTCAGCATCGGCTCCATCGCACTTCTTTACTAAATAATGCTGTTACTTGAAACCATCAGTAGCTATTTTTTATTTTATCAACTTTGTGTAGGTGAATACGCACTACGCTGGTGGCACTGCACTGCACATTGCCTGCCAGTCGGGTCACCTGAACTGTGTAGACGTGCTGCTGCGACACGGTGCTGATTGCAAGCAACTGGACGCTGATGGAAATCAGGCCCTGCATTCAGCGGCCCAAGGTGGTTGTGTCAACGTCCTGCGACGCATTGCAATGCACTGCCTGGAGCAGGCGCCCTGTCCCTCCAGTGCACCGCCCACCTACGTCTCGGGGCAGCGTCTGCCCAGTGCACAGACGGCAGAAAACGCCACGGTCTCTGATCCAGCAGCCAGCGGCAGTGCTGCAGCCACGGGGCCGAGTGATCCACCCTCAGCGGCGGTCAGCGATCCGGGTCCTCTCCTGCAATCGGCCTCCGAACAGCCCCTGGATGTCAATGCACGCAACGCTCTTCGTCAGACGCCTCTACATTTGGCGGCAGTCGGAAGACACCTCGACTGTGCTCGCTGCCTGCTAGAGGAGTTCAATGCCCTGCCCAGCCTCCAAGTAAAATCATTTTTGCTTTTTATTGTTTTTGTTCTTGCATTTGTTTTACTGAACTAAAATGCGGGTGATGCCTAAAAATTTAATTGATTTTCGATTAATTTCCAAACGTACGAACCGTGACAACTGAATTCGAGTTTTCAAAACTGCATGCGGTGTACATCCTGTGCAAGGAAAAGTACGTTTTCCCTACGGTGTGAGGAAGAGGTCACATAGTTCTAATAAAATTTTGCAATAGATGTGGATCATGCTGTACACATTATAGGCAACATTCATAAACTGACAGATGCAGTGCATTATGAATGAACATTTCAAAGTCGTAAAAAACATAATTAGAAATTGTTTTAAAACCGAAATATACCCTTCCTTTACGTATAAAACTTGAAGGCGTTATTTGTTACCAAAAGAATATAAGAAAGAATAATATGGTGAATGCTTTCAATGAAATATATATAAAGCCAGTCAAAATCAATGAGTTAAATGCATGCTACTTAAGTAGACATTTTTTACAGAATATCCTTTCTGTAAGAGGTAAGAATAAGGCACGTTAAAAAGCCGCCATGCTGCCGTGACTGGAGTGACTTAAGATTAGGCTACGCGATAATCATTATTGTAACCCCGCTTGGTGTCAGTTTGCGAGTGATTATTAACCTTTCACAACTTTTGGATATTCGTGCGAAGTACGGGCCGTACTGTATTAGAATACCCGCTTTGGATAGCATAGTCAAGGAGGGGTTCCGATAGGCGGAAATTCGACCTATTGAAAAGTTGGAAGTAGATGTTACTTATTGAACCTAACTGAAGGCGGCCGTACCAGGAACATTTTTTCTCGAGCGTCTCTGCGTGCGCATATTGATAAACCTGGACCTGATGTGAGCGTAACATCGGAAGCATGCAAGGTTGTAATCATGTCATGCTAATGCTTTAGAACCGCGGTGACTTCTTCTCTCCGTCAATTAGACAGAGGAAACGTTCTGTGTGATGATTCTTAAAAGTTCCGAATGCAAGTTTATGTCCGATGGGTTTGCAAAGTCTGCTATAATTAACTTTTTCGAAACACCGAATCGACTTTCGTATTTCTCACCATTGTGCCCGTTATTTACCGCCGCTGATTCAGAAATGTTACTTTGCGTGTCACAGGCGACACGCATTTTGTGGATTTTCCAGTGCAAGGCATTTTCGTTCTTTCATTCCTAAAACTGCTTCGATAAATTGTGAACTACGGTTTTTTATTCGCAGAAACAGAATAAGGCTCCCTTAAAAGAGGGTAATAATGTTTTAGGCGTCAGCCTACTGCATTGTGCTTTCAATTTCGCAGCGAGATATGCGATGAAAGATGTTGAAGTTTGTTCGATAAACCATACGCTTTGTCTACATTCTCTTAGAGGCATTCTGTAGCGAATCATAAACTAAACGTTTCTTTGCATTTCCATTTTCCGCTTCTTTGAATTGCTTTTCAGTGTACTTCATCGATACCCGTTTAGCCGTCAGTTAGTGAAAGATGCTCACCATCAATGAGTGAGTAGCATTAACCAAAAGGTTTAGCGTTGCTAGTCTGCCATATGTTGCAAGCACTCAATTAATCCTTTGTGGCTTGCCTTCATTTAGTAACTGCGTTAAGGCTATTGGGGGTGTTGTTTAGACCTGACGAAATCAGAATTCAGGAGTGGGCGCACACTGATCTGATCTGAGAACGCGTAGATGTGATCGCTGGGATAAGAATTTATTCCACCGATGTTTCGGAATTCGTCACGGGTCCATGCTCGTACGCAGAAAGTTGCAATATTTATACGATACAGTCTCTATGCTGCTACATGCTGGTGACAATTAACGTCCCCTCCCCCACTATCGAGGATAGTCGTGCCTTAATTGCTTGATTGTCGGCGTGTGGGTCGTGACCTGTTGAACTTTCCTCATCCGTGTTAGAGCTGGGTGTGAGGATTGCTCGGCCATCTGGTTCACAGGCATTAGACGACGTGTTGGCCTGTGCGTTCCTGAGGTGGCGTATTACATTGACCAAACTCAGCCTCAGCACCGAAGATGGGTTGGGCAATTACGTTGCATTTGTTTATAGACAAAGGGTCTGTGAATCATGACTCAAGTAAATCGTTACTTGCACGACTGTTATATCACACGCGAATTTTGAACTCATCAAATTTGAACATGTGGCCGAGACTCCTCGAATGAGCCGCGACCTGAAAGTTGGCGTCATTTCTCCGCAATGCTGCAACCTATTCAGCAGTTTGCGCCTTGAGAAGTCTTACGGTTTCTCTAACGTAGTTACTTTGTCCGTAACTGTACAAGATTCTCTAAACAACTCCAGATGTTTCTTCTCGCGGCAATGAAGCTTTTGGTTTCCTTGTATTGGCATACTGCCCTATCAGCTTCCCAAAGCAAATTAACTTCCTGCGGAAGTCATATATCCCCAACAGCCAATCAACTACCAGACCGAAGTCTGTAAAGTTATGACCAGCGAAAATGCGGATAAAGCGTGTGTATCCACTCTCGATTGATCTAAAGCGATAGGAAATGACAAATGGTGAGACAGTGCTGAACTTCAAATCGCCTAACTACCTTTGACCCATTTTCCAGACTCCGTTTGTGGTCACGCTGGGCCGTGTACGAACGGGCGTTTTTGATTCTATCCACGGGTGGCGGTCAGGCTTATGATTGAATGAATAAAGGCAGAATAAACCAGAAACAGTTTTGTATCAAGTTGATCGCATTCCTTACCGTTCCTTTTTCTTCCCTCTGAGATGTCTGGATTTAAATATCCTCATAATTTAGGCAGCTTTACAGTCAACGGCATATCACAAAGCTGGCGTGACCTGGTCTCCCGAGGTATAGAGGTTCCTTCTGGGCAAGAAGGGTGAGAAAATTGGTCCCAACATGCCTCGTTTTATTTTTCCCACGGATCAATCCAAGCTTCTTCGATGCATTCTGCGATGGAACGAAGGTGTTTACAGGCTGCAACTCGCCGGGGATTAATTGCCTTTCCGATGAGTGATTTGGCATTAACCATTGAGCTGCGCCCTCTAGACCACTTCTCGTCCATTGACTGGCAGGGAACGGCGTTTATGGTATGGTTAATTACCCTTCTCAGCTCAATCAAAGTAACGAGTATGCGTTTCCTGCCTAGGGTTATGAATTTAACGACTGCACTTTTAATGTACCTATAGCGGATATTATTGAGCCACTGGTATGCTTTCCATGGCCAAGTCAATGTCGACCGTCCGTTCTTTAGTAGCTGCCGGACAGTGCAATAGTCTATTCATTCAGTTGCT
The DNA here is from genome assembly GCA_036362985.1 of Ligula intestinalis. Taxonomy (NCBI): domain Eukaryota; kingdom Metazoa; phylum Platyhelminthes; class Cestoda; order Diphyllobothriidea; family Diphyllobothriidae; genus Ligula; species Ligula intestinalis. Next base: position 50,255,784 of record JAYGXS010000003.1, read on the forward strand.
ATGACGACTGGTTGCTGGAAAAACCTCATGCACAGTGACTGTACAAGCGGAACCTGAGTAGGAATTTTAACGGAAACCTCCAGCCTGCCCAAGGGGTAGATATCTCCTCTGTCTTTATCCCAATTTCCTTTGAACAATCACATACACAAGGACGGTGAATTTGATACCGATCCACAAACAGAGCATTGTTCATACTATAGCGAACAGTTTGCCTCTACCTTGCGACGAATCAGATGTGATAGCTGGGACAAGTACTAAATTCGCCCGACGGTTTGCTTCTTCGTTTAGCGCACAAGCTGGTAACTATCCTCCATGAAGGGGGAACCGTTAAGTGTCATAAGAGTGCAGTGACTGTATCCCATAACTACTTCAACTCCCTGCGTATGAATTAATCCGCTTCTGCTTTTGCATTTAAAAATTGATCCGCGACGGGATCCAAAAGCTCAGGCGAATGACTTTCTTGTCCCAGCGATCGCATCTGCGTCTGCTCAATTTCTTCCTGGGACTCACATTTTTCGCTTGTATTGCCTCTACGTTATTGAGAGGATTTAATAGACACAGAAACAGGATGCCTCCTCCCGCACTACAGTGACCTTGAACCAACACCACAGGAGACTAGGGTAAATGTTAAGATTAGGGTTGGGTTACGATTATGGTTTGCGTTAGCGTCGAGGTTAGGCTTAAGGTTAAGGGCACGACACGGCAATCGGAGCCCCATGTAATACAGGTAGAGCAAGCTAGCTTTTGAGACGAGTAAGATTATTGAGAAGAAGAAGACGACTCGATCGCTGGGACAATACGTTTATTCGCCTGACGTTTCGACATCCGTCGCGGATTCATCATCAGAGACATTAGTAAGGTTATTGTTAGGGTTAGGATTAGAAGTAGAAAACAGAAGATGCGATCGCTGGAACAAGAAGTTTATCGGTATGACAATTCGGACTCGCACTCACCCATCCTCAGGGGCAGATAAGGGTATTGGGGTCTCAAGGAGTGCATATACTTGAGGTCGTAATTGATACGATAATTGTGTCTGCGATTGAATTCTCCGTATTGGATTTGGTTGGCTGGTTTTGACTTGCCGTCACACCAATTGTTGGTCACCCATGCCCTCCAAAGTGAATGATCACCTGCCCGGGCAGGGTCTTAGCACGGAAGATAACAGGAAACATCTACACCTCCCCCGTAGCTTAAAAAAAGGCCACCCGTATTGCCGTGGGAGGCTGTTCGGCAAAACTGTCTTGCAGGACCGCCTTAAGATCTATTCCCCCTGCCCAACTCTCTTGATTTATTTGTGGGTAAACATTTAATTCTTGATTAGCGAGTGTGAATGAACATTTAATTGTGTTGGAAGTGATAAAAATATTAAATTGAAGAAACTTATATCTGTTTCAATGTACTAAATAGAATCAACTCCATGAACATAAACGCCTGTTGCTCAGGCAACTGATGCCTATTGTGGAAAATTCAAACTTATATTGGCGGAATTTAACGAAAAAAGGGAAATTCGGGTCGTTGGAAATGTAAAAGTGGGTTATTGCTATAAGTCAGAGACAAAAAGGACCTCTGACAGTCCTGCCGGCTGTTCTTACCCACATATCTTACGGTAAGGGCTAGTGAATCGGTTCCCGCGTCTACGCCTGATCGGATGGTCTTTTGCGTTCAGTCAACGCTTCTAACACCTGTTTAACGCGGATGGGCTGTGCACCGGTTAGTAGTCAATAGTAACTTTAGCGACAAACAACATGCGCAAGTCGACTGTCATTGGTCACTTTCCTCTTATCGCCCTGGTCGAATGGTCATGTCTGCCCTTCCTACCTGTCATCACCTGTCACCTGTCAAGAGTCCACTCTGCCGCCACTGACATGGATCGAGCCTCTCAGTTGCGCTCACGGGCTGGGGCTTGGCTATATTTAGCGCGACGGTCGCATGCGCGCATCTGAGAAGGCCAGTGAACTCCACAGTTTGAACAGGATACATTAGTTGGCTGAACTAGACGAAGCATATTATTAAGACAGTGTGTTGCAAACTTTCCTGGCTTGCGGCACACTCAATGAAACAGGCTTTCGTTACAAGTACAAGTACACAGCCAGCAAAAAAAAACGTTTTAAATCAAACAATTATTTGGGCAAGGATGCTGTATGCGACCCTGCCCGAGCAACCAGGGTAGTTCGTTGGGGTAAGCATTTGTTGCCGGGTTGCACAGTAGTTTGTTGGCCGTAGGAGGACCGATTTATGGGGCCAATTGGCAACTGTCCGGGTGACGACCATTAGGACGCCCCAGTAGTTTCAAAATACATTATGCTGAGGAGAAAAAGAAGGATTATCGAACACTGGGATCATTATTTTTAGCCTGAGCTTTCGGGCTCCTGCAGGAGTCCATCGTCAGAGAATGGGAAAACAGCAACAAATGAGGTGGCTAGTTCGGGCGTTGGGACAAAACAACAACAATTTGAACGGGTAGAAGATCAATAATTGTGTGGTTCGGCCGTCGACTCGCTACTGCGAACTTTATCAGTATGTGCTAGTGGGCGAGATCGGCGTGGTAGGTGGGAATATTTACAGAAATAAAATCATCAACGAAAACAAGCAATAATCTGTAGGGGAAAGGTCGATCATAAGTGAAAGGAAACGGGCGGTAGGTAGAGAGAATGGCTATTTTGTGCCAACGCCAGAACTAGTCAACTCATTTGTTGCTCTTTTCCCATTCTGTGACGATGGACTCCTGCAGGAGCCCGAAAGCTCAGGCTAAAAAATTATGATTCCAGTGTTCGATAATCCTTCTTCTTCTCAGAATAAACACGTTCCTGGAATGCGAACATTCGCTTCCATTCGCTCTTGTAGATAAGGATGATGCAGAGCCGGCCCAATACTTGCTGCTCATGTCTAGGGTCCAAAAAAATGTGGGTCAGGTGAGCTAGGAAGGACCTTGACCAAAGTAGTTAGGTTGGCGTTCTTATGTCCTTCATTTAGTTCCACTCATTAAGCCCCTATTAGCACCGGTCCCGTATCACACCATGAACTATCCTTTGTTGCCTGAATGGGCTCGCATATTTTGTCCTTGCCGTTATTTGTTTCCATTGTTTTAAACTGCCTCGTTCGAATAACAACTCATCTGACGCATCCGAATTTTAGGAACTAATGCTAGCACAGATACGTTAGGTCTTGAGGACCAAGCATGTAGAACCGTCGGCTGCGTGGTCCACACGCACATGTGTGCCGTTATTCATCATTCCGTGTTGTCCTCTTTTTCCCAATGTATTTTTGATAGGCTGAACGACAATCTCTAACTGTGGCAAACTAAAGTCTTTAGTATCTGCGTGCGGTGTTCCCCATTTAATAAATGTCCTACAGTGACAAAACACGAGCCTAGTGATTCCCCCTCCACCATATTGCGGGTTCTTGCACTAATTTTCAAGGTGATTAGGGTTAGCATAAGGGAAATGATTGGGAAGTAGGATTAAAAGGAGGATTTAGGCTTCGAGTTGGGGGGAGGGTTTGAATGTGCTTTTATGGTGAAGTTAGGACGCTGGAATATTTTCGCTTCCTGGACTTCGTCGCAAGGCCTTACCGGGTTGGTTCCTATGTCTGTTTTTTACGCAACCAGTCTTATATAAATTGCGGCTTAAACGGTCTGTGGGTTCGAAGTGAAGGTCTCCAGCTTCTGCTAACAACGTCGGCTGATGTCCAAAGTAAGCCCGAAGTGACCATTCCAGTGTCCGCTGTCTTGATCAGCATCACGTATTGTGACCGGCCTTCTCTCACCGGGGGTTAAGTTACTAGGTAAAGCCCTTACCACTGTGATCTTCAGGCCCGGTTCCGTGGGAAAGAGAAGAACTGAGACGCCACATGGGGAGAATGGTGAATTCTGTACACAATTATTGTAGAATGGGTATGAGGAAGTTGACTGTAGGACGAGCACATAACCACTCGTGAGAGGGCCACATCCGAAGTGAGTGAGTGCGGGGGTCGTCACAAGTGCCTCCAGCGAGGTCATGTGTGAGTGAGTCTCAGAGAGATGATTGGCCAGACCGGATTGACGTCCGCCTACAACTGCGAACGTGCTACCAGTCGTGATAGACGAAAGTTTAAGCGTTACACGCTGACATGGGCCACCGCAGTTCCTCGAATTAATCTTTGTCCTGTCTGTCAACTCATCAGGTGGCGTCCCAATTCCCTTGACCTCATTGCTTCGTTATGACGTATCATTAGAAAGTAAGCAGTATGAAAAGGAGAACCCTCCCCGTTTATTTTTTCAAAATGATATGGAACCAAGTTTTATATAATCTTTGTTCTATTTGCGTTCGGTTAAACTTGATTACTTAGTTAATTTTAATCATTCCCCCAGCATTCATTTACTATCGTCGATTGCTCTGATTATTGATAAGAATTCCACAGTTTGGAGGGATATTTAATACAGCGTCTGACAGGTAGTATGCTTGCATCATAATTTCAGGACGAAATGTGAAAAAACCACTCATTCAAGATTTATTTTAGTTTGCAGAACTCATTGCTTTTCTTGGTGGCATAAAACCTGACCTCATAAATATTTTGAGAGTGAGTTATTCCGTTAATTTTTAATGAAGAGCTTAACCTTGAAGTGCAATTCTGCATTTGCTTCCATGCACACCTCAATGGCTCGCGGCATGCCGCGGGACTAGCGGGCGCAGAGAAATATAAAGATGAAATAGAGCGATAAAATCTTACCGGCAACTGGCGTTTGAAGCCAATATTGTTTAGGAGCTGTGGACTTCCGTAGTTCGTTTTGTTAAAATTTTCTTGCGGAAAACAAAAAACCTCAGGAAATGTACCTAAATTGTGCTTGTAAACCGCTATTCTTTGTGCTCTGTTCTATTATGGTAAACAATATCATTTCAGAAAGCAATATAATGTTTCAAAATCAAGACCCATAGTTAAAGTGCGTCCCAAGATCACGGTGGTTAATTCAGTAAGCACAAATAGCCAACAATACTTTACACGGACAGAAATATAGTTTAAGTAAAGTATCTATCCTCACTTTAGATAACTAATTAGAGACTGATGGGGAAGCAATGCAAGGAAATACTTACAGCTCACTGGAGTTTCGCAGAGATCGAGTTTGGTCGGGTGAATTCCTTACCTTCAAATCAGTCTAAAAGTATCTGTCAACTGGAATGGCAGATGACTACGTTTTATGAAAAATGTTTTCGATTAATAATAAGTATAGATAATCAGCAGTAAATGACAGAAAACGAGAGCTGTCCTTGTGTTAACCGCTACGCCTTTTGTCAAGCTGAGCCAATGAACAGCGCGGCAGGCAAACAAAGGAAGACAAATGAAGAACAGTAATGAAACACGCAGGATGAAGTGCTAAGTCAGCAAGTTCGTTCATGGCGTCGAGTAACTTAGTTTGGGTCCTACATCATAGTTCATCAGAAAAGTATTTTTGAACAGCATTAACAAAGTTTCGGCAGTAAATTGTAACCTGTTTACCCAGCTAGCAGCTAAATGTAACACACAAAATGGATAGTGCGCAAAAATGAATTGTTTCCGTTCGGAAATGACCTTGTGCAGATGTATTTTTGCCAGTTTTATCTGAATCTTCGCTTACTGAATCTTCATCACTGGTGGCAGAAACTGAATATTGAATAGTAAATTTTTAATCTTGTTGCTTTATAATTTCCTTCACATAATGTTCCACCATATGCCTTATGTTTCGATTGTTAACGTTGAATAGGTTGAATGACTCCAAAGTAACTGTTATCTGACACGGTCATTGCCTCTTGCAAGGAATTCGGCCTCGTTAGACACGATGGTTTTGAGTGATTGACAAGTTCTGGCTTCCCTTCACTCTTTATTTCGGCGGACTATATATCTTCATCTATGCTGGTTTTTACAATACAATACTCCTTTCAGTAGCGAATATTTCGCCTATTCGCAAGGAATTGCACTGCTTAAAATCAAGGATAAATGTATTACACTACTCATACTGTTGTCTAATGTATAGGCGAAGCGCATCGCGTTTCATCCGTAGAAAAGTAATGTTTGAAGTCACTAATGATTACTAGAACGTATTTACGAGGTTTAAGAAGCATTAACTGGTGTGCCTGCGAGGCGAAACATGATAATCCCGCTGTGACTAGAAACTATTTACTAGATCCTTCGTAAGGCGACCACTAATGATGCAGAAGGAATATTGATAAAGATGTGAGAGACCGTGGCGGTCATCTGCGGCTTATTAGCCGTCATTAATCATTCATATTTTGAATCCCGGGTTTGATTAACCCGCTTATACGCCGTAGTACATGTCAGTAATACATTTGTGCATACCTGTGGCGGAACATTTTCCGCTTTTCGGCTAGAATAGCAAACGTTTGAAAATCAATAAACTGTAAGGTGGGCGCTGCTAGCGGGACTCGAAAAAGAGCCCCAAGCCAAAGCGGGACGAGCAAGTTCCGTTAATGATCGGTGATCGTTCATCAAAGAGTGTCAATATCTCCTGATCAAAACCGACAGAGCAAGGAGCCCATGACTCAATGGTTAAAGAATTAGACCTCTGATCAAAAGACCGCGAGTTCGAGCCTTGGCTGGTGTGACTGGCCGATGAGCAAGAACTGGTCCTTCCAGTCTCTCTCGTCTTTGCCTAGACCACTAACCGCTGTGCGTCTGCTGGCGGGGCTCGAGAATGAACCCCAAGGCATAGCGGGGCGAGTCAACTCCATTAGCTTTCGGTGAGCGCTAGTCAACGAGTGCCAATTAGCCATGTATCTCCTTCATCACTGTGTGTGTGTGTCATAGCCCATAGTTGGATCAGGAATCCCCGCCGGAATCCAAACTGGGAGTAGTTGGGAGACGGAGAAAAGCCGCGACCTCGACCGGCTTGAGCCACAGGTCCGCGGGAGTGAGGTGGGTGCCTGGCCGAGAACTGCAGGCGAACAGATGACGGCAGTCATGCGGCGAGACGCCGCAGTCGGGACAGCAGTCGGATATGGATGGGTCGAGCCGGTGCTGGTACTGGCGAAGGAGCATGCAGTAGCCACTGCGTAGCTGCGCCAGGGTACAGCGAGTGACCCTCGGGAGATGTCGTTCCGAGGCCGCAATCGGAGGTGGATAGCCACCCAAAAGGACCGAGGGACGGTAACCTCGTTTCTCCTCGACATCGAATCTCTGGTAGAGACGCTGGAAGCCTGTCTTGGTGGCAGAGCTATCAACAGGTAGATCCGCGAGAGACGAGGCAACAGCTTCCTTGTGGAGTGCTCGATAGACGGCCGGACGTTGCGGCAGGGCTCGGGAGCGGTGCAACGGTGATGATTGGGATGGCCGGTTTGCGAACAACTCCACCAGAACTGCTGGCTAAGGACAGTGTTGTGATGGGCGACCGGTAGAACAGAAGCCTCCGCATGAAGATGATCTATAGGCGACATTTTATAGAAACCCGTGATCGTGCGGAGGGCAGCGTTTTGGGCTGACTGGAGGTGGCGGAGGCTGGAAGAGCTCATCGTAGGAGACCAGATTGATGCCGCATAAGTGAGGTGCGGCTTGGCCAGCGCCTTGAAAGCAGTCGACAGAGTCTCTTTCGCGCAGCCCCAGGATGTGCCTGCTAGAGCGTTGAGGACCTTGGTGCAGCGGCTTACTTTGCTTGCGGTCTCCCTGGCATGGTCTGCGAACGTGAAGAGCGGATCAAAGCGCACAACAAGGAGTTTGGGCTTGCGGACGAGCGGTAAGGACGCCCCATTGACGGTGAGGACCGGGTGACGATTAAACTCCTTCGGATCAAGCGTAAAAACAGTTACGGACGACTTGGCTGCCGAGATCGTCATTCCGCGCTGGGTGAGGAAGTTTTTGACAACATGCATGAACTCCGTGAGGAGCTGTGCAGCCTGATCGATGTCATGGTGCCGGCAGAAGAACGTAACATCGTCCGCATAGGATACCACTTGCACAGGTTCCCGGGGGAGTGGGAGCTCTCGCATGTAGATGTTAAAGAGTGTCGGGCTGAGCACAGAGCCTTGAGGGACGCTGCAGGTCTGCTTACGGGGCTTAGATATAGCGCCCCGGAAGAGGACACGATCGTGACGGCCACGGATGTAAGCCGCCAACCATCGGACCAGGCCAGTCGGGACGTTCAACGAGACCAAGTCCTGCAGGAGCTGATCGTGGCGGACGCAGTCAAAGGCTCGTGACAGGTCAATTGAGACTTCCACGGTCCGCGAAGCGGGCTTCTGTTGATTGAAGCCCTCGAGGATAGCGTCGCTGAGCTCGAAAAGCGCCGTTGTAGTTCCACGACCCGATCGGAAACCATGTTGGTGGCAAGATAGTTCCGCCACAGACGTCAGAATTGGGTGGATGAGCCGTTCCAGGATCTTCGCCAATGGACTGAGGAGGGCAATCGGACGATAAGAGGTCGCTAGGCAGGGGTCCTTACCCGCTTTGACCAGGGGGATAATGATCGACTGGCGCCAGCAATCAGGGCTGATTGAAGTTCCCAGTGAAAGGTTGAAGAGGGCGGCAAGGTAGGCAGCCACCTTCGGGCCGATGTGGCGCACATGGATAGGCGCCAGACCATCTGGTCCTAGGGCTTTAGAAGCCCTCATTTTCTTGACGGCGGTGAGGATGGCATCAACCGAAAAGGAAATGTCTGGGGGCGGGGCTTTATGGAGGAGGCGAAGAAGGGGGCGCTGGCTTTTGGGACTGGGCGCCGAGCGGGGCGAGAACAGCTTGTTCATCTTCGCGGCGATCTTACCGTTGTTGGAAATGAACTTGCCGTCCCCAAAGCTAATAGACTGGTTTGATGTATCAGCCCGGGGTTTGGTCAGGTTGCGTAAAAGCTTCCAAGTGGCAGCTGAGTTGCCGCTGAAATTACAATCTGAAACTAGGTCATGCCAGCGTTGGCGTTTGCCATCGTTGATAGTCTTAGTGATTAAGCCATTCAGTTCGCCAACGCGCGGGTCACTGGCATCACGCGCTCGTATTTCGTCTCTCTCTCGTTCCAGGCGGGAGGCTTCGGGCGGATAGCTAGGACGGAGAAAGGGAATGCGGCCGTTAGGGATGTGGTGACTTGCTGCTGCCAGGAGTAGTCGACGAAGGGCTCGCTCCGCCGTGTGGACACAGGTGGTAGGCGGTAGGCCATCGATCTCGGCTTCGCATTCGGTCGTGAATGCTGCCCAATTGGCTTTCTTGAAATTAATGAAGTGTCGGTTGGGGGCCTTGATACGCTCGGCAGCAATGGCCAATTCGAGCACAATGGGGAGGTGGTCGCTACCCAGGCTGATTTCCGTGCTCCACGTGGTGGAGGCTACCAGGCTGAGGCTGGTGAGGGAAACATCGGGCGAACTGGAGGCGCCATTGGTCGGGAGCCGCGTTTGGCTGTTCTCGTTGAGAATGGCAAAGGGGGCGTGTTCTATTTCATCAGCCAGAGCTTCTCCTCGGGGGTAGGCTGCCAAGTTAGAGCACCATAGGTCATGGTGAGCGTTGAAGTCACCTAGCACCAGACTGTCTCCAGAAGGTAAGTAGGGAGCGATAGAGGCGGTGAAACCGGGGGAACAACTGGAAGTTGGAGGGATGTACACGTTCACGACGGTTAGCGGCGCCGGGCCAATGTCAAGGGAAATCGCCAGTACTTCCGTGGGATCGGCTCCAAGCAGGGGAAGCTGGTGATGGGCAATGGATTTGTCCACCAGGAAGGCCAAGCCTCCGCCTTTGTTGCGGCCGCGGTCGCGACGGACAATCGTGTAATCGGCACAGGAAGGGACCTTAGGGGAGTTAGACCACTTTGTCTCTTGGATAGCCGCCACAGCTATGCTGCGCGAGCGCATGAAGGCCAGGAGCTGGTCAAGCTTCCCAAGGAGGCCGTTGGCGTTGAATTGTAAGATTTTAAGACCAGGTGGTGAGGCGAGGTCGGAGACCAGAGGATTTGGGTTCAGGACTGGGCGGGCTGGAGGCATGGAGATCGGTGGGGGCACGGGACAGCTGGGACAGGCGAAGGCGGGCGACCAATCGGCAGACGTGGCGAGGCCACTGCAGCGGAGATGGCACCAGCCATTGCAGGAGCCGCAACGTACAGACCAGTCGCGGCGGCCCAGTCGGACTCGGCAGAACGAGCAGTACCAGAGAGGTCCAGGGTTGGCCTCGATTCCGGCGGCGAGGAGGAGGAGTCGGAGCAGCGTGACCGGGAGGGGCTGTTCCGTCATCAAAAACACGGATTTGGCGGAGGGGAGAGTTGATCCAACGTAGGGAGATGGGTGTAGCAGACCTTGGCCGCCGGGAGGGCGGGTGGGAACGCGATTCGTAGACGCTTCTGCTGTGGTTCCCCCTTCATCACTGTAGACTGACTTGGCAGGAGGTGTGAACACACCTGCAAATTCCTGTTGATGAATACTTGAAAGCATACGTTCGCCAAACTTAAATTCCGGAATGCTTTTATCACAAATGTAACTAAGGTTACTGTAATCGCGGCAGTCAGTTTGCTCTGTCCACACATTTACGCCTAGACTATAACGACTTCCTATGGATTTAAGCCGATCTGGGCATGGTATTTGGACCCCGCAGTACTGCAGGTAGACTTGCGCTTGATTCCAGGATTATGTGGAATTAATGTC
>JAYGXS010000003.1:50266370-50335604 GCA_036362985.1 Ligula intestinalis
TTTGTTCGGAACTCATTGTCATATTCGTGCAGAGAACAGGCGAGGCGGCTAACCCTTTTACCAATACTTGGGGAGGAGAACTTACGTGCCTATCCTCGCTTTCCTTCGGCCACAAAACGGGACACGGGAATGGGAACGCCCCCGCATGATGCAGATGGCATTGCGCTAATTCGAATAGTTACCCTAATCTAAAACTTACCTGTTTCCCCAGCCCCAACCCTAACACCATCCCTAAGTCTGACCATATTATTAATCCCATCTCTAATACTAACACGCATCTTCCTAGAAATTAACGCAAGACATCTGAATACCGTGAGCGTTCCTGGATAGACGTCTAATTTACCTCCCAGAAATTGTTTAACTAATCTAATGTTTTCGGTAGAAAAACCGCGCCATAAATTAAAAGAGAAACTTCCTTAATTGCCTTTCTTACTTACTTGTTGTTAATTTAATTTTTATGTTAATTTCTAGCTTTGATTTTAGTTTATTCTTGAGTTTTCTTAGTTTTATTATAGTTATTGTAGAGTACCTTTGCTTCGTTAGTATAGTTAGGTTTTCGTTTACTTTTTAGTCTTGTTCACCGGTTATTTTTCGGGCTAAAATCTTCACTAGTCTATTTCACCTTATTTTAGCTAATGTTGTTTATTTGACTTATTTATATTTTAGTTCAGTTGTTAGTTTATTTTTCAGCTCATTATTATGTTTTATAATTTTTATTTTAGTTAAAGGGGTTTAGTCTATTTTACCTTTATTTAGTTAGTCTGTAGTTTAGTTTTAGCCTTCTAGCTCATCTTCTGCTTACTGGAATAAATTTGTAGATTTACTGACAGTTCGGACAACTGGGCGAATACTGACTTTATTGATCAGCAAGTTTAAAGTTGCGGTTTTGCGTGCTAGCCTTAGGCTGATCGATTTTTCTCTGGTTGCTGTTTGGCCATGCGTGTAGATTTAGGCTTGGCGTGACGGCAGTTGGTGTTCTGTTTCGTCCCCAGGGTAGATGATGCTGGTAATTCTGCTCCCTCTTCCGGTGGTTTCGTCACAGTGCTGTATTCGTCTGCAAATCCTGACTTCAGTTTGACCGTGTCCTGTCCTACACTTACGTAATGACGTAGGGCTTTGTAGGCCGCAGGGAGGTCCAGATGCCTGTTAACAGAGTTGGCGTCTGAGTACCATGCCTCAAGCGTCAACCTCTTAACTCTTGAGGCTCCTCGGCCTACGATAGTCGTTCCTTGAATATCCAAGTTGTGGCCAGTCTCTCCGATATGTGTTGCAAGCTGCGAGTTAAGGTCTAGCCTCTGGGCCGCCGCTTTGTGTTCCTGTTACAACCCGCTGGTGTAGGCATAGCCCATCGACCTCAGGCGACAATACGCTGCCGAGTGATGCAGCCCAAAGACAGACTGTCCCCTACTGAAACCTCTGCAGTTGTCTACAAAATACGTTGCACCGATGGAGACTGTAATTATGTTGAAGAATCATAGTGCAAATTGCAGACTGCCTACAGGAACACAAAGTGGCGGCCCGGAGGCTAGACCCTAATTCACAGCTTGTTACACATCGGAGAGACTGACCACAACTTCGACATTCAAGGAACGACTATAAAAAAGAACATTTGAAAGCTTCATCCAACCTGAGATGCCCTCTTTGTCCGCAACTGAAGGAATTAGGTCGTTGTTGCTCGAAAAGTGATGCCTGCATCAAAAACTGCACACTCGGGGCAACATTTGGTCCAAATGAATTGATAATTCACTGCTATGTCGGGTTACAAGGCGGCTGGCACTTCGCATGCACCCGCGATTGCCGCGGAGGTCACATTAAGAAGAAGAAGCTGTTGTAATCTGGCCTTCCGTCCTGTGAGGACCGGGTTACCCCGTCAGTTGGCAGCTATATCTGTTTTGATAACTACAATCTTTTCGGTCTTCTAAATTAGAAGCGGCAGCTTTCATGCCTGCCTAACCCTCTTGGGCCTGTAATCAAGCTGACGCATATACTTGTGCATTTTTTCTTCAAAATAGCTACCTACTCTGCCTGTACATAATTTGCGTTGAAAGTGTTTCCGCCCACTCCATCCTAATAACTGGCTTACTGGCTTGGTTCTTGGGGCCAAGGATTTTTTCTTCGATGTGCGCCTCCCACGATGGCACTTCATTACATTAAATCGCCCTGGGGGTGAGTGACTCGGGAGAGACATTAATGATTGCTTCGGGCGCCTTCGCACTTCAGGATTAATGAGTGCTCCTTCTCTCTCTACTCTTCTGTACCCTCGTTATCAGGCTTCGCCCATCCCCCCACCGTCCGGCTCCCACGCGCTCCTACCTACTAGCGTACGCTCTTAGCGATTCCCTGGGGTTTAGCGTCGTCTTCTCCAATTAAGTCCGGATTGCTTTCGTTACTGTCGCCGCCTCCTCATTCAAACCGTCTGGTCGCATTTCCTTCCTCCACATAGTCCGATGCAATTTTCTGTGGAGACTTGAGAGAGAGAGAGAGATTAATTTGTGAAATACTCAAAATTTCCTGGTTTCCTTTTTGATAAAAAGTAGCCAGTAGTCTGACTTATATGTAGGACCTTAAGGTGCATAATCCATCCTCTTCTGTCATCCTCGAACCGAGGCAATGTTTATATTTCGCTGACGTATCCTGAGAGAGTAGGGACGCTTAGAGCAGTTCTGTACTTCTGACCAAAGCTACCTCAGCGTACACCCTACCCCCTCCCCATAGTGATAGTTAATCGACTTTTATTGCAATATCAGTGTTTGGTTTATTGTACTGTAAGGAGGCCAACTGATGATAATCGATTTACAAGCATAACGGAGTCTGAGGAAGACCTGACTTTTGACCTCTTATTATGGGTCTTTACTTCTTTCTCTTAAGAGGCCGTTTTTCAGTATAAGTCTTAAGATCATCACAATTTTCTCAACTAGTACATTGAAGTCTTAGGTGGCGATCAGCCCTATCTACGAGCTTTTCAGGCAACGAGGGAGCCCCTGGCAGAAAATTTGTTTCGAATGACGAGCTCCCACTCGGTTAACAGAGTGCCAGGGCATGTGTGCGTGTGGGTCTGTGTGAGTCGTTGGGTCTTATTCCCAGGGCTTGGGTCCTCGATCCTCTGTAGCCAATCAGCGAACTAGCGCAGTTTCATTGGCAAAATTGTGCAAAACGAGTGTTTCATGTGACGAGGTTGGCGCTGGAATAGATTAAATTCGTTAACCGAGGTTCCACTGTAGTTATAAGCACAGCTTCCGTACCTAAGGTTTACGTGGCTCATAGCTCAATCAGTCCCACTGATTAGGAAACACAGCTTTGATACCTACTCATATATTGCTCCCGAGAAATTTTCCCCACTTGAAATTACTAAACATTCATTCATTCGCAGGGTCTTCATCTTCGCCGAGGCGTGTCCATATTATGATGAACAACAAGTTTCCGGTGAAATCAGTACTCACCTATAACAACCACTTTAATCCGCTTAAGGAGTGCCTCAAACTATTGAAACCATTGGCTTTCGTAATGAAATTTATTCACCATTTCATCTGTACGATATCGAGGGTTGGGACGAGAATGAAAGCTATCAATTGGTCTCATTGAATAGCCAATTTTGAACAGAAATCATTGACATAAGTAGTAAGATTAATGGCTCTGTTGATTGTTAGAAAGCCAAGTCGAGGCATTGACTACCAAACAAACACCCATAGCCTGGGCCTGGAGAGTGGCACTGTGGTGTGTAAAAACGACTAGTAATCGTACTGTGGTTCCCCCTTCCCTACCCCAAGTGTTATTGCATAGGCCTGCTTCCCTTCCCAACTGTTTTCAGGTCATGTTCAGAGCCAACCATTCTCCACGAATTTGAGGATAGAAGAAATGTGCCTCATATTGAATTGTATTCTATCGGTTTCAAGTGCTTTATTTTAAGTACTTGCTTATTTCCAGGATAGATGTCAAGATCAACTCTCGATGTGACTGCTATTGCCATCAGCACTTGCTCAGTCCGCCCGGTCAGCAGTGGGAATTTACTGCTGATCCAGTCCACGTCTGTGTGCCCTCACCAGCTTGCCCTGATTACATAGACAAAATCACGCCATCTGAGCCAAATGTGATTAGCAGACGCTTGGGTTTTGACGTCCTGGTGTTGCGTTCCAGCCCTGCTTCTGGTGGGAGTTCGATTCGGTGCTCCTTATCAGACACACACACATTTTTCATTCAATTTGTCTAGTACCATCGCTCTTTCCGTGGCAGCTGCTGTTGTTGATGCTGCGGTCGCGTGTTCCCCCTCCCCCGTCTTGTCCTCACTTCTCAGCTTCCGCGCTCACCGTGAGCCGTTCGTGCCTCTGCCCTTCCGCCTGATACGAATTGAGTTAGTGACACGGTTCAGCTGCTGGCGTTGAACTGCCCCTCGCGGAGATTCCATCCCCCAGCAATTCTTCCATAGCGCTGGGCCACGCAGGATGATGCATGCGACGTTGATGGTCGTTGGGTTGGCGTATTTTCCGCAGGGGAGAGAGAGGTGACGTAGACATTGAGTAAACACATTCTGGAGAGCGGACAGGCTAGTGACTGAGATGGAGAGAGACGACCCTAATGGGACTCTAAGACACTATGGGTGGGTGAGTTCAGATGCTGCGCTCATACAAGTTAGCTCAAGAAATTTATATAATGAAAGGTTTGCTGCTCTTTGCTCCACCCCCCCCCCCATCCCCCATCCCCATCGTGCTATTTGGTGACATTGAAAACTCTCTACTTTCCTGTCTCGGGATGACAACTGCGATCATTCAACTTGTTTAACTAATAATTGGTTGACTGACTTCCGACTTATAGCCTTATGTTGGCACTGTACATCATACAGTACTCTCCTTGACCGAGATCGTCTGCGCCGAGCACTGCTCTTTTTTAATGACAGTACGCCTTGCCTCAAAAACGACGTAAAAAGTCCCAGCAACGGCTGGTTATCTACGATTATTGACGCTTCCACTGCGCAAGAAAATTCGTACGCTAATTACTCAAATGTTTGTGAGACGTAGGAACAGGAACCCTCTTCCGCCGTCATTCCAGTCGCCATACGCAACATTCCAGGAAGGCTAAGCATTCTCGTTTCTTTATCTTAACGCAACCCGAAACCTCAAACTTAACCCTTACTTAAACACTAAGCCTAATCGTCACATAACTTAGCACAAGGCCTTTGTTATAGACGAGACTCCCATTCCTGTATCTCCCCTAAATTCCTGTTAAAAGTATGCTTAAATCTAGCTTATGTGCAATTTCCTGGTTTCTACAATTGTCATGATGATTTTATCGCCGTTAAAAATTACGTCGGTTGCCGCATTGAAGTCCTAAATTGGTGTTTGCTTCAATGATAAATTTTTCACTTGTGCAGGGCCCACTCCACAGCTACTAAAACCTGTTCTTTCACATAGATCAGTCCATACCGACCTCTTTTTTAACATCCTGGGCTCAGTAGTACCCTGGTTTAAGAAAGGGTGTTTTTTAAACTATGTTTATTGTCCTCGGAAGCCTGTGATAATCCACGGCGGTTATTATCCTCATCAACGGTGCCAGACTTAACCCGCCTCAATAACAAACTCTCAAAATATTTGGTAGCTCACTCTTTAAATCGTGAACTCTAAACATCTGTTCCTAAAAATTTCTGTGGTGATTTTGTATAGTATTTTAGCAGCCTCACTTCTTATTGGCCTGTTAAGTAAATCTGGACATCCGAATTCCAACATGCTTCGTCAAAGTTCACCAAGGTTCACAATCTCGAAGATTGACGTCAGATCCATAATAATAGTTTCGCAAATTATCCTCATTTCGGAAAGTTGCAGAAACTTAGGGATCATATTTGTATTTCGACTACATCTGTTCCAATCCGCATTATTTCCCTAGATGGAGTCCTTATTTCAGCTATGTGTTTATACTATTTAGAAGAACACAGACCCCTACGTTGCCTATGCTGGGGAGATGAGAGGTAGCGCTATAGCAGTCTCAGACCCGATGATTTTGCTTTCTTTTGTAGGGCTGAACAAATATGATGCTTTCACAAACTTCTAGCATTTATTCTTAACTGCTAAACCAGCAAGGCCAATTTGTTTAGAAGTTAGATACCACTGGTTTTTTTGACTTCGCTCTAGAGCCTTCTCCCTTGATATATATTTCACTGTCCCGTTTATATCCTGTAGAGAGCGCAAACAATAGAAGCCAACAGGTTTGTGCACCTTTAAGTAGTCAGTCGTTCGATTCAGCATAGACTGCAGGTAGGTTTCGAAGCGATCTGTGTAGGGTTTGAACCAGTGTTCCAGAAGCTGCAAATTTTCCTGAATTGACGTTAAGTTGCCTTAGCTGGACAACGACCCATTTCCGTCCGTTTTAGGAGGTCAACTTGCCTGGATAGTCTTCACTGTCTGGCAGTCATTGTACTCTTACATTGACTGAGATTTTTTGAGTCGGTTAACCCCATAGCCATTTCTGTTGCCTCTGCAGCATTCAGCTCCGACGGCGATGAATATTGCCTTTAGATTTGCGAAACGTCCAAGGGAAGGATTTTTAAGGTGAGGTAGGAAGCTGTCCGCTTGATGTTAATAAGATAATCCTCAATTCCGTACGTTTATATTAATGGGAGTTGTTGTCTTAGCATTCGTTCTATACTCAGCGAAAAAATTATAATGTTCACTTCCGACATTTGTGTCATGGCAGGAGAAGCGCCCAGGGAACGCAGGGTGAATACACACCGTTTGGTCGAACACTCCTTGCTTTGTATCGCACGGCCGCAGAATATTTAACAGACAAAAGGTTAGACCGCTGATTTTTACACTTTTTCACACTGTCTTGACACTACTTCCTGTCTACAACGGTGTCTATTGTCTTCTTTTTTTGTTTCTCTGCTCGCGATCTAGATTTCTTTTGTCAGCCAGTCGCCAGTCTGCATCACAGCCTATTGTAGTGAACACACTTTTGAAGTCACGCCTACAGCTGCCTTGTTGCTTTCTACTGTCACACACCAAAGTGACGGAGTTCCCGATTTAGATTGGTGTTATTTGAGAGAGAGAGAGAGATACGCTTTATTTTGAAAGTATAATTTCAAAATTTTCAGCAACAAGTCCTCGATTCAGTGTGGATGAAAATGGGTACGCAAAACAGATCGGAAGATCACAGACGATACATAATGGGTGAAAACTACAACTATTAATGAGTCACATAATTTGGGCCAAATGTGGCTTCCATCAAAATGGTGTGAGCTCGCGCGCAGATAACCACATTATTGTCGTTAGAATAAACAAGGGGCGGGTAAAAAGTAGTATATAATGAGGAAAATAGACCAACCGAGGTACATATAGGAAAATTCCATTACGAAAAACTTACAAAAACTTGGCAGCTCAATTTCAAAATCCTGCGGTATTTGTCGTTTTATAAAGACAAAATGGTGGGAATCGCGTTGCACTTACTCCAACCTTTAATTCTTTGGAACTTAATGTGAATATCTGCATTACTGGGCGTTCCTATTCTCCTCTCCTCTTTGGGACCAAGGAAGTGATCCCCCTGCAGAAAGTACTAAGAATTGAACTATTTATTAACTTGTACTGCCGCGCGATTTGATACAAAATTGGAGTAATGTCTTAGGAGCACTTGTTGAAAAGTCTGTATCTATGTGTGTGTGGTTTTGTGAGTGTATACACCTATTTTAGAGGTCTTATTCAAGGGCGAGGTTCAACTATTTCATCTCCGGTTTGAGGCATTAAACACACCCTTTCTGCCTGACGTAATTCCATCCGCTGGCTTACTTTTAGCTTACTTATACCTTTGATGTAGCCGTTTGTGCTGCCATTTGTAGAATGGACGCATTGTGTTTTCGAGGGCGCTTTCCTTTCGCGACCGATGACGTCGACGTCGACTAAGAAACCCCACATATACACACCGTATTCCAGTTAAGACGGGATTTAACTCCCCTTGTCACGCCTGGTTCTTCGGTCATCACCACCACCTCCCATCCCCCACACACACACCCCATCGTCCTGTTCCACTGCTAGCGTGTGGGTTTACTCCTTCGAAATCCGGGAGCTTATCCTCCAAAAGAGAATGCTTTTTTAATCCTACTCGGATGCGCTCTGTGCGCATTCTTCCTACCGCTGGTTTTTATGGCAAAAAACAGGCGAAGTAAATCTGAATTAAGTTGGTTTCGCGCGCCACGACAGGGGACGTTGCATGCAGCACGCAGGAGAATTGGCCTCGACCACAGGGGGGAGGGGTTGAAATCTTGCCCTATAGTTCCTCAAAATTAGTTCTCCACTGTGGTTTGGCAGTGTCAACCACCACTCCAGATAGCAGATATCGAGCCAGTTGGATGAATGCGCGAGGCAACGCAAACAGAACAAACAAGGCTTGTTGCAAACGGAACGAATTTCGTGACGAGGGTTAAGGGAAATCTATCGGTGAGAACAGTCTTTAGAAATTTCCAAAGGTTCGCGTCTAGCGCATGCACATCGTACCCATTGTAATAAACCTTCGATGAAGGTTGATCTCTGTACCCGCGGTAGATGGAATCGATCGAAAAAGCCTTCCTTGCCTATTTAATACCTTAGGACCTATTCCATATGAAGAAGTGAAGGCTTTTTGAAAGAAGGCATTTGTTTTCCTTTACTATAATGAGCTTTGGCGTTGCCATTCGCTATGCGACGGCCCTACAGAGATCTCCAAGTCACAACGGGACGCACATGTTTCGTAACATAGATCCGTGAACTCCACACTACCATAGCATAACCTTGACACTACCATGGTCCTAATTCTCAGTTTCCTGGAATTTAGGACAAGGCCACCTTTACTGCAGAGGTTCCTTGTTCCTGTGGATCTGTTTGACCTGACTTTCATATAACATTCGATAGTTGAACCGCTTTTGCAATGAGTGGCATTCCCGGTAGAATTACGTCTTTTTAGGTAGGACGCCTCCTGGACAGAGAGTAAAGTCTTAGCCGGAAACTTTTTAACGTTCATTCTGGATTCTTGTGCAGTAAGCGCAAAATTTCATTGTCACTTGCACAATTTACCAGACGAAGATCACTTTCCCATACGGTTAAGCCTCGGGTGACGAGCAGATCCATCTACGAATATTTCAGGGATCGAGCGGGTAACTCGCAGGAAAAATGTTTTGATTGACGAGCTCACATTCAGTTAACAATTTGTCGGTGCATGCGTGGGCCTGTGTTCACCGTTGTGTATTGCTCCGGGGGCGTGGGTTCTCGTTCGCCTGTAGCCCATCAGTGAACTAATGCAGTTTGGTTGACTACGTTTCACAAGAGGACATGAGGAACTCGGTGCTGGAACGGATTAAACTCGTAGCCGAGGTTCTACTGTAGTACTAGTAGTAGTAGTGGGGAGGAATGTGGGACAACTGAAGAACTTGACGCTTTACAGTTCTCTGACTAGCAGAAATTTGGCAGACATGCTTCTTGTCACCTACACCTAGTATGTGGATGCAGAAAATTAACCGAACTAACTAAAATGCATACAATTAGCTTCTAGAGTTTGTAGCCACATAAAGTAGGCAGTTATGCCGTCGAAGATGATCGACTTTAATTTGTTCAAATATAACCAGACAGTGCGAGATAAAATTGAGACAGTGGCCATTTCCGGTTAGTCCTAGTCTTTGTCAGGCAGCCATACGTCGGATCCATATATGTGATTTAAAGCAGACAGCGCATGTAACATGCAAATGAGCTTAAATATATGAGCTAAGAGCGTTGTTAGATTGTATTGCCAATATTTTATCCTTAGTAGCCTATGCCTTTCGGGGTAGGTCGTATATTTAGGTACAGTAACCTAGATGCAAACCACAGGATTGCTCTTCCAAGCAAATTGTTTTCCTATGCTGTTTTATGCCACTGTTGACCCCTCGGTTCGACTTCACTTGCGAAAAATGTGTTATCTGCGTTTCGGCATTGACATATTGCTCTCTAAACCGGCCGCGCGGTGGATGCGATGGACCAACACGGAGAGGGGGTGCATCAGGGTACGGTAGGTGTTTTTCGGGTTGTGCGCCGAGGACATCTGCCGAACATGGGGGAGGGAGCGTAGGGGCGTCTCGGCCGTGCCAGCCGTCTGCGCCCGAACCCACATCCAGTCTTCTCGGCTGCCTCCTGACACCGGGCTCGGGTGGCTTAGGGGAAGTGGGAGTGAGGTAGATGCGGCGCATGTCTACGATCACTTAAAAATAATTCACACACAAGTCACGGTCATTTCATTGTCCTCTTGTGGAGCGTATGGTGGACGTCGTCAAAATCGACGCTCGAACTGACAGCATTGGCATAGGTCCGTTCGCAGTTGTTAGTTAACACTATAATCATCCTAAGGATGTTTGAGTAGACTGGAAGCAGTTGGTGTCTACGTCTCCCCTGTAGCTCCGTGTCTACGCTGAAAATTTTTTGCCAGGTCGTTTTGTTGTCTGTTCGCGACCCCTATCACCAGAGGACTGAACTAGTTTGGCTCTCTAGGTAACAGTCCAGGATAGGGCTCACTATGGAAAGCAAACCCTCAGAATTATGTAGTACGAAACCGATGGTAATCGGATGTATATGGATGAGACATTACGGCAGCGCAGAAGGGCAAGTAAAAGAAGTACATCAAGCAAAAACAGGAAATAGTAAATAAAATAAGTATAAAAAGTTAATATATAGCAAAGGCAAAACGTGTGGTATTTGAAAAATAAATTAAATTTGAGGCAGGCGGATCGAACAGGTCGTCTAGGAAGAGCAAGCACATGAGAGTCTGAGGTGCGGAGGTGGTATACAACATAATGCTGTACTTCGCCACTGCGAAACCGGGAGTTAATAATGTTCGGCTATTCGCGAAGTAACTGCTGGATATGACAAGCAATATCTGTATCCAGAACAGATAAGTTGCAATAGATAGTAAAGGGAGAAAGATCGTGAATGGACAGACCAGTTAAGCAGTCAAGAAGAGAAAAATGGCGACAATCAACTTAAATATTGAATTTAGTTGGGAAGTCCGAACTTAGGATTACATGCGGGTTGCCAGCACTAACAAAGATCCAAGAAAACAACCACCGAAACCCAATGTCAGTGGTAAGGGGCCGGCTACGGAAAGTGGGAATGGGGAACATTTGGTAGCCTGACGATGAAGACCAAGACTGGGAGAACGACAATCAGTTTAACTTTTGGGGGACGCTCGATAACTGCTCCGGTGTCCACCAAAAGACGTTTGCGAGTAACGCAGTCCCAAACATAAAAGGTGCGTCCAGAGCCAGAAGAGCCACAGAAAACGGCCGCGTCTACTCTCTAGCTCACGAGTTCCCCGGTTTAGACTTTAAGGAGCAGGGGGGAAGCACATCTGCGAGCCTTAGCGCCAAAATTTTTATGGTACTGGCATAACTCTACTGTTCTAGGTAGCGAGCGAGATCGACGACGACTGGATGATTGACGGGCCGTAAAGCAGGAAAGCTGTAGATTCAGAGAGGCCAACTCATTCCCCGAGACTGAATCCTGCTGCACCAAGTGATAGTTGACTGCCGAAAAGGGTGTAGCAATTTGGGCATTGGTGGGCGGCTTGAAGCGCTGCACATCAATTATCCGGTCCGCCAGCTGTGAGACCGTTAGATCCTGGGACCTCAATGCTAGATTCGTTTACAGATCAGCAGGAAGACGCTCTTAAATTGTCTCATTGGATAGCTTGCCACGAACTTCTCGGTCTCCAAGTAGGAGTTGCGTTCAGCGGAGAAGTTAAGAAGGCCTTCGGTCATCCAAGGATTCTTCTTTGATCAGTTGGTGGTAGCGCTGACGATCAGACACAGCATTCAGGCAAATAATCTCGTCTTTGAATTTTGAATAGATGGCATCTGTTGGAGTTTTACACAAGGCAGACTGGACTTGCGAAATAACGCTAGGGGGAAGGACTTCCACTAGTTTGTGATAGTTGACCAGTTCCTTAGTAACATTAGCCGAATAAAAGGCTAATTCGATGCGGGTGAAATAGAGCTTTGGTGCATTCTGTCAGAAATCAGGTAGCGTGATGTAAGGTGCTTGAAGAGATGAGGCATCTCGTCAGGTTTTTGGCAGAAGGCAGACACGATGAAAAAAATGTGAACGACAAATTATCCACCGAAAATTTTAAACGTTAATCAATATGAAGGGGTGAAGAAATAAAACGTATTCTACAGTCCACCCACTATTCCGAAAAATGAATTGCAGACGAACTAACTTATTATATCTCACGACTGATGTGCCGTAATATGAACGATTGAGTGAGTAAATAATAATATTGAATAAATGTGAAACAACCTGAGTAACCTAAAGCAAGCCAGCAGCAATTTTCAAGGAGGGGTAAGTTCGCCTCAATAAAGCAAAAATATGCCAATACAAGCGAACGTCCGTGTCCCAGGAAGCAATTGAGAAGAAGAAGACTCGATCGCTGGGACAATATGTTTATTCGCCTGACGTTTCGATATCCGCCGCGGATTCGTCATCAGAGGCATGAGTAGCAGAAACAGAACCGTCCTCTCAAAACAAAAATAGTTGAAACATGAAAATGTGCTAAAATTTATAAAAGAGATTTTGTCTAGCTAATCAGCACACATATTTCTCTTCTCCTAGTGGTTTTTACAATCCGAATTCCTGCCATCTTCACCGCCTATGTTTTATTGTTTCTAAATCAGGCGCTAGCATAATTTGAGCCACTTAAATGCGGCTGAAATCCTTCTGGGCTGCTGACAGGGTGGACCATACAGGTGAAGTAGACATATATTCCCATAGGTTAAATCCCCTCGGGGCAGCCCTGCGATCTAACAGTCCGATAATTCCTTGAATGAATTTTTGACAGAGGAGAGATGAGGCTGATTGACGGGTGAGGAAAAGGACTTGGCTCAGGCTGTGTCCATTTGTGTGGGCAGGGCATATACGTAGCATCGATACATGTTATCGAAATGCAGCCACTGGAAAGCTTAGGATCGAGTTATAATTGAGAACGTCCGACGTGCCTATCTGCCTCCAAAAACCATGCGCCTTGCTAGGTTGAGCATGTTTTATCCACCGGATTTACTTCCCTTAATTTCAAACAACTGCTGAATTAGTTATCGACTGGCACTTTCCTAAAGTTACATTCCTGTCTATTTATTATGGATGCACTTCAGCCGGTCAGGGACCTATTCTTGGTCCACTATTTTTTGAGAGGTTTTAAAAGGACAGCCTGTATTTCTGGTTAGCAGGCTTCCCTTTCTGGTTTGTCCTAACAGACTGATCTCAGGGGGTTTGAGGTCTCTGAAACAGGACAGTATACTAGCGTCTGCCCGTTGACAGCATGTGTAGATTAGGCGGTTATCCCCCCACAGTGACTGATGGAGTTCGGTTCAAATATATACACCACATTTTTGGGTTTATGCCTACAGACCTTGAATAAACTAATCCATGAGAAGAAGACAACTCGATCGCTGGGACAATACTTTTATTAGCCTGCCGTTTCGACATCCTTCGCGGATGCATCATCAGAGACATCAGCAGAAAACGGTAACTTAACTAATCCATACCGAGCACAGCAATTAATTTCCAAGGAAAGTTAAGAGTCGAACTTTCAAAACCGCTATATCAACAAGGAAGAAGACAGGGTAAGCCGGGGGACCCACTAATGAGACGGATCCCTCGCAGTTGAATACCGGCAGAATACCGGTGAAATACGTGTCTGCGCTTTAAATTAGTACCTGTGCTGCCAGTATGGTGAATTACAACATTCCGAAAGAAGGAAAAGTTTCACCTTCTAGGTGTCTGCATGGATAAGGAAGAAGACGTGTCCAGCATCGGATCAATTGATTTATTGTCGTGAGCTTTCGAACTCTTACGGGAGTCCATCTTCAGAGATGAGAAGTAGCAACTAAAAAGAGGGTAATTATAAAGGTCACAGGCCGATCAACTGTCAGAAATAAACAGGTTGTTAAGGGGTTAGAAACGGCTATCCAAAAGGATGGGGCAGGAGGGCAATTAGCTGTCGGTGGAGTCGGGGGGCCATTATAGTGGGGTACGCTAATTAGCTGTCAGTGGAGCAGGGGATCATGAACAGCAATAAGTGTGGCGCCTCGACGGTTGATGAACGTCCACCTGACAGCTAACGGGACTAATTTATCCTGCTCTGCCTTGAGCCTCGACCGAGGCCCTGACAGCCGTAGCAGATAGTAAGGCCGGCCATTTCTGGTTTATTAGCCACCGTCAGCCAGCCATACCCTGAACCTAGTGGAGTCCACGCGAACCTCGAACTCGCGACCATTTTGATCAGAGTCAAAAGCCCTAACCATTGAGCCGCAAACGCGTTGTCTCACGGATTTAGGTCAGGAGATATAGACAATCGTTGATGAACGTTCGCCTGACTGCTAACGGAACTCATCTGATATTCCTCGTCCAGTACTTGCACATCTTTTACTGGCATCACCACAAGAGGTTATCCGGTTTTTATTTAATGCCATTCACCCTTTCTATAGTTTCAGCCACTAGTTTATTGTGATGTAACCCAGTACCAACCAGTCTCTTTGCATAACCTCTTTTCTGTCGGAGATTGGTCCTTTGTTGTTCATACTCGCTGCTAATTTTACCGTGTCATGTAATTAACAGTCCTACCGTCTCGTCTCCAACCCCTGAGGTCAACTCATTCACCACACTCCGCTAGCCGCGATCAGCTGGCGCGGTTGTGAATTGGCGGCTGGATTGACCGAGAGGATCTGCTTCTCTGTTGTCTCAACGGCCGCTACTGTTGCAATAATTGCTTTCCCTTCCACCCCGCGGGAATTTAATTCGCACACACGTGGGTGTGGATGGGTGTGTTTAAAAGCTATGTGCATGGTTAAGCGTGATTTACGCAAACTGCAACTGACTTTATGACTTGATGGGACGAGCACTGCTTCTTCCCAAAGAGGGATTTTCGGGACACCCAACAAAAGAGACAACAGTGGGCGGAAGTGTTCGACCACCACCAGCGTCTTCTGCACAAAGAATTGCTTGAACCCCCTGTGCGGTTGAGCAATTTCAGATTAAAGAGATCGGCGTCTGACTCTCTCTCTCTCTCTCTCTCTCTCCCGGGACTACTGGTTGCGCCGCTTCTTCCTCAAAACACGGGGCGGCTAAAGTCCTCTCACTGCGTCGCGAGTTTGCTGTAAAGATATCGTGAAATCTCGCCTTGTGAGAGAGGAGTACAGTTGAACCCTGGTAGGGGGGACTTTTTGGGAAGCGGCTTTGGCTGTTTCATTCCAGAATTCCCAGATGCGCAAATGCTGGTGCTCAAAACTGTGGTGACAGCCAAAATGTGTTCTTTTTAAAATTAATCGGTGGGTAAGTATATTTTTTAATCGAACTCCCAAGATGAGTTGAAGGCAGGTTTGCTACAAGGACGTAGTCATTTCCTTTTGTGCTACTGACTGATTTCGTCTCCAGTCGCTAAAATAACAGCTAGTTTGTATCACCACAAATCATTACGATATCGATCCACTTGGAATTTCTGTTAGAATAAAGGTAAAGACAGCAGAGAACGTCAGGTGTTTAAATGTAGAATTCTTCATTCATGCTTCCGAATTCGGTCTTCCTAAGTTCTGCGTTAGATTTGACTCACATCTGCGTTAAAAATATAATGGTAAAAAGGAAATAAACGAATAGATTATCCATGTTTCGCCTATTTTCAAGCAGTGCACAGTCTGGAGTTGGAGGAACGAATTTAGCCATAGTGCTCGACAACATTTATTGAAAATGTTTCATTCATCTCTTAGACCCAGAGCTGATAGCTTGGCATGTGTTTCCCAAACTGTACAAGTGCTTACATTTTCCCTTGAACGCATACAAATTTGACCTAGTTGTTAAAGACTCAGCGGCCTCGGTGGAAGTCGACTCTACGTCAGCAGTGGGGTGGGGGAGGCTTTATTGCAGTCAACGCTCTAGCCACCTGTGCTACGGGGCCCACTGGGGTGCTGTTATATTCACCACACTTGGATCAAATTATCCGCCCAAGTCAACCAATTCTGATACAGTAATCTGATTGCCCAAGCAGGATTCCCTAAGCAATCAATCTAGAATCCTCTAGCTGCATACCAGATGCACTGAATTCATGGGGTTTTTGACAGACTTGAATAACTCATATGAACTGACTGTGACAACTCAGCAGCCTTGGTTGCAAACGAAACCAAGACATCAAGGAGAAGGCTCTAATACAGCCAACACTCTAACCTCCTGAGCTACGAGGCCCTACCAGGTACACTGAATTTACAGGGGGGTTGGTGGCTTATAATTATTAATTTGAGTCAGTTTTGAAAAAATCGGCGGTCTCCTTCCCTGATCTTAGCGTTCTTGTTCACAGGACTTAAATGCTCTGTCAAAAACCTTTGTGTGCGCAATTTCTATGAAGTGCATAAATGAGCAACCAATTACTTTGAAAGTGTGCTGAACTTAGTTTTAACTGTCCCTACCTAATATGCAAACAATAGACCGTAAAAAATCTTGATTTGCAGTAGACGCTCTAGCTCATGAACTGTAAGGCTTTTGAAAGGAAAATTCCTGCTACGCAGAACCCGCCCCAGGTGCGTTTCGCACATTTTTACACCAGTAGAAGAATGATCCGTATTTAAAAAAAGCCATGCTGCGTTTTATCGAGTAATTTTACATTGTTTAGAAAGGCCAGCTTTTTAGAGCAGAGGAAAATTCCGAAAAAAGCGAAAAACCGGGGTTACTTGGAAAACTCGAGGTCTGTTCATACAAAAAACCGAAAGTAAATAGCAGTGCAAGTTTCACCAGAATGGTCAATTGTGTCTTCCCTTTAGGCATTGTTTGAGCTACGTTGGGCCAAGGCAACAAGATTTTCGTTTGATTGTGCCGCTGGGACTTAATTTTAAGGCACAAAAGGACCGAGTTTGCAAAACAATTTTTAAACTGATTCCGCTGTTCTTTTCCGGAAAATAATAGGATTTCTCATGATTGCAATTATCCGAGTTTCAGTGAGGCACAACAAAATTTCCCGTTCTGTGAAAAGATAAAGTTGAGATTTTTCTGGCTTACATGAATATTCCTTTCTAATGCAAAACAAACAAACAAGACGTTTTGATCCGCAGCATCTAGTAGCGTAGGAATTTCGTCGGCTATCAATAAGTGTTCGAATTTTCCCTCTTTTTTCCCTTAATGCATTGATCTTAGTTGAGCTCTTTACTAGTAAACGGTATTTTGCAGTTCAAATCTATTTTTAAAAAACCAAAATAACAGCCTCAAGTATATATTAACCTGCGCCCTCAAAAATCGGTCTTTACATTTCACGAGGTTTGCAATCTACCGTAGGCGTCGGTAGTTTTTGTCACACCCAAACAGCTTCAGTCGAAGCGTACTGCCATGCGCTGTGGCTGTTAGCAACACACTTGCCTAAAAAAGGACCCTCAAAGGACTCCGATAAGTCCCTCATAATTACAACGCGAATCGCACTAATTAGAAGAATTTTTATATCAATTGGCCTGGAAAAGCCTTCCTTTTTTTCATTCGCGTCATGAAAACTTCCTTTAAGTGGGCGATGGCTGCATACTCTGTCTTGTCCGGCCTAGTGCCGGGAAGCACATACCTGTCAGATTTGTACGGTCGAAAATTATCTGTTATTGCTTGCTTGCCTTCTCTGAGTCCCACCCTTCCATATAACCATCCGAAACGACTGTTCTCTTTCAACGATTTTTTGCTGCACATTTTCCCCTTTTCATCCATTCATGTAACTGCTTCTAGCACTGCCGCCGGCTACAACAACTTCACGTCGCCCCAACCAGCTGACGTCCTGAGAAGGGAAACCGATAATGAAGACTGGTAAGGCCGCCTAAACGAGACACAAGGAAAATAGGAACGCCCCGCCCACTTAAATACAGGTAGCCGTCCAGTAAACTTCAAACAGGGTTATCCTTCCCGCGTCTTAACCTTAACATAAAACTAAATCTATCCTGTCCTAAACTTAAACCCTACAGCAGTTAATTCTTAACACTCAACATTATTGAGAAGCAGAAGCTTCGATCACTGGGACAACACTTCTATTCGCCTGACGTTTCGATATCCGTCGCCGATTGTTCATTAGACACATCAACAGAAAACAGTAGCAGAAGTGGGTGATACGTGTGCATGTGCAGTAATGACTGTATTCTATAATTACTGCAACTTCCTGTGCACGTATCATCCTCTCCTGCTAGTGTTTCATACTGATGTCTCTGATGAAGAATCCGCGAAGGATGCCCTCACGTCAGGCGAATAAAAGTGTTGGCCCAGCGATCGAAGCTTCTTCTTCTCAATTACTTCCTGGGATTCGCATGTTCACTTGTATTGGCAACTTAACACGATCCTTACCCTAACGCCAAACTTAAATCTAACTTTAAATGGCACGTTAATCCTGAGCGTAATTTCACCTGGAATTTGGCGCAAAGCCACATGCATTGTGAGGCGGGTATGATAGCACACACTACGTGTGGAATGGTTTTATGCCTTTACTGCTTCTGCTACCAGTTCAATCGGACACAGAGCTATGGACCCTCATATTACAAATGGCCTCAGGATTAAGTCTGGGGTTGACTTAAACCCGGTGCTTTTGTCTGAATCCTAATCTGCCTAACCCTAACACTAATCCTAACCATCGTGGCCCCATTTTCTGTGCGGAGACCTTGCCTCGGCAGAATAATTAGACACACGAGGGGACATGCCGGCGGCCAAACTGTTCTGTGACAACGAGCCACCCTGCTAAGTCATTGATATGCCGAGGAGCGATAACGGTGCTTGAATTTCGACAATTAGTGACTCGGATGCGGACTAACGAGTAATCATCGTATCATATAAGACCACCAGCGATGAATGCGGGGCCTCTGTTAAGTTGATTAGGCTTTTGACTGCCTGGCAGCTGTGTCCTATAAATACCGCACCCTTAGCGCCCTTATCTGCGACTGTCTCTGATGATGGGCTTGAGCGAGAGTCCGAAACGTCAGGCCAATAGAAGTGAAGTTTCGCGATCATACCTTCTTATGAGCTGCTTCTTGGAACTAACCCGTTCGCTTCTACCAGCAACCCTTACGTTGGAATTTGGCCTAAGGTCATGTTCTCATACACTATGTTACTTCCATTAACAAAACAGTTGCGGCTTCAGCTTTCTTCTCATAATCTCTTAAGGTATCTAACTCACAGAGTTTTGAGCGGCAGCCGGCCCGTTGTCTTATCACAGCTACCTGATAACAGAATAAAACTTTTACTGTCGGCTAACGTGCCTTTACCCAATTACTGAATCAGTTTTCGTCCCCGTTATGGAAGTGCTTCCCTCGCAGATGCAATTTAATGAAGTTTCAGGCCCGTGTTGTTCCCTCATAGTGCACAAACATGCCTGTATATCCTAATTGCAGTCCTTTGATTTACTTTTGGGCTTACCGTGTATTCGCTGAAGATGAAATGGGCCGACAGCATGTTTACGATAAACCAAGTCAGATGTAAACAAGCTTCTAAGGATCCAGCTTCTGCCACCGCCTTCCTGTGGACTAGCACCATAATTACAGTCAGAAGAAGGAAGAGCATTCACTGGGAGAGGTTTATTAGGAGTTTGATGTTGTTTCGGATGATTGCATCCCACACCTATCTTCAGAGACTTAACATTCAGGCTCACGGCTCTCGTTATATGCTGCGCTCTTTCTGTGTGCGTAACCTGCCAATAGCGGTTCTGAAGATGACTAGAAGACACAACCGCGCAAAACGTTAGGCCTCTAATAAATCCCTCCCCCCGTAGGTACTTCCTTCTGTTGACTTACCACCTAGGAATCGCATTTTCACTGCCATTACCATAATTACAGTGTTTTTCATGCGCCTCTGATTGCGCCGGGAAAATCGTTATTTGCCCTTGCCCCCTGATGTCGGCGTCGCACTGAAAGCTATAATTTTAAACTTTTGCTACTAATCAGCGATTGCACAGCCCCCTCCTTCCACACTTTTCCCCTCTCTCCAAGCCGTCTTTCCATTTTCGTCGCTTGCCGCCCGAGTTTAGGCGTCACAACTGTAACTTTGTTGTAGAAACGACCATAAACTGAAAGACTGTTGTTGAACGTTGTGATGTTATTCCCTTTCCAAGTCCCCTCCGGCGTGATAAACAAGGTTTGGGCCGACATAATGAATCCTATTATTAGAAGCCGGAGCATAATTCACGCCTTGGAGCAGGCTTCTCAATTGTGGCAAAGCTGCTCATTGTTTTAACTTGCCACAGGTGAGGAGCCTCCTAATTCCACCGCTGAAAACTGTGAATATACTGTTGAAAAAACTGGTTTTTTGACTCAAGATCGAAATGCCCACAAGCCGTCAAATGTCTATATCACGTTGGGAGGCATTGCAGGAGAGACATTTCCCCATGACTTCGCCTTATCTTCGCAAATTATTTTTTTGAAAAACGTTAACATGCCGAACAGTTAGGTGAAGTCTAAGTAAGACCTGAAAGTAGGGTCCTCTATCGAAGAATTCAGGTTAATAAGCTTAAATCTTAACCAGTGCGATCTTCAGGCTCGGTTCTTGGGAGGAGAGTAGACGATGAAAGGTCAAATTGGTAGGAACAGTTTATTCTGTACAGAAGGACTGGAGACTGGGTAGGAGGAGATTTGACTGTCAGACTAACGCGAGTCGGTTGGCCAGCGGGCTGTGTCTGAAGGGCCGAGAGCGTAGGACAGTGCCGGAAAGCCAGAGCATGCTTAGTCCCTGCAGCCAATCAGCAAATGCGTCACACTGATTTGTGCGAGTTCTCGTGCGGGCAGATCAAGACTGGCGAGGCTGCGGCCGGATCAAGAACGTGGGCGCGGTCGGTCAAGAGGCGGAGTCGGCGTGTGGCGGACCGTCACGTGCGGGCTGGCATCTTGGCAGCCGCAGAAAGGGGTGAGTCAGCGTAGTACCGCTTATCATGGGATCCCGAGTGGTGCTAGCAGGCTACTACACCCCCAGGTGACTGAGTAAAATATGGGTGATTTTTGGGTTAGCGTTAGACTTCAGGTCATACCATGAGAATATGTACCTTTCCTGGACTTAAAGGCACCGGGCAGGGCTCTTTTCTTCGTGTCTTACCCTAGTCTGCTCCATCGCAGCACTTAAATAGTTAGGGGAGGAGGTGTAACCTCTATTGGAGGGACGTTGCACGCAAAGAAGGTGACCTTACTCATGCAGTCATGATAAATATTGGAGTTGGCAGCTTAGCCTACATTTGATCACGTTATTTCCCTCGGTTGAGTTGATATAGTCCTGCTAACGCCTTTAAGTAAACAAAATTGCATGTTTATTCAAGGAAAACAGGCAGAATTTTGGCAAAGTCGAAGATCGCCGGATATCAACGAAGGTTGATCATCAAAGCTGTCGTACATGCGTTAATGCTTGTTTGCGAGTATACGTCAATCATTCGCAACTTTTGATATTTTGCACGAGTCAGGGCCCATACTGTATGTTGAAACGAAAAAAAATAGTTTTCAGACTTTTAAAGTTTGCCGGACTTGGCTTTAATAAAATGGCCACCATTTCCAAATATCGCATCGTAAAAATACGTTTCCTGCCGCTGACCTTACGGAGCAATAGGTTTTGTCCTTGGCGTATAGTTAAACTAATTATTGCTATAAGCAATGGAGAACATGTACGTCGCCTAGTCGGGGGTATTTATAGAATTTGGTTAGTTAAGACACGGCGCTAGAGACTCTCCTCCCCCCCCCCCCAGTTCTGCAGACGGCCTTGCGGAAAGTGAGATATATTCGTGTCTCAGACCTACTCCTCCCTGTGGCCTATCGCTAAGCCACATTTGTTACGCGGTTTAACCTAGTTCCGTGTCGTCAGACCCAAAATATCTCAGTAACCTCGGGAAGCCGGCGTTTAAATGAACTTAGTTTTGACCACCTGTCAAAAATACACTCTGCCAAAATGACTTCCTAATTAGCATGCATTTTTCTGATTGACATTTCATGCCCTTATACATTCAACTATACTTCCTACATAACATGCCTGACCACATTCTTTCTTATGGTCACTTAGTGGGAAAATTCATCCCTTTTCAAGATTCTTTATATTTTAAAAATGGCCTCTTTGTGTGTTTTCAAAAAATTTTAATTATGAGATTTGGCAATACCGCGAACTGTTCCTTTATTGATGCTGTTTTTAAAGCATGCAGCATGGTCCACATCCGTTGCAAAATTGTATGAGCTCTGTACAACCTCTTCGTCGTAGTGCATAATTTTCCTTAGATGGAGTTTGGTAATCCTGAATGCGGCAGGTCGAGTTCAGAATTACTCAGCAAGTGAATAAGCCTTTGTTTCATGCAAAATTCAAGGCTTTATTTACCACCAAATAAGCACGAGAAATAATTTTGTGTAAAATATATTTGAATTTACAAGAGCGTCAAAAATCAACGAGGCTTTAGTTTTGGTGAGTGGTGAGAAAGAGGCGCGTTTAAAAGACGGCAATTGAATAAGATTTGGTTCATGCATAAAAGAAGGTGTAATTTACCACCAAATGGGTACGAGAAAGACTATTTTTGTGTACGTTTTGCGTAAAATATATTCTGATTTACAAAAACGTCAAAAATCCACAAGTATTTAGTTAAGGCTAGCGGTCAGAAGGAGGCGCGTTTAAGAGCCGGCATCCTGACGTGACTGAATTACTTTTGGGATTATGCTTTACGAGATTCCCTTCTTTGATATTTTTTTCGAAACAAACACGCATTACAGAATTTCGGTTAAAGTCTAATGAGATAGCAAATCTACTGTAAGTAAAATATTTCCCCGACCGCAAGCCAAGATGACTTAATGGCAAGTTTATCCTCAGAGTTAATCAGTTCTAAGGTCTCACTCAAGTAGCCTATTCCAAATGAAAGTAGCTCCACGTGTGATAGTGGGATTTTCACCGCTTACGGGGTTTAAGGACCACGTTCCTGCCGTTTTATCTTGAAGCTCAAGCTCGAGCCTCGCTAGGAACCGCTCGACGGCCTTTGTTGGCCATCTCTAGTTTTAACGGGATTTTCTTTCGAAACCTACAATCGAACTGAGGTAAGTTTTTAATGCGCTCTCCTTTCTGCTCTTAATGTAGGTGTTCCGTACGTATTTTAAATGTGCTTTCAGCTAATTGTCACACCAATCAGCACTAGCTTTTAGCATCTGGAACGCAGCACACCTAGGAGTAACCATGACTTCCGTACTATGCTTTCCGCATTGAGTTTCTATTGTTACCCAAATCCAAATATATTTCTCCGGTACAAAGCGGAAAATTTATTTCTCGTCCCTACTAAATGCAGCAATGCACGCCTCTGGTGACATTTACGCAGGAGAAACGGAGAAATTTCAGCCTTGGCAAAAATTTACTCATTTCTGTGCAGTTTTAAAAACACTTCGCGCATTCTATTGTTCTCTAACGTTATAAGCTATGAGCCATAGGCATATGTTTCGCAAAGTTGATTCGCTTATTTCTTCTTGCTTCTTGGATGGAAACGTTTGTATTTCATGAAGGAGTACAGTACACATGGACTGCATTGTGTCGTTTTGCAATCAACACGCA
The DNA here is from genome assembly GCA_036362985.1 of Ligula intestinalis. Lineage (NCBI taxonomy): Eukaryota > Metazoa > Platyhelminthes > Cestoda > Diphyllobothriidea > Diphyllobothriidae > Ligula > Ligula intestinalis. Next base: position 50,289,878 of record JAYGXS010000003.1, read on the forward strand.
AGGATTGCTCATACGGTCTCCTACAGAACAGAAACCGCCTCTAGGCAGGCGGCTTTGTGTTAAATGCCAGAGAACTTGCGGTTTACGTTAGACTTAAGCTTAGGGTTAGAGCCAAGGGTGGTAGGGTTAAGGTAAAGTTTCCAGTTTGGGTTAAGTTTTGAGTCAAGGCGCAGGAATCGAACACTCGGATACGTCAACGCTAACCAGCGGCAAACGGGCGGGTCAAAGTTCAGGTGTCGATCGCAGATTTAATGTCAGACAGACATCAGTGCCGAAGCAGTCACGATCAACAGAATGAACCACCACTTTACGCTGGTGATGGAACCGCGAGTGCTTCCGAAACGCACGTCTAAATGCACTTTGGCTCCCTAAACAGGACATGAAAACAGAAACCGCCCTTAAGGGAGGTGACTTTGTGGTAGATTTTCGGGGAATGGCGTTTGACTTTAGAGTTAAGCTTAGGATTTAAGGTAGGGGTGTCAGGTTTAGGGCTATGTTTCGGGTTTCGGTTAAGGTTTAGATTGAGACACCAACATATTTACCCTAGGCATAATTTAGCAGACGGCCCTTCTGTACTGCGTGGGTGTTTTGCTATCTCCGTGCCGTGTCAGCAGGGCTGGGGAGGGGCGGTTACATTAATAAATCCATACGTAGTATCAAACAAGAGCGTTTCAACCATCCTCGTAATTAGAAGTTACTGACATCGAAATGCACTTTTTCTCGAGGCACAGCACTTAAAGGAAACCTACTTTCTGCTAGGTGGATATAGTAAATAATTTTGTTTACGCCCTTACTCTCGCAGATATAATGTCACATTTAGAAGCATCGTAACCTAACGGCAGCAGCACGAACAACTAATTTAATAACTCTTTCTGGATTTTATTTCTATCGTTGAATTAAGATATGGCCAAATGAAAACCCACAAAATGTAATATGTGCATTAATTTTGGATCATAACAAGCCACTCCTTTTTACTCGAAGACACATCAAAGGATTACCTTTGAATTTTCACCTATTTCAGAGCTCAGTATACAGCCCCTTATAATCTTTTTATGAACCTATTCTAAAGTGCCTTCTGTAGGTTTCGTACGCTTAAACTAGGGCTGATCTAAACTTAGTTTTTATACTCCCTACGGACGATAAGAATACAGTGTCCTTGGGAAGGCCGGATTTCAGGACGTCAAACGCAGCTTGAAGACGCCCATACTCAAAAGGGAGTCGAAATGCACATTATTTTACTGTTTTACCACATCTCACAAGTTTCCTATTTGCGTGCTAAACACAGTTTTTTCCAACTTCCGACTCCTGTTGCTGATTTCACTCAAGACTCTAAAACACTCTCTTTCCGTGAAGAATCATTGTTTTCGGTGCATATAAAAAGCGAACAACTGTGCATACGGTGAGCGGTCATCTTGACTTCGATCTTATCACAGCTTTAAGCGGAGGAGGGTAAGATTAAGGTAGACAGTTACGCGTCTATCACTATTCAGCCCTTATCGCCGTCTGTGCTCTTGAGCATATGAAGGACCTTCTCGAAATCGATCGTCTAACAACATAAATATGCAGGTTGGCTGATTCTTGAACTGTGAAGATTTTTATAAGAAAATCTCTGTTACACAAACGCAACTCAAGTTGCGTTGCCCTAATTCTTGCAGCAGTAAAGTGATGGTCGTTCTTCAAAATAAAGCAAACTGCGTTTAATCAAGTAAGATTAGGTTGTTTAGAACTACCAAGCTTTTTCTAAAACCGATAAATGTTTAAAAACGGGAAATATAAGATAAATCTAAGTTAAAAATTAAGCGAAAGCCTGTTTATGCAAAAACTGAGTGAATAAAGCTGCACGAGTAGAATTTCAGTAGAAGATAATCCGTTCTTAAAAAATTCGCCTTATTCGATTGGAAGGTCACAGGAGTAAAATATTTTGTGAGCTGATGTGCGAAAATGCCGTTTAGAGACTACTAAATTTAAATGGGATTGTCAAGTGCAATCGTAAACGTAACATTTTGTGCACACTAAGAGAAATTTTCTTCAGTCACATTTCCGCATAATTATTTCAGGATTTCCATTACGACGAGGTTCCCCTACCTCTTGAAATGTTGATTCAAACTTTACGATTTTCAGTGCTATTAGCCGTGCTTATCAAAACCCTCAAAATAAGATAGTTCTTTAACATATTTACCTGAATAGAGAGCTTTAAGGTCTGTTTGGTTCATGGTTTTAGAATCATCTGAGTACGTCGACTCATTGTCAAGGAAAATGAACCTCCGTAACAAAAGTCAGATATTAATATGCCTAAGGTCAACTAAAGAGCTTTCTATGACAAGCTACCTTTTGAAATAGCGCTTTCGGCGTCAACAGTCTACGTAAGTTACCTTTTTCGAAGATTAAGTCAAGATGAAAATGGCAAAATATGACTGGTTTTTTGACTTCTCTGAGCAGCATGAATAAATCTTATGCTGAAGTGAAAAAATCGCTTTCCTGTGCACATTGAAGTAGTTTATAGTATAATTCTTTACTTTTAGGCCCCATTCTTAGGCATGACAGAGTGGTAGAATATATACTACGATTTTGCGGAAATTGAGAATGTTCTGCCCTTTCCGTTTAAAGTTTCCCTATTCATTCATACTGAACTGTAGATAGAAAACGTTTTGACATCTTCATATGGTTTGACAGAGAAAAGTGATGGCAGGTCTCGGATGTTCATATATATATATATATATAGCAGTAAGTGGGGTATGACAGCATCTGGGGGTAACTTGATACAGAACTGTTTCGGGCTTATTAGCCTTCATCAGCCAAGCATAACCCTGAACACCAGCTGGTCGGACAACACAAACAAACGCACTCACAGACGGCGCAGTTGGTCCACCACTGGTGTCTATCAGATGGGTCATAAGCACTTCATCGAACCGCAGTTCATCAGCGCCTCGCCACCTGCCATTTGCTGTCACTGCTGATCGGGTATATATTCACTCAGGAATGTGCGAACACCGATCGAATAGGCTTCCGAACTAAACAAAGTTCATGTGGTGGTCAGAGGTCCCCAACGGGTGACCGTCTGCCAGGCAGATTCCGGCCAAATAATAATAGCAGTAAGGGGGGTATGACAGCGCCTGGTGGTTACTTGATACAGAAATGTTTCGGGCTTATTAGCCTTCATCAGCCAAGCATAACCCTGAACCCCAGCTGGTCAGACAACGCAAACAAACACACTCACAGACGGCGCAGTTGGTCCACCACTGCTATTATGACTTGGCCGGAATCAGCTTGGCAGGCGGTCACCCGTTGGGGACCCCTGACCACCACATGAACTTTGTTTAGTTCGGAAGCCTATTCCATCGGTGTTCGAACATTTCTGAGTGAATATATATATGCTTATTTGCGGTCTTTATTTTCGGTGCGGTGGAACAAATTACAGTCTCTTTGTTCTATTTCTTAAGTTTATAGCACAAAATGTCGCAGATTTACAAAATAGACTTTTTTAAAACTTAATCCGCAAGTCTTTGCCCGGCAGTAATGCATTACCTCATACTTGCACTAATCTCGATTGTATGATCTTTGGGCAGATAAAATTGAAAGTTTTTGGTCTTTATTAATGTTTTTTGATAGTACGACACGCACAACTGGCGTTTTCTAACATGGAACATTCTTTGGGTATCAAGCCCAATTGAGCCCACTCCCTTTTTCCAGCACGTTCATCTGAACTGCACTCTTTTATAGTAAACAGCATTTTGCACCCCAAGTCTATTCAATGAATCAAAGAGACAGCCTGAAATGTGTGTGAAACTACACATCCAAATTTCTATTTTAATATTTCATAAAATAGGCAATTTATTGTAACAGTTCCGTCATGTGCCTTTGTAGTATGCACGGCGATGAAAAACTACAAATTTGATAGTAGGTATGGGGCCAAAAATGTAACGTTAAGTGGGTGTAGTTGCCATTAAACTACAGCTAACTACAGTGACAAAAAAGAACTGAAAATTTTAATGTCGGTGAAGAAATCGTGATGCAATCGCAAGCAAATGTAACCCTCCTTTAGCAAGACAAAATAGTCATTTCGAACACATCAGAATGACTACTAGGCCCAGTTATTAGGAGAGTTTGGGAGATGTGAATATTTCCGTTGACCCAATTGTTAAAAATTTGTAGCCTCCAACCCAGGCGACCGAGGTTGATGCCGAGGCAAAAATAACTCAAAGGCTATTATAATCTTGTCGTACGCAGAAATAATCTCGTTTATTTATGCAATTCAGACTGTGGATACAGACGGAACTATTTCCGCGAAAGGTGCCATCACATTTTAGCATCTTGGTGCTTTCGCCTCAAGGCGAGAATGCAAATGGCTGCATCGTCGAAATTTCAATAGCATACACCCGGACGTTAACTGAAGTCGGTCAGTTTTTCGGAGCGTACCGCCTTGCTGGCCGCGAGTGCTCTTACGCGCTCATTTGCCTCAAATTTAATTATGTCCGTCAGGTCGGTCGGTCGGTCGGAGCAATTACCCGCTGCACGTCTGAGTGGGCCGTGCTGTGCGCACAACCTTCATTAGTAGAAATCCTCGTGGCCGAGTTTTGATTTTTCTCACTAAAGTTCCATTAGGCCGTCCTTCATCGTCACCATCACTTGCTGTTCTTCTCCGAAGTCTAATCAAGGCATTTCTGTCTTGTATGTGTAATAAGGCTGGGCTCATCTTTCGCTTAAGGTTATTCCGCTACCTGCAAAACTTAAAACTAGAGGCCTGACGTCATAAGGAGCCACGCACCTATAATGTCCTACAACTTTTCGACCTTCACATCCGACAGGTCCACCGCGTGATTCACAGCATGGTGGCGCTGGGACGGTGAATTGCGTGTGAATTTGTTTTGAGTGCTAGTAGACTTGCGCTGCATCTACTGCACCCTCTATCTCTCTTCGCTCACTCGTCTGTGACTGGCATCAAGGCAGAGCCAAGAAGACCGGAGGCAGACTCAAACATGGTGCTAGCCTGCACTTGCGTGCGTTCCACTATACCTCCTCCAGTAAGGCTTTGAAATTCCCGGCCAGATATCGGTCCATGGCCCAAATGGCAAGGTAGTCGACTCAATTGATCAGTGACCATATAGTTGGAGATTTACTATCAGGTTGGTAGGAAAAGTCAGGGTTGTGTTTGACGTTTGGATCAAGAGTAGCCTTAGAGTAAGAAAAGCTGGGATGCCTACCCTCCCTAGGATTCAACACAATGTCTCCTCTATTACAGGGACGAGGTGTTCCTACTTCCGCGTCGCGTCGGAAGTGGACGCTTGTTTAAGCGATTCTGACCATGGGATTGTCTGGTGTCTAAGTTTGCGGTCGGTGTGGATGGCTGGCTAGAGGCAAAACATATGCAAAATATAAAAATATTGCCTGCCTCCTCCCCTTCCTCGATGTGCTTGTTGGGGACACTCCTCAAACCAGATGCAGCGTATAGCCGGAATTGGCAGACTATACAGACGAAAAAGAGCGGCATACAAAGAGGATGGGGAACCTGAATGTCCAGTCTCTGGAGATGGATAACAGAAGAACTATACGCGAAACTTTGGACACACTATAAACCTCTCCCAGTGAACACCCCTTCAACTGGAAGTGGGCAGGTAGTATGGTCGGAAAACACAGGCAAGACTGGAATGGCCATTTCTGGCTTATTAGCCGTCGTCAGCCAGTCCCATCCAGACTCAAGTGGTGTCCCACCCGGGCCTCGAAATCGCAACCTTTTTTATCAGAGTCAAACACCCTAACCATTGAGCCGCAAGCTCGTTGTCTTGCCGGTTGGAGTTAGGAGATATTGACGCTCATTGATGCACGTGAACTTAATCACTAACGAAACTCATCTGTCGTGTGTCCCGCTCCTTCTTTTTTGAGTTGACCCTTGGGATTCATTTATCTGTTTCAACTCTGTCTGGGAGGGGGGGGTAATTTTCAGTGTGATGCTGAGGCATTCTGCTGCCTCCACAAGTGAGTCGGTGACTGCAACCAGATTGCTCCAACCCAGTTTCTCCCTGTACCCCAATTCTTTAGAGTAGGTCTTTTTCCTGGCCACAGAACCGGTTCCAGTTTTTTTAGCCCTGTGGGCTTGTGTCTTCGTTTTGTGCCTAATGTATGCGCACCAACTCCTTTGAATGTACGCTAAGCTCGTCTTCCACTTTGCCTTCCAGGATTGCGATGGAGACACACCCCTGCATGATGCCATTTCCGGCCAGAACTTGGCAATGGTTGAACTCCTGCTCTCTGATCGCGCCGATTTGACCATAACAAACAGCCTGGGTCACAACTGCCTTCATCACGGGGCTCTCGTCGGGGATGCAGGGTAGGATTTTATTTGCGTTTTTTTCCTATTTTTGTTTTCCTGCTTAACCTGTATATAACTTGACAGCATGACCTTGCGAGTTGTTTTGTACAGTTTTCTCTCATTCTTGATCGAGTTTACAGGCCAGTACACAACCAGTATTAGTGACTCAAGGGTTGGGGGAAACTTGACGATTTCACCTCGATCACAATTACATTTTACAGGCAGTGGAAAAACTTTCGAAAGCACATGGGAATAGAAATCACTCTCTCATACCTCCTCCCCTTATTCGGGAGGGGAATATTGCGTTAATTTGTGGGAGATTAGGTTAAGAGCAGGGTTTCCGTTTGAGTTAGACTTGGGGGTTATGACTGGATAATATTTATTCTCACTGGCATTTTTAGCAAGGCCTCCTGTATTGCCGAGATGGGGATCCCTGCTCCTGTGTCGGACCCCAACCTTTGCCTTAACAAATATGCCCCCTTAATCCTATCCCTAAACCTAACTCTGAGCTTACCGTTAAACTTAATTCCTCGGGAAATTAGCGCGAGACCGCCGTGCTAGGGAGTTCTTGTTCCCATGTTAGTCATGCCTTCACCCTACCCGATTTGTCGGCACCTCTGTTGGTCCCCACCGCACTCAGGCCGTAAGTAATACAAGGACGCACTTCGTGTAAGAACTCTTTTTTTTCAGGATCTTTCACCATCCTTAGATGATTGTTGCATTCTTCCCTACCCAGGCCGCTTATGAATGTGGCCTCCCTGGAGAGTTAACCTTTTGCTTTTTCCGTAAATTTCACTCGTCATAACGGTGGAGGACATTGTTGCAGTCGCTGAGATCTATTGGGACGTTTTTTTGCCTGCGGCGGCTGCCAACACAATTCGCACACCCTCCCTCCCCCCCCCCCCCCCCTGTTTTGTCGCCTCCGTTGGGTTGGGGTCTTGGAGAGCGTGCACCGCAGGTTTTAGGGCTCGCCGCCTTGCATTGATCACGCATTCTGTGCTGTTCTCTGCAACGCAACTCTTAACCGCTCAAACTAATTACGCTGTCTCTCTCGTCTGCCAGGAGTAGCGCGTAATGCCACCGTAGCGATTGAAGTTTCGACTTCAACTGACACACTTGTCTCTTTTTCTGTCCCGTTTCCCCCTAAACAGTTTCACTATGGAAATGTAGCCCATCTGCTCTCAGATTTTTCTGCCGCCCTACCACTACTGACGTTTTTATTCTCGAAGACCGCACTGAAGAAAGGTAACTAAAAGACAATCTGCCAGAAATGATTTGTGTTTTTTGTGTGCTGTGGTAGACGGGCCACAGTCGTTGACAAGACGCCAAACGTACGTTGTCTATTCCACTCTCTTCATCTCACTCTGTCTGGTCGAATGTCTGCCTTATTTTATTGACGGACGAAAAAAGAGTATGTCGCCAAGATGAAGTCGCCCCCATTTGTTCACTTCGATTGGAGCTCGTGGGGAAAGTGTAAGAAGTTCCCCTCTGGCAAAGTGTTGAACACTGCCTCACTAGTCTTAGAACCAATCGATAGTTGACTGGATTTAGTAGTTGGTAGGTCGGCTGTGGGTGTTTTATTGAGATTCATAACTTTGTTTCCGATGCCGGTATTGCCTTAAAATTTTAGATCGCGAAATCACACTCTTAACAGCACTCCTTCCTTGTGTTAGAGGTCCGGACTATGTATATAAACGACCAGTGTGTGTCGTAGCCCATAGTTGGATCAGGAATCCCCGCCGGAATCCAAACTGGGAGTAGTTGGGAGACGGAGAAAAGCCGCGACCTCGACCGGCTTGAGCCACAGGTCCGTGGGAGTGAGGAGGGTGCCTGGCCGAGAACTGCAGGCAAACAGATGACGGCAGTCATGCGGCGAGACGCCGCAGTCGGGACAGCAGTCGGGTATGGATGGGTCGAGCCGGTGCTGGTACTGCCGAAGGAGCATACAGTAGCCACTGCGTAGCTGCGCCAGAGTACAGCGAGTAACCCTCGGGAGATGTCGTTCCGAGGCCGCGATCGGAGGCGGATAGCCACCCAAAAGGACCGGGGGACGGTAACCTCGTTTCTCCTCGACAACGACTCTCTGGTGGAGACGCTGGAAGCCTGTCTTGGTGGCAGAGCTATCAACAGGTAGATCCGCGAGAGACGAGGCAACAGCTTCCTTGTGGAGTGCTCGAATAGACGGCCGGACGTTGCGGCAGGGCTCGGGAGCGGTGCAACGGTGATGATTGGGATGGCCGGTTTGCGAACAACTCCACCAGAACTGCTGGCTAAGGAGAGTGTTGTGATTGGCGACCGGTAGAACAGAAGCCTCCGCATGAAGATGATCTATAGGCGACATTTTATAGCAACCCGTGATCGTGCGGAGGGCAGCGTTTTGGGCTGACTGGAGGCGGCGGAGGCTGGAAGAGCTCATCGTAGGAGACCAGATTGATGCCGCATAAGTGAGGTGCGGCTTGGCCAGCGCCTTGAAAGCAGTCGACAGAGTCTCTTTCGCACAGCCCCAGGATGTGCCTGCTAGAGCCTTGAGGACCTTGGTGCAGCGGCTTACTTTGCTTGCGGTCTCCCTGGCATGGTCTGCGAACGTGAAGAGCGGATCAAAACGCACACCAAGGAGTTTGGGCTTGCGGACGAGCGGTAAGGACGCCCCATTGACGGTGATGACCGGGTGACGATTGAACTCCTTCGGATCAAGCGTAAAGACAGTTACGGACGACTTGGCTGCCGAGATCGTCATTCCGCGCTGGGTGAGGAAGTTTTCGACAACAGGCATGAACTCCGTGAGGAGCTGTGCAGCCTGATCGATGTCATGGTGCCGGCAGAAGAACGTTATATCGTCCGCATAGGATATCACTTGCACAGGTGCCCGGGGGAGTGGGAGCTCTCGCGTGTAGATGTTAAAGAGCGTCGGGCTGAGCACAGAGCCTTGAGGGACGCTACAGGACTGCTTACGGGGCTTGGAGAGAGCGCCCCGGAAGAGGACACGATCGTGACGGCCACGGATGTAAGCCGCCAACCATCGGACCAGGCCAGTCGGGACGTTCAACGAGACCAAGTCCTGCAGGAGCTGATCGTGGCGGACGCAGTCAAAGGCTCGTGACAGGTCAATTGAGACTGCCACGGTCCGCGAAGCGGGCTTCTGTTGATTGAAGCCCTCGAGGATAGCGTCGCTGAGCTCGAAAAGCGCCGTTGTAGTTCCACGACCCGATCGGAAACCATGTTGGTGGCAAGATAGTTCCGCCACAGACGTCAGAATTGGGTGGATGAGCCGTTCCAGGATCTTCGCCAATGGACTGAGGAGGGCAATTGGACGATAAGAGGTCGCTAGGCAGGGGTCCTTACCCGCTTTGACCAGAGGGATGATGATCGACTGGCGCCAGCAATCAGGGATGATTGAAGTTCCCAGTGAAAGGTTGAAGAGGGCGGCAAGGTAGGCAGCCACCTTCGGGCCGATGTGGCGCACATGGATAGGCGCCAGACCATCTGGTCCTAAGGCTTTCGAAGCTCTCATTTTCTTGACGGCGGTGAGGATGGCATCAGCCGAAAAGGAAATATCTGGGGGCGGGGCTTTATGGAGGAGGCGAAGAAGGGGGCGTTGGCTTTTGGGACTGGGCGCCGAGCGGGGTGAGAACAGCTTGTTCATCTTCGCGGCGATCTTACCGTTGTTGGAAATGAACTTACCGTCCCCAAAGCTAATAGACTGGTTTGATGTATCAGCCCGGGGTTTGGTCAGGTTGCGTAAAAGCTTCCAAGTGGCAGCTGAGTTGCCGCTGAAATTACAATCTGAAACTAGTTCATGCCAGCGTTGGCGTTTGCCATAGTTGATAGTCTTAGTGATTAAGCCATTCAGTTCGCCAACGCGCGGGTCACTGGCATCACGCGCTCGTATTTCGTCTCTCTCTCGTTCCAGGCGGGAGGCTTCGGGCGGATAGTTAGGACGAAGAAAGGGAATGCGGCCGTTAGGGATGTGGTGACTTGCTGCTGCCAGGAGTAGTCGACGAAGGGCTCGCTCCGCCATGTGGACACAGGTGGGAGGCGGTAAGCCATCGATCTCGGCTTCGCATTCGGTCGTGAACGCTGCCCAATTGGCTTTCTTGAAATTAATGAAGTGCCGGTTGGGGGCCTTGATACGCTCGGCGGCGGTGGCCAATTCGAGCACAATGGGGAGGTGGTCGCTACCCAGGCTGATTTCCGTCTTCCACATGGTGGAGGCTACCAGACTGAGACTGGCGAGGGAAACATCGGGCGAGCTGGAGGCGCCGTTGGTCGGGAGCCGCGTTTGGCTGTTCTCGTTGAGAACGGCAAAGGGGGCATGTTCTATTTCATCAGCCAGAGCTTCTCCACGGGAGTCGGCTGCCAAGTTAGAGCACCATAGGTCATGGTGAGCGTTGAAGTCACCTAGCACCAGACTGTCTCCAGAAGGTAAGTAGGGAGCGATAGAGGCGGTGAAACCGGGAGAACAACTGGAAGTTGGAGGAATGTACACGTTCACGACGGTTAGCGGCGCCGGGCCAATGTCAAGGGAAATCGCCAGTACTTCCGTGGGATCGGCTCCAAGCAGGGGAAGCTGGTGATGGGCAATGGATTTGTCCACCAGGAAGGCCAAACCTCCGCCTTTGTTGCGGCCGCGGTCGCGACGGACAATCGTGTAATCGGCACAGGAAGGGACCTTAGTGGAGTTAGACCACTTTGTCTCTTGGATAGCCGCCACAGCTATGCTGTGCGAGCGCATGAAGGCCAGGAGCTGGTCAAGCTTCCCAAGGAGGCCGTTGGCGTTGAATTGTAAGATCTTAAGACCAGGTGGTGAGGCAAGGTCGGAGACCAGAAAATTTGGGTTCAGGACTGGACAGGCTGGAGGCATGGAGATCGGTGGGGGCACGGGACAGCTGGGACACGCGAAGGCGGGCGACCAATCGGCAGCCGTGGCGAGGCCACTGCAGCGGAGATGGCACCAGCCATTGCAGGAGCCGCAACGTACAGACCAGTCGCGGCGGCCCAGACGGACTCGGCAGGACGAGCAGTACCAGAGAGGTCCAGGGTTGGCCTCGATTCCGGCGGCGAGGAGGAGGAGTCGGAGCAGCGTGGCCGGGAGGGGCTGTTCCGTCATCAAAAACACGGATTGGGCGGAGGGGAGAGTTGATCCAACGACCAGTAGTGGTAATAGGCGCAACAGTAGCCCACTCATTAGTCCCTACTCCCTGCATGTTTTCCTACGAAAACGGTGGTTATATGGTTGTATGGGTGGGGGATAAGGACACGCAGTGGAATATCCTTTAAAAAATGCTAAATTCATTTTTATATCACTGCATTAAGAAGTGTTGTTGAATCATATCTGTAGATTTTCCTAATCTGTATTATCGTTTTACTAATTGCGGAAAAACCCGATTATCAAATTGCAGGTTTCTTGAATTTCCCGAAAAATTATAATGGTGGTTAGGAGGTCGTCTACTTCAACTTAGCTGGGGTCCAACTTACCGTTCTGAAGTTAGGTTAGCATAGTCCGCGGCGCGAAACGCCGCTTGCACCTTCAATTTACATGCGGAACAGCTTACTCCCAGCGGCCGCGGGAAGCAACTTCGACTACATTTTTTCACTTTACACTTACTTCTAAAAATTTCCTTTTCTGCCTATCCTATTTCCTCACCCCCAAAACTCTATAACAACCGTTTTTGCAGGACAAATGCTGGGACTAGGGCTATATGAGTGGGTCTAAATAAGCTACTTTTGCCGGAATAGGTTGCGGTGCCAAAGTGAACGGTTGATATGACCTCCTGAATTTCAGTGTCTTCGCTATCGCCATTTTTGCATTTTTATTCTTCAACCTCAAGTAAGCAACCTGCAGGATAGTTTTTACAAGTACATGTCTTACAAAATCGAGTTTTTTTCAGACTTTCAGTGTGCATTTTCTTTCTCCTGAGACTGTTCAGAGTGGCCTTGACCATATATTTTACGGATTATCTCCGTGAAGTTCGGTGTTGCCTTACACAGAAGCAAGACGACGTCACTTCATTTTACGCTCTTGTTTAATTGCTTACTGCCCTACCAAGTTTTATGTTTGTAGACGGCTCTCGTATGTGCGAAGCTCAAGAAATCTTAGGGTGGTATGCTCCGAAACAATTTCGCCTTCTATTAATCGTGCTCTAAAACTAAAATCAGTGCGGAAATGTTTCCTTTTGTCTGAGAAGTAGGCGTTTTAGGTCGGGGGTAGAAGAGCGACGATTGAATGTGGCCCCTGTGTTGGATGCACACATTTCTCGCAGCAAAAGTTCGAGTAATTTTTATAACTCCCATTTGCCCTTTCAACACTTCTGCGTATGAAACGATGTTATCTGGGGAAAACAATTCCCCTTAAGTCTGTGCGATTGACTCGTGCGTCAGATTCCTCATAGTATTTTTAGGACCTTTACTAGCTGAAACTCGTCTACGCCTAACGCTGTTTGTGCTATAGTTAGAGGAGGATACTAGACATCCTGTTGCATCAGAAATCGGGATTTAAAGGCAGCACCTGGTAATGGAAACTAGAATTCGAGACTTATGTTCACGTGAGCATCGTACACCCGAGAATCTGTATTACTTTTCTCTTGCAGACAGCTGTCGTTGGAGGGGCATTTCATCGCGCGAGGTGACATTCCCTTAGTTGATGCCTCTATGGTAATTGCATGCTAGGTCTAGACTTTAGTCGAAAATGGGGACATGGAATGTTAGATAGATAATACTTCCATAAGTACACACCTGAAGTGAAAAAAATGCGACTGAAAACGCATTTTTTCGTTGACAGTCCTCTATGTTTGCCCTCTACTTGTGAGCACAGAGAGCAGCATCTCTAAGACCGCCATTTGTTTTTCGTTCTCTACTTGCTACTTTTTAGAAGGACATTCTTTCCCCCCTTTTCACCCCTTGTCGTGTAGCATTGACGACCACAGGTATCAGGCATATGCACTAAGTTATTGGTATTCCAGAATGCCGTGACCAGGCGAACAGGGGTACATAGCGGGCTTCAGATATCCCTTGTTCGTCAACCTTACGTCAGCTACTGCAGCCCTAAAGAGCGGAGAAGTTTCCGGTCTTTTGTTCCTTCCCAGAATTTTAAGGCTGCTTCAATTTTGCCTTGTCGCGTCATCAGTCAGGGATTAACCCTCTTCTTTCCGCACACTACCCCTAAACGTGACTGGGCAGAACTTGAACCGCTCGGAAGTCCTCTGCGTGTTAACTAATTTCCTTCGCTTTAAATTCCTATATTTATCGTTTCCTCAGAGAGCATCCCCTTCCTCCGCTATTCAACGTATCAGTTGCATTATGTCGAACCACTTTTTCGTGCAGCAACAATAAATTAACATAAATTTAATTAATAATAATTAATTAATAATCATAATAATAATAATTAATTAACATAAATTTTCTCTGTTCCTTAACGCAACCGGAGGGAGGGGGTTACAGGGAAGCGATGAATCAGCAACCTGCACACCGTCTTCGGCAGGTATCCTCACCACCCTAAGATGTGCACTTTTATTTGAGCTGCTACCGACGTCACCAACAACGGGCGATGAGCAGAGAATGCTCATCAGGGAAGGTATTGGTGGCACTAGAAGCGTGCCAGTTTGCATTCGATACACGTTTCTGTTTGTGTTAGAGAAATAGGTCGACCCGGCAGTTCGACCGTCGGTTTCGACGAGGTCTCCCTTCCCCGTGTGTCTCACAGCAGGGGTTGGCGCAGGGCCGGTAAATTGCGTGTGGACTGGTTTATAATAATAATGGGCTTGCGCAGCATCTATGGCGCTGTCGCCTCCCTCACCTTCCTGAACCCAGTGTCAAGAGAGGATAGAATGACCTGGCTGCTGGAACTAAACACATTCCACTCTAATAATTCGACCGTCGAATTCGACACTGTTCACCGCATGCTGCACAACAGGGTAGTACAGGGAGTGTGACTTGCGCGTGAACTTTTTTTAGGGGTTAGTAGACTTTCGCAGCGCCTACCGCACTCTCTGATCCATACTGCGTGAGTCACGCACGCCTGGTTCAAGTTGTTTGGAGCCAAAGTGAGTGAGAGTGCTAGAAAAGCCACACTCAACAGAAGCTATTGCAGTCTGACTCTCTTCCTGAGGGGTGGGCCGAGTTGTCGCAGTCACTCCGAACCCCGGCTTTCAAGCGCATGAGATTGCTTGTAGTGGGGAATATACGCGGAGTGTTGTGTGCCACCGTCCACAGGGTTGACCTCGCTCTTTTCACTATTCGTAGCCGGCTGCTGGAATTGGGGAACAAGGGGTTGGCGCGGCGTGAGTCGTTGCCTTGGTGTGTCACCACGCCTCCCCGTCTGTGGCAGTTGTTATGCGTGTGCATCCCGGATGAAACGTGCATACACTGACCTGGTGCATTGAATGAGCAAAGTTGTTGACCAACTACATATGGCCACCTCCCAACAGAACGTCCGTTCCCTTCACACCTTCCGATGTGTTTATCATTTAACTACTGCCGTTACTAGGCCGCACCATTGTCACATTTGATATCATCATTCCAACTCGTCATGTGGATTTTAAGCGATCTTGAGAGAGCACTCAATCCTCTACTGCTGGTCCACCTATGTCCCGGGAATACCTATAAGGCATTTTCTGTTCGGTTGTCCTATGCTTCTAGAACCCATGTGGGTTTCAGATCTGCGTCTGAAATGGCTGGTAGCGAGCATTTGACCGATCATTTCTGTGGTACTCCCTGAAAACTGTTCTATCAAATGCAGAGCAGTTATGGAATTTTTAACGCGGCTGATGTTGGCAATAAAACCTGCTGGTCCCTTCGCCTATAATTTCTCTTTAGGAACAGTTAGTTTTTGAAAAAGTCCACCATTATAGGTTTAAGGACGGCAGCATATATTTCTCTCAATTTTGCCTTAATCGATCGCATGCTAAATTTGCTTACTAATAAAATGATACCCATTTTTAACACCTCTCGGGACTTATCTGGTATATTTTAGTGCAAACGACATTTTAGGGGTATATGTTTCATCATAATCGAGAAAAAATTTGGTACAGATATCCAGGAAAAGGAGTGAAAACAAGTTTTACTAATCTGATCTCCGAGTATATCTTTTGCATTTTCTTATTCTTTACTTTCTTTACGGACACTTTCTCTGCCTCTTCAAAGTTTTTGGCCTGATTTTTGAGCAGTATAGACGCTTTATGGGAATAAGGCAGGTAGTGCCTTTCTCGATGAACTTTGAACGCCTAGTTTGACTAGTAAAGGAAATTAACGGTATCTCGTATGCTTTTATTCCCCTGATGAATAATTTTTACGCCAGGTTGATTCTTAGTAAACCACTAAATTCAGCTAGTTTCACTGCCTATAAACTATTCTAGAGAATTTTCGCAACTGGGATCTCTTCCTTTTTGCTAGTAAAGCCTCACCGCGTCGCCTTGAACTCTGGCGCTAGACTATAGGCCTAGTTTGTAGATGCGCACCTACCTCAGACCAAGTAAGTCGGGATTTTACGTAGTTCAACATATATCATATTTTGTGTAAGCGAGGGGCAATAGCCAACTAGGAGAACATCTTCTCCAGCTGAATTTCCGCTCTTACTCTCCTGAGGTACCCTTCTGCTCCACATTTTATCTCAGCGAATTCAGACCGGCACGTGATCCGTCACCCTAAAGCGATGTTTTGGCACAAACGAAATCTTTTTTCTTCTACGCAACATTTTTATTTTAAGTGCTGGGTTGATCTGTGTTCTGGTATCTTATTTACTTGGCTCTCTGAGCACTCCACCCGGAATATGTGACAGTCGCTAGCTCCTTATCGCTCCCAGAGGACGGTGAGATCTAGCGTTAATTATATATTTCTCTGGATTTTTGTCTGTCCGAAAGATACCGCCATAACTCACTGATTTCTTCCACTGAATGGTTTTTCCTCCTATTTCCATGGTTCTACCATAAACTTGCTGAGGAGAGTGGAGCATCAAACATGTTCACAATTAGCCCTGACTAAATTGTCCACAACAGTCCCTCCTGTGTTATTCGTATTTCGCATATAAGTTGGGGTTCGGATAACAAGCTTGTTTGGTTTGATATGTTCACGTTTGAGTGTGTACGCTTGTGGCGCTCGGATTCTTCTTGATCCGTTGCTTTCGGGTCTCTCACTATTGTCATCTCTCCACATCCCTCGTTGTTGCCCTTTCTCAATCCCTGTTCGCCGTTGAATAATGTTCACCTCTCCGAGATTGACCACTGGTGGTCTCATGTTACATTTTCCCCCTCTGCAGCCGAGGGCTTACCCCTTGTCAGTTAACGGGCATGTCACTTGTATTGACTCATGAATTGTTGGTGCCCGCGTGAGTTTATGTCAGTCCAGTGGGCGCGGTGGTGAGGCAACGTTCCACGCTGGTCACGTGGTTGCAGACTGGCTCGTCAGTTTGTTCAGCTGTCCTGTTGGCCTTGCTCAAACTGACTCAAGCTGTGGGCGTAGCGCCTGGTAGGCGGAATGCAGATCTATGACTCTGTCAAGCGTGCCAGTCGAAGACTAGCCTTCCAGCAGCAGTCTGGTCACCTTGCCACTGAAATAGCCTATTACCTATGCTTTATCAAAGAAGAAATTGAAGCAGCCTCCCCGTCGGTAACAAACGCAATTATGTCAGAACACTCTTCCACCGCGTTCAAACATTGCAGCGACCACAGTGGGAAGAAGGAGGACAAGAGAATCTTAAGTCCTTCATAAGCAAGGGCCTTAAGGAGCCCTACCATGAGCGGTTGAAAATATAAGACACCAAGTTCTGACCTGCCATCCCTTAAATGAAGAAAGAATCAACAATCAAGCAACGTTCTTGTGTCTCGTAAGCAATAGTTACACATTTGACAGTAAAGACCGTCAATAAATAGTCCAGAGCTTTCCCGCCTGTATGGTTTGTCTTTCCTATACAAGTTGGTAGGTTTAATAGCAAGCCAGTTTGATCTGATATTTTCACACTTGAGTACATTCGTTTGTGGCGCTCGGATGCTGCCTAATCAGTTGCTTTTGGGTCTTTCATCATTGTCATCTCTCCAAATTCCTCGTTGTTTTCTCCATCTCAATCAGAAGTTAATCGGCACCCGAGAAAACTTATGAAGGAGGAGGGCTGAATAAGAAAATGGCTTGGGTCTGCTGGTAATTAGGTAATTCACATAAAATACATGTGAGCAAGCCGTGCGTAGCACGCGGGCGGACGCTCTACATACCTTTGTCAGCTACTGTTCCCACTCCTGCCTCTGGTCTTCTTGGCTCTATCCTCACACCTGACTCCGAGGGTGAGGGGGAAGGGAGTTCTGAAGATGCAGTGCAAACCCTCTTTCGCTGTAAACTAATTCTGGCACTAGTCACCGTCTCTGCGCTCACCCTGCTCTGAGGCACGCTGTACACAAGGTCAGAAGCGACGGTGGAAATGTCATGTTATTTACCTTTTCGAGAAAGTGTCGACTTTGTATGTTTACGTGAGAAGATTGTGCTCAGCTGGAGGCTGGACTCTCAGTAAAGGCACATACGTCATCCTTGTCAAGTTTTTCGTTTGTGTTGAGTAGTCCTCACGTAAACTGCAACAAATGTGCTCACTCCGTCTTTCTAGAGCTAGTCTTTCTCTAAAATTTCCTGACAACTGGCATATCCATGAGGAGAAATTTTTTAAGCAATACATCGTAGATTTACCTCACAGGTTCGCTTCGAATCCACGCAAGCTTAAAACGTTACTCCTGTCCGAAAAAAACCATTGAGTTCAACGAAGCTTTTCTCAAAAAATGAGCGCCTTCTCCTTCACCTTGGCTTATTCCAGACGAGTCCATCTTTTTAATTAAAAAAAATGTGTATGAGCCTTCCTTTTGGGTCGCTAGAGCGCATTCTGTCTGCCCAGAATTATATTTTATAGCAATTTACTTGATCAATGACAGCAAATGAATATGCTACCACGTTCGGATTTCCCTAAATTCTCTTTTGAAACGTCTTATGCTTTCCAAGTGTCTACCAATAGTCTCTTAAATTCATTAAAAATCGTTGCTATTGTGCGCCCAGGGGTTAATGAAGAAAAAGATAAATTTTACTAACATTTGCGTTCGTTTTCATATAAAATGGTTACCGGACTCATGCCAAATGCCGATGTGCATGCCTGATAGTCATTCTCAAAGTGCCATTAAGACATGCACCAAACCATTGAAATAATAATGAAAACCTTTGAGTAAAATTAAAACCTAAAGGAAACATGATACGAAGTATTACTTGCTCAAGAAATACCACATTTTTTAAAAAAAGCGACAAATTGTTGAAACATGAAATTCGCTGTAATTTTGACTAATAAGTGCAACTATGATTGTCAGTTGACATTTTAAACATGCCATTTTGCGATGAAATGGAGCCAACAGAGACAAGGGAGACCGGAATGGCCATTTCTGGTTTATTAGCCGTTATCAGCCAGTTATACCCAATCCTGGGTGTGGATCACCTAAGACTCAAAACCGCGACCTTTTGGTCGTAATGTGACCCACACCATCAAACTATTTTTATTTATTACGATAACTATTCGTTAGTCAAATTCATTTATAGATATTGCTGGTATTGAATTACAATGAGTTTCAGACGGTCCTAGAAAAACCAGCGAATAGTTCATAATTTTCAGGGTTTCAAGCGATTCACCATAAATTTAGGTTAAATTCTGTATATTGATTTAAACCTTTCAAAATAAGATCTTTAACTTATAGCATTTACCGAAGTAGTGCGTATTTTTGGACATTCTGTTTAACAAGGATGGCCTTTTGGTTTCTATTTGTAGACACGCCCAAAATAAAAGCTCGTCGCCGAGAAAAAAATCAACGCCCACAATAAACGCGATAAATTAATGTGTCTACGGTCATCTAAAAAGCTTTCTATAATAAGTTACCTTCCTAAAAGCGTTTTAATGTGATACTTCTCTGACGAATGCCCGTGTGCCTAATCTTTGTCCACTGTTGAGTCAGAGTAAAAAAGGGAGTATTTTCATTTGTTTTTGCCCTTAATTCTAGTGAAAACGAAGGGACACACTTTTCTCTCTGCATTGGGGCGCTTTTGCTATCGTTATTTCCTTTTAGGCTACATTTTCATATTTAAAATGCAGAAGAGCGTAGCCAAATACATGCTTTGATTTTCCGAAAGTGGTTAATCTTCTGCCTTTTCCCTTTCCAAATGGAAACTATATCGTTCAACACTTTATCTTGCCATATGTTTAAAAAATAACATAGCTTATGTGGGCGTCCGTTCACAGCAACTGATCAGTGTCTCTGTTTACGCAGCCAATTCTATGTTTAATAAAATAAAACTTTTAAAAAATAATTTTAACTTTTTTTAAACTGAGCGGAAGTTTTTTCTCCTGAAAAATCCCCCAAGAGCAACAGTTTATTCTCCTTAAAATGCCTAAGAATTTTTTTTCCACTCTCCCCTCTTTTTTAACTATGTTTCATCTCATTGGCTCCTGTCAACTGGCCTCACCAACAAACAGGCGAATTGCTCTCGAGTCTGACGATGAACTGGGGATCCAGTATCGAAATTTTACTCAATAAATTTACTCATTTCCCACAGGATGCTTTTCCATGAAACAGAGATACTATTTTTCTGATACCCCAAAACACATTTACAAATGTGGAACTGAGGGGCAACCCATCTAAATCTCCCTCAAATATACTGATACTGAAAAATCCTGAAACAAATTTATTACCGTGTTTTGTGGCGAAAATGGCAGTTTGCAAAAAAGCAATTTTCAGACCTGAATACCTTCTTTTCTTGCGACAAAAAATTCGTTTCCTTACACTTAACCCCCAGAAGTGATTTGCTTGAAACGTCACTTGCTGATCTTAATGATTTTATAGCACAAAATAAAACGTTTTGTTCTATGATAACAGGTAGCATAGGACATTTCCTGGATGTACGGAAACCTTCGATTACCCCTATCTGCTTTCCTTCAATTGAGCAGACTGTATGAGTTTGGTGAGCTACTGTAGGCTCCTGCGTTCTCCGCTTAAATACTTTGTCAGATTTCTGGTTTTAAGAAGTCTTGTCACGTGGTGTTTGGCTCGCAGCGTTTGACTGGGAATTCGCTGTTAATGTCTTGACGCATTTTAATTATTCTCGGCTAATAACCAATTTCCTACTCGGCGAGGACAGTTTTGAACTCTTTTAAAAAACTCATTTTATCTGACTTGTAGTTCTTCAGATTTCTTATCGGTAGACATCCTGCTCTCACTTGCTTTTCAAACTCTGCACTCAGGATGCCCTGTCTGTTTAGGCATACTTTTGATCTGTCCTACGCGGACCTCTTCCGTAAGCTCTCGATTTCATTATTTTTCAAACTTGTGTCTCCTTATTGATGAGCAATACACTGACTGCCCGTTACTCGATAAAAATCGTTTTGGCCAGCAGCTGTTTTTGATCACCCATAATCAGGCCTTTACATTGATATGGAAAATAAAGAACTCAGATTTGTACAGGGCCTATATGGTTTTTGCTGTTGGGGGAGGGTTGATCAGCCACATCTTTGTTTCCTCCTCTATTGCATGACGGAGTTAACATGCTGAAGATGTTTTGGTTCGGAGCGCGGGGTACGACGTACGGAGGAGACGCGCTCACGGTAGGCTGTGTTTGAGTTCTGTACGCTAAACACGCAGTGCGTGTGACTTTTCGCCGGGGCTTTGGGCTGCATGCGATTCCCACCTGTAGTCGACCAAGGGGGAAAAGCCGCAGGTATCAAAGTTTTGGACATCAGAAGGCCGGTTTTGCTGAGTTAATCGCCACTGTCTCGGTTGCGGCTAACAACCGTTTGCGTAGGCCTTTAGAGTAGTGTGCTGGTGCCTGCTATATGACCTGAAAGAGCTTTCGCGCATCCACTTATTGGTTCGTATCGAGTAAATTTTCGAGAATTCAACTTGAAATCGAGCGGTATTTTTCTCTGCCTAGCCAAGCTGTCATGTGTTCGCGTATCCTCTTCTCCAGACGCCTCGTTGTTCGGCCAATATGTTCCTCTCCACAGGAATAGCTGAATGGACAAATGGATAGTCATATCGAAATCATTGAAAATGTCACGATTGCCAGGTATCTTCCTGAACTAAATCTCCTCCTTTTCTGTCACTTTCTGTTCCATGATCTTAGTCCTTGTGCACGACCCGCGAGCTGACTCCTGTGGTGACCTTCGTGTGGATTAGTTTAAAGTCGGGCAGACTGTCCGACTATGTATCTCGTTCTCTCTCCCTTCCATCATGTGTAAGTGGCATGACGAAGTCAGATCTACTCGAAATATACGTGGGCGTAATAGCTGATGAAAATAACCAGACAAGCTACGTGCGTCACACACTAGCCGTCTTCCAACTTTGTACAAGCCAGGGTTCCCTTTTACGCCCGCCCGCCGACTGGGGACCTAAGTACGTGCAGTGGTTGACGTAGTTTGAACCTACCTCCACGCATGTCTAATGTATATGCGCAGCAATGTGTGGACAGACATTTGCTGGCTACGGTATACTGCTGTTCCTTAAGGCAGGCGAGACAGGTGGGACTTGCTCCACATCAGTCTGTTTTGCGGTCACCTTCGGCATACTCGTCGGAGTGGTTTTCATGAGGTAGAGAGAGCGAGAGAGCGATACGCTTTTTTTACAGAGATCATTCTAAACTTTTCAGCAAAAATGTCTTCCATTCAGAAGGAAAAAAATTAGGCTCACAAACTCAAAAAACCGGGAAATCAAAAGCAATCTATAATCGCCAAAGGCTGCAACTGTTGACATCGTAGATAAATGTTCTTGCAGAATTCGTCAGAGATAGACCGAATTGGACTGCTTCCAAAGCAACGCTAGCGTCGTGCACTGACAACCTCATTTTAGTTCAAATAAATAAAAGGGGATAAAACTCGGTTTATCGTGGGCGAGGTGGGCCACCAACGTGTAGAAAGGAGAATTTACATGCGAATGCAGGGATAAAAAAGTAAGGCTCAATTTGAAAAGCACACAATGGACATATAGCTTCAAGGCACCCTGTACATTTTAGCCTAAGTAGAGAACTTGAACTCTAAGCAGAAACATTTTATCCATACGTATCGCAGACAAATGCTGTGGCAGCAGCAAATTTTTTTGAATCCATTCACTCTCTGCACTCCATCTGTAGAAATCTTTTTGCAGTGGCTGGTTTTGGAGAGATATCGCTGTCGGGGCTATTTTATCCCCAAACTGGGTCGAGGCGTGGCTGCCTATCGTCTATGCCAATGTAAATGCATACACACACACGCGCGATTAAAACCGACCGATAGGTACAAGTGTGCGCGCAATTTCACCGCTATCCAAGCATCTGGACAACGGCTCCTTCGAATGCCGCTTGCGCGACCGACGCTACACGCGCATCTTCGCGACCGTGGGCAACAGCATTTTCTCTTTTAAAAAATATTCAGCCACGTAGATACACGCATACTCGTTACAGGGGAAAAAAATGAGGGAAGAGTTTGAAATTTGTGGTGCGGACAGTGTTTCCTGCCTTCACACACTGTGTGTGCGTGTGTGTGCGTGTTTAGCTTCCCCCGTACGCGAAATCCGTGGTGTTTTGGCACACCAAACTGTTTCTGTGTTTACTTCTAAAAAGAATTGCTCGGCCGCTGTCTGGTTAATTTCTGGTGTTGTAATAACAACTCGCTGTGGCACGCAAAAGTCTGTCATCTGCTTGTACTGCTGCTGCTGCGTCAAATCTTTTCTTCAGCCCCTTTGATTTTACGCAGAGAGGGCGGCGAGAATGATAATTATTTCTATTTAGGCACATAGTCCTATAAATGATTGAATTCTTCTTAATTGCTATGAACAGCGGACTGTCAAATTCGGAGGCTGTTGAGACAACCGTATAGAGTAGTCGCCGGTTATTAAGCCCACTTAGGGCCCAGACCAAATTGGGCTTAATAAGCGGCGGGCGCACTAACCGGTGAGTCCTCGTTCTTGATTAGCAAACGCAGGATAGCCACTTTACACTACATACGTACTGTATTATGTGTAGATCTTGGTTATGTACAAGAAAAGAATGCTGTTTGTCTGTCGTTTACGTACTAACAAAAATGGTTTGCGACACGTTTAAAAAAAGTGATCTATTATCAGTTGTTTTGGAGGAAACTTTGCTCGCAAGTGCTCTTTGATGTCCTTCTCCAGGCACCAGAAATCGTTTAATTTTGTGAAATCTGATGCCTGTAGACCGCGTTGCAGAGTGTAGAGAGATGAGAATCTCACTCTTTCCTGTTGGCAAACTGGGCTTTGTAGTTGGCGACTGGGCTTATTAGCCGGCGGATTTTGCTAGGTAAAATTCCGTCCCAAGCTAATTTGGGCTTAATACGCTGCTGGATCACTAACTGTGGGCAGGCAGGCAAGTAGCCCTTGTTGGATCCGGAACCCCGCCGGGTGGGCCTCAATCCCGGCGGTTAGGAGGAGGAGTCGGATCAGCATAGTCAGGAGGGGCTGCTCTGTCATAAAAAAAGATTGAGAGGAGAAGAGATGGATCCACCATAGGGAGGTTCGGTTTAGCAGACCTTGGCCGCCCTGGGGGCGGGTGGGAACGCGGTCGAAGACGCGTCTGCTGTGGTTCCCTGCTGTGGGCTAAATTACCGGTGACTACTGTATTGGGACTTATCTATGATAGCATTGACGCCGAAGGCAAGACTAGAATGACCATTTCTGGCTCATTGGCCAGTCATACATAACCCCAAGTTAATATGCCCCACCCGAGCTCGAATCGGACCAAATGGACACTCGTTGATGAACGTTCACCGATTGCTAGTGGAACTCGCTCGTCCCGTGAGGCTCATTCTCAAGGCCCGCCAGAAGCCGCACAGTATCTCGTAGCCTATGTAGACAGCATTGATAGCAGTCGTAAATATTCACACAAATTCTTATCCGAATGGGAGGGACATCTGGCAGTCTGCACACCATCTCTGCACTATAATTCAGCCCCTGATAGAAGCGTGCTGGCAATTTTTAAGCAAACAGTTCTTAAGGAGGAGATGCACTCGTTGGAAGCAGATGTATATTGGCCTGATGTCTCGGATTCTCGTTCGCTCGTATGCAACATCACAGACACTCGCAGATAACAGTGATGGAGTCCCAAGGTGCGCAGCAGTTATAGTCCTCAGTGGTCACACGACTACGTGCGTACTAAATTTAGCAGCTCTCGTAATCACCGCTGGGAAGGGGAGTGGGTCAGGATTGATTCGATTATGACTTGACAGTCCGCGTCCGAGTAGTTAATTGCCGCGGTTTCATCATCATCATCATCATCACCCGTATTAGATGTTGACATGATAATTGCTCGGCAATTTAGCCCGCTGTCATCATTGTCATTATTGGTCACCCGCGACCTCACCACATGACAGATTCCCCTGCTCAGGTAAGGCCTCTGCACAGAATTTGCGTCTTTTCTGCTTTCCGCCGTTGTGTGCTCGACCATTCGTGTCCGGCAAAATCGCTAAATTCTCTGAAATAGTTGCTTTGTTCTCACTGATCCGGTAAACGACTCCAGATGTTTCCTACCCTGGGTCTCTCGGTCTCATAACGCGGCGCCTGATTGCTGCCTCCGGCGTGGTCGCGTGGCCACTACAACGAATAAGTACTGCGCACCATGTATTTCTACCACCTCTATTGTCTCTGATGATGGGTTTGAGGGAGATTCCGAAACATCAGGCCGAGAAAATTCTTGTTCCAGCGATAGCATTTTAATGTGAATTCAGTCCCTGTCACAGTCCCCACTGCCTTATTAGCAGCAGCGGTCCACATTGGACAAGCTCTTGTACGTTGCGTGTAGTTGTGTTTTTTTATTATGTTGGCTATGGTAACGGCACTCACAGGTCGGCTACTGCCCATTGTTTTGCTACCCTACCGCCCAGTTTGCGTGTTGCCATGGCGGAGAGCTGTGACTGCTGTTGTTTTGTCCCTGCCGGGCAACTTACACACAGCCCGCTACCGCCTCCTCCTAAAAACGCCAGCTGAATGTTTGGTACATTTGCACGAGACCTCTCCTTCAAATTCCATTTTTTGTTTACATTAGTTTCTTTCGTTACTGACTTTTACCTACGCTAACCATGCGTATTACTCAAGTACCAGCCCACTTGGTCACCTCTTCACACAGTAGGTTGGTTTCGCGAAGTGATGACAATTCAATTGGATACAATTGTAAGGTGTACTTTTAGCTGGAAAATTTTACTCCGACCGGCCTTTGCTACCCGATTGGTTCCAAAACTACGCTCTCATGCATCGCTGCTTCGTGGTGTGTTAGGGTTCAACGAGGGATTTGCCCAGCCACCCGTTAAAGCAATGTCTACTTTTCCTAAATGTCTGCATTTCAGGTCATGTCAGCAAATTATCAAAATAGAGAATCGCCAGAGTCGATAAACTTTCATCAAACCCGTTTTCGCTAATGAGTAGGGATCTTTTATCTGGTTCACACCTCGGCAGGACACGGGACTAAGAACATCCCATAATTAGAGAGAGAGAGATACGCTTTATTTTGACAGCATTATTCCGAACTTTTCAGCAGAAGCGTTCTTCATTCAAAATGAATAAGGTGCAGAAGCCACACGATGCCGGGGAATAATAGGCAATCGGTAAGGGCTAATTATTGCAGTTGTTGACATCGTGGATAAATGTCCTTGAATATGTCGCATAATGTCGACCAAATTAGCCTTCTCCAAATTGCCGCTAGTATCGTGCGCTGATGACCTCATTCTTGCAGTTCAGATAGATTATCAGGGATAAAAATCGGTTTCTACTCGGCGTACTGGGCCAACCGATGCATATGTAAGAACATTTGCATGCGAATGGTAGGAAGAAAAATGGCGCCTCAATTTCAAAAGCCCGCGAAACATTAGGGTTGAGGTTAGATCTATGGTTCAGAAGAGGGTAGGGTTAAGGTTTGATTTTATGCTTCGTATTAGATTGAGGGTTGGGTCTCTTTCCTGTAATGGACGATCCTATTGCTTTCTTCTGTCGCGGGTGGGGGAGGGCGCATAGACTATTCCCAATCGGTAGTATTTTCTAGAAAGGCAGTCGAGTTTATTTGGGCATTAACAAGGGATGCACATGCACAAATCACATTTTGCATATTCTGATAGAGGTTTACACAAGCAGGATCAATCGACATTCTTGCACTTCCTAAAGCGCCTCTCGAGCAGTCTTTTCTATTTCAAACCGTTTGATTCTTTGGTGAGTAATTTCGACATTTACGTTTTCTTTTTATAAAATGTATCAGCAACACACTCGCCACTTTTACCTTATTGGATATTAATTGCTCAGTCGCTCCAGTTTCTTGTAATATTGGTCTTCCTTTTCAAACTGATAACTGCTGAGCTAATGCAAAGAATGTAGACGCTGACTTTACGCACGGCGCCTATAACCCTAAATCGACTACATATCCTTACTACTGTGGATGAGGTAACTCCTTATTTAAAAGATCGCCGCAGAAATTGATCAAAGTCTAAAAATTCGAAATTTAGTTCTGTACTCTTTGCATCTTTAAGGCGAAGTTACACCTGCGTATCTAAAAGAAACCAAACACTGCAATCCTAAGTCAGAGGTTTTGAGGCTAAGGATTACTTATATTTTCTCCTAAGCAGGACATGAGAAGAAGAATCGCTAGCAATAGGGGTCGGTTTGCGCTAAATTCCGATGAGGAGGACTAGGTTTAGGTTCCTAGTTAGGGCTAGACTTAAGCTTAGCCTTGAAGTAAGTTTGTGTTCATTTTGGGGTTCAGAGAAGGCCTAGGGCTAAGGTTTGAATTATGGTTAGGACACAGACAAATTTACGGTTCCTGTAGTTGTGCGCGGGGCCAACTTGCCTGGGGCGTTCCTACTTCCGTCTCCGGTGTAGGCGGCCATACAAACTATATTTACCTTTTCCTGTGGCCTACAAACTCTGACGTCAACACGCCTCCTCTTATTTCCACACAAAACTTTGGCTATCTCTCAACCTCAGCCTCGTAAACAACCTTTATCTGAAGGATCGCTCTAGAAGGGACTGACTGACGAGCAGCCACGAATGCAGCGGCTGTCCGCGTGAGGTCTGGTCCGTGGGGGAAGTTCAAATAGCATTGGGGAACGAACAGACCGAAGCTATGCCACTTTTTGGCCGCCGCATTTAGTCAAATGTGCAGGTGTTTTGTATCCGTCCTAACAGGACGATTGACAGAAGAAAAGTCGACCACGTGGACCCTAAGAGCCACTGAAATTAGGCTAGCACTAGTCTCGGTGTCTCATCCATCATGCTGATTCGCAGCTGTCACTGTTTCCGACCGTCTCTCGCCCTCAAACTGTAATTAATCCCTGCCTGCCTGACCGAACCTCACGCCCATAATTTTAAGTCATGTTTTCATGCCCTGCCGTGTTAGCATAACTATGATTTGTGTCAATGCGTCTAGGGTCGCCTTCGTGGCCTGCCTTTTGGCGATATAAAAGCTAATCCTCTATTTGCCACTCGCTGCCAGGAAGTCCAAACAGCACAGAACTCTGGACTATCAAAGATCTGCTGAAGTCGTGAGTTGTCGTGCAGTTCTGGACTCGTATCGTTGTGGGCTCAAAACTGGTCATGTCTCTTTCCCCCCTCCCCTCTGGCACACCAGTTTGGGATTCCAATGTTGCGCTTGATTACGAGTGCAAACCTAGTTTTTTGGTAGGCAGCATTCACCATTCCGTACTATTACTTTGGCGGCCGATTTCATATTGGTAACCGAGTTCCTAAGCCAGTGCTCAATGAAATCCGCGGATAGCCACAATTATACGGCCCGCGAAGGCTTTTTTGCTTAAACCTGCGAGTCTGCCTACATCGCATATATCTTTTAACGATACACATTCTACGGTGCATTACGCTTCGACGTGTTCAGTCATCCGTAACTAAGCAGGTTGACAGGCCCTGCCCACCCCCTCGGCATTAGCAAGGATTTAGACGTTCATCTCAGGTACCGTCAAACACCAAGCCATATAGAACTATTGTGGATACTCGTGTAATGCTGGATAGGAAAATTCCGAATTCAAACCAAGTTCCGTCAACAAAAAGGTTAGATAACCTGTTCCTTGCCTCTTCTTCTGGAATGTTCCCTTACCTTCAAATGGCTTGAGGTATGAAACTGCCTTACAATTTCAAGTTTTCATTTTTTTATAATTTCGTTTTGACATAGCAGTTGACGACGACTAGAACTTGCCCGTCTATCAAACATGGGAATAAACATCGGCATTTCTTCCGGATTACTGCCTATTGTGGCCAAACCATGATTACCGATATCGCCTCCCCATTGTAAAGGTTCTAGCTGGATGCATCCTAGGCACTGCAGATCCTACCTATGTGTGCATTTTCTTCGGCCATGCTTGGCTCTGAGTCTTTTCTAGCTATGTCTCACTGCCCAGGTTGCGTTTAACAGCGCCTGACTCTTGCGATAAATGGCAGATAAGTGTCCAAAAAAAACCGACAGAAAGCGAGAGATGTGATTTTAAAAAGGCTAGTTATTATGAGGGCAGGAGAGAGCGCGGGGCGGGGGGTAAGTGGGAGGTCGAACGCGGAGGGCATCGAGTCTGAGCTCCCATGGGATACCTTTTTGGTCCGTAAATTTTCACTTGAATGCCTTTTGCGGAGAAAAAGGGTTGTTTCCTCTCCACCGGTTACAGTTAGATGGTGCCTGGAAATTGACTTTTCTGGAACACATTGCGTGCTTTCTGTGAGGTGACGAGTAGTGCGTGTGTAGGGAGACCAACAGTCGTTTTTGAAACCCATTTTCTTGTATTTACCAGAGCCCTGTAGGAAGTTACCTCACTGTCAAAAGAGAGAGAGACCTAGTGGGAGGAATTTCCAATGATTAAAATTCGCAGTCCTTGAGCATCCAGGGGGATACGGGAATAGCAACCTCACCTCTATTTCGGTGGGGGGGGGCAGTTTTCTTCATTTACATTGAGATACAGATTAATATTAAGGCGAGGGTTAATTTCAAGGTTTGGGTTAGGAATTGGGACTACTTAATCTCCCTGGCAGTTAAAGTACCCTGTCCTTTTTTATTGTTCGAAATAAACTGGGAATTGCAACCGCTGGTCAGATCGTCAGGCTACCTTTGCAAATATGATTTGTCTGTTTGCTTTCTTACTGTCATAGTTACTAAAGAAGGATTATATTGACTAGTAATGTAGGACGAATATACTGCAGCATACAAGATGTACTTAAAACAATGCTAGTAATGATGACTTGTATGGTCGCCTGAAAAGGACCCGTCCGCAATACATGTGCTCTCATGCCAAAGTCCGAGAAAATTCGGTTTTAGACCAATGTGAAGATTTGGGTTGAGTATACGGTAAGGTTTGAGGTTGGAGATGAGGTCAGACTTGGGTTGGAGTTTGAGTTCGTGTGAACTCCAGGGTTTAGTTTTAGGGTTGGGCTAGAGTTAAGATTAATGCTACAGTTCAGTCTCATATTTGTATTAGTGTTTGGGTTAAGAGAGGGAAATATTTATTCTGCCTGAAATGTAGCGTAAAGTCGCCAATTTTAAGTCGGCAAAGCGTTCCTATTCCCGTGTCCTGTTTAAGGGGCCATACAAGTCATCCTTGTTGTACGGTTTTCTGTAAAATCGTTTTTTAAGATTTTCTTATATAAGGGAATTAAAGAGCGTTTCGAGTTAACTAATTTCAACACACAAACCCACTAAAGCGTTTGGTCCGTTGCAAGTATTTTTCGGTCCACTCTGAATATTTGTCTATGACAGGACTTCTCTTTTCTACCTTGGACAGAAAGGGGCATGCTGAAGAAGAATCTATTGTGTGCATGGCTTAGATAAATCTGACCACTTAAGTAGCAGGCTAACTAAATGGCCATTTTCCTGTGGGGGTTTTCATTTCAGTTGGGGAATATTCGTTTTAATAAATTATAAATTTTGGAATGACCGCTTCAGGCACCGATGAGGCCAGCTATAGCCGGACTGCACCAGCTACTGCTTCGTCCTAAAAGGGATTTTTTACTGCACTCTTTATTATTTCCTCTACTTAAGGTTTACAGCAGGGGTCTGCCGTCTGACGAGTGTTTCACATTCCTATCCGTTCGGCGTAACTGCGAAATACATTTTAACCAATAAAAATAACTCTTAACGCAGATTTTTTATTTAGGTAAAGGTTCAACGCTGCTCGATTTTTATTGTTCGGTTGATTTACCCCCAGGGGAAGGGATTTTTAGTCCTCTAAAATTATTTTTCAACTTTTCCTTCGTAAGGAATAATTTTCTGGCAACCAGTCGGCGAACGGACACTGTCTTATTAACTGTAGTAGTCCCTTGTCCTTTTTATTCCAACTCTTGCATTTGCCGGTAATACTATCTACCGAGACGGCTAGTCGTTACGGCTGCTGTCGGGGCCCGAGAAATGAGGCCCAAGGCGGGGCAGGACAAATGAATTCCATTAGCGATTGGCGAACGTTCATTGAAAAGTATCAATATCTCGACCTAAACCGGCAAGACAACGAGCTCGTGGCTCAATGGTTAGGACTTTGGACTCTGAGCAAAGAGGTCGCGAATTCAAAGGCTCTGGCGGGGCGCCACTTGGGGTTGGGTGTGACTGGCTAACGACGGCTAATAAACGAGGAATGGTCATTCCAGTCTCCCTTATCTTTGCCGGCAATACTGTCTATTCTGCCATTTTTAGGACGCTCATCTCTGAAGTTTTTGAGTCATACTGCCGGCTAGCCTTTCCTTGTTCTACTGTCATGCACAACTTAATAAATTTCGATTGTTTTCAGTTTGATATATAGACACTGTTGTGCTTATGACCCATCTGATAGACACCAGTGGTGGACCAACTGCGCCGTCTGTGAGTGCGTTTGTTTGTGTTGTCCGACCATCTGGTGTTCAGGGTTATGCTTGGCTGATGAAGGCTAATAAGCCCGAAACAGTTCTGTATCAAGTTACCTCCAAATGCTGTCACTGCTATTATGACTTGGCCGGAATCGGCCTGGCAGGCGGTCACCCGTTGGGGACCTCTGACCACCACATGAACTTTGTTTAGTTCGGAAGCCTATTCGATCGGTGTTCGCACATTTCTGAGTGAATATATATATATATATATATATATATATAGGCGGCTTACTCCACTGAGTGTATTCGTGCGAAAGTTATTGACGGCCTCTCTAGTTTGTCATCGCTGTCATTTCCTCCCCCACCACTCCTTAATGATGCCCTTGCAGCTAGCTCTATTCCTTGGCAATCCCCGCTGTAGCATTTCTCTGATTTATTGGTCCGAACTTCCTGATCACGAGAAATAGTTGGTGAGTGGCGAAATGTTAAACAGTCTCGACCTTCCTTTCTTCCTCTGATCAGTGTTCAACTGCAACCCCCCCCCATGCCCCACCGCTCATCCAACGTGAAAAGGATTGATGGAAGTTTGGTATATACGTCGACAGTTTGAAAGCTAGCTACCAAAGCAAGCTAACAATCAAATTGGCTTTGTTTTTCGTGGCTGCGTGGCTGCTCAACCGAAAAAAAGCAATTGTAGGGAAACAGAAACGCTGTTATTTTGTTTTTCTTCGAAACAAAAGAATTGGACACGCCTATAAATGTCATTCCCTATTACGGATGGCGTTGAGCTAAATTATGGGAGGGCGAGGATTATTTTAGGGGTTAGCATTAAGTTTGGGGTGGTGGAGAGCGTTAGGCTTTTGGTTGATGCTCAAGTTAGTACACAGGCATAGGTACCCCATGGGTTTTAGCGGGATAACATATATATTATAGAGGGGTATTTATACCCGTATCCAGCCATCAAAACCGTCGTCTTCCATAGAAGGCTGCCCAAACTGTTCGAAGTCGTCGTCGAAGACCTGAGTGGAAGTGGTGAGCTTGACATTCAAAACCGAATCATTCCCATCCGAACTCTCGCACTCTTATGATATTTATTATAAACGCTTAGATATGACATTTGATAACCTTCGATGATATCGCCGATGATATCCGCAGCCACCCGAGCTGTCGTTGTTGACCATTCTTGGGTAGGATTGGGGGAGGGAAAGCGGAGATCTGGTGTTGCGGGTGGAGCATCCGCTGAGAACTGTTCCTTTCACGCATTATCTGCCCTCGGCACTCCTGCGGCACTGTTTAAAGCTGTTCCCCTACCTTACCAATATTGATGCTAAATTACGCAACTGTAGTTCATCCTCTTATAGTGACACTGAACTGCCTCTTTGTTTTACTTGGTTAAATCTGCCTTGCATGAACTTGACAACTTTTAAATAAGACGTTGAACAAGCACGTGCTTTTATCTGCAAACGACTTTGTTCTTATTTACTAGTTCGTAACAGTTGGGATACTCCTATATCAGATTCTTGGATAGACTATTTCGTATTCTACACTCGACTAAGTGTAGGATAAAAGGTTTTCCGCAAAGGAAATCCGGGATTTCATAGGTTTTAGAATTCTCTTTCCGGGCAGCTCATCTTCAAGGCCGACACAGGCACCAGCCTTGGTCAGTGGACTCGTATGTGTGATAACCTGTCGCTGACTGTTTGTGTGACACACTTGCCTGGTCGTTGATTTCTCCAGATATCCAGAACGAGGAAGACGATTGTAGTAGTGCTTAACTTACGGAGCAAAAATGGACCACGCTGAATGTACTGCGAAATTGTAATGTTTGCCAGATGAAGACGACCACTTAGTTGCTTCTACCAGGGTCTAATACTCACAGTCCCTATTAGCGAAGCCCTTCTTTTTCAGCATATTCTTTGACCGTCTTCAGCTAGCGATGAACATTTTGGTCCCGATATAATAATAATAATTTGCATATTTAAAACCCAAGGCGCCCCCTCTTAACAAATTTAGTGCTCTGGCAAAATAAGTACAAAGTTGGCAACCACAGCTGCGCGTAAGAAACTGTATAACGACAGGAATGAATAGTATGTTATGCATATTAAGTCACATGCGATTAACAACGGACCCTTTCTGAATAATAGCCAACAATATTAGGTAGATATAGTGAACTGAGAAAGAGGCAGTTAAAAACTTCTATATCAGTGCCAGAGTTCAGCAACTCATCGATTTTCAAAAAATATACGAGAAACAACTGTTTAAATAGGTAGTTAGGTTGATATGGTATGCTATAATACAGTGGTGCAGGTTTTGGAACGTTCCTTGTTATGGGAAAAAAATAATATAGCTCATGGGGGTGAGTTGAGAGGAGCTCATTGGGGACAATGAGGTCGAAACGAGGAGGGGATCGTAGAAGTCACGAGAACTCACGACCAGGTAGTTTGCCGATTCCACCGACAATTTGGTGAAAAAGTACGAACCCGGGACGATCATCAACAGAGACCTAGAAGACCACCGTCAGGATTGCAAAATGAAGAAGAGTTGGCATCATTTGGAAATGATGCTTGACTCGGCAGAGGAGAATGCAAACCCTCCTGGGTTAGTAAAACGTTCACTTGAACCATCATTTCAAGTGTATACGCAGCCTGTCCCTTTATCCGCCGGTTTTGTCCGCAGTGTTTTCAGGCAGTGGGCTTGATGATAGGCTGGGAAATTAGGAGAGGCTAGCTGTAGACCATGCCGCCAAATGAAACACTCCTGCATCCGCGTGCAGCAGCTGATGATGACAGTCTCTTTTTTCAACCCACCAATGTTGTGGCCATTCTTCCTCCTCCAGCCCCGCCTGACTCATCTTCGGCCGTTTTTGCTCTCAGCTGTCACTGCTGCCGCTTTCACTTGCGCGTTTTCATGCCGGAAAGAGGGCCGACCGTTTTCGATAGAACCGCCAGCTGTGTGTGTGGGCGATTGCCTCAGCTGACTGCAGACCTCTTATCTTAATTCACGGTCACACCAGGGCAACTGCAGAGCCGGTGGCTTATTTGATCTTTGCCCCCTAAGCACATGCTGCCTCGACAAAAAATGTTCATGCTGGGCA
Source organism: Ligula intestinalis (assembly GCA_036362985.1). NCBI lineage: Eukaryota > Metazoa > Platyhelminthes > Cestoda > Diphyllobothriidea > Diphyllobothriidae > Ligula > Ligula intestinalis. Next base: position 50,324,067 of record JAYGXS010000003.1, read on the forward strand.
GCAGCAGCACCAGCGTGGTTAGCAAAAGTAGCTTATGTAGTCCCTCTCATACAGCCCTAGTCCCAGCATTTGTCCTGCGAAAACGGTGGTTTTAGGGTTTTGGGGGGCAGAGAAGGAAATTTTTAGAAGTTTAAAGTAAAAAATGTAGGCAAAGTTCTTTCCCGCGGTCTCTGGAAGTCAGTTGTTCAGCATGTAAATTGAAGGTGTGCGCGGGGCTTCGCGCCGCAGACTGTACTAATCTAACTTCAGAGCGGTCATTTGGATCTCAGGTAAGTTGAAGTAGACTACCTTCTTACTACCTTTCGGTAGTTTCAAGAAACCTGCAATTTGATATTCTAGTTTCTCCGCAATACGTTGAACGATAATAAAGATTAGGCAAATCTACAGATATAAATCGACAACACTTCTGAATACAATAAAATAAAAATGCATATAGCAGTTATTAAAGTATATTTTACTGCGCATCCTAATTCCCCACCCATAAAACCTTATAATCACCGCTTTCACAGGACAACATGCTGGGAGTAAGGATTTATGAGGGGGACTACATAAGCTACTGTTGCCGCGTTGTTTAAACATTATTCGCATGTATTGGAGACGTCTAAGCAATGGTTGTGCATTTAGAGCCCTACATCCGGAGGGCTTTTCACATTGAGCCGCCAATATGTTTGCTCCCTCAATTCGCATGTAAATTTTCTTACACGTATGCGTCGGTTGGCCTACTTCGCCCATTTAAACCGTTTTTATCCCTCCTTGTTTATTTGAAGTACAATGAGATCAGGAGTGCACGAGTTCACGACGCTAGCGCCATTTTGAATGCAGTTCAGTTTGGCCCATATTTGTGGACTTTGCGAAGGACATTTATCCACGATGTCGAAAAATGCAGTCATTGACGGTTATTGGTTACTTTTCATTTCCCGGTGTTGTGATTTTTTCGCCTAATTTTATTCCTTTTGAATGACGGAAGTTTTTTGCTGTGACATTTTTTGATGATACTTTCAAACTAAAGCTCCCTCTCTCTTTCTCTCTCTTAATCATCACGTCGAATCCCAAGTTGCACGTAAAAGACTGAAGGCACCAGACTTAGGGAGTTAGTGTGTAAAGAACCCTGCATTGCTGTCTTGGACAGCACTGGCAACTGGTGAAGCCAGGGCTAGCGTTGACTGCGCCCATTCATTGTGGTGACAGATGCTTTTATATGATTGTGGGCAAGTTCAAGCGGCATACGATTGGTGGGTTGCATTGCCCGAGAGTTTGTCCTGTATAGTGGCTCCTGCTGTATTGGCCGAGGCGTGGTGTGTTCAAGTGGCCCTTTGGTAGCCGCGATCATCGGAACGCGTCTGTGCGCACGTGGGAAAGTCGGTCAAAGGTCTTCGAATAAGCAAGTTGAAAGGCTTTGCTTGTGAATTTGGCTGACGTGACTTTGAGGCCGTGGGCGTTGAAAAAAGAAGTCGGACAGCAATATTAACTGTCTGTCAGTGTATCTCTTTAAGACTTTAGATACAACTGTTGTCTAGGAGTATGAAAATCAGTCCAGCTGCATTTATATTTTGGATTTGCTTTGTTTAGGGGATATAAAGAGACTATGAGTACGTGTTCCCCTCCAGAGAATTCAGACACACGGCAATCGATTCGTAGCTAAGTACTCCTCCATGCCTTTTCCTATATGCTTCTTGACCTCACTTTTTTACGATAGTACTTGGCTTACGCCTAAGTTTTTTTCAGTCTTTTCGGTAGATATTTTCCTTGCTGCTCTGAAAATTTGTCGCCGTCGCCTGTGCTCATATTCCGTTTTGGATGCAGCGCGTGCACTACTACGCGGTGGAGAGCGTTCTTTCTTTTATTAGTTCAGTTAGCATCGTACTCACAGACTCGTAGTCCGTCTTGCGAAAGATCGTGTTGTATCAATGGACATTTAAAGATCATATAAAATCCCACTAGCACTTTTGTAAAAGTAAATGTACCCTTTAAAGATGACTTAAATTGCTGCCATGTGAGTATAAGGAAGATTAGTTTTCTGTTTATTTTCTAGAAAATATATTTGTTTACTTATGAAGACATCGAAAATCATGATAAAGTTCATATATCGAGTGTGGTTGTCGAAAAGAAGCTTGTTTAAAAGCCTACATCCTGGTGTGACTGAAAGAGCTTCGGTTTATGTTGCCTGCTAATCGAGATAACAATCCCTCCTAAACCTCTCTTTCTAATCGTAAATGTATGTCACGTATCATTGCATGCAATAGACCAAGTTCTATACGTTAAAGAATTGCAGCAGCCCCACTGATATTCCCGGATCGTGTTCTGGGTTCCTTTTCGTCCAGCCGCACGCATGATCACTCCATCTGACCCACCTGTTTATCTTACCCAAACAGTTAATTTCCAGGAAAATACCACAACTAAGTTATTATTAAGTATGCTTTGCTGCATGCATATTGAGTAAAAGTTTTCTTTTTTGCTAAGCCACCCTACCAGTGTCATCCAAGTCCTTTTTTAAGTTGCGCTATATTCAAAGGTACAAGGTTTCTGATAAACTTTCCACAATCTACAGCCCCTTCCATTGCTGAGCACCTCGTCGCTTTGAAGCAATCACCAACCCAGTCCACTAAAGTGCTTTTGATGTCCAATCGGTGGCAGGCGTCTGGCAAATGACCCTTCTGTATTCACCGTCAATCACACTCATTCATTGCAGACGAGACTTTTAGGCATGAAATTATGAGTTCATGGTGTTGTGACACACAACTTATGATCCGCTTACCTCGCGCTATCCAGGATGCATTCAGAAGGGGGTATCTTGTGACTAATATCAGTGTGCTCTGCTTATTAATTTATCAGGAGTCTTTACCTTAGCTCTCTCCAACTCTGACCTTGTCCAACTTCAAGCATTCAGTTCCATTTATTAGTTTCCTTCATTGATAATCCAGAGAACCCACATAGCTTCCTGGCTAAAACGCAAAAATCCCGCCGATTGTCAAAATCAATTAATGAACGTCGCTGCAAGTGGCGGTAACACGATAGTTTTGAGAGTTCATAAAAGCGACTGTGGTAAATAAGGTGGTAGAAGGTCAGTACTTTCCACGTGCGGTTTGCAAAGAGTTTGTATTGTCCTCCACTTCCGCGTTCACTTGACTTTTCCATATTCTTGCTTAGTAAGGGGTGTTGACAGATTTGCATACTTAATTTGACCCACTTGTGAAAAACTGGGCGGCCTCGGTGAGGGTCCGAACCCACGCGAGCAAAGGAAAGCATTTATTACAGCCGATTCTCTAGCTGCCTGAGCTACGAAGTCCCCGCCAGGAGCCGTGAATTTAATCATACTCGGGTCAGGTCATCCGTCCAGCCTACTGCAACATACGAAATCCACCAAACCTGATACATTACGCTAACTGTAAAGTCAGGATTTCTTAAACGCTCAATTTAGGATCAATCAGATGACTACCGAGCGCAACAAATGCATTTATTAAGGTTTTGGCAGATTTAAAGTACTTTAAAGTACTTTTACTTTTACTTTACTTTGCTTTTACTTTACTTTTACTTTTATTTTCACTATAATTTTAAACTCTAAAGAACGAATCCACGAGCCTATGTTTTCATGTGTATCAGTACTAGTTCTTCTATTCCGGAAGATAACCTTCTAGGGTTTCTCGGGGGAGGGACACTATCCATGACGGTCGTTCGAACCTTGATGAGATCGATTTTATTTACTATCCATACCCGAAACTCAGTCTTCTAGAGGCCATTGCTGATTTCATGTTGTTCTGTAGCACTTGGGAAACTTTTGTATCTTTGCCCCCTTATATTCGTTTGCTTGATATTTATCATGCGTTTTTATGTCTCAGTTTTGATTTACATGATATTCGACCAATTTCATAACATGGCAACAGGCGTGGTCTCCGATTTTTGAAAATTGTGACTGGAATAATATATATACGAGCCCGTGGTGCCGAGGTAGGGTGGTAAACCCAATGTCCAAAGGGCCCGGGTTCGAATCTCGAGGGTTCCGACCCCTGAGATTGGGTATGACTGGCTGATGACGGCTAACAAGCCAGAAATGGCCATTTCGGTCTTCCTTGTCTTTGTCGGATCCACTCCATATATATATATATATATATATATATTGCTGATAGAAGCGAAAATGCGTGTTCCTGGACGTAATTGAGAAGGCAAGGCGATCACAGGAACCAAGGATTTAATATATATATATATATATGTCTCTATGGTGGTCTTCCAACTACTTCTTCTCGTTACCCCTAGCATTAGACTTACAGACCTGATTATTCTCTCCCTCTTTGTAGCCTTTCCGTATAGGGGATCGTGCATAGATCTGTCACAACCATTTGCCAATTCAGTTGTGGTTAAAACGCCAGCAGTATGATTATGTCACTGATCCGAGCATTGAAGAACCAGCGAAATATTGCCTTCCGCTCCAACATCCGCTGGCAAAAATTCAACTTCTCACCCAGCCTTCTGCTTGGCAGCTATTTTGCCTCGGAAGCTCGCGTTTAATGTCAGGCCAACTTTGATGTATCAATTTTCGCATGCAAGGAGACAGGTGGACCTTGCTCTGACACTCAGCTCCAGCATGGGGACCGTTCTGTTTTCGAGTACATTGTTCTGAGTCGTGTGTGTGCGTATCATCACGACTGGGTGCACACTTACACCAGCATTTCGGGTCGTTCACTTGGATTTTTGCACTCTGTCGATAGGGCTTTCGTCTGCTTCCTAAGACCTAGAATTGCATGCTTATGCTGTCTACTAATCCGAAGCCGAAGGGAGTGCGGGAAGAGAATGCGTGCGGGTGTGTGGTTGATGCTGTGCAAGTCTGCCATCAATAGGAATTGATTCACGTGCAAGTCACTGTCCCTGCGGCCATCTTGCTGCATGAGCATCGTCAAATTAAACGCTGAAACTGTACCTCTTTCTTTCAAATTTTGAAGCCTGGGCCTGTTAATATATCTCTGTCCCTCTCTTGCTCTCTCACGTCCTCTCTGTTCCCGAAACACAGCTAGCATCGCCAAATGTCCATATGGACGTTCAGCTGTGCAACTTCTGTTGATAGTGAAAGCCCCTGACTAAGTCGCGAAAAATAAAAATGTTTCCTCCGGACCGCAACCAGATGCTTATCGGACATTTTTTTAATTCATGCACTCCACTGTGATCTTTTAACTCAGGGGACAGAAAGCCCGCTGTTCGATGCTGGCCTAAATGTAGTTTCTAGTTGGTAAAAAGATAGGGCTTTTATGGAAGTCGAGGAAATGATAAATTTCTTTATATATTGTGTTATAGACGCATGGGTAACGAGCTCAATCAGAAGAAACTCATGCTCTTTGTTATGGTGTATTCTTTGACTCAGTATCCTTAGTAACGCGCAGGTCCATTCCCATTGATAGCAATAACAGGTATGGTATGTGCACGCTACGTCGGGATACTGTGTCAAAGCCTACTCGGAAACACTACTCACCGGTAGATGCCCGTAATCAATAACAACGATTTCGGCAAGATATAACGTATGACTCTTTACAGAGAAAAAACTCGTGTTCGATAACTTTTGTCACACACGTACAGGAGAACAGTTTAAAAATAAAAGTGCGACGCAGTTTCAAGGTCATAATCTACGTGAATAAACAAAAATGGAAGAAAACTATGCATGTGTGCCAGACAGACATTCACAGGAGATTGACATGTACAATTTCAAAATTGTTCAACCGAAGATGTTACATTGAAGAAAAAGCAAGATTTTGCTCCTTTTTAAAACAGTTTTTCCTGTCGGTAACGAAGTGTGATCAAGTAAAAACAGCAACTTCCAGGACAGTTTCTGCCCCTGTTACTCTAGTAAGGGTTTCTCGACGGCGTAACTGAACTCGAAGCGCTCCTATTCGACTAGGATTGCAGCGGCTGAGTGGATAAAGCCCGTTTCCTGCCTTCAAAATTTGATAAAACAACTGTTTTTGGAGGCAGGCTGCGTTAAGCTAAGAACTCCTCACTGATGAATGCCCAGTCCTATGTTTCTTCAATAGGTTTTTCGTCTGGGGTGTGCTATTTTGTGGGAGTCCTACGGAAATCTTGCCTTCACTCCCGCGTCATTTGAGAAGTCGTCGGTTCCTTTTATCGACCCCTTAGAACTCTGACTTCTTAAGTCAATCTATAATTGCTATGTCTGTGATTGTGGACCTCCAGCTCTGGCCTACATCAGAAGAAGTCTGAACTTGTTCTTAAAGAAATTGTTCCTAAAACTGCCATTTTTATTCATGGTCATCAACCTGTAGTTGAGGAAACCACTGGAGTGGGCAGTTCGACTGCCTCTCATTCGTTCCCTTAACGCAAATGCCACGGATTAAATTACATTACTGTTGAACCAGCTCTGAATTCGTATAATTGGTTGTCTGCCGATGTGAAACAAGCTGCGTGGCAGACTTAAGTAGTTTCTTTAGCGCAATAAATGACCATTCATATTTTCTTTAACAAAAGTATTTGTGTCGGGTCGCCGGATAGATAACACCCTTCTTATTGTGGACCTGTTTGCACAGGCTTGAAGGAGTATGTGTAATGTCCTAACAGAGATCCATAGATAGAGACAGACAGACAAACTGTATTTTGAAAATATCATTACAAAATTTTCAGCGGAAAACGTCCTCCATTCAAAAAGAATAAAATTAGGCGCACAAACTCGCAACACCGGGATATCAAAAGTAATCTATAATCGCAAATGACTACAAATTTTCGACATCGCGGATACATTTTCTAGGAAAAGTTGAGGTAGCCTGCAGTTAGCTAGAAGGTCGAAAGAGACTAAAATATCTGCACCAAGGTTAACGGTTAGAATATCAGCAACCATAAGTTGTCAAATATAGACCAAATTGGACTGCTTTCAAAACAGCGCTACCGTTGTGACCTCGTGCTCACATGACTTCATTTTACTTCAAATAAACAAAGAGAGATAAAAATCGGTTTATAATGGGCGAACTAGGCCAACCGATGTGTATATAAGAAAATTACCATGCGAATAGAGAGAGGAAAATGGTGGTTCAAACTGAAAAGCTCGCTCAATTCGAGACGTAGTTCATAAGTAAAAATGAAGGTTGAGCTTCTGCGTACAGCTGGTTAATGGGGACCAAAATAGTTCTGTGCAAAGCTACGGCACGCAGTGTGGCCTACGGTAATTTGGCGTCGTGCCAACTGACGCGCCCAAGATAGCTATTTGCAACAGACCATTCAGGCACTTTTGAGCCCCACAAAGCAGCCTTAGGCAGGGCTTCGTCAGTCGCCGGAACTAACCATCTTACTTACCTACATTCCTTGCGAGTATCTGCGCGCACCTTCTGTGAGTGCACCTGTCCGCCAGCAGCAGTAATGGTCCATGTTATGTCCGTGGTAGTGCACATATGGCTGCTTATAGGGGTGTATAAATCCAGGCGATTTGATGAGATTATCCGTAGGTGTAGGCAGAAGGACGGGGCCATGCTTGGCAATACGCCTCGATATCAGTGCTTCGTTTTTGTTACTTGGGACTTGGCCGTTTGCCGTCTCCTCCTCCTCCTCCTCCTCTTGCTCCTTGACCTCATTCAGTGGGCTCGAAGATTATCTGCAATGTAAATATCACCCGTTTTACATTAAGGAAAATTGAATTTTGATAAGGAAATACTTGTGCTGTCCGCACTCGACAAAAAAGGCGAATGCATATTCGCCGAGGGACCTCATCTGGCGCAGTTAAATTATGCAACTCCTTTCTGAAACCTTCGGTGTGTTATATGCTGAGATGCATTTTGAGTGGGAAAAAAGCCTCTTTCAAAAGGATATCGTTCATCTTCGGTAGTCCTAGTCTAAAGCACGCTCAGTCCTAGTGAGGATGTTCTCACCTGCGGATTGTCATTGAACATTCCGGATCAGTTGTTAAACTTCCAACAGCCGACAGCATCTTATTTTATGTACTCAGAAAAAAACTTCTGAACGCTCCTTACAGTGGTGCTGTATGACGTTTTCCTTTTTCCTTCTTATTTCTTTCCTTTTTATATGCCTGAATTATTTTAAATATTCGGTGTAAGTCTTATCCTGCGGAGTAGGATATCCAGATTATTGCATAAATTCTGCCTACTTCGTCGTAGTATTACTATTACATTTGATCGCGTGTTTTTGAAAAGAAAGTCATGAATCTTATGGCGGTCTAACCTCTCTAAATCTGATACAACATTGTTTCCTTAAGGACAATTTTCCACAGATATGGCAGGCTGTTCTTTTCTCTTGATCCATGAAACCTCAGGTATTTGTTTAGGCTCATTCGTGATGGTTTTCTTTCGTCCGATGGACAACCCTGACGATATAACTTCACTTATCGTCTCCGGTCGCTTTTCACTAGGACTAACCGAGTTTTATGATAATTTCCCTTCCGCATGTCTTCTACCAATAGTCTTAGCCTAGCTCTCTCTCGTTTGGGGCAACGAGGCGTTCTGGAATTTTTGCTGTTTCTGCCTAGTTTTCCTTCAGAGGAGGTACATTTCAGCTGCAACTTTCATTACACCAAATGCTCTTATCGGGATAGGACAAATAAATCACACAAATTTTACTGAGTGTGGTAGTCTCATCTGCTGGCTCTCAAGGCGTTTCTGTCAGACGGTAGCCACCATAATATTTCATCTGGCCAACCAAAAGAAGTTCTTTTTACATTTCTCGAACCACCACCGCAACGTACTTTCATTTCAATTCACATCCCTATCATATTTCATAATAGTGCTTGACCTAATCTCTTCAGACTTTTCACTTGCTCTTCTGAATTTCTAGTGTTGATTTTATCCATGCGAAGTCTGTTTGCTTTCCAATCGTACATCGGCCACATCGGCTGCCCGCGCTGTTGCTCTAATTATTGATATTTTCGTCTTTTCTCTATCCCAGCTTTTCATTTTTTGTGGCCACAGCAGTCGTATACCTCCTCCTGTATCCTACCTTTTGCATACAATTGCCCGGAGGGCTCCGCACTAACGGCAGCATAGCCGACTCTATTAGAGTCCCCGTATTTGCCTAGGCGTAGGGTATCTGCTAGAAAGCAGACTGCTGCTACTACTACGCGTAAATCTATGTCCCCTCCCGATGATTGCTCTTCTTTATGGCTGATGGTGAGCTTTGATTGTGCGCGGTAATTACTTAAGCCCATTAGCGGCTTTATAACAAGCAATGAATGTCAGGCGTCTCCCTCTATCTCTGGGGAATTTATGCTATGCAAAAATCTTTTTCCTGTTCCTTTGCATACTAGACGACGCCGGACGAAGTCGGAAGGCTTATTTCGTGTGAGGCACTTAAAATTCGCCTGCGGAGCTTCTGTTATTACCTCTTTCAAGCACTAGTTATTTACTGTTTAGATATTTTCCCGGTAATTATTCCGTTCGTATGCAGCAGCAGTACAGTGCTAGGAAGAAGGCCTGCTATGCTTAACTTTTTGCGTGCGCGCGGTCCCTGTCTCAAATATTTTTTATGAATTTTTGCATAACAAAGCGACCTGTAACCATTTTTTGCACATTCACTATACATTTTATGCATTCCAGTAATGTTTCAATGGAGATTTTAGGGGCTTCTTTCATTTACTCCAAGTATACTGACTGACTGACTGGCTGATATACTCGCTCGAAGTGTTCTTTTTGACACTACTCAACAACGCATCTATAGTCTCCACAGCAACATACGTTCCTCCGAAGTAAAACCTGACTCAGAAGAATTTACTAACGTTCGGTCGAGCCTAGCTCTAGTGCTTTTTAGAAACTTTTTCTAGACCTTGACGTTTCCTCGGCCACAAATCCCACTACTACACTGCCGCCACCAGTCCCACCACCCAGCTCCGCGCGATTTATTCGGCGGCGGCGTGCCTCCTCGCAGTGCATGAGGGTCGGCCCCCTTCGACTTCGACCGCCGGAGCGAGCGAGTATGTTGGGTGGGATTCTGCCAGTGTGTGTTGCCTGACGGCCTGATGTTCAACGGCTCGAGCTCGTTAAGAGAACAGGTGCCACTGTTGAGAGAGAGAGAGAGAGGTAGAGGGCTGAAGCCGAGCGCTAGCATGACTTGATTGCGACGACTGTGTATTACACTCTCCAGACTGATTTGACTCGAGGGAAAGCGAAATTTGGTTTGCCTTGTAAGTCCTTCGCCTTTCCTGGTTATTGTTGTTTTTTCAGTGTGGAGACTAAATGCGTGCACTAGATACTGCTGTTTTTGTAAAGCTTTGAAGACTAGCACGCTTACCTAGACCACCTCACTAACTTCCCACCAAACCTCACTCCCAGCTACATTAGTTTTTTAAATTAAATTGCTCGCCGTCAGAAGCTCAGGATCTACGTTTTTCTACGCCCTGAGCGTGGAGAGGTAACCAGTACTCTTTACCTTTCAAAACTGGTAAGTATATGAAGGGATATATATTAATTTATGTCCGGGGACGCGCATCTTCGTTTCTATTAGCAATAAATATATATATATATTCACTCAGGAATGTGCGAACACCGATCGAATAGACTTCCGCACTAAACAACGTTCGTGTGGCTAATAAGCCCGAAACAGTTCTGTATCAAGTTACTCCCAGATGCTGTCATACCCCACTTACTGCTATATATATATATATGAAGGCATGAACTATCTTCCGAATTGTTATATGTACAAACACGAAAAAAGGCAGTGCATTAAAATGCTTTCAAATATATCTCCTGCTGTCTTACCCAACATAGCTCAGGTGCCAGTCCATACAGGGAACACGACTGACTCAGTCACTTAATCAGCATCCACGGTATGTCATACGCAGGAAGGACCTTCAAAATCCTAGTCCGGGCTCTTTGGTGTCTCCGCGCTCGGTCAGGCGCTCCTTTTCAAAGGGGCTGTAAACGCACAAATGGCGTTTGGGAACTCCTTAATGCGTCGCTCCTTGAAGAGCAGCTACTTCGCTGACGCACTTATAGGCGGCGCACACACTGTGCGAAAGCGTGTGTTGGAGCATGCTTCCGTGCGTGTGCGCCGCCCGCCTGCTTGCGTGCGTGCTTGCGTGCGTGCGTGCGTGGGTGGGTGGTGTTTTGCGTGTCTGCCACAGCCAGCCGCGTGTGTCCATATTCGCGCATGGGCATGCGACGCACGCACGGACGCACCCTCAGCTGAGTAGTACTCACAGCCTGTGAGCGGGGTGGAGAGGGAGGCAGGAAAGCAGCTCCCTGAATGGTTGGTAAAAGTACAGTGCACGCCCAGGCGGGCCAGCGGCTTCTCGCCTCTTCCGCACACGCAGACATGCACTCACACACACACACACACAAGCCGTTTTGTCACCGCCTCTCCCCCCTCCCGTTCCCCTTCAGAGGATCAGCGGCAGCCGCGGTTTCACACACACACTTACACACAGATGTGTCCGGGTGACGACATCACTCAAACGCAGGTGCCAAACTGCCTGTTGGGAAAGGTATGGCGCTATGAGCCTCCTTAGCCGAATGGTGTTTCTACTGTTCCCTGGAGGAAGCAATTTCAACACCGCTATTTTAGAAGACGAAGATGCGATCACTGGAACAAGAGTTTTATTTGCCTGAC
>JAYGXS010000003.1:50354202-50377818 GCA_036362985.1 Ligula intestinalis
GGTTATCGAGTTTCGTAGGGCGGGGAGGAGGAGGGGCGGTGGTTTATTTTTTTTCTTTCTATATGGCTTTTTGCTGTTATCGGCGAATCAAGGGCACCGTAATAGCCTTTAATAGTTTATTTGGCGACCGAAACTTTGCCAACCGCAGAAAGGGGGGACGCTGAGATATGAAACGTAGGCAGCCGTTGTCCGGAGGACAAAGATCTATCCTCTAGCGCCTAATTCTGTAGATTGCCATTGGGCGCATTCAAGAGACAACAAGATAATTTTTTTATCTGTACTACTCGTACTCCATTTCAAGCTTATCCTCACAAAACAAGCAAGAATAATGAATGAATGAATGGTGTCAAATGCCTCCTGCCTATTCTCGGATTTTTTATAGTAATGCAGTGATATTTTCTTACTACAGTGGGGGGAAATTTCAACTTTGTAGGTAACTTCCAGGAGTAGCTTTCCTTATTTTCTTTACCGAAATAACTGTGTTGGATGCATTAGAAATGATTAGTCTCGAGTACACGTAGCTCTTGAGGACGAGGATGTCGATAATATTGCCTTGTTCAACGTTTAACCCCTGGTTTTTTATTCGACTGTAATGATTGTTTGATATTAAGGCAAGCGCGAATAGTAACTTGAGGAACCGAAGCAACTTTTCGACATCTGTGGTGTCGTCTTCTTCCAGTTGTGTCGTGCTTCTCAAAATAGCCCCAAAGAAGTCGACCCAGTGCATCTAGTTCCAGTGCCCAGTGGTGCGGACAGAGTGTTTAAGGGCTTGCTATCTTCTGCGTCAAGTTTGAAGAGAAATTCCTCCGTCAAACTTGTAGACCTTTCTAACTAGTTCCCCCTTTACAGACTTGCTTTTGCCTTTGTCAAACCGCGTTAAATTCCGGCATGTATCTCTGAAATGTTGACATACTTTGCGCAACCGAGAAACTGAAGTCTTTGTCATGAGCCGTTTTTCCATCGTTAGGACATCTCTACCCGATCCATGCTCGTGCCGCGAGTTTTTCGTCATAACCTCAGAAGGATCCGCGAAGGTAGTTCAAACAAAACTATCTGTTTGTTGATGTATTGTTCTTGAAGTTATTTGGTTAGGTCTGTGGTCTTCTAAATACTTTTACTGGTCCTGTAGCGTTGCCGGCAAAGACAAGGGAGACTTGAATGGCCATTTCTGGCTCATTGGCCGTCAAGGGCCAATCATGTCCAATTCTAAATGCTGTACCACTTGAGGCTCGAACCCGCGACCTTTTGATCAGAAGTCTAACGTTCTAACCATTGAGCGACAGGCTCGTTGTCTTGCCTGTTTAGATCGGGAGGTGTTGAAAGTCGTTGATTAATGTTCACCCGACCGCAAACGGAACTCACTCGTCCCGCTCATTCTCGGGCCCTGACAGCAGCCGCACCGCGCCTAGTAGTCTAGGCATACGGACATTACTGACAAAGCCAAAGGAGACTGCAATGTGGCTATTTCTGACTTATTAGCCGTCTTCGGCCAGTCTTTCCGAACCCCAAGTGGTGCACCACCTGAGGTCTTAGTGGATTTTATTCTTCCCGGGACGACGCATAGGTAGGAATCATTTGTATGTCGTCCCCCGGCGAGGCAGGGGCAGAGGAACACCCCCTAATACAGATGGCTATAAGCTGTACTGCAGACGAATTAGGGTTAAGGTAAGATCAGAATTAACTTTTGGGTTAAGGATGGGATTGAGGTTGCGGTAAAGGTTTGGGGTAGAGTTAGTATTGGGCTCTGTCTGTGGGTGCTCCTATTCCCGAGTCCAGTCCGATGCATAAACGCCCCCCATCGACGCAACAGCAAAAATATTTGCTAACCAAGATTACATTTCCCACCTGACCTACTTTCGGAACGGGCTTTTTTTCAGAATGAAACCTTAGAATTAAATCTTAGCTTTTGTCTGGCTAATAGGGTCGTAAAACTCCCGTAGCAGTGGTGCGTCTCTTTTGGCTAGTAGAAATATTCAGCATCTTCTTTGTTTTTTCTGTGTATTAAGTCTTTGCGTTGAAGGTCCAAAGGCGGGGGGAGGATTCTGGATCCTCTAAATTGCATCTTAAAGGATAATCTCTGTCAGACATAACAAGAAGGGACTAAGAGGAAGTGTGTCGCCACTTCGCTCTGGCTCGACTGGGAAATGCTTGTTAACATCTGCAAAAAGTACCTCCTCTCCGATTGCGTTGGTAATTCATAAATCACTCCCCAGTTAATGCCTTAAACCAAGGTTCTGAAGTGGTTACTGTCTTGCCTGCACTTTCCTTTTCTCCTCCCTATTAGTATGCAGCCGTAAGACCGTTTCGGTGAGTACTATCAGGGGAGTGGCTGAAAACGGCCTGCCTCCCTTCGTTGATTGACTGTCCTGGCAATTATCCGCACTAGTTCCAAATGGTTGCAGCTGCTCTCTCCGCCAGCTAGCCAGCCTTAAACTATGACCTTCTGTTAACGAGCCCGAGTTAGGTGAGAACTTAAGCCTCCTGTCGGGAGCCTTCTGAGTGCTGTTGCAGGCGTCTGCTTGACCATTACCACCAACGGTAATTAAGCGCAAATTCACTGTTAAGGGAAACCCCAGTGCGGCCCTTTTGCTATTTTCTTTCTGATGAAAATTCTCTGATATTTTCGGCTCTTCCCTTTGCTCCACATTCTCCACTCAAAGGGTTCTCTTTTGCGCTGAATAGATACCAAAGCTAGTTAAGGTCTTGTCTGATAACACCTGCTACTACCCTCCAGGCAATGTATTTTCATTTAGTTTCTAAATTGTCGAATAATTTTGATCCCTACAGACCGTTACACTTGAGTACAAAGTCTTTTAAAATGCATGCTAGTGACATAGCGCCATCAAAATCTATTTCACGGGCACAGTCACTGACGTACATAGGAGCAAGAGCAGAGCCATCTACTGGTGACCGAAATGGCAATTTTGAGGGAGAGCAATTAGGAAGCTTTGAATCCACTTCAGCAGTTTTAACCTAACACATATCCAGTTGGATGCTTTTAGAAGACGTTTCTGTGGAGTAATATTGAATGTCTTTCTGAAGTCAATATAGCCTACGTGAAGCTATTTTTCTACTATGTGAGGAATAAGTCATATAGCTGTCAAAATATTTCGATATGCATGTGAACGAAGTGGTGCAATTTATAAGCAGCATTAACAAATGTACACGTACGTTGCTTTCTCAATGCACATGTGATGGTCGTAAAAAATCTAATTCGAAACTTTTTTTTTCAAACTCAGAGACATCCTTTCTTCAAGTATGAAGTTTGAAGAAGACGTAATTTGCTACCAAACGAGTACAAGAAAGAATATTTTTATGCATTTTTTGCTATAACGTATGTTTGAACCTACTAGGGCGGTGAAGATCAAAGAGAAAAAGACATGCTACTTAATTTACTATTTTCACAGAATATAATTTTGCAAATTGTCAAAATTAAGTTGGGTTAAAAGGTGACATCCGGGTGTGACTGGAATATAGTGAGATTAAGTTGCATGGTAATCAATATTACAACCATAGTAACTAATGTGTTCGGATCAACGGCATATTTCAAAATTTCAGCTGGCATTTCATGAGTTATGGAAGGCAACAGTATTTGAAGTAGTGCGCCTCATATGCCATTAGTCCCAGCATTTCGTCCTACGGAAACAGTGGTTATAGGGGGTTTGGGGGTGGGAAAATAGGGCGGGCAGTGAAAGACATTTGTAGATAAGTGTAAAGAAGAAAAATGTCGATGAATTTGTTTCCCGCGGCCGCTGGGAATGCGTTGTTCCGCATGTAAATTGGAGGTTTGCACGGCGCTTCGCGCCGCGAACTTTACTAATCTAACTCCAGAGCGGTAAGTTGCACCTCAGTAGATGATTTCCTAACCACTATTTATATTTTTTTTTCAGGAATTTCGAGAAACCTGCATTTTGATAATCGGGTTTTTCTGCAATATGTCATACGATAATACAGATTAGGAAAATCTACCGATATAAATCAACAACATTTCTAAATGCAATAGAAAATGCACAAAGCAGTTATTAAAGTATATGAGGTACACTACACTACTTAAACTACCTTTGTCATTAGGGAAGTTACTGTATAGTCTCTGCGGCAGTGGGATGCTTGTGAGGTCCGAGTCGTTTCTGGCTGTAGCTAGATCGTGAGTGGTATGCGTACACCATTGTGTAGCTTTTTCTGACACTACGTCCCTTCTCTACTCCGATCGTCTTAACACTGTGACGGAAGTGGCCGCGTGGCTGGTGACGCACATGTCCGCCGCATTAAATCGTGCCCCTTCTGTAGGACAAGCGGTTTTCCTTTTCAGTGCTCAGGAAGGTGATTGCTTTTGCAGTTCCCGACGTCGTTTTGACCGTATTTATCGGGTAAAACTTTTCCAGGGCCATTCGAATCATCGCGTTTATCCGCCCTTGGCGCAAGTAAAGTGCTAGTTTAAACTTGTAGGCGCATATATAATGCCCGATTTATGCCTCGGACGATATGTCCACGTCATTCCGCTCGCCATCGGTATAAATCGCAATCAGTGAACACAAAAGGCAAACAGAAGTGTCCATTTGCTCCTACTGTGTCTCTCCTCTTCTTATCATTATTCTGATGGTCATTTAGAAAGGGGAGTGCACGCAGATGGGGAGAACGGTCTTGTTACCTCAAATCTTTCCTTACAAACCTTTCGCTATTGCCTGTTCTTTTCATCTTCCTTCTGTAACTGACATGGTCTGCCTGGGCCAGTTACTTCCATGTCTGCTTTGCTTTTGTCTTCTGTCATTCATTCCTTGTTCGGTCCAGCAATCAGTACACCGCGCCTCATATCTCTGCTCATTTTTTAATGCATTTCCTGTCTCAGAAACTTTAAAGGTGTTGTGCATATTGGTCCCCCCAATTCCTTCTGCTTGGCTATTTATGGCACCACTGGGCTTCTGATGTAGGCTCCGTCCCACCTCAACTTGGTCACGGCTTCCCGAGCGTCTTTACGTTTTCCTTTGAAGAAAACGAATGTCCGCTCTTAATCTGTGCTTATCTGGTATATCCGCACATTTTCCAAAATTATTTCGCTTCTTCAGTACAGGCATGTACTGATAACTGGATACTAACCAACTGAATAACTCGTGTTAGGGGGGCATGTGCCGCCGCCTAAGCAGTAAACGACAGTAAAAATCGGTGGCCTGGCAATTAATTTCAGGGGGGGGAGTGAATATTCTTGTGCGCTAACTGTAACATAAAACCAAACTGTAACCTTAATCTTAACCCTAGCCTCACCCTAATTCCAAACCCTACAGTTAACACGAACTCAAACGTTAACCCTTAACATAATCCTACCCCTAGCCCCCCCCCCCAACTTTGACCTTGACCCCAACATTAAACCTAACCCTAACCTCACCGTAATCCTATTCGTAATTTTCCCGGAATTGGGCACAAGGCCACACGTATTGTCGACTGTTCCTGCTCCCGTGTCCTTGGTAGACGGCCATACAAGTCGTCCTTTCCCAACTTTTTTCGCAAGTCAACACATACTGCCTTTCTGGACTGTCATCCGCCAGGTTTTCGCTCTTGAAATTCACACCTTTCCTGTGTGTGGTTAGCTGTTTCGCCTTATCTTCCCAACATCCTTGATTACTTTCCACCGAACAAGCCTACTGAAATGCAAGGTATCCTTTTTAATCACCAAACTCGTAGCGGAGCCGTAAGGTTGATAATGCGGGTTCGAGGGAGTACGGCCTTCCTCGCACACTTTCTGGATTTACATCGAGTCGCCTTGCGCGAACAGAAGCTGGTTTGGCTAAGTGCTAAATTCGTTTCCACGCAAACGTAAACACGCAGTTGCCTCGAAATTCCCCTAGCGTTTTCTTTGTCACACTGCTTTCTCTACCTCCCTCTGGATATGTAGGTAAGGCCGGTGAGGGAAATTAACCTAGACGAAGCCAACCGCTCCCGCGCGTACACACGGAAATTAAATTTACTCGAAGTTTCGCAGGGCCATACTTACTTCCACTTTATTGAGCAAATTACCGTCTGGCCAGCAGTTTGTCGGAAGACTGCCTCACGCGGTAGTTTTTTTCCGTTTGGGATTTGCCAAATCGCAGTCGCTACTGCAACTTATTGTCGGGGGAGGGAGCGAGGGAGAAGCATTTCCAGCCATCCAGCCCGCAAAACCAGCCCGTTGGTGGACTCGTTTCTTGTATACAAAAGCAGTGTACCTGTGCTCGTCGAAAGCCACCTAAATAAACTCCAGAGCGATGTAATCCCTCCCGCATTCGGCGTATAGCTAAGGACAGTTGTGATGTAGCCTACCGTGGGCTAACTGGGAAATCGGCCTTCACCCCCGACAAATGGATAGCAGCTGCTCCCTCGGAGACGAGGCCATTCAGTAGGGGTGACTTGCTGGTGCTGTAGTGTTTGCACATTCCGCCGGTGTCTTGACGGTGTTCACCTTACAATTAGTAAATGGTTGTTTGACAGGAGGGTTTGAACCAGATCTGCGATCTGGTGTTACAGTGAACATCGATAAGATGCACGCCAGCTAAGCTATCGCGAACACTAGTCTAAACCCTACCTTAAGCCCTAACACTACACGACATGAAGTCTGCCGTAGCAACGGCAGAAAAGAAATACCTTTTCATAAGACTGTCCTTCCTAGGAGACGCAGCAAGCGAACAAGTAAGACGACGTCTAAGGACAGTAGTCACGAGTGCTTTCCCGGCGGCGAACTTACGCATATTATTCACAAACTCTCTCCTTCTGCGGATGAGGGATAAAGACAGACTACCCTTACACGCCACTTCCATGTGCATTTATTCCTTCACCTGCTCCTGTGGGGCGGGATATATCGGCCGAACAACGAGACGTCTGGAGAAGGGGGTACGTTAACACATGCCAGTCTGCCTAGGTAAAGGTGAAAATCGGTCGATTTCAAGTTCAATCCTCGCACACTTAATCGATACGAATCACCAAGTGAACACGAGAGAGGCCTTTCAGGTCATATACCAGGCACCAACACGTAACTCTAAAGGCCTGCGTAAATGGGTACTAGCCACAGCTGAGGCAGTGGCAATTCGTCTAGTAAAAACCGCTCTCTGCTGTCAAAAGATGCTGGTACATGCAGCTCCCCTCCCCTGGCCGACTGCACACAAGGATCTTACACAGCCAGAAGCCACGCAGCCTGAAACCATGCTACCTGCAACCACAGGGAGCACGCCGCGCGTCTGACGTCGATCCTGGGAACGGCCCCCGCTCCATGCGCGCGACAACCCAACGTCCCCGGCATGCACGAGACGAGGGACCGATGAGATGACTAATTGCCCCCTCCCCCCACCTCAACAACGATATATGCACCGAACAGAACTGCCCGCTTTATTCGCTTATTTTCCATGTCACTGTAAAGGCCTGATGATGGAAGACCGAAAACAGCTGTTTGCGAATACGACTTTTCAATCGTAAACGAAATGTGATTTTTTCAGAACCACAATTAACACCAACCCAAACCTTAACGCCAAACATAACTTCGATCCCAACCTTAACGTAAACCTAGCCCTAATTAGTTTGTATTCTGGCGCAAAGTCACCTTTATTGCGGGCGGCTCCTGTTCCCGGGTCTTGTTTAGGGGAACCATTTACGTAATCCTCACTAACCATTTATCCTGGATAGTCACGCGCACACCGAGCTACAGAACTCGAATTTGCATGGGAGCAATGTTGGCGTCTACCACACAAAGGCCACTAATTTCTTAAAGCAATGCACTTACTAGGAACAGATGTCACATGCAAAATTCTCAACGAAAAATCGAGACGGACGCAAGCTATCCCGATCGGGCAACCTAATGTTCTAGACGCCTCCTGACGTGAATTTCAATCAACGACAGCATCTTTCATTAAGCATAGTTGATAGTTAAAGGATTCTGTGTATTGCCCTTGCATGCGAGGACGCGGTCACCATAGGCACAGGTTGGGAATTAATGCGTATTGTACCAATGTTCCTTGGCAAGGGGGCTTTTAAGGCCTCTCATTTTACCTCGCCAGGGAATATTCGGTCGGTAGTGCACTAGGCGTGTCGGTCTTGACAGAAAACCTTCCAGATCCTATGGTTGATTTGTATGTGCTTGAATAAAGTGTCCTGGTAGCGACGCTTTGGTCTGCATTGCCGCTGGGCACCAGTAACGACTTGGTCGTAGGATAGCCACGTGGACAGGTTCGGGACGCAAACATTCCGAGTGAAAGGTAGGTGTAGGTGACAGGCGTTAAGAGCCGCCCTAACCGACTTGTTTCCATGTCACACTATCGCTCCACCTGCATGCAATGTACGTGATAACGCGCAAGCTGCAGCCAGGATTAGGACTCTACCCGCCAGTCGGATGTGTCAAAAAGCCAGTAGAGCTGCTATGCCCTTGGGGGCACTGTCTGATTGGTCGGATTTCAGGCCGATCTTTTACGTGCACGTGTATCCCTTGCTTGCCTTTATAAAGTATGCTGTTAGCATAGGACAATACACTTCCTGTTCCCACCCTTGTTGTTAAGTCCTATTTTGGGGATTTTATTGAGGCGTTATTGGACAGCGAACAGCGTGCCTTTTGGCAAGGTTTTAACAACAGGTATTCATATCTCTCTTATAAGAGAGAAGCAGCGTACGCATGCGTTATCAGTGAATTCCTCTTCTTTTCTATGCTGTTTTCCCTCCGTTGTTTGGAGAGAAGGATGAGGAGGTGAATATTCATGTTTCTGCCTGCAACGACTGCCTTCCTTCTTCAATCTCCATTAGGCGGTACCTTGATAAAAGTTCGATACTAATCTTTCTTCTCGTCTGACATCAGTGTGTTTGGGGCCCGCTTCCTTAAGGCGCGGCCTGAGCGTTCTTTTGAATTGGCTGAAGGTTATGTCGCCGACATTAATTACCACGACCCTAGAGATCAAAAGACCACCGTCCAAGTTTGGCAAGCATTCGCCTTGACTGTCACTTGGCCTTCGACAGACGGCCTCGCGCCCTCGTCTTCTGCCTACTTAATTGCATGGCCTAGTGTTCCTTTAAATTGGCGAACCTCTAGTGATGTGCTGGCGGTCCCCAACATTCTTACCGCGACTCCCTCCCCCCTCCCTCATCCCTTTTACGTGAGATCCCCAAACGACTGTGCCCCCCCCCCCTTCCTCTTGCAGTACTCCTGCGTCGTTAGCTGGCCGTGTGGGATGTTTTTTGATTGGATTTGCGGCGGTGAGGTGGCATTCACTTTTATCAGTATTGGGCATCTCATAAATGAGCATCTTCGTTTATGTTGGCTAGAGTCGGCGAAGGGGGAGGGAGGTAGCGGCGGCGGTAAAGTTGTGCTGTTTCATATAATCACTTCATGAACTTCATATCTCAAAAGCAGTTTTTCGTCTGCCCTGCTCTGCTTTGCCGTCTGTGATACGCGCCTATTGCTCGTGCACACGCGCGCAGTTGTGTAATGTGCTTCGCTGTTGTACTGCTGTCTTCGCTCGCTTGTTCGCTATGCGTCCCTGTGCACACGAGATCGCTTTCACGATATGAGCCTATGCGGGCTTATGCTGCTGCGCATTCGAGAAAACCAAGCGTCGTTCGCCTCCGTGTTTTTTGCGCGCAAGAGCCCTCCTTCGATTATGCAGCCTGAATAGTTTCCTCCAGTGCACTGCATTGCCAGGTACACTCACCGCATATTGCCGCTGCCCTGGGCAGTTTAATGGCTGTGTTCTCTCTCTCACGCACACTCTAGCTCTCTCTCTCTCTCTCTCCGCTTGTGTTCAGGGAGGGTTTTAGCATCTACGCACCAGCAAGTCATTGCCGACATCGCAGACATCGATCTCTTTATCATCCCCACTCCCCACTCCCCCCCTCTCCGCCTTGCAATACAACACGGATGTGCACTGTGTGCCAAAGGTAATAGCAATAAACCTATGGACGGACGGGTAACTTACGTCTTCCGGTGCTATCATCTTCACCGCTTCTCAATGGGGTTTTGAGCTGGAGAACGGTGATAGAAGCATTTAGGCGACTTCCAGGAAGCAGTTCAGAATTAGGCGCGGTGATCGTTTGAACAAGAAGTTTACTTGTCTGATGTTTCAGATTCTGGCTTGGCAGATGCAAGTTCTCAGGGTGCAGCTCACTCGCTTGGGAACCCGGCCATATTTTCATATTTAACCAAGTCGAAATTCTCACGCAAGAGGTGCCAGTTGCCACGAGCTGTCCGAGACATGGTTTTCATGCCCAAACTCAATCACCAAGCCCAATGACTTGCCGTTCCCATATTTTGTAGTGAGACTTTATCTGAGTAGGAGGATCAGACACCTGGGGATGGCGCGGGCTGCCAACGATTTCGATGACAGCAGACCTAATTGTCGCATAATTATCAAGCAAGCATCCACCACGGCTAACGAAATCGGGGCAATTAATGGCTCGGAAGCCGGGCCATCATCTCCTCAATTAGGACACACAGCGGTGATCACGTTAGCTGCTAATGGTAATGCGCATGCGGTCGCGTGGCCAGTACAGACCATAAATTCTGCGTAATCTGTGCATTTATCATCCTATTCTGCGGTTATCTCTAATGAAGGTTTCATGACAGTGAGGATTATGATCAAAATAGGAGACTATTCCCGAGAGTTCAACCGTCATCGTTGAAGCCAATGTTCACCGTGAGCTCCAGAGCATGGTGGGCGCAGTGGGTGGTGAATTGTGCGTAATCTACAGTGATGGTAGAATTTTGCAGCTCATCTACGCATTCCCGCACCCACTTGGGCTCCGTGTCATGACCGAGTCAGTAAAACTGAAGGCGGGGGAGGGTGCAGGTGGCATGCGCCTGCACCTAGGCATGACACCGTATTCTCCCTCCCCAGCCAGGCATTTGTCATACGTGCGCATCCCCAAAAACCTCTGCCGCGCCCTGATCTGGTTCACGTGTTGGTTCAATTAATCTACCGTGCGGTCCGTTTAGGGAGCACTAGACCCCCCCCGGATCACCAATTAGCTACCAGTCACTCTTCGATTTTAAGTACACAGCTGGTCCCCAGTCGGTGCGCACTCTTGGCCACGGCGCCTTCGGCCGCCTCCGATGCTTTCATGACGTGAATCAGCAAATTTCAAGTGTTGATCCAACGGTGGAGAACAGGCGACTTCCAGGAAGCAGTTCAGAAGTAGACGATGTGACCGTTGGAACAAGAATTTTAGTTGGCGGACGTTTCGTATCCTCCCTTGAATTCTTCAGCGGTGGTAACCGCAAGACCCACTGCCACGGCTGGATTCGTTTATCGGTACCTGGTGCAGTTATGGACAAAGCAACTACGTAGGAGAAACCGGGAAATTACTCCGGCCGTAAATGTTAGAGCGAGCAGCAGCCGTGAGGGAGAGGAAGGGTGCAAGCTCCCAGTTTGCCGCTCACTAGAGGGGACCCGGCCATATTTTCGAATTGAAAGAGGCCAAAATCTTCAAAAGAGGTGACAACCGCGTGAGCCGCTAGCTGTTGTACTCCGTAATGAGACTTCATCCGAGTAGGGGAATCAG
The DNA here is from genome assembly GCA_036362985.1 of Ligula intestinalis. NCBI lineage: Eukaryota > Metazoa > Platyhelminthes > Cestoda > Diphyllobothriidea > Diphyllobothriidae > Ligula > Ligula intestinalis. The sequence continues at coordinate 50,365,702 of JAYGXS010000003.1, forward strand.
TCAGCTGGGAAGGAAGCGGCCCAGAAACAATCTCGATAACAGCAAACCTAATTATCGTGTAATTATCAAACCAACACGAATGATGAAATTGCGACAATGAATGACTCGGAAGCGGCCTGTCAAGTCACCACCACATCGATCCTGACCCCAAACGTTGATCACGTGAGCTGCTAGTTGTAGTACGCACGCAATCGCGTGGCCGCTACGGACTATAAATACTGCGTAACGTGTGCATTTATCACTCTATTCTGCGATTTCCTCCAATGAAGGGTTCAAGACAAAATCTGAAAGGCCAGGCAAATAAATTTCAGTTTCAGCGATCGCATTTTCTACTTCTGATTTGTGTACGACTGACAAACATGGTGTAAAGATTGATTTGTAGTTGCTGATACTTGTCTTGCAGACGCAGTTCTGTATAGGACGAGTGAACTTTTTAGAGAATTCCTTTTAGCGACAGAAAATCACAGACATTAATTTTCTGAAGGTGTGCTGACGATCTGTTTGGCTCTGCGAGAGTGCTGATTCGAAGGTGGAAGCCTTAAGATTATTTCTATTATTAACCGTAATGAATCTAAGTCTCTTTAACCAGCAGCTTCACGCGATTTCATTGTCGGCCACAGGATGCTCGCTTATACAGTTTTCATACGAGCCTTCTTCGTGAGTTCGTCATCGAGGTTTGCCTGAGAAGCATACCGCATATTTGAATGGGTTTATTTCACCCTTGTGAACTGACCATTACCGTGTTGGGGTCATGTGAAAATACAGTAGGTAAAAGGCAGTTTCTTCTACCTTTCGCAAGTGCAGGTTGGTTGTCAAACCGAGTTTTGGTACGCCCGTTAAGTCTTCTTCCCAGAAGTGAAATATGCTTTCTGGAAAAATCGTCAGAACCACAGGTAGTGTTCCTCCTTATACGGACTTAGCTTTCCTTTGCATTCTTGTTGCCTATACACTGTGTAGAACTTCCTGCGCTTTAGACAGCGATCTAGGTTCCGGTCTTACACCGGTCTTGGACTGGGTATAATGCCGTGCTTTGACGCTATTGACTTCATCTCTGAACCTGAACGCTTGTGCGAATCCGAAATTGCTAACAAATACACGCTTAGTTCGGGTAGCCGACCAGCGTAGTTATTTACTATGCATGTTGTATGAACAGTGGTTTGTGCGTTAGCATGTCAAATTGCAGGTTCTGGCAGAATGAATGATTAGCTTTCAAGACGTCAATGCTGGCAAAGGCATTAGCCACACGGCCTTTCTGCGATCGCATGTTTAATACGCCTACTTGTAATTAGTTAGTAGATATGTGGTCTCCATTATTATCTCTCATTTGCAGGCCTCCGTCCATGTTTGGTTACGATACTCATAGGTGAAGTCAAAGTCGTTAATAACGCATTTTAAGCGATTCGTCATGAGACCTATCTCGCCCGACGAGGTCCAGTGTATGCTCTACCGAATGATATTGCAGGGACGGTGACTTACGCGTGGATTCCTTTTAGGGGATAGTAGATTACGCCACATCTATCGCACTCTTTCTCCTCTCATTAATGTTTTAACTAGAAGCTTTGAGACTACCTCCTCCAGTCACGGTATTTAGTTGTCCATCTTATTGCAGAGGTGCTGCCTACTTGTAGCTTTTAACTGTGAGAGCGTGGCGTAATTACTGATGCTCCAAACCCTTTGGCTATTATAAGTCTATGAGGAAGCGGAATTATTACGGTAGGAAATTTCAGAGGCTCCTTGATTCTTCTTCTCCCTCTTTTATGACAGGCGACTAGTCAGCCTTTTCCAATTTACCACTTTTTGAGCCATACACTTCCGCTTCTATTTTTTGGTTCTGTCCGTTACTGCTTTTTGCGTTGGCTTGCTGTTGTGGAAATCCTGCCATTCTTCTAATGCCCAATCATCAGCTTAGACTTCTCAAAGATTTTATTGAAACAAAGTCCATAGTCCACAGCTGTCCAGTACCTCAGCATGCATTTCTGTTTACCAAGATCACTGAATTGCCTTCGCTGACTTACATTCCGGTCAAGGTGCGCTCTGCAAGAAGTTTGCTTTGTGAGAATGGTCACGGGATAACTTTCTGGGCGTTCAGAAAGGGCACTTGCTAGAACCTGAAATTTATTTATCAAACGTCTCTGCAACTGTAGCACTTTCACAAGCTCCCTTAGGTCGAATTTATGCCTAATTACCAGGCCTACCGACGTTGAGCGAGTCCATCGGATGAATTATTTAACTTCTTCGCCTACTCACTCAGTAAGCGTACACGCACAACTGTCAGGCTTCGAAAAATCGGATCACTGCTTTACTCCTGGTCAGGTTTTGGAACTTCTCGGTCCTTTAGCTTGCATGTGATTGCTGACGGCTTCCACCTGTGTGAAGTGTTTCCACGGTTTAGGCTCTTCCGAGTCAACTTGAAAAGTCCTTCCGAAGTTTTCTCCATTTTTGAATCAGCCAGTAGCTACATAAGTTCTCAGAATTTTCGCAGTGCAGTTATTTTATTAGGCGGGCCGTCCCCGAGTCTGAATGTTTTGTGCTGTGCTTACGTTCGTGCAACCGGAATTGCCACTTCCCTGTTATCGGCTAACCCCTTGCACTCTTGAAGCAGTAGAAGACACAGTCGCGAATGCGCCTGCTCTATTCGACAATCAGATAAAGTCAGTGAACATCTCGTTTGATTTGCTAATTTTCTATCGTAACCGAGGAATCCTAAACCTTTGGGTCAGCGTCAGTTCACTATGCGGCGACTGGCTAAGATATCCATCTCAAGCACAAGTTTAGAAAGTGTCTGGCGGACGATTGTAATCAGAGCGAAGCCATTCACATTTCTGGGTCGCCGCCTTGCAAGTAGTTTATGAATCTACTCATTCAGGACAGGTTGTGGATGACTCCTTGAAAGTTAGCAAGACCGGTGTATAATTCTTACGATCAGCACACTGCTTTCTGTTTTTAAGCAGGTCGCCCGTTTGATTCAACTCTATTTGATCTTCCCGATCTTTTGTCTGGATGTGCAGACAGTGCTGGCTTCAGGTTCAGCCCAACCGACGCTGAACATTCTCTCGTGCCAATATATCAGCGCAGTTGCTTCCCGAGGGGTTGAGTTGCCTCTTGAAGAACTCCTGTCTCCTGTGTTCGGAAGTTTTAGTCAGCCCGTCAGTCGATTGTGCCACTTCACCACTGAGTGAAATCAAAAAATGCCATTCCACGAAGTTGACCTCTTCATTTCAGAACAATCGCTTCAAAAAGTACTCCATTGTGCCTGCGTGATCCAGTGATGGTCAGACCTCTCTAATCTCTCGAGTCGGTATTTGAAAAAATTGACACAGTAATGCACCTTCATGCACTTCTCACTATAAACTCCCCTCTATGATGCTTACACCTATATTTTTTTCCAAATTCTGATGTGCGAAGATTCCTATCAGAGAATTCAGGAGACCAACTGGCAAGCATACTCGTGCTTTCGATAAATTCTCGTCGGGTTAGTATATTTACATGAGCGGGGTACAGTATAAAACGTGTAGTCAATAATTTTCTTCTTCTCATACAACTGAGTCGTGGTAATAGAGGGGTAGAGGGTCGATAAGGAAGCTGTAAAGCAGAAGAAGGATCGTCGATCACTGGAATTACAGCTTTATTCGTCTGAGCTTTCGAATTCTTACTGGATTTCCACATCAGATATAAAAGCGTTAACGAAAAAAAACAAGCAAAAGTTATAGGGAACAGGGGCCAATCAGCCACCAGTGACGTCAGTCCTGAAATGACTGCACAGGGCTCTGTATGTCGGCGTCAGATCGATAAATTGATGGACTGAGTTCTTGTCGGAGGCCCAGGCCTCAATCACTACTCGACTTGTCTTGCTTCCTCTGTGGGTGATCACCTTTGCGGCTGCGAAGTTAAACCCGTTCCGTAGGTGTGGGTAGCCACTTGTGACTTGTTTAAATTCGCTGCCGCGAACATAATCGCCCACAATGAAAGCAAGGCAAGCCGACAAGCTGGAATGAGAACATACGCTTCAATTCATATTAGACCTGGTTAAGCGACAGTGAAGGTTTGATGGAGCCGTTCCAGAGAGGAAGGGGAGAGAAGGAGGTAGGGAGAGAGAGAGGGGTGTGAAGGAGTGCACGCAGTTAAGTTACTGTTGGCCATGCATGCTAGGCGTGGAGCTGACAGGAGGTTCTTTTGTGCGCATAAGCTTGGCTTCCTCAACCTGATAGCGGTCGCTTTTAATGTTGCTAGCAGACACCGAGCCAGGGACTTGTGGTCTTTTGATGGGGCTTCATAAATCACCCGGAAGGCTTCGGCAAGGCCAACACCATGCCCGGAATCAACCCTATGTGCGAAAATAGCGCTGCTTAACTACGCTGACAGGTGTTGCCTTATACTTTTGGATAGGTGCCGGCTCGTGCGAACACTATACTTTTCCCACACGGTGCCAGCTTCCAGCCTCTAAAACGTGTGGATTCCTGACCATGAAGACCGGTCAAAGTATAAACGCCTAGGCCGTTTCTCAAGCGCGCTTTGGCTATTTGTGACATTGAGATGCCCAGTCGACTCAGTTTTACCTACAAGCATGCGAGTTCAGCCAATGTGTATTCAGGCAAAAAGCCTCGTCCTCAGCAATTCTGTACTCCACATGTTTTGCCTGGCGACAAGATACAGGAATGGAACCCCCGTAGGACAGCCGATCTTGCGCTAAATCGTAGGAAGGCTACCTATTCCTATGCCGTACCACGAGCTCCTTGAAATTTAACACGATACCACTTGCATTACGGAGATTTCCTAGTCCCGTGCCCCCACCGACTTGGCACGCAGACCTCTTATTGGCTGAAGTTCTATTTCTGCAGTTAGTGCAACTTTGGTGTGTGGCTTGTTGTAACAATGAGGGTGCTAATAAGTGGGACGATAAAACAGCGAGTCCAACTAAACATCTTGCTCGTGCACTAAATTAAGTATCTATGAGTGAAGGTAATGGCGACCACGGCTGCTGATAAATTTTAAAAGTCCTCTCGGACACAATCCTCCGAGCGATTTTTCGCTGCCCTCCCTCTCAGTGTGGCAAAACCCAGCCCCCCGAATTCGCATGGACGTTGACTATGAGACCGTTTCTTCACCGCCGTTTGCGTTGTGTGCCGGATCTTGCACTCCGACGCCAGCATTTGTTTGGTCGACCAGGCGGAACCGGTCGATTGACCGCGAGGCGGTTCCGTGGACGTAGATCGCGGTGTACGCGGCTTTCAAATTAAACAAACCGTCACCACGGCCTCTCTCTCGCTCTCGCGCAGTCCGCCTGCGACCAACGCCGAACGATAAACATCTACCGCCGCTGGCACCGGCACTGCGACCGAAATTGATGGTAACAGCAGCAGCCGCTTCAATCAGCTGATAATTGTGCGTGTGCGTGTGTCGGCTGCGGTCGCCCCCTCGCACCGCCGCGTCAGCAGTAGCAGAGTGCAAATGATTCACGTGGGCGCGCTGCGTGCCCGTACGAGTGCGTAAGTACGCGCGCTATGCTGCCCCAGCGTCAGAGGCAGCGTAGCGACAGCACTACGGGCACCGTAGGGATTTGGCCCTCGCCCCTGCCTCCCCCTTCTCCATCGTCGCAGCTGCCGCTCTCGCGCCCCTGTCTGGGGCAGCACAGCAACGGGGGGTCTCGCCCCTGCCCGTACGAAATGTCGGTGCCCTGGATAGCGTCATTGATTGGGGGAGGGGGGTAGTAGAATCCACAGGTCTGGTGCCCGCCCCCCCCCCCACCCCTCCGCCCCAACAACCAATGCCCTCCGCCAGGACCATGTTTCTAAGCCTTACCTGTCCGCTAAACTAACTGCCCTAACAACCCATGAACTCTGAAGGTGAAAGGGGGGCACACTCGAATTTCTCACCCTGTTTCGCACTCCCTCTAGTGACCGATGGTCTTTTCTTCCCTTTTATATTCCGATGTTTCTTGTAAACTGAATACCATTAGCTGAGTAATCTGATTATCTTTATGTACGAGACTTCTGAGGTGTCGATGAGCCTTTAGCTTTCTGCTCAACAAACAGGCACATTTACCTTTGTATGACTCCCTTTTAGGACACGAGAACGCCGTAATACGTGTCACTTGGCGCCAAGTGTCAGAGCGACTGAGCTCAGAGTTGAGGTTAGGGTCGAGATTAAGGTCTGATTTTAGGGTTAAACTTAAGTACTGAGCGTAAATGTGTGGGTTCGCTGGTTTGCTGGGGGCGCGCATTTTTCCGTGTCCTATCGAGATCGGGGGAGGGAAGGGGGGGGTAGGGGCGAGGAAGGGAGGGAGGAGTAAATTCGATCACTTATCGACTTCCAAACGAGTCACTGAGTCCGTTGTGGGAGACTTTGAATGTAAAAAGATACTGAAGTCTGAATGGAGATGCTGGCCAACCAACTACGCCCAGTATCTCTGTGATTAGCCGTGCGGCCTTGACGTCAGTCACCATGCGGTGGGTTGAGTTGAGTCCTGGAGCAGCGCAATGCAGTGCGTGATAAGACTGATGGCGATTGATGCGTTGATTTGATCGACTGACGACTCGGTTCCCATACCACTCACGCGATCACGCTCGCCTGGGTACGAATGCAGTTGCAAATTCAAGGGTGTTATTTATCCCTGGGCTTTGAACAACCATAAGGTACAGGGGTAATTTCACCAAACGTTTGTTTTTGGTTCGGGCAATCTGGTTTCGCGTTTTTCACAGGTTTGACCTGTGCGATCAAACCACGGAATGCAACAACGAACTCCCGATTGCTCATCTTTCCCTGGTGCGCATGATCGCCTGTACGTCATGACCGTAGTTTGCTAAATGACGCTGATATTCAAGTCGCAGGTGGTACTTTCCGTGACTCCGGAGACGCCTCTTAATCTAAGAGCATGAATGCCACGTCCGTGGTTCTGCTCCCCTCTCAGTGTCAACTGATGGCTTCCGGCGTGCTCGCAGACATGTCCTGACGAAGGCTTGGTTGGTGTCTGCTTCTTCTGAATTGATCATACAGATTTTTAGCCCCATTTCCCTTGGCTTTTCGGATGCTACTGTACGTCTGTATTCTCCCGTTCGGCATCCTTACGCGGCTTCTTATGTGCCAGTGGGTGCCCGACAAAGACCAGGGAGACCGGAATGTCCATTTTTGTCCATTTCTAGCCGTTATCAGCCAGTCATACCCAATCCCAGGCGTGGTGACCCCTGAGATTCGAATCTGCGATCTTTGGTCATTGAGTGTAACCTTACCGTTGCACAAAGGATCCGTTATTTTTTGTTGGTTTCGATCGCGAATATGATGATAGTAGGGCGCTCACCCATCCGGTGACGGAAAATATTCGTTTACTGCATCGTATATTTTAAGTCATTCTGTGGTTGTCTGCGGTGGCTCCAAATTGAGCTTTAAGGCACAACGGGACAAGTATACTCCGTAACCAGATCAGTGAGCGCCCTGCTATCATAGATGTCTATGTTATTCGTGGCTTCCTGTATGCGGTTCTCTCCATTTTGCAGTCTGTCTGTTGGCAGGACTACTTTGAAGTAGAGCTTCCTTTCTGAAGAGAGTGTCATGGAGTCATGAAGATCAGTAAATATGTGCACAATTTTTTATTACCAATTACAACTGCGCCGTTCCCCATATCGGAGCTAAAGCACTTCTTGGGGGAGTCCATTCTGCAGCTACTGTATTTCTATTTTCTATTTCCAAAGCAGGAGTTTCCTTAGCCTGTTCATAGACCTTACCATAGACTGTCAAGAGTGTTACTTCGCAAATTGGGACGAATTGTAGCATTCCAGGTATGTAAAAGTAGGGAGAAAAAGGCTATTCGATCTCTGGAAAAATTTCTTTATTCGTTTGAGCTTTCCAACTCATGTTGCAGTCCAGTTTTAGGGATAAAACGTGACAGCAAAACAAGCAACAATTGTAAGGGGTAAGATCAATAAAAAAGCAGTAAAATCATTCCGGAGGTGACTGCATAGGGTCCAGATCGATAAATCGGTTGACTGAGTTCTAATTGGGGGCCAGGCTTCAATCAATTCATGACTTGTCTTGCTTCCAACGTGAGCGATTAGCCTTGTGACTGTGGAGCTAAATCGTTACCCGTTTCCTAGGTGTGTGCGACCACGTGTAATGATCCGTCAGCCGTCTACAACCAACTTGTGTTCGTTTATGCATGATCCGAGCATGCGCTCAGTCTGACCCGTGTATTTGTAAGGACGGTTTAGGCACTGGAATCGATGTATTACGTTTTGTAGTAGAATATTACCGGTTTTAATGACGTGTTCCATATTGAAGAGGTCTTGGCCTCAGCCGTCTAGGTTTTTGAGTCTCTTATTTCGTGTTTCGATATACAGATCCGCTAAACTGGAAGTGGGGATTGAAGTTACCCGAATGCAACCATCGATTCGACAGGTCCGACTTGCGGGCCGTACAATCTTAGTGGTAACCAGTGTAGAAATTTCGGCAGTCAGGTTAACGATTCCCCCAAGATACTGGAAGAAGTAGGCGCGGAAGGGCGTAATTTTGGAGCTTCAATTAGTGTGCGCGACAAAATTAGTTTTGTGAACTGTACAGCGAGCTAAAAATAACTTACGGGACACTGCCTTAGCGGATTGCTATTACGCGCTTAGCAGCAAGGAAGCCGATTCTTTGGCCTTGTGCTCTTTCAACCTGAATTTATCGTTGCCATCCACTTAATTTTCCAGTGGACAGAATACTTGGCCGCTTCCATGACGCATATTGCATACTTCCATTTAAAGTGTAAACAAATGTTAATTACCCTTAATGTATGGTCTTGAAGAGTCGGAGGGGATAAAGCAGGCACACACCTCTGGCAATTAGGCCTTGACTTTGGTCTCTTCGCTGACAGTTAGTCAGTTGCTGCATGTCGTCAATTCAAATTGGAGTGTACGGCAACGTATTCCTACTAGTAAATTTAATTGTGGCCTACCGAAGCCTGAGAAAAAGTGCTGCTTACCTCTCTATGGATTTTCATGTTAACACACTAATTTTGTCTCAATCATCTAAAAAGTCTTCATCCTCCTTTTGCTTCTGGTTATGTAAATGTGATTATTTTTATTGAAGGGGAGTTATACAGCATTTAATTTTTTTATAAGAAATCTGAACTAACAGTCCCTTTTTAAAGTCAAGTTAAAGGCATAGTTTTGCATTACAATTTACATTTGATATACTGGTCAGGAAATTTGTTCATCGTGGGCGAAACTCACGGCACACATTGGCTGATATTCTTAATTAAGCTGTCTGAAAGCTCTTGCGACGCTGATAATTACGAAACACGATGTCTGGTTAATTATCATACCATAGCGTCTGCCCCTACAACTGGCCACGTGAGAGTTGCATTGGACCAACACGGGGGTCAGGCCATTGTACGCAGTCATTATCCGGGACGCGCAACCGACAGTTCTCGACGATGTTCAATACGAGCTTCAGCAACCTGAGGCAGCGTGGTGACCACGTCTGGTCTGCAATGAGAGTAGGCTCGCCAGATCTGCCCCATTCTCTGACCACTCCCACACCTGAACCCGTCGTCATGACAAAGGTCCAGAAGACCGGAGATGGGGGAGGGCGCAGGCGTTGTGCGCGAGATACACCCCAACACGCGCCACAACAGCACCACCTTGCTAGGTAGGCCCCCGCATAGGAGCGTCATATAGGTTACATAAGGAAGGAACCATTGAGCCCGACTCTCAGCCCGACGTAAGCCACTCCACACAACAAGACACACACTGGACTGACTACTGTGTCCAGGTTATCCCGTCAGTTGGCAACCCTCCCGGCCACGGTTTTTAGCACACCATGATAGCTTCAAACGTATCAGATTGTTTTTAGTGAGGAGAGGAAAGCGCTGAAGGTTGACCTCACTCTCTCCCCGACCGAGATGCGCCACCATAACATTTGCCACATACGAGGAAGTGTGGTTACACGCCTAGGTACAGAATCACGCTGCGCCAGCCACTTGTCCTCAAATCCCAGCATGGGATAACTTACCGCCTAGGAATAGTTTACTGGGGGCTGAGAGAGGGAGGTGGACCCTGTGGACGGCGCCCCATTATAAGCAATCTGAGGCGCTTTAAATTCGTGGCTTAGCGGGACTGTGATAATTCGGTAAATGCCTCAGGAAGAGAGTCAGACTGTAATGGCTTCTGCTTAATGTGGCCCGGGAGGTGTAAAACAGAGGTATGAAATTCTAATGGCAAGCAAATTTAGCATGCTGTCTGTCAGGGAGGATTCGGGAGAAATTTATGCCGCTGTTCCTAAATCCATCTGGTGGTCTTTTTAAAAAACTAACTGTTCCTGAAGAGCCATTATAAACAAAGCGACCAGCAAGTTTTTAATACCAATATCAGCGCCATCACCCGCGTTAAAAATTCTACAACTGCTCTGCATTATGTAGAACAGTTTTCAGGGAGTAACACAGAATTGACAGGTCGAATGCTTGCTACCAGCCATTTCAGCAATCGACATGGGTTTTAGAAGCATAGGACAACCGAACAGAAAATAAATTATAGGCATTCCTAGGATATAGGGAGACCAGCAGTACAGGACAGACGATTGCAAGAATGCAAATGACGAGTTGGTACGATGATATCACGTATGGCAGTGGTCCAGCCTATTAATGACAGCAGTTAAACGATAGAAACATCGGAAGGTGTGAAGGGAGCGGGTTTTCAGTTGAGAGATCGTCATATGCAGTTGGTCGACAACTTTTATCATGCAACGCACCACACGGTGCTCAGGTCAGTGTACGCAGTCATTGTCCGGGACGCGGTGGCACGCCAAGGTGGCGACTCACGCCGCGCCACCCACTTGCCCCCCAATTCCAGCATGGGGTGACTGAACGGCACGGATATTGGATTAGTGCCCGACAGAGGGATGAGAGAGTGAGACAGACTCTGGGGAGTGTGTCCGCACGACATTCAACGAATTTTCCTCATTATGCACTGTTAACCTATCACGGGGTGTTAGCGAATTGGACGGCTACTAACTGAGGTTCTCAGCCATGCTGGCGTTGCCGGCATCCCAGTCGTAATAAGAAACATCAGTCCTATCATCTTTTGAAGATTTGGACCAACACGACATTGTGCAGAAACAGTATTCCCATCTATCACAAATCATTGCCCTTATTTCCAAATGTTGATTGGTTTATGCAGTGTTTTTAAGATGGGTAACTAGCTGTTCAAGTCGTATGCGTCGAGTTAGGGGGAAATATGCTCCCTTTCATGTTTTTCAACTTTCTTGGCTTTTTTTACATTCCAAATTTTTTGTTTGTCTTCACCCCTCCTTCCTAATTTCTATTAATTATGTCATCCTTTCGGGGCAAAACTGAAACGCTTTCGTCTGTATTGCTGTTGTATTCACTAGCAGATAGGACCGGGTTATCATAGCTACGTCCATTGTGCGATAGGGCTAGTTTTTTTAGCGTTTTCGCAGACTTTCTAGACGTCATCTTTGGTCGGATATTGCGTGCCGTGTTAACTGAATTACCTGCGGATGAGCGTCTCTAGTGGAATTTATCGAACCCTTCTTCACCACCTACGAAAAACCTGTCTTGCCTAATTTTAATTATCCTCCTCATCCTCATCACGCTCATAGCGAGTCTTTTGTATTTCTCCTGATCACGTTTAATGAGACTGACCAATATTTATGTCTGGCCGACTGAGCTGAACGCTTAGGACACGAAAAAGCATGCCCTTCCGTTTGCACGAGTTACGTAAACCCCACACACAAACCTGCGCACAAACTTTGGACAGTCTGCAAACGGATACATTTGAGCATCCTCCATAAACTTGCCTTTCGAGGGAAGCTAATGAAGTTCGTAAACTGTTTATTTTTGACCGGACGATGGCCAAAAATATGCCCGGAGAAACAAACCGTACGTCAAATTATGTCACGGAAATTGGTTTGCTTTCAGAAGAAGAAACTACTTATTTATGCAGATATAAATCTGTATTCAATAAAAACGTTAAACCCCTACTCCCCCCTGCAGATGTCTCCTTTTTCAAAGCTATTGTCTCGGTTCTGTTGAGGTTAACTGTAAAATTGTGTGCCCACCACAGCTTACTTTTTCAGTTGAGAATTAGTTGCACATACAGAGATCAAATTTCATTAGATAAATCTGCT
>JAYGXS010000003.1:50390049-50482187 GCA_036362985.1 Ligula intestinalis
TACTACTACTACTACTACTACTACTACTACTACTACTACTTCTACTACTACTACTAATACTACTATTAAAACTAAGGTCAACTAAATAAATAAATGTGAATTAAGGTAGGGAAAACTGACTAAACTAAAAGCTGATCTAAAACTAAAATAAAACTAGTCAACCATAATACTGAACTACAATCTAGAATAAAAACTAAACTATGATATAAATACGTCTAATAAACCAAACTAACTAAACTAAAATAAAGTGAACTAGTAAAGATTTTAACTCTAAAAGCAACCTGGGGGTGTGGTTCACTCCTTCAATTAAGCCATCACTTCACAGCCTGAAGGTGGCCAAATCCGCAATGTCGAGCTTGTATCTAATCAAGCGTGACTTTGTTAAGTTTGATAAAGTTGTCTTTGGCAAAGTCTTCGGCGCGTTTGTGCGACCCCAACTGGAATTTGCCATTCAAGCCTGGAAACCTTGGACAGTCAACGACAAAAAAACCCTTGAAAGGGTACAACGACGGGCAACTAAGTTAGTGCGAGGTCAAGCGTACCTTCCTTACGAGACACAACTGACCAATCTTGACTTATTTCCTCTGGATTACAGACAGCTGCGCGGTGACCTGAGACAGGCATTTTGCATGCTGCGGGATCAAAATTGTTGCCTAGCATCCAATGATTTCTTTGAGCTGGTCACTTCGTCTAGCTTACGCGGACATCCTCTCAAGCTACGTGTGACTGGGGCAAGATTGAACACAAAAAAATTCTTCTTCTCTAAGAGGGTAATCCAGGCATGGAATTCTCTACCCGCATACATTGTCATGTCCGTATCTGTGGACACGTTTAAGAGGCACTTGGATCAGCATAGAAAAAGACATTATCTGTAATGAAGCGAGTTAATTATATAAAAGTCTAACTTTTGTTAAAAAAAACATACTGCTCGCTACTTTTCAGTAATATTTTTGTTTAAAATAACTGATTGCAAGTTTCATCCTCTGGTTCGCATGGGCATGTGATGGGCGCATCTCCGACACCGTGACCACCGCAGTCATCTCCCCGTGTGACCATTAGGCTATTGAACAACCGCGATGGCCTCCTCCTGACATGATCCAAACACTTTCAGCAGCAGAACATCCGATTTACATGTTCCCTTCGCCCCCCCCCACACAGGCGACAGTTTTTCTCCTTAGAATCCCACAAATGGCATTCAAAACTAAACTTATGAATGATGCCTACGGAGTTTTTTTACTGTTTGCACTCCTACCGCAGTTCCATTACTGGCAACGCCACATGTTCTGCGTGATAGCTATGCACAAAGAGAGAGTTCAAAGGTATTTACCTATATTTTCCTAATAAAACTGAACTGAACTGAACCGCGTGTGGCTAATAAATTTCAAACTGCATCAAAAAATAAACTAAAACCCAAATGAACTAACTAAACAAAGATAAACTAAAATGAACTAAAATAATTAACCTAAAAATAAACCTAAAACTAAAGCGAAACTAAAAAACATGATAATGAACTAAAAACAAAACTTTAACTAGACAAACAACTAAAATCAACTGTACCCATAAATAAACTTTGTGACGCGCATTTTTATTGTCAAATTTGGGGATTTTAGACTGAACCGTCGTAAATAAGTACTCTTCTAGGATTTGACGCTTCCTGCGCACTTTGTCGGAAAGTTCAGAGATCAGGGTAGCTATTTAAACTCTGGAAGGGTGTAATCGGGAGGTTTTTGCATAGGTGCAGAAAAGTTCAGAGGATGGGGTCTTCCCTGTAATGACCTGTCAATGTTAATACGCCAAATCCTTGGCGCTCCATCTAACCGAAAAATCAATCTGAAATTTGGCCTCATTGTTGTCAACGTGATTCTTCTTATTCGACTGTTCCCTGCTTTTTAGCCTAGTGAATTTACTTTAGAGTAGAGTTTCGCGCGTAAAATGAATTCTCTTGTCACTGGAAGGCTGTATTTCTGGCCAGTCACTTTTCTTGCAAAAGTTCAGTTAAATTTGATTCAGTGAAACGATAGGTTGGAAAGTATTGCGACCACTATCCGAAAGCTGTTGCCTATACTTCAGGTGGAATAGATGGCGATAGTTGGGCGTCCTGGACCTCATGGAGGGTTTCTGGACTTAGAGTGATCTCTCTAGGAGGTTGCGATTTTATAGCTTGTGATAACACCGTATGAGTTTCTTCTCAAAACTTAAAAAAGTAAGATGAACCGTTTTGTTAGACTGAGCTCGATTATTTGACCGCCTCTCGATAAAAAGCGATCGACTGAGTGGTGCGGCTTGTGCAAATGCTGACTGGTGGCATGCCTATAAGGTCAAATCCGGTTTCTTGTAAAAAATTTTCGTTTTGTCTATGATATGAGCACATACAAATCTGAATGGAGATCGTAGAAGGCAATTCACTTGATGACTGTAATTGCTGACTTTTCAAGTTGCGCTAAACATGTTGTTACTTCCTCTTCACTCCATAGGCGACTCCCAATGACTGCGGCATTGAGCTGTCAATGATCCCCTTCCTGGCCTCTGTCGCACGTTTTTTGATTACTTCGGCAAACTCAGTGTCCCCCAGTCGCCCAGCGCCCGGCTCACATCTGGTGGGTGCCAGTCCTCTACGCAAACGCATCGAATCCATTGTCAAGACTACGTTGAACAGCGGCACCCCAGCGACGGTACTGATTGCTGCCTGTCTTGCCGCCGCCATGGGGCTGGAGCGCCAAAGCAGAGGCAATTTAGAACCTCAACGCCAGGAAGCACAGGAGGAATTACAGTCCCCACAGTCGCCCAGCAGTCACCTCACCGGCAACGAGGTCACCAGCGCCCCGGAGGATCCCTTCCACACAAGAGTCTTCAGTTCCCTAGGTAATCCAGTTATTGAACTGGCTCTTCAACAGTGCTACCTGGAAGCCTGTCTCTCCAACAGTACCGCAAATGGTCCCATCCCCCCGTCTCCAGCCGACTCTTCTGTCTACCCCCAATTAGTCTCGAGGGGTCCCGAGGTAGATACAGTCGCGGCAGTAGCAGCCATAGCAGCACCCTCCGCGACTGCACTCAATGACTTTTTCGCCTCAGCCACAACGACTGATAATCGCGCTTGTGATCGCATTGCTGGGGACAATCTGCTGCAATCGGGAACTGGCAGTCCCACGGGTTCATCAATGTCGATCGCCAACTTCTTGATGCCCTCTGATTGGTCGGCGGATGTCAGCTCCACGGTAGCGTCCACTTCAAACTCCGCCTCTTTGGTGCCAGCCACGGAGAAAAGCAGTCAACAGCCGCGGAGGTTGGCAAGCATTTTACCGCTGAATCTGAAGGATGTCAGTGAAGAGTTGCGCGAGTGTTTAGTTTGCTCGGTTGCCAATCGGGCTGCACTGCTCATCCCTTGCGGACATATTGTGGCCTGCCAGAATTGCACCCAGCTTCTTAAAAAATGCATTATTTGTCGGCAGCAAATCACAGGCTATCGTGAAGTAAGCTTCTGTGTTCATTCATGCGATCTTTTCTCCCTTGTTTTTTACTTTTTTACCCTGCTGTCTCTGACAATCACCTCAAAATGCTATTAAAAAATAACCAACTACTTCCATTATTAAATAGGCGTTATTGTACACCTTTAGATACCTGCATGCAGGGAGTGCACTTTCCGACCGGCTGTCACGTTCACAAGGGAATGCAATCATTTCTTGGTCTGTCGGGAGTGCATCCTGCCTCGTTTGACGCGTCTGACTCGCGCTATGGTAGCCGGTGATGGTATCGCAGCCCTGGCCAAACCTGAGTGGCAGGAATCAGAGGCTCTTCTGGCCGCAACCCTTGGCTTCTTCGAGGAAGACGAGGGCGGTGATCAGAATGATGAGGTGGCGAAGCGACAGCAGCTTCTGCTGGCAATGTTCAACGCGGGCGAACTCTGTCCTGATGGTGCATGTCCTGAATGCGGACAAGGCGTGACCGCAATCTGGAGTCTGGAGATGGCTTGCTGCCAGTCGGACCTCCGTTCCGCCCTAGCTATCACCATGTCAACGGTGACCTCTAGGAGAGGCAGCATGGAGGCAGCCGTTGGCGGTGCTACGTCCTCTGATCTCACTGAGACGTTACTCGTTCCCATTACGGTTACACAAAACTCTACGGTCTGGTTGGCTCGAGAAAACAACCAAGGTGAGTGCGTATATATTCAGGTGGATCTTTTGGGGGAGTTCGTCCAAGTCAAGTAACACTGAGCCAGACTAGGTCTCTAAATCCTCCTAGAGGATATGATTCTGTTACACACAAGCTCTATTCAGGTATTAAATTTCAAGCCAATGCAACCAGTGTTCTTCAACTAGACTTTGCTTTGTTGATCAGTTCAAACATCAAATTATGATATTCGCGGAGATTTCACCCAGTCAGTTTTTTTTTCGACCAAAAAATTTTTAGGTCATTGTATTACTGGTCCCAGAAAAATGTTGGCCTGCAAAGTCTTTGTTGGAGAATTACTTATTTTACTGACTGATTTACTTATTTTTCTCATTTTTTAGTTTTACATGCCTCCGCAATCTCCTCCCCCCAGTGTGTTTCGCCCCAGCCTAGACAGTCTTCAATCCGCAACACTACCTCCAGACCAGTAAGTACCCCAAACGGATTTCAAAGTTGGAGCTCCAGGTGTTTGTATGAGTAACCGGTGCAGGGATAAATCGTTAAAGGAAGTAGCAGCAAAAGAGAAGGCTACACTTACAGGGGGAGGAGGGGGAGGTAAAATTCAATCAATGATGCAAACGTGGAGGGGACTGCAAATGTCTCTGTCAGATCGATATATCAATTGAATGGGTTCTCACCCGTCGACCGGGCTTAAATCAATGTTTGGTTCGCCTTGTTTCTGGCGTGAGTGATTGTCCTGATGGCTACGAAGTTGAACTCATGGCTCGTTTCTTAGGTGTGGGCGACAACTTGCGATAAGTTGTCGTCCCGTTCCGTCGCACAGCCAACTTATGTTGACGTGTGCGTCATTCGCGCATGCTTTTCCTTTGACTTATGTAGGTAAAAGGGCAGTTTAAGCGACATTTGTCTTATTTCAGAACAAACGTTGTTTTAAGTTCTTGCAAATTTGTTGGATTTGTTACATAAACCCTTGACTTCAGGTGCCCCCATAAGAAGAAATCGCATGGGGTCAAATCTGGAGATCGAGGGGGCCAAGGAATGTTACCAAATCGTGAAATCCAATGATTTGGAAAGCACTCATTTAACAATGTCATCGTTTCTCTTGCTGTATGGGTCGTGACTCCATCCTGTTGAAACCAAGTATTACGTAGGCCATGTCTCTCAATTTCAGGCATTAGAAATTCGCTTATCATAGTTCGGTGTCTTTCATCATTAACTGTTACTGTTGCACCATCACTATTTTCAAATAAGTATGGGCCACTCACATTGGAAGCAGTTATTCCGCACCACGCCGTCACACGAAGAGAATGCAGCTGCCTTTCTTGAATTTCTCTTGAATTTTCATCGCACCAAATTCTAGAAAGAGTTTTCTTTCGAATAAAACAAGTTTCAATATCTGAGCACGGATAGTTTTCGTTTTATTAGCAAATCAAAAGGGTCAGTTACTCCTGGGACACCCTTTATTTGCATCACCTTACTGCGCATGTTAGTT
This sequence comes from Ligula intestinalis, assembly GCA_036362985.1. NCBI lineage: Eukaryota > Metazoa > Platyhelminthes > Cestoda > Diphyllobothriidea > Diphyllobothriidae > Ligula > Ligula intestinalis. The sequence goes on from JAYGXS010000003.1 coordinate 50,395,670, forward strand.
TTGGGTCGGTTTGCAATTTCAACACCTAGGCCTGCAACGATGCCCTCGGTCGCATCTGAGATATCCCTGGCAGAGCATGACATATCCACGGGAGCGTTTCTCTTCGGGTCCTTCGAGGCCGAACGCGTAGACGTCGGCTTATAAACACCGTCCTGTGGCTACTCTGCATAAACTGGCCACGGATATATCAGGCCTGGGGTACTTTTACCTCCGGCCTTATACAATGAGTCTGAATCCGATTGATTGAAGCCTTTTCCTGTGATGAGAAAGCTTATGGTGGGATCCCTATTTCCGTGTCTTGCCAGGATAAGTGTAGGATGAGTATTAATTGCAGTCCAGGATTCAGCGCACTTCACAATCCATGAAGACGGCCATTTATCTGAGTGTAATTCCAGTCCTCGGCTGCCCGGAATTTCCTCTTAATTAAGTGCTTAAAACCGTCAGTCTACCAAAAATGTTGCTTTTACACGCCTCGGATGATTAGGGGCTCATTCGCACACAGAGCACTCCCATTTTGTTTCTCCGGCCCAACCACTTAACAGCCCGAGAACCGGAGAAGTTGTCTCAATGGGGTTCGCGGGCGAATGCGAGCTGGAACGAGTAAATTTGACGTCTCACCAAACAGCGCTTCTACTTCTTATCTGATAAGCTGACCCACGAGGAATTACGAGGAACAAGGAGACCAGGCATAACACTCTTGGGCAGGGGGCAGACAACTATCGAATATATTTTTTGACCAAAGCCATGCAATTCACTTTGAACCACCATCGCGTCGTTATTTTCGTTTACGCAAGACATCCTATCATTGGGTTACAAAGCTGAGCACCTTGAAACGAGCGACCTCGAATATCCATTGGCGCGGTTAAAGTTCCTTACAAGCACATCGTGGTTAACTATAACATAATTAAGTACTTGTTTCGTTGTAGTTTAGTTTACTCATTAGTTTATGATTTTAGTTTAGTTGGCAAAAGTAGCTTATGTAGCCCCACTCATATACCCCCAGCCCCAGCATTTTGTCCTGCAAAAACGGAGCTTATAGAGTTTCGTGGGGTGGGGAAATAGGATAGACAGAGAAGGAACTTTTTAGAAGTAAGTGTAAAGTGAAAAAAATGTAGTCAAAGTTGCTCCCCGCAGACGCTGGGGGCAGGTTGTTCCGCATGCAAATTAAAGGTGTGCGCGGCGCGTCGCACCACGGACTATACTAATCTTACTCCAGAACGGTAATTTGGACCACAGGTAAGTTAAAGTAGACGACCTCCTTACCACCATTTCAATTTTTCGGGAAATTCAAAAAAACCTGCAGTTTGATAATCGGGTTTTCTGCAATAAGTTAACTGATAATACAGATTAGGAAAATCGACAGATATAAATCAACAACACTTCTAAATACAGTGAAATAGAAATGTATTTAGCATTTATTAAAGTGCATTCCATTGCGTGTCCCGATTTCCCACCCATAAAAGCCAATAAACACCGTTTTCGTAGGAAAACATGCAAGCTGTAGGGATAAATGTGTGGGGCTTCATAAGCTACTGTTGCCGTTTAGTTTTTTTATTTTCTTTATTTTATTTTAGTTGAGTCTCTTTTAGGTAGTTTAGTTGAGTTTTAGTTCTGTTGAGTTTTTAGTCTATTATCTAGTTTTATTAGTTTTAGTTTAGTTATTTATGTTATGGTAGACTTGAGAGCGAGATATGCTTTATTTTGAAAATGTCAGCCCAAAATTTTCAGCACCAACGTCCTCCATGTAAAAGGAAGAAAATTGGGCGCACGAACACACGACACCAGGAAATCAAAAGTAATCCGTAATCGCCAATGACTGCAATTTTCGACATTGTGTATAAATGTCCTTGGAAACGTCGTCAAATAAAGGCCAAATTGAACGGCTTTCAAACCGGTGCTAGCGTCGGGACCTCATGCACTCATTGTTTTAATGACGGGTTCAGCGTCGCTATTGTTATAACGATGACATCTGACGTGCGAAAACGTCGAAATACGCCCTGTTGAAATCCCCAAGGAAGAACACAATAAGAAGGGCATAATTCTGGAATCCACCCGGCAGAGTGTTTATTGTGTACAAAACCTGGAAGCGTTGTCTCGGATGGCTGTTGCCGCTGGTTGATCTCCAGCGTGCTCTTTGTCCTGCCTCGGGGGCAAGCCCCGGCATTGGGAGCGGACTAGCGTGTCCTCGCTATCCGGTGTGGCTGCAACTCTCCCTGTGTCAGGGGTGGCAGTGACTTAAAAGAGATGGTCTGCGCGTTCTCTTGTGGCCAAGTTGACCGCATTGGGATAACATTACGCAACCAGTTGACCCTCGAGAAACAGCGAACAGTTGTGCCTTGCGTAGGCTCGTGTGCGTGCGTGCAGTCTAAGGTCATTGTGTGTGGACAGTCATCGCCTGTATGCGGTCAGAGCTAACAAACAAAGACATTTGGCTAGGCTCGACACCTTAGGAAAGCCTCCAAATGTTGCTAGCCATTGGTCCGGCTAATATCCTAACACTCATGACCTCATTTAATTCAAATAAACAAAGAGGGATATATATCGGTTTATAGCGGGCGACTGCGGTGTTGCTTATAAAGCACCCTGAGCCTAACGCGAAAGGTGTAGGCGAGTGCTCAAATTTTGTCCCAGAGTCGAAATTGAGGTTTGGTCATTTGGCTGTCCAGTGCCGGAGTATAGTGTGTGTCGCACTCCAGCGCCTAACCATCGTACATAAGGCGTTCCCACTGCTTCTCCCTTAATAGCCTCTACCAAGGTGCACACAGGCGGGTGGCAGCAACGCTCGACCAAACAACATGCATCCCTCGGTGGCTACTGGGATCCCCGGTCGATCGACGCCTTCACTCTCTCGATCCGCTGAAGAACAGGCCACCAGTCGAGAACTGAAACGTCTGCAACACGAACTGCAGGCCATGCGAGAGCAGGTGCGTTATTCTCAGTACTTCGTGTATTTTCTTCTCCCTTCCCGCTCCATATCCTCCTAATCGCCTCTCCCTCCCATAAAAACCACCACATGATCTGTTTGCGAGTATTCTTTGATCCAATATCCCGTCGTAATGCATACATCAATTCTCAATGATAACAACAATTGATATAGTACGGTACAATTAAATAAACTGTGAAGAATTAATCAACTAAAAACCTCGACGGTAGATATCCGTAGTAAATAACAAAGGAGTCAGCCAAATATATTGTCCTACTCTAGACAAGGAAAAAAACGCATGTTCGATAACGTCACACGCGTACAGCAGAACAACTTGACAATACAAGCGCGTCGCAGTTTCAAGGTCAAAGTCGATATGAATAAACAAAAAGTTAAAGGAGCAACATGCGTGTAGTTTTGACAGAATTTCACAGGAGATGGACGTGGAGGATTCTAATATCGTTAAACTGAAGATAACTACAGTAAAATCATCATTCCTTTCCTCTTTTCCACTTTATAACTTCCTTTTTCACCAGTCCTGTCGTTCATTAATGTCCTTTCCCTCTTTGCTTGTATATTGCTTGTTTACTTATACAGTAGGTGAGCTAAGTCATGCAGAGTCACGATCGAAATCGGATTCAGTAGTTTAGCATACATTTGGTCTCGTTGTTTTGATCAGATTAGCCTTTTAATAAGGAGACGGACAGAATTTTGGGGAACTTGGAGGTTACCGGATATCGAAAAAATGTCCTATGCTATTTATTATGACAGCACAAGACCTTTCATTTGTATGCATTGTGCTATAGGAGATCACCATTATAAGCATGAAAAGCTTATAATACATCCCTTCCAGAACTGGCAAATTTAGTCTTGCATTAATGGAAATCAGGTTAAAACAAATTAAAGGAATCAAAATTTTTTCCAGAAACAAGGAATAATTCTAGCTTTAAAAACTATTTTTATCCCAATGTATGAAGTTTCTTATCACAAAACGCAGCAAATTAAGTCTTCACCGCATAAATTCACTAAAACGACCGAGTTTAATTCCGTTCCGGTTGAACTGGTTTCCACGGCGTGAGTAGTAGTCACAGTTACCTTCTATCGAAAACATTAGACTTTCATATTCTCTCATCAGCCAGAAATGGACTCATTAACATTAACCTTCTCCTCTCAAGGATAACTGAATTTAGTGTTAAGCCGTGTATATTTGCAGCATTTCTCCACTTCAGTCCACTGACCGGTTCGGACGGTGGCTCGTGCTTGGAAGTACGAATAGATAATGAGGTCGACGGCTCTACGCATTTTTCCTAACCACAAATAATCGGACATGCTTGAAGCTGTCACACTGCACTGAAGACAATGGCTCGGAAGATTGCCAACTGACGGGGTCATTCGGACTGCGCGGTCAGCCTAGCGCGTGTTTATGTAGAGTGGCTGCTTGGCGGACTGAGAGTCAGGCTACAGTAGCTCTTCTTTAATGTAGCTTTTACAGCACTCACACGTCATGCAATCTAAAACAGGTGTGTGGCACACTTGGGGTTAGCTCTGGCTGTGCCAACCACCTGCGCCCTCTTCCACCTCTGGTCCTCTTGACTTGGTCGTGACACCGGATCCAGAGGAGGGGAGGAGGAGGTGCATTAGATGCCGCGTAAGTCTGTCCTCATTATGATCTAATTCACGCGCAAGTCAGCGCGTTTGCTTTCAGCCCAACGTGAAGCACACGGTGGACATCGCCAAAGCCGACGATCAAACTGTCGTCATATTTGTAATATCCTGTTCACGTTAGTTATGTAAAAAGAGATGGGTTTGTACCGGACAAGTGTTTTCCTCCGAATCCCCGTGCAATTTTATGACAAAATAAAGACAAGCGTCGAGCTTTCACACCAACAGACTTGCTGGTTGGCTCCCTGGCCAATAAAGCTACTCCAACCAAATCAATCTTCGAAGTTTGCGCAGTCAAACTCCAGTTATAGTCCACCTAAAGATTACCCAACATATTTTACCACTTGGAAGTGGGAGGTCTCCCAACCAAACGGGAAAAAAGACGGTGGTTCAAAGCGAAATTGAGGCTTTTTGCATGAATAAACATCGATGGGCTCCTTTTGTGAGTTTCAGTAATTTGACGACCCGTTTTTTCAAACTAAGTCTTTACCCAGTTAAAACCTACACAAATTTTAGTAGAACTAAAAATGGTAGTGGATAACTTTTTAAATATACTTAATTATCTACTAAATACATTTCAGTAGATTTTGTTTTACTCAGGTTTGCGTCTTGACTCGGTGCAATAGCTCTTGCCTTGGTTCCGTTTTTATCTTCCCAAGGTATTCAGAAATGTTGGCCTATTGATTTCAAACTCGAGAGTTTGGGCAAGGATGCTACAACATCCTCGCCTATCATTTCAGAATAGAAAATCTCACTGAACGTACCCTTTTATATCTCTGTACGAGGACTGTCACATTGTTGATTTCATAACTTGACTTTATCTCTCTTATGAACCACCTCTCTGACGTTATTGTGTTATTTTCCTTCTGCCCCTCCCCCTCCCAAAGACACGCTGTCCCATCTGCTTGGATCGATCAAGAAATCTAGTCTTCATGTGTGGTCATGCAACATGCCAATGGTGTGGAGACCAGGTGGCCGTCTGTCCCATATGTCGCCGTGCCGTCACCGGTCGTATCGTCCTATATTGAATCATCCTGACCTTCCTACGCATTTCATCTGTCTGCTTTCGACCGTCCGGTTTCTTTTTATTTGTTCAAATGGCAACGTTTCGAGCTCCATTTTCGTAACCGTGTGTTCCGCCGCGCGCACATACGCAAACACCTTCCTCCCGGCAACTTTTAGCCACTTCTTATTTATTTGTACTGCCTTTAATTCATGCTGTTGTGAGAACATTGAGCTTTTTAACTTTAAATGTCCAAGTGCAATGCATGTGAGCCCTCAATCCTCTTCAACAAGTTTGCTTTTGTTGTCATTTAATAGAATTATTTGTCACATACCGGTTGAATTCTCATCATAGATGAAAGCACTTTCGCTATGTACTCAAAGACTCCACCGGTGTCACCTTGTATTCGATGGATTCTATCGTCGTCTGTAGGCATGCGCAAAGGGTAAGTCTGATGTAACAAAAGCGGAAACACTGACGCTTGAGGCATGGTACTCAGATGCCAACTCCGTCAACAGGCATCTGGATCTTCTCGCGGCCCACAAAGTCCTGCGCTATTACGCGAGTTAAGGACAAGACAAGGTCAAACCAAACTTAGGAATTGCAAGCAAAGATGGCCCTGTGATGGAATCACCAGAAAAGGAAACAGTATTGCTAGCATACTGTACCGTGGAGACGAAACCCAACACCAACTTCCGTCAAACCGTGCTAAATCCACACGCTGGGCCAAGCAGTGAAAGACAAATCGATCAGCCCAGGGCCGACTCGTATAGCCGCAACTTCAAATTGCTGATCGATAAAGTCAGTAAACGCTTAGACGAAGGACAGCCGTCCCAGCTGTCAAAAATCTCAACGAACAAATAAACTCAATCAGGTGGCCAGAACATGGTATATGTGTAACGACAGTTCGACTGTCCATTCCGATAATGCTAAACGTGTGCCCTAATGTAGGTTAGGTCAAAGGATGGTGACTTGCGCACAGGACCTAGTTTATGGGAGAATAAACTTTCGCAGAATCTACCGCTCTCTCACGTCCTTCACTCTTCGGTCACAGATGCATGCATATAACGTCTTTCTAAGGGTCAAGGTATTTGATTACTCTAAAAGATTGTCTGACGTAGTGTCTGATATCCGTCAAAGGTTAATGGGCTTAAAAAACTCGCAAATTGCTTGCAAATTATTTTTTCAAAGGGAAACAAACTATCCAACAGTGAGTTCAAAAGTTGAGGCGAAACTTTTTGAAGGAAATAAATATAAATTGTACAAGTCAGGTGTCCCTTGGGGTTCTTCTTCTAAGAGGTCTGAACGCCGAGAACTCCAACCTCAACCAGGAGCCTTAGTTTTTCCTTGACATCTCTCGAGGCATCGGCAGCCAGTCTGGAACAGAAGGATAGGTTATTTCAACCAAAGGGGGTGTTTAACGCAATTAAAGGCGGTAAATGCGCGACAGAAAAAGGCATCCAAATGATCATTTCTTAAATCTATGTCTTTGTTTGAAAAAGGTAAGCTCAAAATATAACTAGCAATTTGCGCAGGACATAAAAATGTTGGTGTAAGTCTTTAATACATTGTTATTCAGATGTTCCCTGAGTGTGCGGTTCCTCTTTGATGAAAGTCATGAAAACAAGGTATCTGCGTGAGAAACGTAGAAGTGGAAATTTATTTTAAATATCATTTGAAGTAGATTAACCGCTTGGCGGTTAGGATAACAATTATAAACTTTAAGATGAATTCCTGGCATAAATGGAGCTGCAGACGGAAACTGAAGGCTTCATACTTACCTTTGGCCACGATCAGGATCGGTAGACAGATATTGAATTATTTGTTTCACACTTTTATCTTGCAAAGCCTCCCTCACCTTTTCATCCGCAAGGGCATCCTCAACCTGTTGCTTGAGCCTTCTTTCTTCCGGAGTTTCGATTTCCTCAATTAGTGGCTTTTTTGGCTTAGTGACCTTTTGCTGTTCACGTTCCGCCTCCTCCGCCAACTTTGTAAAGTGCTCACCTGATATAAATCAAGGAATGAGACAGAAAGAGTTCATACAATAACAGTAGATAGTTCTCTGCTAAAAAGTGCTACAATTGGCTACTAAAGTAAATCTCTGCATCTGCACATGGGAAGATTTTCAGAGATAATAGGAAATGTCGAAACAGCTTCCCTTCAACGAATGTGGAAAATTCCACTGAAACAGTTTATTCTGAAATAAGAAAACAGCAAAGATTATTCGAGTACTTGCTCTTACGGAACTGCAACTTCATAAAGTTTTCGGCGGACTGCCGAGCTTAAATTCGAGCAATAATTGCACCCACGATTCGTAATCGTAAAACGGACAAACCCTACTCAAGTTGAGGAAAAAATGTAGCACCAGGAGCAGAAAAGCTGGAAAAACAAAACTACAGCGTTTAAATCTAATAATATTCACCACTACCCCGCAGTATAAATTTTTGCGAAGATGGATGCCTTATGTTTTGATTTGCTCAAACTATCAGCTGCGTTGGAAATGACTTGCGCATGCAAACGGTATGCGTAAAATGCTAAGCTTTTGAACAGGGTAAAATTATCGAGTGGAAAGCTGTGAACCCGGCCTACTCGTGGAAAAAAGTGTCTGCATCAAATAACGCAGTAAACTGGTTGCTTCGGAAAGAATTCGCCAAAAAGTTGAAACCAACGTATAGATACCCACAGTCGCACAAGACAATACTTGAGCAGATGTGGACAGTTATTTGGGTATGATAATAGCAAAAACGAAGCAAGTATTTTGCAGATTTTTTGTCTGATCACTTTACAAAATCATCATACATAGAAGCAATCACCCCGAATGAAAATATAATTTATTTGTTTCATGTTAATTCACTAAATGGTGATCTGGAGCCTTTCCACAGATCGCAGTTCCTGCTAGCGAGTGTTCGAGGTTAAAGGCATCGGACATGTGAAAACACACGTAAGATAAAAAATGATGTCAATCGCCACTCTACAACAGTTACCATTGAAAACTACTGAGAAACTCTTCGAGTATCGCATCCACGCAGGAAATAGGAAAACCTCAAGCCCATAAAAGCTAAAAGCTGCATAAAGCAAGAACCTTTATTTTAAAAGTATTTTTTCAGACTTTCTAGCCATATGTGGTACAAAGTAAAGTATGCAAACTGAATGCAAAAGCTAGCTATTCCTTTCATAGTTTTTTTCTAGCGGGACAGTATTACACAGAATTGCTTCGGTCAATACAGGAAAAAACCAATAGCCATAGAGTTAATCAGGAGCGTCTTCTACATCTTACTGGTTTTACGTCTTCCTTGAAATAGGTTAATTAACCAACAATGAACCACACACCGGCTTGATATGATGAAATGGGAGCAACCTTTGTCGTGGTCTGCAAAAAAAGCGTTTGGTATGGTGAATGCAGTTACGCTAGAAGTACTACTTTAAAGCAGTCTTCAACTGAACAAGCATAAATTTAATAAGAAAACGCATGCTCACACAGGGGTTCATATGCATTCGACTGAAAATGACACAGTTCCAAATTGGACAAAATGAACGTTCCCAGTGAAATAATTTTTGAAACACTGACTACATCATCTACGCATGATTATCAGACACAGACCGCTGAGCTCCCTTAGCCCACCAACTAGTGTTCTTAGTAAAGCCAGGTGTAAGTGCAACAGAATACAGGATTGTCCAGAGAAATTAGGGAATAAAACGGCAATATAACACAGTAACAACGTACATTGACTATTTAGGCAATAAAGCCGATTGAATTTGGGCACTGGCCGCATCTTCTAAAAACACGCTAAAAGCAGTCCCTATATTTGGTACTGATAAATTGATACGTCCGATTTGTACAAGGTTTTCAGGAAACGAATTTGTAATCAAAATTTTTTTTCATACAAATCACGAGTGGGATAAACATTGTATCGATATAATGATTGGTTTTATATGGGAACTCCTTAGAAATGCGGCAAAGATAATTGTTTTAATATTTAAATTCTTCCAGTAGATACGCACATCAATGCAAAATTCAGGCATATAAGCCCTCGTATTAATGATATTACATATAGAATATTTGCACGTAAGCAGAAACGATCGGAAAATTCAGCAGAGTGTAAATAGCGCAAGCTTTAATAAGAATAATTTTTAATTCACCTAGAATTGCCACGATATCTCTTATAACTTCCATATCTTCTGATGTCCCTCCACGCTTCAGGTATTCTTCAGGCCTATCACCCAGAGCACTCAAGAGAGCCATTTTTCCTGGAGAGTTTAGCCACTGCGCTAATTTAGGATTCGAGCCAATTTTCTGCAAAAGATCTGTGGTTAACCAACCTGACAGAAATAGACTTAAAGAATCTATTTACTTGGGTTTTGGACGGGTAGTTGATCCCCATCCATCTTTATAGTTGAAGGTTTCTGAGATGACAAATTTTTGTGTTCATTATTCCTAACCGAGAGAGATTTTCGTGTTAAAGCTTTTTTAAACAGAGATTTCGTGCATTCCTCAAGCTACAAGGCACAATAATTGTAATTATAATTAATACGTATATAAAGAACCTTATTTTCAGAATGTACTCGTGGTTGTTGATAGGACTGGTCAGGGGCCTTCTGTGAAGTAGATAACTTAACATTTGGTTTTTCGACATTATCTTGGGGCTGAATATCCTCTAAATCGGGTATATCCTCGTACATTTGCACTAATTCAGTGGACTAATAAATAGTATGAAATATTGTATTCATAGGCGGAACGGACATTAGGGAAGAGTGTTGCCTAGTGCAAACATAACAAACTGCATTTGGAATGTGTGTAAATACGAACGGCAGGATTTATAGGAATAGAGGACTAGCAAACGATTTTAATGCAATTTCACCTATTCTGAGCATGCAGTTTGGCGTCGTTTTGGTTATTTTTAGTTCGCTCGCTATTTTTCCCCTTATTATTCTAAACAAATTTTGCCAGTCCTTTAATATTATTGGTCAATTTATGCAGTCATGAAAATGTAGGTTTTGTTATGGCTAACCGCCTAGGTAGCGCCAGCAAATTCGAGGAGGTATCTGAAATGTCGCTATTCCGTTCGCTAAGCGTAACTCGTCTCTTTAATGTGCTCAAATAATGTGATGCATCAGAGTGTTCGTCATACTTTTTTAAACGGGGTGCCTGTTTCGACCTCACATGTGGCTAGTGGATTCCCATTTATCGAATCTAAAAATGAAAATGCGAAAAATAGGAGATTTCAAGTAGTTATGGCAGTGTATATTAAGGTGTCCTTGATCTCCCTATGGAAATGTCACTGGTGATTTCGATTTATCGTTTTCTCTCTCCAGTATCGGTAACCCCTTAAATATTATTTTCCTTCAAGTGGCTGGATTTAATTATTGATTGGTAAAACACGAACCAACTGATTATTGCATCATGGGGATTTTAGTAAACGAAATGATGCGTAGCTTGATAATGAATAACGTACATAACACACCCAGTTTCAGTTGCGTCCATGCCGGTGGCGTAAGCTCATTTGGTCAAACCAATAACCTTCAAGGCTGCATAAGACAAAGACAGCTAACGGCGGTCGCCTGAATATCTGTCACTAGACCACTCCGGAATCCGTCAAGCCAGGGAGGGCTGCAGGCAGCGTTTTCAGCGCTACAGACGACCACGCTTTCTCACGGTCGGTCGCCTCCAAATCAGAGTCAAACCTCCTAATTCCTTTTTATCAAATCATCTGCACAGAATACACCCTTCCTATCAATCTGCCCTTCCCATTCCTGTTCTCTTCTTCCTATGGAACCGTACACGATGATAGCAGTCGTTAGGGAGTTAAACCGTATTATCCCTAAACACTCTTCCATACAATCTTTGAAATGGATAATGAATAAAGAAGGCCCTCAACAGAACCTTGGGAACACGTTTCTCAACCACAACCTTCAGCGAATACTTAGTATTGACATGAATAAGTTGAGAGCGTCTCATTTGAATTTTTTATAGCCACGACTGAGACCTATCTTTAACCCACATGCGGCTGAGTTTATAAATTAGGCGATGGTGAGGCACGCTATCGAAGACCGCTTGGAAACCGATACAATTTACTTTATTGCATCGTTCTAACCAGTATAACAACTTTGTCATGCAGGTCCTATCGCTACGAAAACGGTGCTGGAAATCGATAAACAAGTGGTTTTGCTCTAAAAAATTGATCAGTTGTTGTTAACTTGTTTGTTCATAATTTTGCAGCAAATCGAAAAAAGGCTGACAGGTTGATTTTTGTTTACGGAGATCTGACATAACGGTGTAATCCAGGTGGAGTTCCAATCTTATCTGAAGACAAATACGCTATTTTGGAACACAAAGTTAAATTATTGTCTAATTGTTCGACGCTGATTCCCCAGGTCACCGTCGGCCATGAGTAAATGTACAAAGAAACATGAAAAATGTCATACGCTGATGCAAACAAATATCCTTTGGGAGCGAATGCTTATTAGCAACTACAGTTTGCGTCAGTCTTCTTTCTTCAAGACACTTGTGCATGGCATCTAACACAATATGCCGGCTGATGCATGAATAATCCCATACGAAGTATTTTCCTGCACGAAGGCTGTGCATGATCACGTCCGTTGATATTCATGGATACGTGTAGAGACGGAAGTTCCCGTTTGAACACAGTATACGGTATCGCAAACAAACTGCAGCTGCCAATTAGCGCTCGTATCAAGTGAATATTTCTTTCTCTTTTGATAGATAATCTTTATCTATCTTCCCACATTTACTCACGTATGACTTGAAGAACCAGCGTCAAAAATGTACACAATGAAGTTATTTTGCTTTCCCAAAGAGTTGCTTGCCATCAAATGGTATGGTTTGGGCTGCATGCCTTCCAATACAAAAGCGTTTTTTAAAATATAAATCATTGGCTTGTCTTCGAATTTGAAATCAATCACCTTCGACTTCGACCTTGACACGTGGTTAGTTAAACAGCAAAGTCTAGGCACCGGTATGTTTCCTGTGAAATTGAAAGATGAAGTTAATGTTTCAGTTCTTCTGCAGCGAACATGGTTGGTTTTTTTGGACATTCGACAGGATGACTGTTCTCGCGAAGACGGTTTTGGTTCTTTCGAAGCTTCTACTCGACAGAGTATAAGGAGAAAGAGCTATTGTCCGTGACGCCAAACACTGGACTAAATTATGTTCTTGTAAGAGGTCAACGAAACTGCTGCAATTCATATATTTATGAAAATGTATCTTTTTCTGAGCGAATACTTTCGGAGAAAAGTACACTTACTGAGACACCTTTGTTACTTTCTGCAGTGGTAAGTACAAGGACGCCACTCATTGGACAAGAAGTGATTTAATCTATTGATCAAGTTGTTTAATTAAGCTTTTATGAACTTATTCATTAAGGCATCGGCGAAGAAGTAAAAAAGGAAGTTCATAAGGAGTTGTGTATTTTAATTTCGAGAACGGGAGAGTCCCGGGGGAAAGAGAGAGTCGACTTAGCTCACAGATACGTCAGCGATATCAAACAACTCATTCCAGTGAACACTAAGATATTCCCACGAGGTGTATAGGGGGTGTCCCAAAAAGATACATTCACATTTTTAATAATTGTACACTTGGTGTTTATTATTATTATTTCACAAATGAAAAAATATTTAGAAGTACCATTTTAGTGTTTTTTCGATGTATTTTGACTATAGAAACAGTAGCTGGATTGAGAGAAGCCAATGAGCATGAATGCACCCGAACACAAAGTGAATTGTTTCATGCTGTGTGCGATTTCATTGCTTCGCGTTTTTTCAGCAGCGTCATGATCAAAATGGACGTCAATTTGAGAACATTCAATGAAAAACAATAAAATGATTATCACGTGCAGGCCTTTGAAGTCAGGTGTCTCGATAACTAAGTACTGCTAGGTTCTCCAAAGGCCTTGCCTACTTCCCTAAATATTGTAAATGATACTAAACTAAAATTATAACCGGTCTAGAAAGGTTGAAAAAGCTTGACTTATTTTCCTTATCTTACAAACACGTAAGGTGCACACTGCTTTGGACAGTCCGAACTATCCACTGTCATGTTTCCTCGCGGAGACTGGAGTATGTGTTTATGTTTGCCTGCACAATCATCTACGTGGTCATCATTATAAAGTCTGATACGAATCTACGCGATTTGTTCTAACAAAGGTTTTCTTCAGCCAGCGAGTGTAACTGTTGCGGTCAAGGATGAGCGACCTACTATAACCGCAAACACTAAGATGGTTCCGTCTAAGGAAAGAAGGCAAACAGTTGCTGGGAGCAATTTATTGGGTTCACTGGGTAAGTTGCCATACGTTGACTGTCTGCTGGTGTCTGAACAATGAAACCGTGTGGTAGCGTGCAAGCAGCGGTGTGGAGTTTGGCTGTGAGGCACGTTAGTGGTTGCGTCAGCGACAGAGTCTGGGGAGTCTCATAGCATGTTAACCTGGGCATAAAATAGGCCAGCAGAAGGAACCCGCAACTATGACTTAGCTCACCTCAAGCCTATGAAGGCCAATGGACCTTGGCAGAGCGTCTGCCGGTTAACGGTCGACTAGCCTGGAGGGCATCGGATGCCAGAGAAGGGAAGGATCGGAACAATTGCCACAATACGAATATGGAACGCGGTATAAATAGAGTCGGTGATCACCAATAAAAGTTTCGATTTGATGAAATGTTTGATTTTGCAAAAAAGCTTGATGGTATAGTGTATGAAAAAAGTCGTCTCATAAAATAAAAAATTACAACCACTACGGATAAAATTTTCAGCATATTTATCCTTCCCGAATTCTTCGCAGTTAACAGCAATATCAACGAAGTCTTCTGTAAACCTTCACAATATAAAATATACAGACCATACAATTGAGTGATATGTGCGAGGAGATACGAGTTTTTCGAAGCTACGGCCGCTTATAAAGTTTTCACGTGGGGCCTACATTCATCTCTGTTCCATCTAAACAACCGTCGTTTTTGTCTGCATTTCTGATTTTATTTCGTCCCGAAAACGCGTACCAAGTCCTTATAAGACAGTCTGATATTTTCATCATAACTATGCCTATTTCTTCATTCGGTTTCATTGCTTAGACATCTGGGAACTCTCAAAAAGTTATCAAGTAAACGTGTGCTTTTTGTTTCCTTTTTCAGGTACAGATAACTGCAATTCTTAATTGATCATCCATTTTTTTCTAATGTGATTTTCTATTATAAACAAATTTTGAACGCTACGTATGTGAATACTTACACCTAGATTACACGGTAAGCGTATTTTTTAAAATAAATATGCACTAGAAAAAACATAATCAAGACAAATACATTAATATTCGAACGTTCTTCCCATAGAAATAGAGCACTGTTGGTCGGGTGCTTCAGTGTCCTCCGCCGTCTAGGAACAAACCAACCTCGTTAAATAAGTCAGATTGCCCCTTATTACCACCGATTGGTGGATTAAACTTTTGCTCAATCTATCCTCCCTTTATATAATTGTATTTTTCTGATAATAAATCAATCAAAAACGTTAGTTCGCCAAACATGACTTCCTGAATGCTTACATGGGTATCATCGCGGAAAATAAATAACTGACAAATCTGCTATAATATTTCACAGATTTAAAACAGATAAGTACAGGATGAGAATGAGGCAAACCAAAGAATTAGCATCAATGATAATGCAACGACGAACTAAAGATCACTGAAGCTAATTAATATAACAATAAATTCGTCGGAAACTTTTCTTCATCTTGAAGCATGTTGGCTACAGGAAGATTAATAATTTAGGCGAGCATCATGCCAACCAGTGGTGGTGAGGCAAACGGTGACCCTCAAATATATTTGTTGTCGTCTTTTTGTTCTGAAAATAAAAAAATGCAGTAATTATTGCATGCGCTGAATTTTGATGGAGATTTAGAAAAAAAACAGTATTGGAGGAGGTTTTTATATTGAATGAAGAAAACATACAGCTATGAATAAAATTTCTGGGAGAAAACTGTATTACTTCACAGAAGTAATCGCATTTGAACAAATAGAGTCGTGATCAATGATGTACGCTCGCTGTAAACAACATCGGTTTTGCAGGTGTGCGCATAACGATAGGCTGAAAGACTAGTGCGTAACATTTTTAGAAAAAGCGGCTATGCTGCGGTGTTCTTAGATCAGAGCTGGCAGCCACTGTGCAATTTCACTTTAAAAAACTTATTGTTTTCTATCATTTTTACAGGCATTTTTAATGGAGCTGGATCGCAGGTCAAGCATAATCCAACAATCAAATTGTTAAAATGTGTCAATCACTAAAACCTTGAAGTTGTGGCGGTCTTTTGTAATAGCAATTTTTTAGCAAAACACCTCCAGGAATATCAAGTGGGAATGGCTGAACAGAATGAACTAGATGGTAAATTTGTACACAGAAATTACAATTCTTCAGACTTATTGCTCAGCATGCAGACTGGACTTAACCAGCTGATAGCTATTTCCGATGAGGCCGAAAAAGTTATGACATTTCATCGCACGCTGTTGCTTTGGGTACATGTCTCAGAGTTTCTGAATCCCTTCTAGGAAATAAAAGCAGACAATATGAGGACAGCATATGGCTTCGCCAAAAGCATTGTTTGGAAGACAATAGAACGTGACTTCTATCTATACGTCTACAGTCAATTGTCTTACTGGCTACGAAATACATACGATAAAGAGGACAAAGAAAACGTAAATTAATTTGTTTCGTATAATAAGACAGGTTAAATCAAAGCTGCAAAATGCTCTTAGGAAACTTAAAAGCATTCTTACTTTATCTGTTGGTATGGATTTACCTTCGATCGTGCCTCAGTATCGGGCTTTTTTACGCGAGCTTGACGGCTGTGAACAGGGTCTCGATTCGATGACATTGGAGAAAGCAACAATTGAAAACGAGGCACTTCAGCTTCTGGAACAGGTAATGTTTTTGCGAATGATCAATGTTACCCAAATACCACAAACACCCTTACAATATACTAGAAATTGCTATAAATAGCTATAACTATGTTAGTTAATTTATGAGGCTCATATATTGCAAATTAAACTATGAATTAACAGATAAATTTTGACTCTTTTCTGATTGAACAAGGTTTATTAAAAAGCATGTTTATTTTATTTTAACACAGTTAATTTATTATCATATGCCTCACATATTCTTCTAAGGTTGGGTAGCGAGTCGGCCTGCCGTAAATTTTTTCGGTGGGTCATATTATCGTCCAGATAAAAGCACGTTTTTCTACCACGTGATTAATTACGCTAAGAAAAGTTCTTTATGAAAAGATATATGTCACACATACATACTGGACAAAATCATGTGATAAACGAATAATGTTTTTGCACAGCACAGCCATTGCCTAGCCATGGATGGAAAGTTTCTAGTGTAATTGGCATACTTTAAAATGTATATATAAATCTAGCCGTTAGAGCCTAAAAATTTTTTCACAGGCACCAACTCTCAATTTTTGTAAATATACAGAGCTGAATATGACCAGAGGGATTATATTCCGCCTGGAACCCAATTAGTAAACTCTGTCAAGTGTAATCCAGTCAGTAGATGTTACGTGGGAGCAGATAAAATTCACACTAACAAAAAAGTTACTTTAATCACATGTGATAAGTAGCAAACACAACAGAGTTGAAGAACGACGATGTAAATATAGTTTTTATTTCAAATATCACGTATAATTTTTAATGCAGTTGATTTCAGGTGGCCAATAATAAGTTCCTAATATAAAAAGTTTGAAAAATGAAATGGTAGGAAAATATTTCTTCCTCCATCCTGTAAAAAATTTTAATTGAATATAGGCTGATAGTATCTTTCAAATTTTAGCATTTATTATCGCATAAGTAAATCGATATTTGGGTGTTGAAAGAAGATTTTGTGAAGTTTCTGTAAGCAACATCTAAACTTTGAAATATTAAAACTTTGACCCTTTCTTCAAACAGACATCCCAGGAGTGTGGACACAACATACGTGTTTATGACAGACTAAATGAATTTTCTCAAGCATCAAGTTTCGACAAGTCTTTGGAAAGGTTCGTCTTTTGTGAAAGTGTTTCAATTATTTTTGCGAAAATTCCCATTGAAAAATTCAGAAGATGAATTGGCGAACATACGTTTGTTTTCGATAATTCTCATCAGGCCTTTACATTTATAGCATGGTTAGGAAAGGGTCAACTAAAGGGTGTTAACAGTTCCATTCTAGCACATCTGGTAGACTCTGACCATCGCGTGGATGCCAAAGAGGCCTTCCGAGTTATCTACAAGGTACCCTCAAGCTACTCAAAATTTCTTGGACAGCGTCTCCTGGCTACGGCAGAAGCGGCCGCAATCAGGCTACGCCGACCCATCCTTTGAACCCAAAAGAATTTCGTTGCGGCACCACAGTTACCATGGTGAAAAGCTGCTAATCCAACAGCCAGTGGCTTGACACTCAACCGACTACCAGCTCCCCCTAACGCGGAGCAAATTTTGACCCCGTTTTGACCCCCCATTCCCCCTCCCCTGACAACCGTCCTTCCTTTTTTCTACTAACCCGCATGGTCAATTTACTTAATTACCCTATAAATGTAAAGGCCTGATGAGAATTATCGAAAACAAACGTATGTTTCAATTATTTTGAAGCAATATCTTCAAGTTGTATTCAACAAGGGAATTTTAACTTACCTGAAAGCATAAAGTTTGCTCGGACTGCTTTAGGATACTTAGATTGTCTATTATAGTTCTTTAAATGCTTGAGGTACCCGTCTTGATGCACAGCTGAATAACGAATTATTTAAACCCTATTAGTTAAAGGCTTTATTATAAAACGGAATCACTTTTAATACATCTGCCAGGTTCGAATGACCATAAGATTCACAAGATTTCATGATTTTCCATTAAAACGAAACAGCGAATGAGAAAAAAACTTAACTTTATGACATTTGCGCATGATCTTTGCGACGTGAGTTAAGGTAATCTTTCTAACATGGTTTAATTTGATAGTAATAGTTGCAAGCATTGGATTAAGTTTTGTGCCATTGTTTTGGTGGCCAGCATGTGCCGTCTTTTTTTCTAACATTCATCATATTAGCCCACCAAAAACACTCAGAAATCAAGAAATGGTTCACTAGAGGAAGAGAGACTTTAGCATACCTATTTCTTCCCTCCATCTTGTTTCTGTAAACTAATACCGAAAAAAGAATTAATGTCGACAAAGTCAGTAATTTTTAAACTTTCTCGAGCATATCATTGTAAATCCAACACGCGCTTTGATGATACAGAGTATTTAAAGCATAATTTTGCTTTACAATATTCTTACGACAGACGCGAAGCAAATGCACCGCTTAATATTCGTAAATTGCCTTTCATCTGATATGCGACAGCCTAAGAGCCTTTATTTTGGCCTTAAAAACAAAATGCTTAAAGAAATCTTCTGCAAAAAAGCAATATTTTGTCTTGGTTCAACTGTTTAGGTTTGTTCGCTTGTGTAGCGAGCGACTAAACTACTTTATTTTCTACAACTAGCAACAATTTTGTTCTCCCCGCATGCATACATCTATCTTTCCTTGTCCACTTAAAGACTAGGCACCCCACAGGTAGGCTTTCAGACCCCACTGCGTTCCGCGGCGAGCGCAAGCCCACTGCAACCAGCCGAACCACCAACACCGTTGCTAGCAACCAGTCAACCATCAATACCGAGGACTTTACCAGACGGTGAAATTGGCTCCCAAGTTATTCCATCTACAATGCCTCTGGTTGCGACGGCTGTTACTGCGGAGGGGGCCGGTAGAAAAGTTTCAACACCTCGTAGCTTCGCCGTGTAAGTTCTACGTTTTACACTGTTTAGTTGAAACAGCAAGGCTGCGCTTTCAAGGGCTATAAGATATTTGAAAGTATGCACCTGTCTACTTGAGATTACAGCACGCATGTACCTTCCTCCAATTGGCCACATGGTTGATGCGTTGGACCAGCAACAGGCGTTATTCGGGCTGCATGACCTTAATAAGTATCATACATGGGGAGGCACGAGTGCGTGATTTCACACCTAGGCGCAGGCTCACGCCCCCACCAGTCGCCTGTGCCCCAGATGCCCGATCGGCCCGACAGTGAACTAGTGTCTGAAAGAGAAGAGCAGGAGTGAGCTCGATTGTGGGATTTAACGGTTTTCAGCGCACATTCCATCCTATAATTAAGCTAACGTCCTTTTACGCTATCACAGAGCACTAAAAGCCGTGACTTTGAAGGCCGCTTATTGAATAGAGTATTTGTTCTTTCCCGCAACCTTCATATCTGTTTCCAAATTTAGTCTCTTTGACGTTCCCATCCACTTCAGCTTGGAGTCACGCCTTTCTTGGTTTTGTGAAAAAATGATCTGTTTTGTGCGACTCAAGCATGCTCGGCACATGTTGATGGAATATTCGTTTTGCTACAACATCTGCGATCTGGAGGATAACAAAAAGCTTGTGTGCAGGTTACAGTTGTAAGCACATCATTGAAAAAGCTAGAATCAATTATGTTGATGGTTTAGTTTGTATGTAGACCATGTATCTATGGGTAAGAAGGTGACGCTCAAATCAGCGCTCGCCTTCTTGCAAATGTTATGCATTTGAGGAATGAGTGAGAAAGCATTACCCTTCTGTGGATAAATTCTTAATCTAAGATAGAATGGGTTACTTTTGTAGCATTAAAAAAGTCATAGTGAAACCATATGAGTTTCTAATAAAAAAAAGACCAGGTTACGAAGCCAACAACCGACTCAATTCAGTTCCTTCCTTGACGTTTATATGAAAAAGGATCCCACACTAACGCATCTACTATTAAATGTCCCACAGGCATCTATGCTTGACAAAATCTGCAATAGCGACGTGATCCTTTCCTTCTCCTCACACTTGCGAAATTTTGAAAGGGATCCACAAAAGGCATTATTGGAAAAAAATAAACTGTTCTATTTCTTGAAGAACGCAACATAGTAATACTGACAGCATATTCCGGTAACCCGGAACTGGTCTGATCGACCCATCACTAGCACGCAATCACTTAGCTCGGAGATCCACTTTGTAAATGAGTATTTATCAACTAGTGAAGAACTTGGAAACATTGCTAATCTGCTACATGGTATTAATAAGTACTCATCAACAGCGACCATCCATAATTGATCAAGTGACGCTAACCGATGTTAAACAGAGTATTTGTGTTAATTAGGTGGCAACAATGAAGGACTGTTCAAGTTTTACAACAAATATGCCGTTTGTATTTGTTTGCATGGCAGGCAGCGAAGAAGAGGATGACTTAAATATGTCAGAAAATTATTTGAATGTGTAAAATAGTGACAGACTACCTTAAAGTTAGTCAAAGAAGAGGTTATCTGCATAAACTGAACTTGGTTACCTGGTCATACCTCCACTAAAACGTACTTTCTGGCTGATAGGAGGACTGCATCTCTTTGGCTACTAGCGTATTCGGTGCTGATTTATGTAGCAAAGAGATTCTTTATGCTTCACTTTCCAGAAAATTTACCTTATCGTTTGGTTTGAGCAGCAAGTATTAGGAAAATATAAGGCGCAATATAATACTGGATATTTTCTCAACGGCATGCACAACACAAGTCACAAGCAACTACTTGACTGGTTCGAAACGTCACAAGTCCCCTGTCCTGTCGGTCCCTTCAGCCATCCATTTCCCTTTTCCGCATCCTTCACCATGAGTATACGCAAGTTTCCAATACAAGCGAAAATGCGAGTCCCAGGAAGTAATTAGGAAGAAGCAGGTGCGGTATCTGGGACTAGATATTGCGGTGTAACCCCAGGATTGTTAAAACGACAATATTGGCTTCTCATTCAAGAACATTTCCATTTAATTCCGCATTTGGGATGAACAACAAATTCAGCATGTTCATGTCCTTTGCCTGGTCACATTAAGGGACCATTACCCATTTAGGTAACATTTATGTCATTTAAGTTTCTCAGACTCTAATGCGTTTTTTTCTCTCCCACGAGTAAAGATGATCTAACACGAGTTACGTTCTATGAGTACTCTTCTGATACTGTATTCAGTGACGATTGATAACACGTTTTTGTAGTTCACATCGGCGGGATAGCCAGACTTTAGAAAACAACAGCCTAGGGGTTTTGTCAACACGGTCGCCGTTTATGCATCACCTCTACCATAAAGCCTTTTTTATCCGGTGTGCTGCTGCCCTCGACAAGATCATTTTTTGCGTCGCCTAACTAAATATGTCCCCAAGGTCATGCTCATATCCAGCCCCCCAGGGGTGGCACCGCCTGAGCCAAGAGCGGATAAAGTGTGTGTTCTTCACGTTCACCATAAGAGTTGCGTAAGTTCACACACTTCATCGCTGGAGCGCGACATCTTCACTTAGATCTAGATTATCCCAGTATACCTCCCAGGTGCAAAAGTGTCAAACGGACTGCTGTTTTATGTAGCTTAACTAGATACTACCCTTCTTCCATTCATGCAAACGTTGCTTAGAGCTTCAGGCTGTGACTCCGCTAAAACAGTGAAGTCTTGTTAGAGCTCCATCAGCCTCCCCGTTCACATTCAAAAACTCGTGGCTTAGAATACCTCGTTCTGCCAATACAAGCGAGAGAACTACTTGAGTCATAGTTCACGGGCCCCCAATCCATCAAAAAGTGCAACGATTTGCCGAATCCATATTCAATCCTCAGATTTAATTTGGCCAAAGCAAGCCTCACTTGAGGAACAGGCAGGCCACCGCCTCATCGTACGCCAACACCGGAGAGCCAGACGGCCGAGCAACCATCATGCCCGAGCTCACCGCCCGTGACGAAAGTTCAACAGGTCAGAGCCCGCGTGCCATCCAACAAGCAGTCCACGCACAAGAAGGCAATTAACGTTAATTGTTGCTGTATGCTTGCAGCAATGACTGTGTCCTATAAATACTGCAAACTTCTGTGCATGCCTTACCTGTTTCTGCTACTCATGTCTCTTATGACGAATCCGCGACGGATATCAAAACGTCAGGCGAATAAACATATTGTCCCAGCGATCGAGTCTTCTTCTTCTTCTTCTTCTTCTTCTTCTTCTTCTTCTCAATGCCCCATTCTTGTGCACTGATACATGGGAGTCTGTTGCTTACTGCGTTGTTTTCAACCAAAAGTTGTCCAACATTTGTAGAAATGAAAGGATTACTTGTATTGCCGCCTAAACAGGACACGGAAATAGGGACCCGCCGTGCATTTAAAAAGGAAGGCCTTGTGACCAATTTTTAGGACACGCAGATATTCCCCTGTCTTGACCCCTAAAACCACCCCTTAGAGAAATTTAAACTTGAACCTTTCTCTTAATGCTTGCCTTACTCAGCCAAGAGATGAATTAAAAAGATAGGTTTTCTAAATAATACGGAATTATACTAAAATATAGAAAAAAAGCACTGTACGCGCAAATAGTAATCAAAACAGACATGACATCGTTGAAATATTTTTTGTCAGATATAGAGACTCGCGACACACTGACATAAGAACAATGTACCAAAAAGTAAACGAAATAGAATATTCATGTGTATTTTCCATAAAATATATTTGCATCTATAAGGGAATTGAAAATCAATCGAAAAAAGATAGACGACATCAATAATCAGTTTTTTCAGAATGCATTTTTGAATGCAGTCGAAAAGAAGTTTTTCAAAATGTCGGTGTTCTGAAGCGATTGAATTTTTTTAGGACTAGGCTAGAGGATTATTACTATTAAAAGCCTTACTCAAATAATCTCTTCTCATCGAAAAAAATTGTGAGTCAGGCCAACGATCAGTTATTACCCTGTCCTGATTACTCATCCAATGGTGCACTATCGATCGGTACAAGCCGTGCGAATGATGAGATCGATCAAACCACCGGCCACGATTAGTGCTCTGCGCTATCACTCTGTTCTAGGTATGGAAAAAGACTTATAATTTTGTTGTGTTGTGTTTTTGTGTTGTTATGTGCTGTGTTGTTGTGTTCCTCCTTGGGGACTCACACAAAACATAGTTAGACGGCGGTAACGTCTTTTTGGCTACCGTTAAAAAAAGAAAATGCTAAAATGTTGGTAAACCTTTTAGTAGACGTGCACTCTAAATCTCATGTTCATGTTTTTGTTCTTTCCCTCGAAAACCCTGCTCATCTGCCTGTTTGACATGCGTCCTCTTGCGACCTATAGGACTCGTCTAGCCGGACCCGTGGGCCCGCATTCAAGTGCGCCCTATAGTCCCCGCCCGACTGTCGGCCCCTATGGCTCTGCTTTGCGCTCACCCAGTGCACCCAATTATCGGCTACCACAACCAACGGTTCCGCCTCCGGCGACGTCGGTCGCTTCGCAACCGCCACTACCGGCTACAAATATTACACCGCTAGACACCAGTGGACAGAACAGTCACTACACCAACCTCATGAGACCACCTGAGCCGCGTACAAATCCGTTTGTTCCCACCTGGCAACCCCCTACGACAACCAGCACGATGCCACCTGTTGAACAGCCGAAACCGCCGTTGACTGAGGACTCGGCCTACATAACCATCCCTCCAGCAAGGGAAATGATGAACCCGTAAGTTCTGCTTTACCTCCCAGGTTGTCTGTTGAGAGCAGAATTTCAGGGTGGGGTGTGAGGGGGGGGGGGAAGATACTCAACACTAAGGTGGCAGCTACGTGAGTGCCAAATAAGAGCACTCGACTGCAAAAAAATTGTGAATTGACGTGTCGCAAAGGCCCATATTTTCGTGAAGGTTGATAATCCTCAGGCAGACGGTTATATTACCGTTAAAGGAGAGAAGAGGTTTGCTAAGGATTCCAACCTACGAATTTACTATAAGATGATTTTGGCAGATTTGACACAACTATGAAAACAAATTGAACGGCCTCGATGGATTCAAACCCATGACAGCAAGGAGTAGGCCTCGTAGTTCAGATTTCTAGGGTGTTGGCTGTACTACAACCTCTCCTCTGCGTTCGTAAGTCAAAATCTCAACGAGTCTACCGATGTTTGTTACAACTGCGTCAAATGAATAAGAACTTTGGTTATTTTACACATTCATAAAAAACAAACAACTCTGATTTGGTTAGGTAATTAAATTTACTTACGCATTTGTGACGGTGGATACATTTTCAACGCCCACATTTGACGGGTAGTTAAAGCATATTTTTCGACTTATCATCACCAGCTGTAGACAGTTTGCGGCAGACATTTAAGTCGCTTGGGGTGGATAATCGTTTGTGACTCATGCAGCTAGAAGCGTGAACGTGCTAGCGCACCTGTACATATCGAAGCTATAAAGCCAATGGAAGACAGAAAATTGACGTGAAATAAAACGTCATCATCTGCGTATTCATGCGTCAGCACCCGAATTGTTTCCTGCGTCAACTCCTTGGATGATGAACAGTGCAACAGTTTGTCATCTTTGGATAACGTTGGACTAGGTAACTTCTGAAACTGAATCATACTGACAGAACAAGTACTCACCCAAAGTCCAGATACATGTCTTATGCCGATCCTGCGTTACTGCTATGTGATAACGTAGTTTAATCTACTGACTGCCTACTCATGGCTTATGAATATCAGGCGATTATTGCACAGTGTCTGATTGATTTCTGCCCAAAAACTCATATCAAGTTTCGGTTTGAACCTTAAGAAGGCCTGTACCGAGGAGCTTACTGGGGTGACAGTGTAGTATGGGGCTCACTATGGAAACCAAAACCCCAGAATTATGTGATTCGGGATCGATGAAAATAGGCGTTATACGGGTTGGGCATTGCGGGGGCGCAAAAGCGAAAATAAAGGAATATATCAAACGAAAAGAGGAAACATAAGATACAATCACTATAAAATACTAATGTATAACAACGAAAAAGCGTGCAATAATTGAATACTACATTCAAATTAATCAAAAATATAACAAAATAAACGGGAGTTAAATAAATTACTTTTATTAATGAATAAAATTATAATAAAATCATAAGAATAAATTACCACTACCCTTGGTCCTGTGTTTCAGAATCCTAGGATTTTGGCTTTAGTAGTAAAACGGAAACTAGATTGTTATCCTTACTCGAATCTCGCCCATTAATTTCCTCGGAAATCAACTATGACAGCAGAAGGAAAAGTAGGAGTGGTAGCGTGAAATTATCACAAGCGATTCACCACAAGTTATTCGGTTGAGGTAGAGCTTCAGCCTGTACTGGAATATCGTCTGCAAAGAGGACTGAGCGTTCTATTCCCGTTGATTCAAACAACTTATCGGCCTGCGTGGTCATAGATTTCTCGAGAGGCATTGTTGCGGTTTATCCAGCGTCTACCGCCATGGAGCGGATCAGGATGCAATGATAAATGATCTCCATATAATACTGTAGCAACTCTGCTTAAGGTGGTACTTCCATCTCTTATAAACGGTTGGTTTATATTATCCAATCTGGACAAGTGATTACCCAGCTCCGTGATGAGAATACAAGGTCACTTGTAGCTGCTGTTTTTAGAACGGGGCCGTCAATTTGTGAAAATATCATTCAAATGAGAGGCCCAAGTGTTCCAATTAATTTTTAGAATGATCGGCAGTCCACAGCGGGCTGCAAATGGGCTTGGTAACCGATGGATGAGCGTACCTCTAACTTATGTGTGCCCCCAACGCAGCCCACAGGACAAAGAGTCTATGTTTCAAGGGTTAGGAAGCTAGATTTCTTACTGACAAGTCACGAGTTCAAGCCTCAGGGGTTACAAAAACCAGGGATAGATATGGCGGGCAGATCACGGTGAATAAACCAGAAATGGCTATTTCACTCATCGAAACCTCACTCCAACTTCCATCTCCCGTGGGCTGGCCAACTGTCCAACTGTATGTCAACGAATAACACCAGTGGAGCAGAATGTGTCAGCCTTATGGATTTCCATAGTATTTCAAGTTAGTTTGAAAACAGTATGACAATATTGAACCGAATTCATTATAAGATTTCTGTAAAAGCCTTAAACTTGGTCTAACAATAAAGAAATATAGTGATCTCATACGTCTTAAATTGGCCACAAAAATATTCGTCCGTTGAGCAAGACTGAACTCTTAAGTGCTACTATACATGGCGAGTTAACGGTGAAGGGCCGTAAGAGTGAATGCTATGATAAATAGCTGATTTATATTGTATTTTGAACTCAAAGCCTGTGATACTCCCTTTGCCTCTGCGATATTTGTATTTACTAAAACAATTTGAGATTTTGCCGGCTTTGTGCAAAGACTCATGGATTATCCCAGCCAGGAAGAAACAGCCATAATTACGGCCCGTGCACCTGCTTTTTCTGACACCCGTTAACCAACGGTTTTAATTATTTGAAAAGGTTTACGTGTACTCAGAGTCCTTGTAGCCCTTCAGACCCAAAGCACTTCTTTTATCGTCAAAACCGCCCAGGAGAAGGTTTGTGAGTGTACTGTGGCCTTTCCGTGTGTTCGAAAGTTACAAATACATAAAACCCACAGCTTTTGAATTACAATAACGAACAATTATATCTAGTTGCTTTTAAAAATATTAACAGGCTTTCAATGTTAGCTAATTAGAAATTGCCCGCACCGACACAGAATGTTGCTTGCCCTGGAGATAGTGTTAGAAATCAAAAATCTTCCCGCCAATTCTCAGCACACTGAAATTTTCTGCACATATCGGCAGCACTCGGTTCTTGTCAAAAACCACGCCAATTTATTACTGATGGCAGCCAGGATTGCGCACACACAAGTCAGCTTATGTGAGCTGACGAGTCCTGAGTGCTTGCCAAACCATGACTCAACCAATCATTGACTTGCTATTACGTCGTTTTCGCTCCCCATGTTGTTTTTGCAAAGTGCGTGATAGCGGGATAATTTTAAAGAAAACTGGTCTGCAATTTATTTAACCCTTCAAGGAACTGGAGTGCATTTTTGGGGCAATTTGAGCTTCGTAACTCGAAATTACAATTTTGATTGCCGACTGGCTATTCTAACTGCACACGTGACTGTTGTATCCACAGCAACTCATGTTTTGTGCAGGGTAAGTCTGCCGGAGAGGAGGCGTTGAAGCACCTGCTGTCGCTATCACATGCGCAGATGCTGAGAGTACTCCTAGACACTCACGTGAGCACTTCGGTGAGCTTGCCGAAGTGAAGCAGTTTACGCCAGATCGGGCGGCCCCAGGAGCACGCGATTGCAGCACTTAAACTTCAGGAATGTAAGGGGTGTGGGCATGTTTAGCTAGGTGGGTACACGAACTACAGTGCATACTCTATCTCCTCGAATAGTGTCCTTTAACTGCTGGGTGGTTCAGGGCCCACTAACTCACACCCGCGCCTTCATAAAGCTCTAAAGTGTCTACTTTTTACAAATAGGGTTGAGGCAGAGGTTAACTGGAAATCAGATTTCGTGAAATAAGTCGCAATGTAAACGTCTCTTGGACACACAGTAAGTGAAGGTGTGTATAGTTTAGTCGTCGTATAACCTGCCGGCACTTATATCAACTGCACGTTGTATGAATAAATATGTACATGTGGGTGCAGGCTTTGCAGCAAAGCACGTGAGATTCCAATTTGACAGGAATGCCTTCAAGTGAAAATATTGGGTTCAGGCTAGGGTCTCCATTTCACGTGTTCAGTATCCTTTGATTTACTGCCGAACGTTATCCCAGAGCTCTTCACGAATTAATTACATACGTATCTTACCAGAAACTTCAAACAATTTTGTTTTTCCATAAGCGATTTCTGTCAAATGACTAAATAACTGAGAGACTTTAACGTTTACATTTCAAGCAAAAGTCACGATGCTAATATAGACTTCAAAATTATGCATGTTTTTCGTATTTGAAGGTCATAAGCATTTTTAAAGTGCTTAGAACAGAAAATGTACAATCCTGAATATTTTTGCCGTTTAGTTAGCCTGAAGCAAAGGAAGAATATAATTTAAAGTCAATACCTCTACACACATTATCATAGGTGCAAATGGATTTTTCGGGACATAAGGAAAGTAGCCTTGACGGTATTAACAGTGTACCAGATAAACGTTGTAGAGTCGACTCAGAAGAATGCCATCGAGAAAAGCTTTTACTTTATGTAGCAAGCATAATTTTAGGATAAGAACTAGGTAACTGAGTACCTTACAGTTTATTCTACAAATGTCTCGCGACTCATTCACAGTTCACATTCCCTTAACGCTTAAAAATTCTTCAGATTAATAGCCACTGATAATTTATTTATCTTCCAAAAATACTTTCTGGAACACTGGAAGGCTGAAAGATAAAGTTTATGCATTTTCGTCAATAGGGACAGAAAGAAAAGACTACGATGTCACAGTTTTAGTAAGACGCAGGATGAATTGCAGTCCAGCGTAATATTGACAGGATTCAGTCGAATTTTAGAGAATTGTTAGGAACTTGGTGTATGAGTGAAAAAAATAAGGCAGGGATTCGTAGTGAGGCCGCCTAATGGTACTATGAATTACTCTAGTAGTTTTCGTGGTCCATAGGCTTCCTTTGCTAACCAATATGGATTTTTCGTACAGTTTTGGAGGTCTTTTTGTTCTTTTCACATCCTTTCGATTTACGTTTTAGTAAAGCAAACCAAACAGCTTTAATGTATTTCCTATCTTGCAATTGGCATGAATTAAAAACACACAAACTGCTCATTAAACCGTGAAACACCACTTTCAGCAAATACTTGGCCTAGGCGACTGTTCCCTTGGGCGGCCCTACGATGTATCCCTACTAAAATTACGAATTTTTTCCTCGGATCTGATTTTTAACGGAGCAGCACTTAAAAAACAGCGAATTCAATTTTATGTCAAAGTAGCAACGAGACTGACCTATTCTTCTTTACCTTACTTATTGATCAAAATTACTCGCTACTGTATTTGAAAACCCTTACCAACGCACAAGCCAGGATACCGGTTTTTCGCCACTTGTGATTCATTAATAAAATAAACTTAAACATAGATGGCCACGTAAAGAGTTAGTAATTTTAAATAATGAACCGGTTTGATAGCAAAATAGGAGATGTACGCAGCACATTTTAAAAGCCCCACGAAAGTTTATACAGGGGTCTTGTAATGCCGCCTTTTGCTTCGGTACAATAAGATACTTCGTCCATAGTCTACATATCTACCGATAACCGATTTTTATGAAGCCTGATCGGTATAAATAGCTTATTCAAACCCACTCATAACCCCTTGTCTCATCATTTTGGTCTGCAAAAACGGTGGTTATAGAGTATATAGAAGGAAATTTTGAGAAGTAAGTGTAAAGTGAAAAAATAAAGTCGAAGTTGCTTCCTGCGGCCGCTGGGATCAAGTTGTTCCGCATGCAAATTAAATGTAAGTGCGACGCTACGCGCCGCGGACTATACTAATCTAACCCCAGAACGGTAAATTGGACCTCAAGTAAGTTGAAGTAGACGACCTCCTAACCACCATTTTAAATTAAAGAAACCTGCAATTTGATAATCGGATTTTTCCGCAATAAATTAAACAATTATACAGATTAGAAAAATCTACACATATGAATCAGCAACACTTCTAAATACAGTAAATAATAATGCATTTAGCATTTATTAAAGTATATTTCACTGCGTATCCTAATTTCCCACCCATAAAACCCTATAACTACCGTTTTCATTGGAAAACATGCAAGGAGTAGGGATTAATGAGTGGGCCGTCATAAGCTGCTGTTGCCGCCAGAGCTTCCTCCCAAATACCAAGTGTCATGTCCATAATTTAATTGAACTTTAACCGCAAGGTATTGGCCTGTGCTGTAGCCGTTTATCCACAAAATATGCGAATAAATATCTTGTGAAGTTTTCGATTCAGATTTTCTTGTCTGGTAATCAACTTTCATAGTCCTGCATTTAAACATATACCTTAACCGATTTCTTACTTGTCCAGGCAACCCCCGTTGCACTCTGCCGAGGTGCCAGTTCAGTCAGCTGGACCAAGTGAGCGAGAAGACGTTCGGCCATTTGGGTAAGCTTTATACTTTTTCCCAAAAGTCCTTTTGGGCTCCAGTTGAAAGGCATGCATTGGAAGAATTTGTCAGATATATATACTTCACTTTCTCATTGCATGGTTTAAGAGAATTTCAGGGAGGTGAATTTAATAAAGTATACTGTGATAGATAAACGTTTAATAACCACAAATATAAAGTAAAGAAGGACTGTCGGTAATCCCCGATTCCACGGTTAATGGGAACTTGAGAACTTGTTTGTCAAGGTTCATTCCTGTCAGACCCAAGCTTGCAGGGTTCTTTTACAAAATCCCGACGGAGGAGTTTATTACTCGTATAATATTTCTGAACGTCGTTGTTTGTTGTAAATACGATTATACGCAAGCAGTCAAGTAACACCAGACATTTTAGAATCACGGGATGTACATATGGTCTGAGTTACTCCTTACTGTGCCGACCTTCTAACTTTGCGTAAAGTAGAAGATAAATGTCTGAGAAAAACGTAACTCCAGTTCAATTCACGAAATACCTGTGCATGGTGAGTGGATAATTACGAGGCCATGTTGAGTCCTCAAGGCCAGAAAAATAGAGGGTGGGGTGAAGGCCATCAGGAAAGAAGAATGCTTGTACCAAGACATGATAGATGGCACATTATTTTTCAACTCTGAAGTGGTTCTTAATAGGTCAGATACCAACGACGATCAGAAGAACACGATGAATACTCATGATCTTATACACACCCACGTAGCAGACAGGATTGGGTAAGTTCGTTTGGTAGTTGACCCTTGTGCGACAACATTGTGCAACCTTTGCCGTCATGTGTCATGTATCGAAAGTAGGAGTGCACAGTCAGAGAAACACAGAAGTTACAGCACGCTAGCATTATTTGCGTCATAAGGTGTATGGGATTCACCTTACTTAAAGTTCAGTGCACGCGGTGCTAAGGAAGAGACAGATGGGGCCCTAGCTCAAGCAAAACTATTGATAAGTTTGACTAGTAGATAAAACACAATCCGAGTGAGAACGACGCCATGATGCTCGGAAGATAACTACACCCTTCTACTGCCATTAAAGAGTCATGACACAGAGAGGGACAGAAAAAGTTACCACGATGAGTCTCAATTACTCACCCAGTAACCAGTCCCACCATGAAGTACTCTGACGAAAGACTCCTACGTCGTTCGAAGACGGTAACAGACCTGACCTCTCAATAGCCGGCCCCAAAAAGAACCGGTTTTGGAATCAACTCGTCTTCCTCATGATTTGAGAGAAGATCCAGTTCAATTTCTCCCAACGTGAGAATTGAATTAATCAAACCAGATCAGCAAAGCAGTCGGTATAAATTACAGGATAAATGGAAACGATTTTAAAATTAGAAAATTTTAGCATGAAAATTCGGCCATGGTTATTTACGTTAGGATCAAATTAAAATTGCACTCTCCGTTTGACAACTTTTCAAACATTATGCAGCTTAGGACTGTGCTGCAGGATGTAGAATATTTCCCAGAATACTTATTTTATCAATAATGTCTAGTGAGGAAGATGTAGTCATGGTAATGTCTGTAGCCAATTTATTTGAGATAAATGGTTCATAATATGCCAATTCCAGTCTAAAAACATGGGCGGTGACCCTGAGTCATCTAATAATCGATTTTCACCACAGAAACAGCAAAAAGGTGATCCCGTCACCTCTAATGAGGTCGATGAATTGTATCGGATTGTGCGAAATCAAGGATGGGAATGCGTTTATCTTCATTGGAGCTGAAGATTTGCAGTCCATGCTAGTGACCGCGTGGTGTCATCAATCAAAATTCGAGATATTCTAACGATTAAAAGGGTAGGTTGAGGAGGTGGCTGTCACTGGTTAGTGAAATCACAACAAGAGGTTGCAGGCTGTTAGCCCTAAGGCGACATCCGACAGGGCTGTAAAACCTTTGCTCTAGGGAACAAAGGAAAAAATAACACTTCCAGTCCTCTTGTTTAGACAGATCAGGGCTCGTCATTGTTCTATAGTTTTTTCGCATTCTTTTCAGGAGATTACAACTCGGACATCTGAAATTAGTAGTGAGCTTTCATCGAATAAGGACTTGATTAAAATGACGCGCCTTAACCATATGCTTGGAATTAGAGGAGGGAATCCTGCCCGAGCTAAATTTAAAAGATACTTTGACACGAATATATTTGCTTTCGATAAAGTCTCTTCAGGCCTTTAGGCAACTGATATGCGGGTTAGTAGAAAAACGCGTGCGGTTAGCAGAATGGGCGAGGAAAGTGAATTGGGGTTAGTCATCTCATCAGTGTCAAGGTACTGGCCACCGGGAAAGGTGATTTGCTAAAGGCGGCTGAATTAGCAATTATTTAGGCCATGGAAACTGCGGCGCTTTGACAAAGTTCTTTTGGGCGCACCGAGCCGGCTTGCGTTACATGATTACAGCCGCTTTCGACGTAGTAGACCGACCTTTTCGAGGGGAGTTTGAATAGTTTAAGAGGACAGTGTAAATCGCGTGGAAAGCCTCTTTGCCATCTACACGCTGATGTGAGTCCACCGTGTACTCATTTGGCTCTATTTGACATTAAATTAAAAATTTCACGTTGGACGCATAGAGGCATTCTTTTAATCAGTTTTCTGTTATCGCACCAAAACCCAAAACCCCTTGTTGATCAGAACAACCCTTGCTAGTGGAAAGTTTTCAGAGGATTCGTACGTCTACGACACCAACAATCCACTCATCGGTTTTAGTTTTACGGGTCTTTTCACGTTTATTTCAGTCCAGAGCGAAATGACTGAAAGCTGATTTGGCTCGCGTAATAAACTTGTATTTAAAGACAATGAGGTAGAATAGCCGTCCCACAGGGTAGACATGCAGTTGTACAAACTTTCGATGGCGTAGAGTGACAACACGTTTAATCAGGATAAAGTTTTAATAACCCATTAGTTTGATTTACTCAGAAGTTTCGGCAAGATCAGGCAAAGTGCTGTAAAACAATTATATTGCGGCCTCATTTTCATTTCATCGCAAATTGAATATTCATCGCAAATTTTCGAGAGGGTTTGAAATAAAACCTGGAAAACATTTGTCCGAAAAGTTTCGACCCATGCTCCATGCTTTCATAAATTGTTCCTTCGAACATATTAGGAATTTTCACGGCTACTTTCACAATTCAAACGAACTCCATGAAATGGTTCTATGGTTAAAGTAAACTTTAGTGAATACAATAGTAGAGAATTCTGCGAGTTCCAGCAAGCAGTATAGAAGAAGATGCGATCACTGGAACAAGAGTTTTTATTTGGCTGACGTTTCGGATTCCCTCAGACTATGTCATCATCACCTATGATCAAGGATTCCCGAGAGAATCCGAAACGTCAGGCAAATAAAACTTTTGTCCCAGTGATCGCATCTTCTTCTATAGTGAATCCAATTAGTCTTGTTTTGCTTTTTTTAAATTGCCCTCTTCTCTTGGCAAAATAGTCAACGTTTTTGGCTGCATTCGTATCGGTATGGTGACTTAAAGGTCAATCTCATTCAAAGACAGTCTTCCATTTAACTTTGCATACCAAATACTCAGAAACTGCATTTGTGCTGACATTTTTTAGTTACCGGGCGAATGCTGCCTACTTCCAAGCTCAGGAGAGGAGCACAAGACAGTCAGCCGCTGTACCGCCCCCAACTCAGCCAATTGGGTAAGTGCTAGGTTTTTCTCAGCAAAACGTGAAGTTGTGCACCATGAGCATTATTTGTTAAAAGTCTTAAAAACAGAATGAAAATAGTTTCAAAAAAATCACACAGACGAAACTCGCTATATTTCGCATGTTTTATGAGTAGCAAGTATTTTTTAATGATAGGACTATGAAGGTATTACCTCACACAGGCACAAAAGTATCGTGATGCGATGAACTCCAACTGCTGTCGGCTTGTTTTTTTTGAATGACATGCTCCGTAAGAGAAAAAGAACGTGACATCCTGCTAGTTAACTATCAACTATTGAAGAAGGCGTTGGCCTCGACGGGTTGTTAATCCGCCAAAGTGAGATGGCGAGAACCTGAATGACAGGTTAGACACATCTACCTGACAGGCCTTCGGTCAAGGATCATGTGCATTTAATATTTTGGCACAGACATCTGCCAGCGTAATTTTATTATGATCATAATTTGGGAAAAGGTGAACAGCTTTCTTTCCACTGTCTGCAAACTAATTTAGCGAAAAACACGCATGTTACAAAGGAGAATGTTTGGCTGACGTACCTGCAGTGTACATATTACTTGCTAAGTGTTTAGTTTCAACTGGCATTTAAAATATAGCTTAAGAACATTGAAATCTGTTTGGAAATAGAGCATTTTAGTAGAGAACGTGATATTTCTTTTCCTCACTAACTGAACAATGGTATGTAAATTTTAATTGAATTGGCAAGAAAGTTAAGTAGTCTTTGCAGCTGCCCACTATTGTGTGAACGTTATCCATTCAAATTACTGGAGTAAGAGTATAGCTTAGTTACCTCCGGAGACTGGCCTGTGAAAGAGCTCCTATACTCCTGCCTTAAAGTACATAACTCGGTAAAAACGACTGCGTAGTAATATGCAATTTTAGCGTATTTTTTGCCATCAATAAATTCTCTTTTATTCAATAAAAACACATTTTGATATTCTGTTCTGCACTAATTCGGTTGGAAATCACATTTTTGTCCAGTCTCGTGCCTAAAAGCAGGACATTTTCCGGTTTTCAAAAGCTTTTACTTTCCGAATAATTTTGGGCATAGTCAACCGACGTACTTGCGCTTAGATTTCACAGTCTACAAGCCGCATACGTTGCATCTACTAAAAATCATAGATTCGGTTGTGCCATGAAGGAGACGCGAGGCAGGGATCATACGATGTTGTGAAGGATGTAAACTATTTTATGCACTTCATAAGAACTGCAATAAAAACTTCTTTAGGTTTAGCAGACGGCCTTATCAGATTACCGAGCCTAATTAACGGGTATTTAAAGGAAACATTAGTCAGTTAAGGCTTGACTACTACGACCCTAGAGCAGCGTTCACTGTTTTCGTCCGATCATATAGTGGAATTAAGCCATTTATAGGCAAGTAGACATTACCAGCAAAGTCAAGGGAGGCTGGAAGGATCATTCATGACTTATTGTACGCTGCCAACCAGAAATATCCAGCTTCAGGTGGTGCACCACCCGAGGTCCGAACCTGCGTAGATGTCCAACGCTCTAATCTTTGAGCCACGACTCGTTGCCGTGCAGTTTTAGTCCGGAATTGTTGAAATTGATGAATGAACGTGGCCAGATTGCCTTATGGTTCATTCGTGCCCAGCCAGCAGCCGCAAGGTGACTCGTATTATAAGCAGATGGGTGGTTATTTTTAACAGATGATGGCCAGTAAGCCAGAAATGGCAATTTCAGCCTCCCATTTATTTTTCAATGACACATAGCGAGTGATATGGTTCCTTTCCGGGGCCACGAGCTGCACATAATATGTTTATGTTCCTCTAGTTTTGCCTGTCTATTACTCTACGTGGACTTTCTTTGCTTGTAAAGCTTTACTATTGCATAGAAATCTGTCTCCTAGCAGCTGTTGCCTTCATATTTGAAGGACTCACACTTTATTCGCTGGCACGAATTCCATTAACCTTATGCGGCAGTTCAATCTTCGCATTAAATTTTAGCAGGAATTTTGTATATCATATTTATACCGGTGTGTTTAGGTATAAGAAATCAAGAAGCAGGCTAAATTGTAGGCCTTTATTTTTGCTTGACAAAGCAAGTGGTATCATTAAACAGCACTCATTAAATCTATTTCATATGTACATAGGCACGCACAAAGTCACATTGTGACAACATGAAGTGCAAACTTTTCGTGTGCTAATCTGCCAATACGTCAGTGCTGCTGCGAATGTTTGGAAAAGTTCACATGAGCGCACGATACCCAGGCTGTTGTCAAGCGTGTACCTGGGAGAACTCACTTTGTAGCTACCCATTGCCCTGAAAAGTGTTAGTACGTTGATTAAAACAAAAGCTTTTTAGAATTGGCACGCGCCTGAAACAGAAGATTTTTCAAGGACTCTTCATGTGTTTACCACATCAGTCAGCATTTAAAGAGGTGAATTGCAAAAATGAGGAGCTTTTGATCGGTATTCGGTGGGCGATTTCCGTCCTCAGCGTTAGTGGTCCGCAGCAAGACAAAAAGAACGCACAGACCATAGACTTTCGGTTGTTCAACGTCGCATTGGAACGTGGCTCACTCGAAAGTGGTTTCGTGGGCCAGATTGTTTGAAGGATAGTTTATAGAAACGCGTGGATTCAAAAGAACACTCATATATTCATTCATCCGATCCACCCTTTTATTGTTTTAAACTGTTCCAACAGCCGCATGATTCTGCTGAATGGCGCGCAACGTGAAAAATACCGTACCAGTGCCGAAACGTGCGACCACCTCACATTTAATTGATTTTCT
Organism: Ligula intestinalis; assembly: GCA_036362985.1. NCBI lineage: Eukaryota > Metazoa > Platyhelminthes > Cestoda > Diphyllobothriidea > Diphyllobothriidae > Ligula > Ligula intestinalis. The sequence goes on from JAYGXS010000003.1 coordinate 50,432,630, forward strand.
AAGTCACTGAGAGGTCACGTCTGTCTCAGTATAGGTGGTTACTGATTTTTAGCAAGCTCTGGGTGAGGGCGTGTTTCCAGTCGCCAACATCTGGGCCCGTCGTGAAACTGCAGCTAAGTTTGCGGGCGGATCGTATCTTCTGGGGGCCCCTGCTGCGCTGATATCATCTAAACTAATTAAGATAACCTACACAGGAAATAATAGTTTCTATAAAGAAGTAATTGCCCCATTCTTCGGAGTTTTGCAGTCACCTAATAAAGGTTCAATAATTAGGAACCCTGACAAATGGGTTCCTTGAGTGTCAGCCCAAGAACTCATGCAAACATTTATGCTAAGTTTTCTTGTTTATTAACAAATACAGGCCCGAATTTATTGAACACTTTTTTTACGTAAAGAAACGGATCTCCATAATGACAGCTTTGTAAAAGCTTACAGGTGGCTGAAGGCCCGCATTCGTTTTCTGGAAATTTTTTAATTCCATTTTAGGAAATAATATTTAACAGCTGCTTCAGTACAAATCGAAAAACTTCTTACACGTGACGTTTCTGAAAAGCGGTTGTCACGGTCTATGACTATAAGTCTTTACATTAGAGTTATTATGATTCATTAATCCTATCTCAAGCTGCAACCTTCTAGCTCACCACATTATTAGAAGTAAAATTTCAGCGAAGTGCCATCATCTTTTGTAAACACTTTACCAAATTTTTAATTGTATCGGTGTCCTGTGAAATCTTTACCAGGGTGTCTTTGTAACTTGATTGATAAAATTAACCATCACTTTTGATGAATTTGCACAACAGTACTGAACTCTAGCAGTGTGAGCGTGTTTAGACCGAAAATTCTGTATATGATTTTCATTTTCGAATCAAGCGAACACTATTTAAGAAGGGCAATTGCGAGATTAAAGGGAGAGTAAAGTGTCCCATCTTGATTTGTTTACTCTCCCAAATCATCATTCGTGCCTTAAACAAGCCAAACAAAGCTCCTTTTGGTTCACCACGGCACATAAGTCCTGCCAACGAATAATATGTTTTGGCTGCTTCTAACTTGGCTGGCTGATAAAGGCAAATCAAAAAGTTTGAACCCTTTATTTTTGGTATTTTGTAGTACACATACTGATAATATTTTTATAGAACATTAAACTTACTTATTCCAGATTCGGAAACTATGGACAAGCTGGTCGTCAACCCGAGTCCTCCGCGCGAATGCCGACAGTAGAACTACCACCATCACCGTGAGTCTATTCTCCTTGGAATTATGTTTAACATTCAGTGTGGGAGCAGGATAGAAGGCAAAATACTCATCCGAGTTTAGTCGACGTAAGCAAATAAAACACTGAATCGGTGTACCTTCGTAATGCTTTTCTGTCTTCAATTTGAGCTAGTTAGCTATATACTAATAAGCGCAGGATAATTTCTTTTTCAAGGACTGAAGTTTGAGCGAATGTATCACAGCGCCGTTGGTTTAGATTTGTTTTGACACAATTGTCGAATTCAAGAGCCTAACCTACAAAGCATAACAACAGGCATGCAGGAGGGTTCTACAATGAATACCGAACTCATTAATTTTAGCATAGCCTGCGTCATCGTTGTCGTGTTTGGAGACGCAAGTTCTTCCTGAGTTACTCCCGAAAAGAATCACTACTAGACTATTAGGAAAGGATTTCGAAATTCTTAAAAATTCTAATATTAAACAATGTCTCAAAAACTTTTAAATACGCCGCTTTAATTCTACCAAGGTATTAGTTAGTAGGTGTGTGCAAATACAGTGCAAGACCGGTTTGAAAAACGCAGTCTAAAAAACAGAATCTACCATCGAGGCAAAAGCTCCTTAGATGCCATGGTGAAAAGTATTCTATCAATATGCCATAAAACGACGTCCTGGTCATATTATTAAAAAATTCAGAAAATCAAATTCCTATACTCTATATGAGTAATGGGAGCCTTACGATTGTTCTTCTGTCTACAGAGATGTTTCACTTTTATTTCTGAAAATGATATGATTTACACTTTAGTATCTGCCGCCTGTAAAAATATTGTTATTTCCGGATTAAATGTGCCTAATAAAAAGGAATCAAGATCAACTTAGAGTTTGGAGACTTCCAACAGTCTTAGCGAGTTCAAGATAATGCAAATCGAATCAGTGGGGGCTTGCAGGGAATTATTTGATTATTCTGTTAAGTTAAAAATTCATTACGCGCGAAAACGCAGACTGAAGATAACAACACGTGTTATATTGGGATGCCTGTCTTTATTTCCAGCTAAGCGAGCCTTTTCCTCGTTAGACTCAATGGCTTATGTAGGGGTAACTGTTATGCCTTAAGTATATTATTTTGTGATTCGTCTAAACATGGACATTAACGTTAAAGGGCGGTAGTTTTAAATTTTAAAGGCTTTTACATGTCTCCATGGTTGTTGTGCGGACCAGCTGCTCAGGAATTGGCTTCCGTTTACCGATGCATACCCACCTAACAAGCTCCTTAGCTGTCAAATTATCTTTGACTGGAAAATACCAGTCTAAAAACCAAATGCTGCAATCGCTGAGGGTTTTGCTGTCATTTTTAAAGTCTGTCTGATGCAAGTTGAAAAGGGCACACCCCTTGTAGTCTGTACGATAAAAGGCGATATTTTAGATGTTGGGTATAATTCCAGCATCTTACTATTTTGTTGCAACTGATCTAATAGCGTTATGGCTCTCTTTTTCAAAACCGCAGATGGAGTCCATTGACACCGCTGCAGCCAACGTCGACGGCCAACGCCCCACAAGCATCTAGTAGTATGGCCTTCGCTGAAGAACCATTCACGGCAGACTCATTGGCGTAAGAATATATTTATCGCTGTGTTGTTTACGCCAACGTTTGATATGATACAACTTGCTAAGTGGCTTTGGCTTAACTCATCATTGATTTTTAATTTTGATATAGCCTGCTTGACTCTAGTTATTTCAGCTATCAGAACTGATAACAATTCAATTTTATGGGCTCTTCTGAAGTTTAGTCTCGTGAGTTCTTTTATATATTTAGATCCGAAAAAGAAAGAATGTGCAGCATTATCTTTTTAAAGATTGGTGTTTAGATTCCCAGAATTCATATGTTACATGAAAAAATTAGGAAGACAGAAATATTTTCACATGATTATTGAAAATATGTATCAAATTTTTGAAAAATCAAAACATGCTTATTTGCACGAAAGCCCTTTTTCGTTATTTATAATAATAATCAGTTATCTGATATCATGGCTAGCTTCACGAAAAATTGGAAATCTAAAAACATTTCTAACATATTCACACGGTGTGCAATAATTTGCAAAACTAGCGTTTTACACAGCTTGAGATAAAAACTTTCACTATCTTTTTCACTACTGCATTTTGCTTGCGGCCGATAGTGTTAAGTAGATAAAAATGAAACTGGTACTAGTCGTTGTGCGCCTAAGCTTTTAGGTAAACTCGAGTAAGACACCTTTGCTGCACGTTGTTGCAGTTAACGTTTAAGGAATATGAAACTGTTTTAACGAGGTCCTTTGCAAATTTATATATAAACCAATACCATACAAAATGAATAAGTTAGCTTTGCTCCTCCGCCTTTTTGTTCTGCTTCTCAATAAATGATAGTTACTTGGGTTTCCACAAATTACTTTCTGGTTATATAACCTAGGGTTCAATGTGTGGTGTAAAATTCAGTTTTAGGAGCAGTAACCTTCTCGGATGGAGATTTTCTATGTCAACTTCATGGCCGCAGTTCTTTGATCCTTCTCGGTAATCATGGTCACAGGGGTTTAAGTTATGCAACCTGCACTCAGCAGTCCCAATTTTTCACCTCATCTGTCTCATTGCCCTGCATCGCTGTGCACACTACAGTTTCATTTCATTTCAGTTCAGTTTATTTGAGGAAAACTTAAGTGTGTATCATTGAACTTCTTATTGGTGTTTATGCGTACTGCACCTCAGCTTATTGGTGATGCCAAATGACAGGAGCTTATGAGGTGGAGCAGAGGAAAAAAGGAGCAGCTAGTGAAAAAACTCATTGTGATTGTTAGGACAAAATCTGGCGCTCTTGGGAATGTAGTATGCTTAGTCAAAATAAGGAGGGGAATCATCAGCGAAGTATGGAAGATTCTATTCATTTGGAAACCTGAAAACCAGCATTCAACTACCTAATTGGGCTAGGATTTGTGTGAAAAGTATACTTTTTCGACTGATAAGCGTATTTGATTGACAGCAACTGCTGAGAAATATTTTGAGATACCTATGAGGAACTGGTTCTCGAAAACATGTGTGATAATTTTTGCATTTCCTTTGCCGTGCGTATCAGACATTTTCATTTCCGCTATTTTTTGCAATAACTCAAATCTTCCATTTATTTGGTTTTTGTTTCTAATTTAAGCATAATTTAAGTATTTCAGTGCAAGCAAACATAATACTCGAAATGAGCTAATATAATTAAACACAGCTAACAAAGATTGTCTTACGCGGTTCTGGCGAGGAATAGGAAGCATAGTTTAAATCTATGACAGGTTAAACATTTTGAACAACTGTAGCATTTCTGTGCAAAAAGTGATTAAAGGCCACTAGGATATGCAGCTGTGATATGTCCTGCTAGCCGATGCATTTGGTTGAGTCCTCGTATAGGTGGAAGATTATATAGTCTTAAGAAACAGGGTATTCCTTTAGTTTTAAATCACTAAATTCTTTGCATTAGTGTTAATTTAAAATTATTCGTGACAAGTATAGATTGACCGAGCTATTTGCTTAATCTGTAGATAACTGTTATCGGAAAATGTTTTCTTCCTACAGTTATGATTTTTTTCCTTTTCATACGGAAAAGTAACTTAGGATACTTAACTATTAGGCAGAATGCCTGTAGTAAGTTTAATTGGTTAGTTTACTTTAAGAATTTAGCTTAATGTAATGTATTATTTGAGGGTGTCAAAACTATTCCTGTGCCATCGCATTGCATATGGTCTATATAACCCATAGGTGTAATAGAGCATTAACTAAAGCTTGGAATAGAAACATTTCATTAAGTTTTATTCGCACAAAATGCAAGTGTAAATCGACAAATATCTTTCTGAAAATGTTTTGTCCAAAACTGTAGTAAAACATATTTGTGCGGTAGCATTCGCATTCAAGACTGCATTTTTAGTCTTATTTTTGTATTCACTGCTTATTATCAGTTTGCTGCCGTAGTACATTATTATATTACGAGTCATCTTTGGTGACTTTTCATAAAAACAATATATTTGGAGAATAATTCAGAAAATTGCAGTAAGTTGAAAGACTAGTCTGCTGGTTTGATGTGGTAGGAACGTCCACTAACTATCTCATTTTGTACAAATGTGAGTTTGTCTTAATTGAAAACTGCACCATAGGTTCTCGTGACCACTGAGATAGCGGCATTTAGACAAGAAGCAAAAGGATATATCCAGGTGGAATAAGCATTCATTGTTTAGCGTATTTTTTCCGATCGGATGCAGAAGAACACTTAGTGAGAATTCAGTTTCTTTGACTATTAAGAACTTTCTATGCTTAAGTTTGGTTTATCTCGGCAGAAATATTAAAAGTGACATTCTAATCACGTTTAGAAATCTGTCTTAACCGTACAATGGTCATTGAAATTTAAACACAAGATCAATTCTTACAGCAGAAATAACATTTTATCGACAGAAGACTACTTACTTATTATTGCTTTTACTTTGCGCTGTTTATTTTGCGTAATAATATCTGCCCATTTAACGTGCATTATACCTTTAAGGGATTTAATTTGAAATCATCAATTCAGTTTGTCTTACCTCTCGAACCAGAAAAATACTCTAATTCTTTAATTTTTGACAAAGGAATCATACTTACACCAACTCATTCCTCTTCGACATGGTGTCTGTGACGAATTCGGCTGCAAATCAGAGCGAGTATGCTGTCCCACAGCTGAAGCTTAGACTTTTGCATTTATCGTCATCTTTTTTGCCTAACACCGCGCTTTGCTTAGCTCCCTCGACTACTTGCAGCTAATAATTTTTACTATGCGTATTTCACAGTCTGTCTATCTTTTGACGCCTATGCGATGTTTCCCTCTTAAATAGCACCCTATTTGAATATGAAATTGGGTTTACCTCGAGGAACTCCATTATGGCTAATCACGTCTCCGAATGAGTCCTAAGGTTAACGCAAGCCAAATTAGTCCATTTTATGGAAGCAAGGTTGACAGCTGCTTGTAATCCATGCATATTTCGGGAATCATCTACTTAACTTCCCTGCTAACGAAAATAAAAGATTGGATCGTTATTAATAGTTGAGCATGCATATATATATCTGTTTAATTTATCCACGTAACTTATGAAACTTCTCTGGTGTCTCGAGCAGCCTGCCTACTGCATCTTATATTAAAGATGTCTGATCACAGATTGCGGGATATTTTTAATGATTCTTAGATAAAAATCGCCACCTTTTGTCATTTTTCTGCACCTTCAACATTTTCCAGCACAGTTAAAACGGTGATTTTGAATCTCCAAAGGGAGGCCGGCTCACTATCACCATCCAAGTGATTTAAGATAAGAACTAGTCAGTTTTCCCAGTCGATGCGATCGTTTTCCCCTAGTGACTTATCGTATGTACATAATTTCCATTCCTTGGAGCTAAATCACCAACGGCCGTTGTTCTCTTACTTATATCTAGTCATCGAGCCCTCTGGGGCTTTCTTTACGAGCTAGGCTTAAGGTTAATGTGACTAAGGCTATGGGATTTAGTTTGTCTTCTTTGGTTAATTCGCAAATTTGCAAAAGGCCAGTTTGCTGAATTCAGAAATTAGGTGAGTCGTTCATAGTAATTAAATGAGAAAAAGTGGCAGAATGGCAAGTGCAAAACGAAACTGCAGTCAACCAAGGCACTTTATAAAGAGTGATAATATACGGAGTATATTTTTGTTGTTAGTCTTTTTTCTCATCGGCCTGTGCGCTTCTACATTATTGGAGACCAAATCTCAGGTATATGCGCAAACTCTGTAGAGAAGGACTAAAGTCCGTATGCATATGAAGTTTTAGTTATAAATATACGGGGAGAGGAGATGGTGTTAGAAATTTGGGATACTGAAAACCTACGCTCTAGATAACATTTGCAAACTAAAGGCCTACTTCGAACTTGTTAAGACATTATTTACAAAAGGGTGCAAAGCACTTCATTAATGGGATTTACAATGGGAAAAAGGACAAACGCTCTAGTTCGATAATCTAAAATCCAAGTGGTCAATCCGCCTGATGACCGGTTCGTGTAACCTGCTCGAAGACCTTCTTTCTTTTGAAATAGTAAATATTTAAAAACCACAATAAACAATCTTCAGGCAAACTTACTGTAGTTTTTGCTGGTTTCCTGTATACTAAACCGCGAGTCCAAATCCTAGCCGATTTGAACATTTCAGGAAATAAAGTAGAAGAATATTTTAAGGTGTACGTTCATTCAGGCTCTCTAATTCTAGCTCAATACCTTTAATTCTAAAAAATTGCAGAGGCGAAGCCATCTTAAGGGGTGCCCCCACCACACGCATAAGTTCGTGTGGTTTATTTTGTGTCCGCCCTGTTCATCTTACGTGCCTAAAAGCGTCTCGAAAGACGCTTCTTGTTTGCACTGGTAGGGTCTAGCAGTCCCAGAAATGTTAGACTGACCAGAGCTTCCTTTCCCCGTTGTTATCCTGGTTCCTACACATCAAAAAACAAAGATGTCTTCAAAATACAGAAGCACTTTTATCAACTTTAATACCTTGCACACTGGCTCATGATGTTTGTATACCTCTCCTACCACACAGTTAACAGTTATAGGAGCACAAAACAGTGACCTTTGCGTAAGCAAAGTGAAAATAAACATGGAATGTCGTAGTTGCGTTTCTGGTCCCCTGTGCCGCTACAACCTTTCGTGGAAAGGAAACAAAAATGGGAAGAACGTTCGTGAGAAATCGTGATGTCTAGCTTTTTTCTCGGCATGTGCGTCTACTGTGAAGGTCAAATGCCAACATAGTTTTCAAGACTACTTTTACAGTTTCTGTTAACGGAGATAAGGCTAGTCTCAAGTTTAGGGGCGCAATTCCATAAGATTCACCAATTCGTATTCCGCACTCACCCTTCGCCACAGAGCATAACTGATGCATACGCTAGGATTGCCCCAACAATTAATTTACGATGAACCAATAGGAGTCCTTAAATCCACACAGCTGGCATAGGACATCAAAGGTAGACATCAAGTGAGCACCAGAAAATTCTGTGAGGCTGCACTGAAAAATGCCGATGTGTCAATTCCTTGCCAATCCTTCTTTTTTAAAGCAATTACCTTAATGGCACTCACATATGTATCTGGAGAGGTGCAGCCTTAGGTGGCATAGAGCTAGCAACTGGTACGTTCCTCCCAGAATCGATCACACGTTTCAGCTCGTCAAATGATAATCTTGATTTTGTTGCTTATATATGTTCGTCTTATTAGTATGGACTTGCACACATGCTTCGAGGTTTTATTGCTTGGAAGACTTTAAACGTTGACGTCTATGTCTGCCTTCGTAAGTGAACGCCTCACCGTTTTGCTTCCTTTATTGCAATGGTATGATATAATAAAGAAAAGAAAGCTGTTCAATATTCACATCACATTTTTTTAAAAATTCGTGATCTCTCATAGAGAGACCAAGCAACCTCTTGCTACAACGATGATGCCATCACTACCTCCTCGCGTTCAGGCAGATCTCGGTGGCCCTCCGATGAATTTGCGGTATTCATTGTTTGAATTTACTTCAATATTTATGCTTCAGTTTACATATATTTTCATCTTGAGGCAAATACTTGAATATAGTAGTTGTTGTTCAAATTACAGCTCAAATGATCAACAGTCGATTTTCTATCTCATGGAACGTCACATAATATGCCAAACGGTGTTTTTAAGTCGGAAAAAATTACTTGAATAGGACTGTTTTCTTAATTTCCATACAGCATCAGCCCATGATATTTTGTTCACTTTAGGAAACCGGCTTTAAAAACGTTTCTTTTCAACCACTTTAAAGTTAAGATCCGTATAAAAAACAATCACTTTGATAGTATGATTTTCATTATTTATATTTATTTATTTTTATTTATTTGTATATAACGAAACCATCGATCTCGGTTTTATAACCTGCTTGCAATTGTCGGATAGTTTTAAAGCTTACCTACATTTCGGAGATTCTAAAATTCTATGTTTATACATTCTGTCTAAAAAAAGTCTACATGTTCCTACATCATGAGGAAGATATCGCTTACTGCTCAAAATATTTGACATTTTATGCCGAACATATTGTATGTTTAATAAGCAGCATTAATAAGCCGACAAATAAGATGTAATTAGGATCTTTTCACAGCAACAAGAGAGCCTTTTTCCAAGTATAAAATTTTATCAACACGTTCATTTCTATTAAATGATAAGGAAAAGAAATGTTTGTGTACCTTTGCGAAATAAAGTCTACTTAAATTCATAAGGGCACCTAAGATCAATGAGAAGCTTTCATACTACGTCTGTGGTCGTTTTTTCCAGTGTTCATTTAGTTACTGGCAGGAAGGAAGCTCTTTAAGCATCCGGTGTCTGACCGTGTTTGAAATATTTGGTATTAGATTCCACGATAACTACTGCTGCAACCCTATCTAAGTAAATGTCTTTGCATCATAGGCATATTTTTAGGTTTAAGCGAATTTTTTAAGGTATTGCCAATCGTTGCAGTGATTATAGGTCTTGTATAGCAAAATTTTTCTTTTCGTCTCCTAGTCAATCAGGATCGTATAATTTTTTTTTGTCAGGCCAGTAGAATTAACGTACTAGCGCAATACTAATGCCCTCTCGGGCTCAAATAAATGATATTGTAACAAACCTTGAAACGCTGGTGTAGTGTATATGTAAAATTGCTAGTTTTTCTTGATGCTGACAGGAGCTACGCTCTGCTGCCCAGACCGCTCTCATGATTACGCCCATAAGTCAGCTGTCTCAAGTATCTGTTAGCTTGCTATATTTGACCCGAATGCCGTATGAGGTGTATATTGGTGGATTTTGAGTCAAATAAATCCCGGGCAAATGGGCTATGCAGTCGAATGTATTTCAAAGGGCGATAAACTGCATGACTAGCTAAACAATCAGTGCACGTTTTTGTACGGGTCAGAGTTATGGGGATGATAATTTGATAAAGAGCAATCAGAACACGTTTAAACCATGGGTGGCAACTGAGGTAGGTGAGAATAACCGCAAGTTAGAAGAAAGGTGTCCTGCGAAGTTTGTTTGTAATACTGGGTAAGATTGGGGGCCTTGGGTACATGGAGCTGTGTGCTGTTGAGAACCTTTAATTATATTAACAAAGAGTAGTTGTCAGTGACCCCTTGCGCGTTAGTTGAATCAGCAACGAGAGGAAACAGCTGATGAGCACTTTCGAAATTAATGGATTCAATAAATTCTGCTGTTTACGCAATCATCAAAATTGCACCAGGGAGAAGATACTTTTCATAATCCGGCAAAACGGGGGGGAGGTGCATGCAAGATGATGATATTGCCAGAAAGAAGAGCATTCTGGTTGCAAGATTGGCATTGGAATGAAAATGGATTTTGGTAATATTTATATTATTTTAAAATACATGGCATTACAACAGTGAAGATTGTGACTATACTTAAAAATATACGGATATAATCAGGTGCATGTTTTCAAGACGGTGATTGGGAGGGTGAAGGAAGCGGACCAATGCTTACTTTAAGCAATTGAGTGAGAACAAAGGACAGTCATGCTTTGAGCGGTACCGAAAGGGCAATATCGGCATTACTTTGGGGAAGGAGGCTAGTCAAGCGTATAGTCGAACAAGCATTCATATTTGATCATTTCCCAAATTAAGTCAGGTGTTCAGTGCACACATTAGAAAAAGAGCATGAGCCTGCAGGGAAATAATAATGAAAACCAACCCAACGACTTTTTTATGCTTGCTCCTTCTTTGTGAGGTTTAAGCTGACCAGGATCGAGAGCTGGAAAGAAATCGATAAAATTTATTTTCATATTAAAACTGACCAATCAATTAATTCTGCTATCTGCGTCATCTGTGCAGCATGAACCATAAGTTTCGGGCGACAGCCTGTTGACCGAAATAAGTTTGGCTGGAGAAGACCTGAAAAATCCAAATCAGTTGTTATCTTGAATAACCCTTTTTTGTCGATTTATCAATGTTAGTCTGTGGCCTCTGCATGGTTTCTACTAAAAACGTTGGCCTCATTAAAAATTTCAGAAACGATATATTTCGGTACGAAGACCAGGAAGTATAAGGAGTTTACAAAATATATTCACTGTTTGCATGCACATCTGCAGATGTCTAATTATGCATTGCCGTTTATCATATTATGGAGCCATTTCATGGACTATTATCATCGCTAGAATACCTTTTTGCTTATATCGGACTGCCCATTTGTCTGGATCTCGTACAGAGGATAACCATCCTGGGTCTCAACTGAAGAAGACTGGATCTTTTTAATGTGTCTGAAGAACAAAGATGAAAAGCAATGTATAGTTTATACTAATCTTTTCTCTACAATCGTCGGTTTCTGCGCTCACATCTGGACCGCAATTATTATGCAGATAAACATGGCAGAAAAAAAACGTTAAGCGTAGGTGGCCTCGTAGTTTTCTTTACTGTCGTACAAAGGTGTCGTCTACGAATTGTACTTACTTTTCGATGTGCATTTTTGTGATGAACTTAAATGAAAAGTTCGATCGAAGCTGTGACGCTGCAATTGATTGCCAACGAAGGAAAGTAAACAGTTAGAATTTAGATAATGCTGGATACGATTTTAAGTAACTCAAATTTACTTTGCCTTATTTCATGTACATTTAATATCAATCATCGACGTTAACAGAATATACTTTGAAATTCATTGCAAATTTAATCACAGCAATTTTCCTTGAAAATCCGCGTTGAAGAAAACATGAGCAATTTAATTGATTTGTCCCAACTGTGAAAACTCGGCACTCTCAGTAAACGTCAAACTCACGCAAATAAGGGAAGGCTTGGGTACAGCCAATGCGCTAACTGAGTGACCTACGAGCTCATCACTGGAAACTGTGAGTTTAATTACGCTTGGATCAATGTACCCGCCCAGCCTACTGCAGCGTATTAAGTTCACGAATTCTGATACGGTAGGTTGATCGCCCAAACAGGATATGCTAAGCAATCAATCAAGGATCCACCAGATGACGAACAGGGACATTGAATTAGTAGGAAGTTTGACTCACGGTTCCCGGTGAGGACCTCGTAACTCCGTTGGGTAGAGTTTTGCATGTACTAAAGCCTTCTTTTTGCTGGCGTGGGTTCGGGTTGCACCGAGACCACCGTGTTTTTCACAACTACTTCAAATAAATTTTTTTTCAAAGCTGCCCAACCCCTCATAGTAAAACGTAAATCATTAAATTATACTGGCAATTGTTTTGTAATCTACGTGTTGCAATATCCCTTTGTCGACTTTTCAGGGAATTCGGAATGAGTCCTATGGAGCCTGAAGGGCAACCCTCGCTGTAAGTTTGAAAATATTTTAAAGTTTTAATCCAATAACTCAGTTCCTTCGATCTTAAACAGAAATTTTATCTTAAGGAATAAACTTACGTTTGCTTCATGACACGCTTCAGTGAGACGCATGCGGTGGTTCTAGGATTCAGTTAACAAGTAGGATATCCGACTGCTAAAACAAGAAGTTTACCTGTTTGACCTTGAATACTCACCTTAAGGCTATATAAGCAGGAACAGGTACAAATAATAAAAACGGATCACAGGGTTCCGTTTAAGCATACGCCTCCCCTGCTTAACATCTCCGGCAATCATCGCGAATTGTTGCGCTTTGTGCATTGATAGCTTAGCGGTCCACGTTCCTGTGGTTAGTTGCCAAAATTTACTGTCTGGTGTTGGCTATAATTATGAGGCTTATTCTGCAATTTCTGATTAATATCCAAAGGTCATCAGGACAGACCTCCAGACGTGCATGTACGAACATGCCAAGGAGGAATGACGACAGCATTCAGGTCGGGGATTATTTCTCAGCACCGACCTACATATACAAGTTCAGTGACCGCCTGAACTGCAAGCTGTCTGGCTCAGTGGCCTTCAGTCTGCAGTATGCTGGCATATACACTGACCTCCATCGTCACTAAGCCTTCGAATTGACAGATGACAGGGGCACGATGGGAGAGCACTGACACAGATAGCTTTCAGTGACCCTCGACGAATCAAATAGATTAGCCTGAATCAAGACAGTAATCAATCATGGGGTAGGGATTTCTTTGCGGCAAATTAATCTTGCAGAAATAATCGCACTGAGTGTGACCCCCCCAATGGATGCAGAAACTGTTAGAAGGGATAGGCCCATGGCTGCATGGTAAAATTGCGCCCTCCAACTCCTGCCCCTTTTATGCGCCACTTTATTCAAATTGTGGCTGTCCATGCTGGCGATTTAGAGTTAAACTCCAAAATGTCATACGAATATTGTTGACACTACCGTCTCTTGTTGTGAAAATTACTGCCTCTTCTTAAAGTGCATTTAGTCTCAGATTTATGTGAACACTTATGGTTTTCATTGACTGTGATGATGTTGGAGTTTAGCCAGTCTCTGCTGTAGTCTGAATACTATGGATGAATATTACAATATGACCAAATCAGGAATAAGACGGAAGTGGTCATCAAGTAAACAAAAAGTAAACAAACTTCCATCTTGGGAGGTGGGCTCTGTACGGCGTCTCAAGGTTTTTAAGGGTATCGCCTTTGCTGAAGTTCTGCAGCCTATATATCTATATATGCATATACATGCATTGATACATGATCGGGTCGCGTTCATCGATCAGACTACCTGACGAGTATGTTAGCGATTCGTGAGTGCGGCCGTATCGTTTTTGATATTATCGATCCCAAATGAACGCATAAGGGACCCCGTACTCACGTTTCAAGCATCAGGCTCATTGAAGAAGGATCTCGGGTTTAATGACACCTGCTAAACACCTACGGTTCGGTAAAGTTGAATGTTGAGGACTTATAAATTCAAAATGAACCTACCAGTGTTCCTTTCATTCTTCGCTGCTCCCTTACTCTACTGATAGTCTAAGCCCACAGGACAGGGAGTTTCTCTACTCGCAAAGTAGGTTTTAGCTAAACAACTAGCGGCCTGTCCGTATTGTCTTTTCTCTCTTTGTGAACACACATGTAGACCTACAGATATTATCAGTATTTAAGGATGTAGATGGTGATTGAATAAGTTTTCGCCATAAACTGCATTTTCTTCAGAAGGTTTATGGGTTTTTTTAGTCAATATATTTTTTTGCACGGTCGGCAGCCTGCAGGTGCCGAGATTGATAGATGGTTTTACCACTGATTGGAGTTTTTAGACCTTAAATGTAAAGTATTTATCCGTTGTAGTGTTTTTTATTTTATTTTCTGGTGTTTTAAAATTTTGAGCTTAAAACAAGAGAAATTCTGCACAACTGTGTTAAAATTTATCGAATTTTAGATTCTGATATTCCGATTTACTTGATTAGGGCGGGAGGCTGTTGCCCTTTAATTCATATACCATATTTTCTGCAACGGGGAATACCGGTAGAGACCAGAAAGACAGTAATTGTCATTTGTGGCTAATGCACCATCAGCAGCCAGCCTATCAGAACTGCAGGTTTTGTGGGACTCGAGGTTAGCACCAACGTTCGTTGGCCATGGAGCGTTATTAGTCAAACGCTCTTCATTCATTAACGGGCCTAGGGGTTATAGAGGTCTCCACGTGTATGTCCCATTATTTTTTTAACGATAATACATGCCTGTGTAGGCCACGGACCAGGGAACCCACCACAATGAATACTCTGCCTACGTCACGGCCTTTAAACATTGCTGGAACAGCCTCCATCACGTCGAGGTGAGTGCCCTAGCCTGAATCTAGCATGAATACAAATTTACAACTAAGAAAAGCAATGATAAAACTTGTCGTTTTTACTTCAAATTACTATTAAAATACACGTCGGAATGCCAAAGTTCCTGCAGTATGGTGATATATGATACACCCACTTTACCTTGTAGCATTTTTTCCGGTAAAAAATTAAAGCAAGCAAATTATTCGGGATTTATTTTATCCAACACATTACGCGACTGCTTCTCGGCTGCTTCCAGTAACTGCATAAAATAAAAAATGAATGATACAATACACCAAATTCGAATTTCTACAGAATAAAAAAAGTAAAAAAGGAAGGTCTCGGTTCAATGTCATAGAGGTTAATCAATATAAATACTAACTTAAACCGTAATTTAAGTCGTATAAATGGTAGTGGGCAAACTTAAAAACAAACGAAATCAGAAATGTACGTAAATAAACCGTGACTTTACTGTTTCGCATTGGCATCTGCGATATGAATTCAAATTTTGTGACATTACCTCACTCTTTATTGATGACATGCAGCGACAAAATGCATCTGATGAGCAGTCACACAATATATTTTGGATGCGATAAATCCTGCACGGTTTGCTTACTTTGAATGCGTTCTTTGTTCATTGAGGTAGTCAGTACGTTATTTAAAATATTAAATATAGTAAAAAATATCTTTATTACTGGGCCTGATATTCATCTGGTGAATTACATATAGATGGCTAAGGATAAGCGTTATTCTAGGTCAGATTACTATAAAATGCTTGGTGGATTCGATGTGTTGCAAAATATTGGGTGAATACTTCAGACAAAATGCGAAAATGGCAAGTGCCTTTGACGAGACCAAGTAGTTCAGATAAATTGAGCGCACTATTCTTGTGCCCGCATAGTCGTTTATCATTCTCTTCACTCGTGTGCACATCATATATTTCGAAGATAACTCTTTATGAATAGTCTTAAAATTTCAAACTTGAGAAAATGCGATACCCTATAAGAAAGCACTCAGGTCCGCTCTAGAGAAATTGACAGACATGAAGCCAAATTAAGCTATATGAGGTTAATGTTTAAAAAATCTCCTTTTCCTATGCATTAAATTCCCTGTAATAAGCAAATTACAAAAAAACACATTATTTTAAGCTCGTTATTACATACGCTTACTTATTTTCCACTCGACTCTTAATTTATTAGTCGTACTTGCTCGCCAACGGCGGAATCTACCAGATTCTTCCAGCAAGTTGAAGAAAAAGCGTAAGTCTTTGCATGAGCTGAAGGATGTTACCTACTCTTTTCTTGAGGTTTTAATGATCTTATTTGCTATTTCTAAAAGGATTTTGAAACCGGTTTTCAATATCCTCAGAATAACCATATTTAAGTAAATTCTTGTCCAAAGCATTAATTTTTTAGGGGTTTTAACACAGTTCCATCCATAACCGGTCTATATAAGCACCGTTTCCTCCCACTGAACTAGTTTTTCGAAGATGTGCATGACAATAAATGTTATAAATGCTTGATACAATAAGGGCCGAACACATCCGTGTTCTTGTAAAGTTTACTGTGGTTAATATAAAGTGCTGCAGATGATTGAACTTACACCAGACTAAGGTTGAGTAAAATTTCAAAGGATTATAAATGTGTCGTTTTCTTTGAGTTTAAATATTTCTTTTTAAGGTAAAATAAATGTGTGAAACTGCATTAATTTTGCAATCATACGGCGTGTGTAATTTGATAGTGAAATTGCTTGTCTATGCTCAAATATGATTATGTTCGGCCTTCTGAAAAAATGGATATTTGCCTGTTATGTCTATCTACGAATTGGAGTTGTACTTTATTGACCATTAATTCAAACTCTCTGTAAACCTTATAGAATGCATCCGTCGCAGCCACAGAGGTGAAATTTGCAGAGTGATTTGCTTGCTGGGCTAATATCTATTTTTTGTGAAATTTAAACTTTATTGTTGAATTTGTCTAACACGTTCACTACATCCACTATCTGGCAATGGTTTTCTCGCCCTCATTGACAAGTTAGGCAATTATAAACGTTAAACGCTGATGAGGCGTGAATTAGTTAAACCAACTTGCATCATTGAAGTGAAGATAACATAAAGAAGAGGTGGAATTTGCACAAATTAAACACGCCTTCTGAAAGCTTGTGAGATAGAAGGAAATAAGGTAGCCCGATTGTGAGTGTTTCCCATAACGACATGCTCTTAGCAATCGTTGGCCCCTTATTTAAAGCAGATAAATATATTTCTTTGAAACAAATAAAACTAAATGCCAATTTCAGAAGTTCATATCGATGCATCAGAAGCATTTTTATTTGAAATAAGTATTCAGAGATGTTTGTGTCTGATTACGCCGTCAAATATCTTTGCCTGAGTCTACGATGCATATTTTTTAGCATTGTATGAACTATAACACGCCACTTCAATGGATATTTATGACCCCTCCTGCCAGTGATCAGAGTTGATCAAATAAACATGAAAAATATGAACGATAACAAGCCCTCTGATTGAAATATCTCCCTTAAGAGATAGACTCAGGATTTCGCCTTTGAAGGAAGCTTGCAAAAATAGCGATACTCCTTCCAATATTGTCATGCTTGAACCGTAGTGGGTGACATTGTTGAGGGTACTTTATTTTAATCTTTATCTCTGCATACGAAACAATGTCCAGACTTTCTATTTGATCACTGTAAGTTTTCTTTGAATTTGAATTTTATAACTGGGCGTAACAGTAACATGCACGTGTTACACCTGTTTATTTGTTCAATTTAAGGACATTTTTTGGTAGCGATCCACAGAGGGGACACCTTAGGGTCGGTATTGATAATAAATGTTTAGTAGGCGGAATTTCCAGCTATCCAAAATGTTTTCATTATGTTAACAAACAAGAGCTGTTGTAATATTTTAATGAGTCTATAAGCATCCTTTGCTACCTAATAAGATGAACTCCTGTAAGAGTTCGAAAGCTCAGGACAATAAACAAATTGATCCGGTGCTCGAAAAGTCTTCTGCCTTATCCATACCTGGAACGCGAACCTTTTCATTCATTTGGTTAATTTTGTTCTTTGATCATGCTTTTACAAAAATTTATTTCAGTAAAGCGGCAAAGCTGTCTTATAGGGCCACCTACCTATCTTTTTTCCTCGCCCAACTGTGTTACGGAATTGGTGCTTAGGCATTCAATCCTTGGATAACATGTGGGAATGAATCTATAATCGTGTTGAAAGCGATTAAAGAAAATTAAATCAAAGCCACTTATATTTGTTTGATTGCGCTAAATATAATTAAATCCATCGACATAAACCACTGTTGCGCAGGTAACTGATGTCCATTGGTAGATATTCGACCTAATATTTGCGGAATTTAACGAAAATCACATTTTCTAATTCACAGTCATTCACAGCCCTCAGTAACTTCATAGCAGCATACAAAAAACAATTTTAGCCTCGCGTAATAATCCTCCCCAGTAAGATGAATAAACAATTCAATTTGCTGTCCATTTAAACACTTTGAAATCACTTAAGAGAATTTATAGTTTGTGCAATTATTTGTTTTGCCATATACTCACACTCTAAACACACATATACCTTTAAGTTTTGAAATCATTTTTCGCACAACGTGAATCACAAAAGAGAAGATACACAATGAATTTGTACAGAAAAATCGATATCAACACAAGGTCATAAGGAGTGGCCAAGTGGCTAATCAATAACATGAGAAGTTCAAAAGCTATGGTCAGCAAAAATAACAGGGAAAAAAACACCTGAAGTAACAACTTAGGAGAAAACTGTATAAACAGGGAGCCAATGTTACCAAGGCAAAGTAAGGTTCACTACATGCTCCAACTGATTACATAGGTCGAGTTTGACCCGCCGTATGTAGGCTGCCTCCAGGTAGCGTAAAGTGCGAGTTGTTCGTGCTCGAACAAGTACTCGGAAGGACGTTTGGGGGTCAACAGAATGGCCCGAGTCTAACAGATGTTCAGTAATTGAGGATCGCGGAATTCTGTTTTCCTGTTTCATTAGCCAGCTAGGTAAATGTTCCTTAGCTCTGGTGGCCAATTGCCTCTGCGTTCGCCCTAAGTTGTTACTTCAGGTGTTTTTTCCCTGTTATTTTTGCTGACCATAGCTTTTGAACTTCTCATGTTATTGATTAGCCACTTGGCCACTCCTTATGACCTTGTGTTGATATAGATTTTTCTGTACGAATTCATTGTGTATCTTCTCTTTTGTGATTCACGTTAAGTAATGAGAGGCGGCAACTGACGAGCTCTCTCGAAATGATATGGATCCAATAAATCATTTTTCTGCTATTGCCATATTTAAATTTGCACCAGGGAAACGTTGCTTTAAATTTTTCGCACAAGCACACTAACTACCTTTCCAGTCGGACTGTCGGTAGTATAAAAAGTACTGGCTACTGACAAGATAAAAGGTAGACTTTTTGACGCCAATTTAACTGTTTCCTTCAATGTCTAACAGACGACAAATGGCCAACGAGCCTCCACTACCAGCGGAACCAACAAGGAACTTTTCTGCGGACGCAGACGAAAATCCACGAAGCACCTTAGTGTAAGTGTTGATCATAAACTTCCTTTCCTCTAAAGATTTCAGTTTTGTTTTGATTCTAGTCATGCCTAGCCTAAAGCCATTATGACTTCCGAGAAGTTAAAGAAGCTTACATTTTGTAGGACCAATTATGCCTTCGAGGAAAGTGAATCCAGCGTCAGGAACAGGGCTGCTGTTATTGACGCAGAGAGCATTTCTAGTACTGGGTAGGTTTGTTCTCATTTTTCGTAAACTACTGATGGCATTTTGTTACGCTGAATTTTGAAATCATGTTAGAATTTTTGTTTCATTGAGCAAGAAGTCCTAACAAAGTGTATTTCGGCATTGACATCGGTCTCTTAAGCTTATTTCCGATTCTACTCTACTTATTCGTTTTTTTCCACTGCACCGGATGTGCTTTAGGTTCGCTGTTATCTAAAATGTAGGTATAATGTAGAATTTCGCATGAGATTATGCTTCACAGAAAGCTTGCCACGCGTCTTTTTAGGGATTTTGGACAATGAAACTTCATACAAAATACATAAATCATTTTCCCTTGTTATGTATTTTGCCTTAAAAACCAAGTAATCGCAAGAATATATGTGTTTACCCAATTCAAAACAACGGTGAACCCCATTGACTGACTTGGAATTAAAAAGCTGACGTTATCTTACGTGAAATGTCGGTGGGAGTATAAACTAACATGATATATTGCATCTGTGCAAAAAACCTTAAACCATGTAGCTATTAAAACAATATTCTGTCTGATATACTGTAGTTCAGTATTACATACGGATGCATTTAGCTTTAGTGCAGCAATTTAACGAAATTGTATTGCCGTAGAAAATGGTGATTGTAATACCTAGCTTTAATCTATTTCCTAACTAAACACAATCCAGGAAGGTACTAGGTTTGGAGATACTAGTCTGTGATCACGCGGCAATGTGATCCAAGATTTCTGCTAAACACTAGCCGGTTTGTCTGCAGATTGGCATAGAATCCGTATTGGGGCGCCCAATGGCAATGAGAGTGGCTCTAATGATTTTCTTGGTCTACAGGTCTCCTCTGTTAAACAGTAGGGGTTGTTGCAGTTTATTCGACGATAAGCGTCCTTTAACAACCAAAAAGAGTTGCTCTTAAAGATTTCCTGGTTTTTCTGTTCGCTTCAAAACATTTTTCGCCGATGGTTTCGTTCATTAAGACAATTGCAAGCGGCTTTAATTTATTTCCTGCTGAGTATTTATCACGCAATAAGCACGAATTGACCACGGATCTTGCAATACACATGGACTTGGGGTCTTTTGCCACTGAGCAACCCTTCGATGATTCCCTACCCACAATTTTTTTTCCTTGCCAAGCAACATTAGCATTAGGCCACAACACACAAAATCTCAGATATTTTGCTCTTATTTGCTTTCTTGCATGAGAATGATGATTTCCGAAAGCGCAGCACTTTATAAGCTTATGCTAAGATGCTAGATTTTATTTTCGTATTCGGATGCATTTTGTATGACCAAGTATCTTAATACACGCTCGTTAGATACGTATACTACTATATAACTGCTGAGGGTTTATCCTTTCAGTAGGCAAGAGGAAAGCATTGACAATATGCCGTCAGGAAGACTGCCAATTCGCAGAGAACAAATGGAAATTGAAATGAGCTCTCCAGAGACGCCAGTAGAGCGAGAACATCGGCCAAAAGAGCAAATAATAATAGCCAGGTAGACTGTCCTACTACTGTTGTGCCTTACTTTTACGGTGCTTAATCTCGTGTCACATGTGTACGGTTTTGTGTACGCCTGAACGTTTGCCTAATTAATTTGTCTTTTTTGTGCTCAAGAGGCCTACTTACCGTGCTGATTTGATTATATAACCTGAATAGGCCTCGGCTTACGCCTCACACCAGTCGCGTTCTCTGACGCCTAGTTAATTACCACTGGCAGAGACTGCGTCATCCGTTTCACTACGGGGTGCTCGTTGGTGTGCTGAGCTGTTTCTGTGGGTGAACTGGAAACCGCCACCAGCTGTTGGTGCCAATGTGTGCGTTGGTTTATGACTTGATGAGTGCCAGCATTCACGCCAGCTGGCTACTGTTCAGCCAATAGAAACCGTAAAACGTAATCTTATAAGGAGGAGCGCTTAACTAGACGTCATGGTAATTCTGTTTAAACTTGGCATAATCCGTAGGGGCAGAAACGTTAGCAGTCTGACGACCGGTAAGTTGAACGATTGATTTTATTGCCTTAAAATCTCGAGACTGCGGTGCCTTACGTATTAGATAAATTAATCCAAAAATGTTTTGCTCAATTTAATAGCTTTCATGCGGGTGATACTGAGGCCGTTTTCGTTAAAATGCAGGACTAATACTCTGATATTAATGAAGGATATAGGAAGAGGGACTGTTTCTTAAAGTCTCTTTCCTTTTGTTTCAAATTAGAGTGTAGTGCATGATGAGGGTAACTTAAGTAGACAAATTGCAAAAAATGGATTCAAAACTAAAGTTTCCTTAGCTACATGTCCGTGTATAAACGTTTTTAAAATTCCCATTAAGCAAATGTGTCACGCATCCACTCGACATCTGACAATATTTAACTCCAATCGGGTAGAAAATAGTTTGTCTACCTGGTCCTAGACCTTATTAATGTAAGTCAAATAAATCGTGCAGGTACCTCTGCTGATTATATATTAGAATTCATCAATAAAATTTAATGGGAGTAAATAAAGAGAATTTTATTTTTATCTTCCATGCGTGCCAATTTTTATATTTTTCAGAAGGACGGCCATAACTAGCTATGGAGTCCGTGCTAAGATAATTAAAAAGTGTGGGTCTATTGGCCTAACCACTAGCAGAATATTTAAAACTGTGATTTTATAAAGAGAGAATCAGTTTAAAAGGAATGGATGGTAGGCTAAGATCTGTGATCCAAGAAAAACAGTCCTTATCATCGATACCATATTAACAATTTCCAACTTTACTATACAAACATTTTGAGAATGTCGTTAAATTCAATGTCAAGCTGTCCGTGATGGATACTAGGCCACGCTGACTCCACAACACCTTCAAATTACTTGCAATCAGTGCGTTCAAATACACTGACTTAAATTGTTCTCCATGATAATTAATGCGCTCCTAATATGTAAAGCGATAAAAAAATAAAAGCATAACTTATTTATCGTCCAATACAAAAATCTAGTTTTTAAATTAACTTTACCAAAATGTGCGTTTTCGGTCTGTTTCAGTTGTTTTCCGGATGCTAGTTTCTCTATGCATAAATATCCAAACGGAACGTCGATTGGCGTCTGTGTTAAAGGCTTTCTAAAATAAAAATTATACTGTACATAACCGTCGTCTAAGCTGCTTCAAGGTTTCGCTATTACCTTAAGCATACACTATCCTTAATTTGATAATAACTGGTAAAATATAAGGACGCCTTAATTTGTGGCAGCAAGTATATTAAAAGCCGTATTTACTTTTCTCTGCCAATAAAAGTACACGAAGAACCGCTTTAAGTTTTAAACTGATAACATTTTCCTGCTGTTTGGAGCGACTATCGTTCAACTGAAAATTGAACGATTTGGTCCACCAAAAGACCATGGATTACAGTCGCACACTTTTACTAGTATTTGGGCTGCATCAATACTGCTGGTGTAAGCAGTTGTTTAATGAACTCAGTAGCTTTTATCCGGTAAATATAAAAAATAGAATGTTTGAATTCTGTGAATATCACTTCAGGAATTTTTTTCGGACAGAGAAGATTTTCTTCTGCATTACTGATTATTGTTTACGTAACTATTGAATGAATGAGCTGACAGGGGAACCAGATACTCGTGAGTATTCAGGAGCCTAAGCATGGTATGACGCAGATTCCAAGTCTGAATACGGTGTACATGTGTTACCAGTAACCAACCACTAAACGAGACCTTTTACTGTTGCACTTCAGTGCACATATCCCATTGAATGACAATGATTTTAGACGTTTGTCTGAATGAGAATGCGATTGATTGGAATACTTTAATGAGGTTTATATGACAATTTGGCGATACAAGACTACTTTTCTCTATATCCAAAGACATTTTATTTATAATTGAGGAGGAGATATCAAATGTAGGGAACTACACATTTCGTGATTGTCGGTTCGGATGCATACACACTATTTTCAATTTCAGTTATTTTAGCGGTGATGCAGCTGGCAATATATTTTTTACCCAAATTTCCGTCCCTTTACATGTAGGAGCTTGTACAATGTAAATTAACTTTTATGTACAATTATAGATCCAGTGAAAAAGAGTCATTTGCAATGAGCCGAAATGAATTTCAGCGAAATCGAAGCCAAAGTAAACATAAAAATGGGTGAGTAATGTTACAATTACTGTGCATTTTCCGTCATGGCATTGTAATACAGTTGGTATGGAGATCACCTTCTTACAGTCAGGATCGTAGGCGGACGGATTATGCACTGATATTTTGCCCAAACAATGGTATAAAGTGGCAGTATTGAGTGAACTTTGAATCAACGTTTTGCCCTGTTTAGCTGACTTTACATTACCAGTGCAGATTACATAACCTACTGTGAATTTGTATTTTCTTGCAGCCATCCATCAAGACAAGATAGTTACACGTGGGAGCAGAACAACGAAACTATTCGCATGGTGTCGGGAACCTCGCCAATTTCTGTGTAAGCGCTGATTTGTATTTCGCAGCCGAAATTATCATAGATGCGCCTACCGCTTCACTTATGCTCCCTGTATGCCTTTGCATCTGAAGCATGCCCAATGAAAAGCACACGAGGCTGTGAAGTTACCGTTATCGTTTATTTCATCGTTGTTGCTTACTAATTAAACCAGCTGCTTAAACGCGCCGAAAATTATATCCTGCAGTGTGTGAATTCGGAAAGTAACGCCTTTTGTTACTGTTTATCTTCAAATGAGAGCACTGTTTCTGTTGGACGCAGGAAAGTCAGCTTTTCGTGTCACAATCGAGTGATGTCCATGGCTGAGTCATGGACATTTGTGGGGGGAAATGCGAGAGTGAGTTATTAAACTCATCTTGCGTAGATGAAGTTGCAGTTGAGTTTCTTCAATATACCAAGGGGAGAAGAAAAAATGGCCGTAAACATGTCGAGGAAACTAAAGTCAGAATAATTTGGGCTACTTTTATATAACTCTCCTTCGGGGGTTTCTTAAGAGATAATTTCTTCATATCTTTCTGAGGGCGGATTAATTTTTGTTGCTCGTTAAAACACATTCTATATAAGCAGACTGTGCAGAAGTAATGCACGTGCTACTAGGAGACACAAGCTCTTAGAAAGGTTGCTTCAACCCGCAGTGTTTCGATGCCGTCTGATAGGGTGCGCTCAGTTGTAACATTAACAAGCAGCTATTTCATACTGGTATTTAGTTCATCAGTCAACCATTCAACACAAAAACTCCTGGAAGTTTTAGCACCCCATCTAATTCCTAACTTTTTTGTGCTTTACAATTCCAACTCGCAGTAAGTAACTTTAATTAACTCACCTGTTTTTTTTGTGTAGTGCCCTCTTCAGTGCAGAAGAATCGGTAGTTTCATCTCCAGTCGACCGACAGGAGCAGAGATTGTAAGTTCACTGAAGCATATACGAGAGCAAAAGAATGATGTTCAATTAATGCTTTTTGCATTATCTTCCCCTACCGGTTAATTTAAACTTAAATGCTTTTTATTATGCTTCTTATTCGGTCAAATAAACATGATTTTCTTAATCATGCGCTAGTGCATTTAACAACAGACCAAATAAAGATGTCTGTTTGGGGTTGCAACATACTTTTGTATTATTAAGTCATTTAAATTTTTCTTTCTTAGTTTTTCCTCACGTTCTAGTTTCTGCATAATTTTAAAAAGCCACAACCTCAATGTAGTCAGTAGTATGGATTTTTATGCCTTGGACATTAATTAAGCTCGAACTTATGATCACGACAAGCCATTTACCTTAAATGCGTGGACAAGGACCTGTGATGCATTCCGTTGGATTTTGTGTTTACTGACAGAAAGAACCTGTTCTCTTGTCCTTTTCTGCTAAACGTACATATAATTTACGGAACATTTGTAGGCAGAGACTTGCTTACAAACCTTCTAACCAATCTTCGATTCTTCCGTTCCATTTTTAATACTCTACGAACAGTGTATCTATAAATATTCCTGAATTTACCTGAAATAAGTAGCATGTTTAGTTAATTAACTAACAGTGGCCAATTTGATATGTTGGGGACAGTGGTGAGCTTTAAGTAGATAACATATGCCATAAATCATTAATAAGAATTACTTCATATCGATTTCCGTGATCAATTTGAGCATGAAATGCTTCTAGTCCTCAAAGGGCCCATACTTTGGGTTGGCGTTTGCATTGCTTTAATCTAACATTGTAGACTTTTAGAAATCATGTGATTTGTTAAATACAGTGATGCAGATTGTGTGAATATAATGAGAGGTCTTTTTCATGGACATAATAACGCCCCATTATTTTTTTTATCAAGACGGACAGCAAATCAGGCATATTCTCGATCCTTGTACACACGAACTGAAAGACGAATGGATAAAGAACTGGAACAGAAACAGCAGCAGCAACAGCAGCAGCAACAACAACAACGTCAACACCAGATTAAGTAGTTTCACACGCCCAATCCCTTGATTTCTGTGTGGCGTTTTGGTTCTGCACTCTGCACGCTGTTGGATCTGCACCTGCGCAGTTTATGTCTCATTAAGACGTTTGGGCCTTTTTTATCTGCGCAAAGACACACACACACTGCTAGGCGAAATCTGGTAGTTTAAGCAGCCATGGTGGAGGATATTATCCTCTGATTTACAGTCGAATTATGTAGTGTCGGGTGCAGTTTGATCGCTATTTTTCACACGAGCTGAGCAGTTTACTGCTATACTGAAAAAGTTCTGTGGGAAATTTTGGTGACAAGTTGGTAAGGTGCACTCGCTCCCCGCGTCGGTAAAATCTAAATCGTTAAAGGTAATTCAAAAGGTAAAAAAGGTTGTCAGACCTGAACTTAGCCTCGATAAAGGAGTCGGTGTGTTTGTCAGCGCCACTTGAGCAGATTTGGCTGCTAGCTTATTGTATACAAGGCAACTTGTCTGTTAGTGGGAATGTTTTCCCAGTTAGCGCTGGGGATGGAACTGTCGACTACATCATCAGATCAATCGCAAATGTGTTTATATAACAGAGATAAGCCATTTACAGGCATATGAATGAAAAGCAGCAGATATGATGGTTGGAAGCAGAATTTTATTCACCTGACCTATCGAAATCCCTTGCAAATCCATCATTAGAGACAGTGGAAAAGCTAGGTCACTGATGCTGGAATTGCGAGGGATGTCGAAACGTCAGGCTAATAAAAATATTGTCTCAGCGATCATATAGCCTTCTTCTCAATTACCTATTAGGACTCTAATGTTCGCCTATTTTGGACCTATGAATCTCAGCTAAGGAACCAGAACGTAATAAAATGGGTTAGATGAACCTGCATTTTATTCAAACGGAAACCACCGGAGTTTCTTACAATTTTGTTAACTGTAAAAAGATCCTTCATGCTCACACTTTCAGAATATTGTCACCGCATGTGCCCTTGTCTACTATTTCCATATTAAATGGCAACGCATTTACACTACAAAGATGTCTGGCATTCGCACGCTTTCTGCTCATCCCCAAGCATTACTCAGAAGCCGTCTCTTTTGACGTCATCAAATTTCACTCCTAGGCAATATCTAATGAGCCATGGCTGTTCATTGTTTCATCATCTGAGCACAGTTAACTTGTAATTGCTGTATGTGAGTGAATTGTTGATTCACAGACGACCAACCCCTGCTTTTGAGTTCTGCACCTTATTCATCTAACCCCTCTGCCATTGGTTTTTCCCCATTCGCCGGTGTGCTTGTGAATACAGCCTAATAATTTTTTCGTTTTGAGAAATCTCTGTAATTATAACTCATCGTATAACTTCTCAAGATAAAAGCTAGTTGGGGTGATAGCGAGGATCTTTAATATAATCCTGTCGTGCTTTGCTGGGGATCTTGGCTGTAAATCCTTGAACAGTCATACTGGGTCAGGTTCTGCCGTGGTGTACTTGACGGTGTAGAAGCATGGCGCTTTGCTACACCCTCACACACTTCCGTCAATAAACGTGATTCATTACCTTCTATTTGTAAATTGGTTTTACATTCTCAAACAATGGCAAAAATGCAAAACGTGTAATTGCGCTTTAGCTTTTTGGACATGTGTATCTGGAGGCAGGCAGAAAAGTGTAAGCGCTACTGCGATTTCTATGTTAAAAACTACTGCGTTAACGAGCAAATCAAGCCTTTTAGTTCGCTCCTTTGTTTTGCCATTCTCATTCTTCCTAAACAATGAATGAATAATCACTGCTCATCAACGTGCGACAATTTTCATTGCGGTGAGTTCAGCAGTAGACAATGTTCGGCAACCAAACGTAAAGTGGATTTTTGTGCCCGTTTCAAGGACCCGCGAAGATCCAAACGAACGCGTCCTCTATGCAACCACTCCACACGACTGCATAGCCTACAAGAATACCCATTCAAAGTAATTCTTTTAGTCCTATCTTTTGCTGCCTGTGTGATCTCATTGGCTGTCAGCAACTAGTGCGCACGTCACAAAAGCCAACTCCACCTCATTGATTTCCATTTGAATTACGTTTTCAAACTACGGTCGCATTTTTACCGCTCAGTGGCGCCGTTAAATTCTACGACCTTATACATAAGTTCAGGTAGAATGCATGAAGTGACCGTAGAAGAAAACTGTTATTTCCCTTTCCAACGGCAATAGAAAGAAAAACTTGAAAGTCAGTAAGACAACGCTCTGACGACATGGTTTGCATGGTTCGTAGTCGATTGAAGTACTTTGTATCTTGTCCGACTCTAAGCAATCGTCTCGAAGCAAGCAGTTCTACTGTCCGAGATCATGCATACTGACACTAGGAAACCTTGATGCACATGAGAAGGCACCTTAGCGTATGGCTCAGGAAGAGATAGAGAGTCTTGATACTGTGCAGTTGAGTCTCAGTACACTTTGTCCTGAAGTCTATCATTTGGAGTTCCAATTATTGCAAAAAATTACCCGCTCCACCTAAAAGAATATTTCAGTTGAAGTTCTTTGTCTATGAGCTAGAGCATGTTGCAGAAATCA
Source organism: Ligula intestinalis (assembly GCA_036362985.1). Taxonomy (NCBI): domain Eukaryota; kingdom Metazoa; phylum Platyhelminthes; class Cestoda; order Diphyllobothriidea; family Diphyllobothriidae; genus Ligula; species Ligula intestinalis. Next base: position 50,461,262 of record JAYGXS010000003.1, read on the forward strand.
GCCACACTGAGGAAGCACGTGTTATTACGCCACGGCCTCATTAAATAATAAATAGCAAATTAATCTGTCTGTTAGGTTGGTTTTATAAATATATTTTCAATTCAACCGTGGGATCCAAGAGTATATGACTCGAACCATAGAAAAATAAACTGTAAGAACTAGGTATCTTTTGATTGCGCTATAATGTATGTATGGAGATACAAGACTGACTATTTCGACACGAGGTAATGCTGGCGATCATTAAATGTTGAAGTCATACTCAGTTTGATTTTAATTGCAGAGGGCTTTTGTTTGCATGATGATATTCAAATGCTTGAAAGTGTGATAAGCAACTCGTGAAATTTGTGCGGCACCTTCTGTATGAAACAGTAATCATGGTCTAGCGGCATGATTGCTAATTGTGGCAGGTCTTTGTCATAGCAGCGAATAATATATCCAACTTGACGTCAAAAAATAATCAAGAAAACAACTTGTAGCACATCTCCGACTGTGGTTTTTCTTTTCCTCGCCACCAGATTCTCCTGCTAACTATCATTTGTTTTTGCAGTGAATATTTTAGATCGTCCTTTCCAAGTTGATCATAAATTTGGTTGTATTTCCTATATCTATGCGCCTATTGTGACTGCTATTCATAACTTGCTGAACAGATTTGTTAATCTATCGCGCTGGTGGGCTTGCTTTGGTTAAAACCGAGAATACTGTTTTTTAAATAATCTTTGTACACAGCGACGCATTTAAAACAATGAAAAAAGAGGATTTAGAAGGCTTTTTCTGGTTTAGTAGCCATCATCAGCCAGCCAGCCACATCCAACCCCAGGTGTAGCAGCAGCCAAAGCTCGAACCCACAACCTATTGCTTAATAGTCAAAAGCTCTAGACATTGGGTCACGGGCTCGTTGTCCTGCCTATTTCAATCGGGAAAATTAACCTTGATGTAGGGGCACTTGTCGTTGGAGTTGAACCTCGGATGGCCTAAAACCCAGGGTTCGATATGACAAATCCTAATACACTGGAATGGTCATTCCCGTCGCCCTGGTCTTTGTCAGTGATGTTAATTTTCCCATAAAATTGGCCGCTGAATGGCTGTTGGCCGTTAGTCAAGAGTGAAACCCTAGGCAGAACTAGGCGAATGAATCACATTAACGATCGGTAATCGCCCAATATCTGCTTTAATAACCGCCTTTGCATGGTCGCCGTAAAGGACGTCCTGGTCCTTCAAAGTCACATTGGTAAATGATTTCTTCTTAAATGTTTCGCTAGCTATTCAGAACGTTTGCGCTGCTGACCGGCTTAGCTTGCATAGTTTTACTTTTTCAGTGACTGAAGGGAGAGAAAAACATTGGAAACAGGACGCCCCATTTCCATGTCTAATGACCGGCGTCTCAAAATATTCTATCATTTGAACGATATTGTCCAAATGCCAGATGCAATAGAATGCACCGTAAATACAAAGGATAAAATGGCAAATTATGTTTTGCTTATCTATTTTACATTGTTTTTATTTTGACAGCGACTACCAACGAGACTCGACTGCTTCCTACTCTTCTGCAGATGGCTACAGGCGCACCGAAATAATGTAAGTGTTCAGCTTTAATTGGCAACTAAGGTTAGCTGTTATGCGCTCAAAATATTATTTAAATTTTATCGTAAGAATCCGCAAACGTCCTGAAGGTCCTTATTGATTCATGTGGCGCAGCATTAAAAAGTAATGAGTGGGTAACGAACGAAGTTCTAATAAAAGTGAATTAACACATTTTAGATCTTTGGAGTCTAAATATTTACAGTAATCTGAACATCATAGGTTCACAGCTAAATGACTGCAGCTTAACAGAATCACCCTTTCAGTGTTTAGTTATGTAACCGGGAATTATGTCGTTAATGAAAAAAGGGAGGTCTTAAGGCAGATTAAACACCTTTTATACCAATTTGAAGAAAGTTTAGAAGGTTCTCTGTAAAAAATGGGCTGATGAATTCACTGCACCGATTACATCTTGTTTTTTCTTTCCTACTTGACGGAATTGCACACAAGCGTCATCAATCGCAGTAACACCACGCGCAGGTTTAAGGTGGCTGCCCTTTTACTAGAAATTATCGTTATAACTGTGAAATGCTCATTGTTTTTTTGTAATCACACGTCTATCTCAACTACACCCGGTTTACAAAGTCCGAAGAAACAATCAGAATATGTTCGGTGTGATGAGCCTTCAATCAGCTCATCTCCGAAAGTTGAGATAAGGTAAGTCAGAGAGGAAAAAAATTAATTTGCCAGCTTTCTTGACACGCAAAAGGAATATAAATGCAGAATAGACTGCTGTAAGTAACCGATCTCATTAAATATTGATTGAAATTCGAAAATACGTTTTTAGGTAAGGGTTCCTTATAAACAACACCGGAGCATGCCATTCAGGATTAAATAACAATTTCGCTGTGTTTTAATATTAACTTTGTTTCAGTTATTGCGAGACGGATGGTAAAAGGAGTTAAGGAAAGGGATGAAGGAAACTAAGGAAGGAAAATAAACCAACAAAACAAAAACTATTAGTACGAAGAAAAACTGTACTTTTTTAATTAAGTCCTATCTAAGAAATTATTTTCCGACCTTCCACCTAATATTCCCTCACTTTATCCATCTACAGGAGTGCTTCCTTAGACTGCCCCAGTTGAATTTAAAAGACACACCGTCATACTGTTTCACTGTTATGCATGATAAAGTTTATATTATCCTGCAGATTTTGCGCAGAGCATCATGGATCCATCACCCATATTTTGCACATTTATAAAATCTAGGTATGACCTGAAATCGCAGGAGCAACACCGTTCGCTGTCATCTCAAGGGCAGCATATATTCAAGTAGGCGTCAAATTTATTTTTCTTACATTTCCATGTGCGTCTAATGCTTACTGAAGGAGTTTTGATGCTGCCAAGTTGTATATTTAGACATATTGTCATTTAACGTTTATCAGACATCATGCAAAACACTTCAAGCATTTATTTTTGTGCGACCACCATTCGTTTTATTCGTTTTATTTTGAGATATCTTGAATTGGTTATATAATTAAAAGGTCACCCGCACAGCAGTGATGTTTCAATCTACGAAGCTGCACGCGTATGCAAGGGTCCTGAGTCAAACAGAGATATTCCTCATTCAACTGTCTTTAAAAATAGTTATTATCCAGCTGTGTCTGTTTATAACAGTAATTTCTATTGCAAAACTGGGGCAATGACTATTGCTTCTAGGGTATTTTAACCTCAGCTTTTGGTTGCTATAATTGTACTTTTGGACGTCATCCAGGGTGGTCATGACAGGGCCGGCAACCGAAGTACCCCTCAATCAGAATGGCACTTCGGAATCAAGGTAACTTGACAAGCAGAGGAGTTTGAGCTGCCATTTAGGCTGTCGTGTAGCTTTTGCTTGCTTTACCTCCGCAGCGCTAGCGCTTTCTGCCTGCTTCGGAAAGGCTTTTTTCAGTGCCTTTTCAGTCCTTTTGCTTGACTTCTGAGCAAAAGCCGACAAAGAAAATGCGTGAGTTTTCAAATCGGCGCGACATAGGCACCAAATTCAAAGCATAAATTTCTACTAGATGCCTGATCACATATTGATGACTTTACTTTTCGCAAGAAAATGCTGCATGTCAGTCTGCTACTGTGGACTGTACGAGCGTCCTGAATAATTAAGAAAAGAACATTTTGTCGACATAGCATCGATTAAACTTGTTTATTTTTTAAAAATATAAAATTATTGGAAGTGCCTTCAGCGAGTTGGTCACTGGACATCCTCGTCACTTCCTGTCTATGGGCTCCATTTTGAGTCCTCACCGCACACTGACAAGAACTGTATGGAATGATAATTTGACTTACGAGCCTTCGCGTGCATCTATACCCGTGCATCCCCTGAGCCCTACACCGGCATTATTTTCTGATTAAGCGGCATTACGTTATATTCTCTGTCAAATAAGCCACATTCATTGTTGCGAGGACATGTATTGATTTTTAAGGCACAACCGTACGAGCATGTTCTGTATTATACGTTATTATTCCCGATGGTGACCGACATGAAAGGTAATCCGTAGTTCAAGTGACAGAGAAGTGTACACATTTGCGTTCAACAAGAAAACAACGTCGGGATCTCACCTCCCGTGTCAATATTCTCCGCTTAAACTAATTGTTATGCTTTTCGGTCGGACAGGGACGTCTTATTTAATCGACTTGGCATATCAAGGTACTCGAATAACCTGCTAATGCTGGTCAAACTCGGTTCTACATGGTGTGCCTCGTTCACACATCATTTCTGACCTTATTGCCGAAGGCTGCCTTCGTAAACATCTTCGCAATTTCCATAACCATGTTTTTGATAACAACTTAAATCCGCTTTTTGTGATCGACAGTTGTCCTTTATGTAAGCGTGGATTGAGCGCGATACCTATAGAATCTTCTCTGAAAGTAGGTATCTATTGGACGCCGAACTTCGCTTTAACGTTACTTGCTGCTTTGCATGTTAACTTGCAAATAGTCAGAAAAATGTCTAACACGTTTGACCCCTAACAAAATGCAGATGATGAAGATATTCATATCCCGTGCGTTTTACTCCATGACCTGCAGTGCATAGTTCTGTTGTGTAATATCAATATTCTTCGCTATTTTAGTTCAACACCCACTGGAAGAGATCCAAAATATCTGCCTGCGAAACTCAAGGTTGAACCATTAGTTTATGAATCGCACCATAAAAAACAGTAAGACAGGAAATTACCCTTTTACTTTAAAAAAATATTGCGTGCCTTTTACTACATCCGTTGGCTAATTTCATCGTTTTTAGTTTCTGCATACTTAAAATTTCCGAATCTTTTTTTTTCGCTAGTGACCGTGATTTATACAAATAAGGCTAAAATTGACTATACTTCATTGAATCTGCGGCTCTTCTTTAATTGGATTACATTTTTCAAACTCAAAATACACCGATATACAAGGAGTAGGACACAGACGTATATTCCTCAACTGCATTCTAATAGTTGTATATCCGATTCTCAAAACTTACAAACAATACATTTCAGATTTCTTTGATGAGTGTTTTAGGGTGCATAAATACTGTTTTTACACATTTAATTTCACTGTCGTTTAACCACAGGACATGGGGAAAAATAGCTCCTCACCAAACGACAAGAATCAATGGTTATGATGATCTTTAGGATATAGATTAGGTCAGGATTGGCATTAAGGTTATCATGTATAAAGTGTGAGTGAAGGTTTGGGTATGGTTTACTAGTGCGGTTTGGGTAAGCATCCGAAAATATGTAACCTTCCGGACGAGTTTAAAATTCCGTGGCTAAACTGCGACACTAAACACCCCTGTTATGATTTCTTGAAATAACTGTATACTTCAGGTTCAGACTGTAAATCATCCGTGTCCCCCAGCTCTGTACGGTATCTAATTGACTGTCCTTTGGCTTTCTCTTTCAGCCATCACTCAAAGAAGTACGGATCAGCGGTAAATTTGACGCACGAAAATGCTTACGCATGCCATACGCACTGCCATAAGTCCAGGTAAATTGAAATTGATCGACATATTTAGTTTTCACTGTGAAGACGTTTCAACAACTGTCTTTTCAAAATATTTTTAAACGAAAGGAAATCAACATGAAAACATTTTGACTTATGATACATATGTATACCAACTAACTAATTAGTCAAAGTTTATAATCACCAAGGCTTTACGGTCATTCCAAGTTCACCAGACTTTCTGTTTCATTAAATATTAATCGAAATACTAAAGTTTGGTTTAGATTCAAATAAATTACTTCGGTAGGGTTGTGAAACTTATTATTGTACAGCCTAATATTAAGATCTTTTAGTAAACGTACAGTGCCGGCTTTTGAACAAGCTCCTTTCTGGTTACCTGCAAAAGCGTACTATGTAAAGAAAAGCTACTTAAGTTGTATGCATTTTGTCTTGAGAAAAACTGGAAAAAATATTGCATTCTGTACCTGTCTGGAAGAAAATTACGTCTTTATCAACAAGATAGTGAAAAAAATCATATTTTTCGGCGTCAACATACGTTTTAAACTGCCGAATAATTTTTAACCCCACCGAAATTTTTACATTCGAATTCAAGGCTTCCGAGCTTCACGTCAAAGTAAAGTTATACACTTCATGTCATAAGGATGGGATAACTCAATGATATTTACACGTATCCGAGCGTGATTTATAAAAGAAAATTTACAGTTGATTTCCACATGTCTTTTGGGGAAGAGTATCTCATCGTGCCTTAGGATATATCCAGTTATTTTACAAGTGTGAATATCCAGATCTTCTGTATGCTGTTAACGTCCGCAATGTGAATATAGGCATGCATTCTGCCCCATTCTCTGATAGTTGATTATAGGCAGTATTTACAAGAATAATAATTGGAAAATAGTCCCCGGTCTGGACAAATTAGTAGAATATCACATGTGGTTTCTTACCAGACCAGCATTTTTTGACATCGCATATCGCAGCGTTTATCGCAGCGCACATTTGGCCTCTTAAAAAGGAACAATACCGACCCAAAAAAAGCAGAATTAATTGGGAGTGTCAACCTATTTCGTTATGTGTCGTTAACCAAACCCTCCTGAGTCTGCATTGGAGTAACGTAAAGTGCATTTTTTGTTTGTTAAATCAATTAACCATTTTTTAAGTCCAGGGCTCTTCTAGTGGGACTTACGCCTTAGTCAAAGTCTATCTCTAAACCTAGATCTCCATCGCCAATACGGAAGCACGTAGACCCTTGTCAACAGGTTTCAGTGCAGTGTGCCCGAGTGTAAGTTTTACATATTTGGTGTGAACATGAGGTACCTGCGTGTATGCTTTGTGAATATTTTCTTCTTTTAGTTCCTATTTATACCGTGTTCATATTTGACTTCCCTAGGGTTGCCGAGTGTGTACCGGTTCAACAGTAAGTCCTGTCTTCGTAAAAGTATTTTGGGGATTGTTTTCAACTATTAAGATGAAAAAGTCTACTATAAAGGCGTTTATCTTATACAGGAGTGCTCCGGATGTCGGCCAGAGCGTCCTATTACACCATGTCTGCAAGGGGTGCCGAAGCCGATTGGACCATGGAGCATGTCTTATGAGGTATGACAGAGAGAAATACGCTTTATTTTTCAAGGTGACATCTAAAATTGTCTGTCAAAGATTGCTTGATTCGCTGCGACCAAGCGATTAATTAACAAAATGGTCTAAAATCTAACGTCTTATATAAAATTCATATCCATCGTGCCGGATTTAAAACGCCCGGCAAATATCCTTTTTGTTCAAGCAACCACACGTACTTCTTTTCACAACCTCAGCACGCTTGCTATTCCAGCGAACACCTAAATTAACACATGCGTCCGTGCAATGCTCCATTAAAATGTTTTAGTGAGACATAGTACTATGGATAACGTAGTACCAAACGAAATCTGGTGCCAATTATCAGGACTATAAATGTTCTCAAGTGCTTACTGTTCGAACTAACACTAAATGTCATTCAGTTTACCCAATTTTTCAACATTCGCGGTTTCTGGGGGAGTCGAATCCATACAACAGGGAAGGCAGTTGCGCAGCCAACACACTACCATTGAGCTATGACGTTCACCAAGCACTATGAAGTTAATCACACTTGAAGCGATTTTACCCTTCCAACTTACTGCTCGTATGGAATTCAAGTGTGATTAAATGCACGGCACAATATGAGCCTCACAGCTCAAAGGTGGAGCATTGGTTGCGCAAGAAACCTTCCCTGCTGTATAAATTCAACTCCCACCGAGGCCGCGAATTTTTCGAAATCGGGTCAAATGAATTAAGCGCATCTGCCAACCTTCCCCCGCCCTAACGACTAACTGCCATCGTTTTCAAACTTACAGTAACTCTGACGCCCTCTCTACCTTTAACTTGTATCGCCGGAGAATATAACGCACAGTAAACTGTTATCCACGGCTCTGTATTCTCGGGCTCAACCATTTGATTTACGTACTCGTCATTCCGGTGTGCAAACATAATGCGTGTGGTCTATCCAGGTATATTTTCAGCTGCTCAAAGTTATAACATATAAAACAATTGGTAGGAAACTGCTTCTATAAACATGCTTCCTAATATAGGAGTTCTCAAGATATCCACCAGAGCGTCCTACTACAACATGTCTGCAAAGGATGCCAAAACGCGCTGGGCCGTGGAGCATGTCTTTTGAGGTATGAGAAGGAGAGAAAGAAATATGCTTTATTTTCCAGGTGAAATCTAAAATTTGTCGTCATAAGTGGGTTGGTTCACTGACACCAAGCGAGTAATTAACAAAAAGCTGAAAATTCTATAGATGTTTTATAAACTTAATCTTTATTATTGAGGCATATGATATCTCAGCTTCTGGATTTCCGTCCTGGAAATTTAAGTACAGAATGCTGATATGCCGGAGTATGGCAGGGCATATTTTGGAAGCTTCGGCACATAGTATGGAAATTCTAGGCAGCCATTAATTCAGAGAAACGTGGATGGGTAACCTCATCAAAAATGCGAACAGCAAATGGTTTGACTGTTTTAAAGTGTCGCTGCTAAATAAAAGGGGACACACCAGCAGCTGAAGAAAGCGTTCGGAGTATACGTTTAAAAATATGCAAAATTTTTAAAAATAATTCTGGAATAATAACCAGGCGGCAGTAGAGAATCAGGGGCCAAATGCAGGCGTCTATAAATCGTCAGATTAGGGTTTAAATGATATGAACGTAACCGACAGACGGATAGTTTACAAATTTTAATGAAGACGGTTTTATTATTATAATAAATAAAAGGGTAGATGTCAGAGTAGCAGCAACGTACCGAAAAGAGCATAGCTCATTTTACAGGATGTCTAAGGATTTAGGTCAGGGAGAGCGTCGCAGTCGGGACACACAGTGGACTAACTTCTGATCATGCAGTAGCAGACCATTGTCTGAGGACGATTCTGAGACGTGCTTTTGGCGATTTTGAAGAACATGGAGAGGAGTCTGACTAATGATAAGAGGATAACCAGCCATACCATAAGCAAATTTCACATACAAATATCATGCGCTCTTCATAAAACCGGCCAATTCAAACGCTAATAGGAAATAATAACCTCCTTTTTAAGTGATCTATATAAACTCGTGCAAACGCTCTTCAAATACGCACAAGACCACTTTGTAACTGCTTTCCTCGATTTATGTTGTTGAGCTGCCATCAAGTGTACACTTCCGCGAGTTTTATCAAACTTGAAGAGGGTTATAGATGTTAGATTTAATGGCACCATAAATTTTGGGAGAGCTCCTCAGTTAAAACTACTTCTTGCATTAAGGTCCACGAATGAGAAAAACGCGAAATTGACTATGTATAGAAAGGTCATAAGTCCTAGTCAGATAGAGAAGGAAGGTTAAAACAAAAACGTACATATACCATACAAAGAAAGACTAAATATGCTTGGCGTCGCAAACTACTTAAGTCAATTTGCAATAAGCCTACCGATGAGATCTTCCCTTCAAACCTGGATGAATTCATTTTGAATCTTTCTGACTTCCAAATTAACAAACTGCAAACAGAGGCCCTTTCATTAGAACTTGATTTTTGTTTGCCGTACAAACGAATAAACCCTGTAGACGTTGAAGCTAAATTCGAAGATGTTTACGCCCAACTTTCCGACCTTAAACCACGTTCTATTGATGATCAAGGATGGATGAAAGCAAACCTTGCGAACATTGCCCATAAATACCGGAGAGCTCCAATAACACAACGTTTTCCTATAACCGAACGCCACACAAATGCTCTTTCCGAGTTGAATTGCCACAAAGAAAAAGTTATTTCCAAACCGGACAAAGGGCATGGAGCAGTTATACTCAATCGCAAGGACTATGCCAATAAAATGAAAGCCATCTTAAATTATTCAAGCAAATTTCGTCTAGAATTGAAAGGTTAGGACAAAACTAAGGCACTAGAAGATTCAGTCTGGAAGACTATCAAACTTTTGTTGGATACTAATTTGATTGACACCAAAACCGCTTATTCGTTAAATCCCAGAGGTTCCCACATTCCACGACCTTATGGATTACCAAAAACCCATGAAAACGGTATTCCTCTGCGAACCATTCTCTCAATGTCGAACTCATCCTTTCACAAACTAGCGCATTGGCTAGTTAAGGAATTAGACCCAATTCGCCAAAGATTCTCCAAATTTACATCAAAAGACAGTTTCCAGTTTATCGACGAGATCAGCCAGCTCAATTTACACGCCAGATGCATGCTATCCCTGGACGTTGAGTCCCTATTTACTAACGTGCCGTTGAATGAAACCATTGATATTATCTGTGCTCATTCATCCAACACACGCCTGTCCCCACAATTACTACGGAACTTACTACAACGTTGCACTAAAAATGTCCAATTTCTGTTCAATGGCTAACTGTATAGACAAATTGACGGTGTCGCAATGGGCAGTCCACTCGGACCTACCTTTGCAGACATATTTATGGGCCATCTGGAAGGAAAAGTACTCGCAGAATTGAACCACACAACAATCTACAGACGATAGAAAGACGATGTTTTTACGATCGTAGAGAACCTGAAAAAAGCCGAGGAATTTCTGTCCACTATGAACAAGCTACATCCGAAGATAACATTTACTGTGGAACTAGAACGTGATAACCAACTTTCCTTCATTGACGTCAACTTGTCCAGACAAACAGATGGCTCCATTTCACACAGAGTCTTCCACAAGAAAACCTGGAAAGGTCAGTTCTTACATTTTCTAAGTTTGGTTCCCATTCAATGAAAACGTAACCTGGTATGTAAGCTTTTCGGGAGGACTCGAAAAATCTGTTCTGTGGATACTTTTGACGTAGAATTAGGTGGTCTCAAGGCTACTTTACTGAAGCGTGGATATCCAAATCAGTTTAAAGACAAATATAGTAAACCTCTACGACTGAAAATGAGTGAACAATTAGCCCATAAGAAGCCAGTATTTATATCTTTGCCCTTCAAGGGAATAACGTCCTAAACACTTTTACGAGGCGCTTGCTCAAGACCATAGAAAGAACCTATTACGCCGCAGAACTCATATTTTGCTCTCCAACAAAGCCCCTGCCGACTCCTTGTGTCAAGGATGCCTTACCTTTGCACGCCACCTCTAATTGCGTTTACGAATTCATATGCACTTGTGGATGCAAGTACATAGGGCGTACGCACAGAGAATTGGCAACCAGAGCCAAGGAACATCTACCTAGCTGGTTATTTAAGTTAGAAAACCGTTCTCCTCGTTCCTCTATCACTAAGCACCTGTTGGACACGGGTCATTCAGTAGATCCTATAACTTCTTTTCGAGTTCTTTTTCGAGCACGGACATCTCGAATCTTGTGTTACCTGGAAGCTGCTTATATAAGACGCTTTAAACCGGACCTCTGCAAACAGTTGGAGCATGTGGTTAACCTTGCCTTACCTTGGTAACCACAGGCCCCCAGATTTGCACATTCACCAGCCCAATATTCCCCACAACTCAATTCCCTGTTTTTCCCCCTCCAATTTTGTTTTAACCTTCCTTCTCTATCTGACTAGGACCTATGACCTTTCTATACACATTCAATTTCGCGTTTTTCTCATTCGTGGACCTTAATGCAAGAAGTAGTTGTAACTGAGGAGCTCTCCCGAAATTTATGGTGCCATTAAAGCTTACAGCTATAACCATCTACAAGTTCTCGCCGTGAACATCAAGCTTCAAAGTTTTATCAAACTGTTTGGTGTAAAAACTCATGAAGAAGCAGGTTCATTCAATAAAGTATACGCCTGGCGAGATCTTTTTTGTGCAACTACCTGCTAAACGTTTCTCCAAAGTTCCTGCGCCTTCTCTTTGTACTCAAGCGTATATCAGGTTGCTCAGGTAGGATAAAAAGCGTTCTCCTAGAACTTTCGCAGGCTTATAGTTCGCTCCCCTGGAATTCAAAACGTCTGGCGAGTATGCTTTTTGTCCAAGAAATTGCATGTACTTCTTTTCCTTAGAATCTCAGTACGCTCACTATTCCACCGAAGAGCCAAATTATCGCGTGTGTCAGTATAATTCGCCATTAAAATTTATCAGTAGGATATAGTTTTATGGATCTCCTAGTATGAAACGGGACCTTGTGCCAAGACTCTAAATGTTCCCATGTGCTAAATGCCAAGACTAACGCCAACTGTCATTGCTTTAAAACTTACAGTGACCCTGCCGCTCTTGCTAGCTTTAACGTTTATCGCCGGAATATCCAGCGCAAGTTAACCTGTACTCCAGGGCTTTGTATTTTCCGAATAGACCATTCAAGTTAAGTACTCATACTTTCTGTGTGCAAACACAATACGCCTGGTCTCTGCAGGCCGGGTTGTAGCTGCTCAGAGTTTTTACGTACAAGACAATTGGTAGGATGAAAGTGCGCCGGCTACACCAGCCATAATGAATAATTTATCAAGTAGTTTATATGGAACGGAAGGTGGATGTTTCTGTCAGAAAAACAAATGCTATTTGTCGTTTGGGGGCCTATTAAAACGGTCTAGAAATGCATGACATTAAATAAGTATTTTTGTCTGTTACAGACATCCGTCGTTGGAGAAATTATCCCAACAGAACTGCTCAGGGGGTGTGACATATCAATGCGAACCATTGGAAAACTGTGTGACGTACGTTATTCCCATGCTTTTTTGCGCATTTAAATAAAATAAAATGCGAGAGAATACTCGTATTCCAGGAATTTCTATTGGTAAAGGAGACGTATGGTCGATCACTGGAACAACATTTATTTTTTCCTGAGCTTTCGAGCTCTTACAAGAGCCCATCGTCAGAGGTAAAGAAACAGCAACAAATGTGGAAGCTACTTGGGGCGTTTGTACAATAACTAAAATTTTGAACGTGCAGAAAATCAATAATTGTGTGTGCTGCCGATTTGCCACTGAGGGCTGTGTTAGCCAGTGGCACTGGCTGACGATGGGCTCTTGTAACAGCTCGAAAGCTCAGGAAAAAATAAATGTTGTTCCAGTGATCGACCATACGTCTCCTTTACCAAAACTAAAAGTCGCATTTCTACTTGCGTTAAACGGAATCCTACTTAATTTTTGTAAAGCACACAGAATCTATCGAGCTAGCTTCAGGTAAGTTAGTAGAATTAGAACAGCAGCTTTGCATACTTTAGGTCCTGGACTGTAAGTCTGGTGTGTAGCCTTCCAAGAGTCATCAGTTTGAGCGTCGAATATAACAATTGCGATTTCGGGGTGTTAAACAACTCTGGGAAAGCAGGCTGCTAAGAACCAGTATGATTGCCTGAGGAGTACATGGTAATTCAGCAGTTACGGTTTAAGTTATCTGGCGTAAGGCATGCTACTCTGGATGTCCGTAAATTTAGACGAAGTGATGATCACTGGGGCAGCCCAAGTGATTCTCATTACTGATTGGTCCAAGCAAAAAGTAGACCAAAGGGCTTACGATCTAAGTCTTATTTTGCAATCATTTGAGAGGGGATCAACCCTGAGTGAGGTTTAAGTAGGTAGTGCTACCTGCTGGCGCATAAATGCTCACTGTCGATATTTATTAACTAAAACCACATATTTATGGCGAAATTCAACCATCACGACAGCGAATGTTTCTTACGGGTTCAGATACAATCCGTTAGTGTTCCATACATTTGTTACTCAAGTCTTTTTACTAGTGCTTGTCCATTGTAATGCAGAAGCCAAATGCGTTTAAATTAGAGCTCAAAACGAAGTGGACTGCTCGGTATTCCGTCCTAAATAAATTCTACACGGTGCCTTCCAACATTGTTTTGACCCTTGTTCGGCACTCGGATATTCTCATGGATTTATTAACTCCGATTTATAGATGCTCGAGGATTTTCAAGCGAGGATTAATTCAACCTCAGAACCTTTACAGTCTTATATTTAATTGAAACTTGCTTCTCTAGCACCAACATAACTCTTAGGAGTACTTATCAGTTTTTATGTCCATCAACTTCCGGCTGTTTACTTTGCGGTGTCTGTTGTTTGTCCTGTGAATATGTTGATGACTTACATGCATCTAACATTTATTTCAATAGAACACACAAGAAACACCATCACTCCCGTAGGCATTCACATCAGGTTACTGACGGCTGCAGCTCTAGAAACAGTATGGAATACATCGGGACCGGTGGAATATACGCCAACAAGTAAAGTCTTGAAATAATCTTTAAACTCATATTTTCATCCCTGTTGGTTTCGTCTTCAAAATGTCGCTTATTCTCAAGCCCCTTCCCTTGTTTTGACTTAGCAGTTTGAAATGCGGTGATCAATATTGACAAGGTTTCCAAGCCAAAAGTTATCAAGGCTAGTTAGCACAATCTTGACTGTCACTTCGAGTGTGCAAGCAGCTCAGATCCCAGCGGCAAAATTCTTCCCACTAGATTGAAGGCTTGTGGTTGTAGCCGGTATTCGCGGCACAATGCACGAGTATGTACTTGCAGCCAATCAGTGAGCCGTAAAATATTGATCAGCTGCAAGTTGTTTCCTGCCTCGTGGGTTGAATCATGTACTGTAGCGGTATGCACCTCAGTCTCGGCTTTAGACCCATAAAAAATCCAGTACGTGTAGCCGACATTTTTCCGAATACGAGAGTTGTCATTCGCTAGCACATGAACTCTACTTTTATGTGAGTATTTAAATTTTGTACACAATTTAAAAAAAAGTACCTACAATTAATTATTAACCTTGGACCTGGAAAAACTATAACAAAGGGATAAGTTTCTTGAGAGAAGAACTTTCTAGAAGGAAACAAAATTTCAAAATCTACACAAATAGACTATCGAGTAAACAGCGAAAGTCCGACTGGCCGACTATTATATATCAATTATATTCCGACTAAACATCCAACCTTCTAAAAATCAATTTATAAAGAAATGGCTTGTACAAATAGTACTATACCTCATCCGAATGATTTTTTATACGCTGTACCTTTTTATCGACCTTTATCGTCACGCTTGGTCGACTCATCAATCATACCAAGAAAGTTAATAGCCGGCTCAGTCAATGTTCAACAGCAGTGTTACGGACAAACCTTTGGCTATGGAATGGTCTTGTAATTGACGTATGCATAAGACTTTTTTAGCAGACGAACCTGATAGCTCAGAAACCTCGCCTTATTGTTTACTCAAAATGTAATCTTGATTGTTGATGACCCTCCCTTAAAATTGCGGTTCGTTTGAATTTAAGGGCCTTCATGAAGTGTTTCACAGGTGGTCGTGCGTGTTCCAGTGCAAGACTTAACGAAGTAAGTCAGGTTCTAATCTTTTTCTTTGCCACATATATTATTGTATCCCTATTCAACTTATCTACAATAGTATTAAGGAGACATAAAAAATACTTTTGTTTGTAGTCATTTCCATATGATTGTTTGGTTGTGACTATTATGGACTTTTTGCAAAACAAGGCGTCTTAAAAAGAGGAATTTTTGGACAGATCTTAGTTAATTGCATTTGAAGTGAGTGTCTCTTGACAAAGAAACTAAATTTTTCCTTTTGGTATATTTACTCGTTAGAAATTTAAGTGTACTCTTACCATTTATGTATTTTTAACATTCATTGTTTTCTGCCTGTAGAGTGGGGCGCCCATTTATGCAGCCCGCAGCTATATGGACCTCAGAGGCTGTAAGTTTTAGCCGTTTGCCGCTATTTGAAATGGCAACAAAGAGAGAACTATTTTTGGTCTTTAAAGAGGTCTAGGAGCAACTATTAGTTCTGTAAAATATTGGTTGATGAGTACATCTAGTTGCTATAGTAGGTAGTATGAAATGTCTGTAGAGAAAGGTTCATCAATAAAGATGGTAGCTGCGTCTTACAATAAGCTTTTGAAGGGAGCGTTGGTGAATGCTCAAGAGGAATAAATGGATCTGACTGGAATGGTTGAATATTTAAATGTTAGGGGGTATAAGCAGATTTGCTCAATTTATGTGACCCAACTGTCAAAAAAACTCGCGGACTTGGCGGGGGTCAATCCCGCACAGCAGGAAAAGCTCTTGCCTCGAAGCTCAATCGGTAGAGCGTCGCCTGCGCAAAAACCTTGCCTGCTGTGCGATTGCGATTCCCGCCGAGGTCATTAAGATATCAAGCCTATAAAGGCTAATTCACAGACTTTTTCAGTCGCACCCTTCTTGCTGCAAACATATATGCGGTGGTTTCACTGTTTTCACCTTAACCACTCTAATGACTACTTCGAGTCGTTTTACAATAAGTGACAAGCTGTGTGAATTTGATTCTTTCAGCAAAAATTTCAAGAAATCTCGCATTTTGTTCTGTAAAACTAAGTTTGTTTTGTTTTTTTTTCAGAAGAGAGTGCTGCAATGAAATTACTCGCGAAAAATTGAAAGGCTGTGAACTGTTGTTTAGCTCTTAACACCCTACTTACTTTTTTCTGGAATTTTAATATCCCTGCCCTTGCCTCATTGACTTAAAGCAAGCCTAGTGATTCCCACTTGATTTACAACTGTGATTATGACATGTTTCAATTTTCGCTTACAATATATACATTTTTATCTTGGCTTATAGAATACATTTTTATGCTTTTCACTCTTGTATTGTCCCTTTACACCACCCATCTTCCATTTTCGGCTTCACTCTACGGCACAGCAGAATGAAACGCAGCCGAAAAATGTTTTCTTTCGGAAGCGTGTATAAAATGCTCGGTATGGTCGCTGTCGATTAAGGAAATATACGTTCTTCTCTAAACAAAAAAAGGAACAGACATTTATTAACAAACTGACTTTCCGTCTGTTTTGACCAGGCGATTCTGTTATCTGCTGCATTGGGGTAGCGTAGGGCTCGGAATGTTTAAGCTGAAAGCAGTCCTGTGTTTTCCGAATTATAGACACCTCGAAATTAAATCACCGGAGCAATCATTCTATAAAACCTCAAAGTTTCACATTAATTTTATTGGACTCGATGCTCAAAAAACAAATACTTCGGTAGCGGGGAAAACCTACCGCTGCCCGCTTCTAGGAAGAGCATTTACCGATTGATATATCGGACATGCTCAGCCCGTTCCGCTTTGGGGCTCAAACTAGTGCTCTTGCAGGCAACTGAATAGCGATTTGTAATAAATGTCAGATAAGGAGAGAGAGATAGGCTTTATTTTGAAAATATCACCCCAAAATGTTCAGCTAAAACATCATCCCTTTACAAGGAATAACATAAGGAGCACAAATTCACAATACCCGGAAATAAAAAAACAATTCATAATTGTCAGTGATTGCAATTGCCGACATCGTTGATAAATATTCTTGGAAAAGTTGTCAAATATAGGCCAAATTGGGCTGGTTTCAGAACGGCGTTACCTTCACGCAGTGATGGCCTCATTGAAAAAAAATAGATGAAAGTCGGTTTACAACGGGCGAAGTAGGCCAATTAACGTATTCATAAGAAAATTTACACGCGCATGGAGGAGGAAAAAGTGGCTCAATTTGAAATGCCCTCATTGAAAGTTGGTTCAGTCACGAAATTGTATCGGTGAGCACACTTTTTACGATAATTGATAGCAAAGGTGGCAACTAAAGACAAACTGGACCTCTGGCCCACTGATAGATCATTTGATTTGATGCCTAAAAACCCCCGAATTATAACCACAAGTTTTGCGAACTTAGGGTGTAATGTGTTTGACTGATGATTGCCAGAAAGTTGCAGACGTTTTTTTATGGTCAGAATTTTCGTAAACATTTCTTCCCTCGAGAATGGTTTTATTTAGCTAAACTTACGTCTGTTCGACAATGCCACAAGTACTACAACAATCGTGTATGAATTACAGTTTTCCGATAATGTCTCTGATGAAGCATCCGCGACAGATTTCGAAACCTGAGACGAATAAAAGTCTTCTTGTAGTGATAAAAGCTTTTTCTTCTCATCTACGTCGATTAAACACCCTAGTGTAAGACTGAAATTAAAATAGATCTCGGGTTCGGGGTATGACAACAATGGAGACAGCTTAGGTCATACAGATATATTCTTATATCTTATAAATTTTGTTCATAGGCAACGCAAATAGAGCATGACAGAGCCTTTCAGCCGTTTCTTCTGACGGACATCTGCAAAAAGAAGCAAGATGTCAAACAGTTGGCGGAAGAAAAAAGAAACTCTCGTTGTCGCGTAACTTCACCGACTGAGGTTGAGGAGTTTTTGTAAAGAGGAATTTGTGTCATGAACCTTGTTTAATGTATTACTTCGTGTACATGACGCAAACAAACGGACTATCAAAACTACCGACCGTCAAACTACGTTCGAACAAGCGTAGCACTGTGATTTGTCAACCAAGTTTGTATGTGAAGCTAGAATAACCACTTTAGGCTCACATGACCTCATCAGCTTGCAAAACATTACAGGGGGTGTGGACTTGGAACGTGACGGTGAGTCAACATTTTTATGACACGCAATCTTCGAATTGCAACACGGGACCGTATCTTACCAAATGCAAACGTGGGTGCTACCGATCCTATAGCGGGGGCGTCATCCTATGTATTTTACTTGTTTATTTGTTTAACAGCGGAGTTATCGACATGGAATCTTCCGATTTGTGCAAAATGGTAATCAAATGCTCCATCTAAACTTTGTCGATTAGTAGTGCAGTAGTTGACGACTGTTAAGCCCACGGTTAATGAGTCCACCGGCCTTTTTAAGCCCAATTTGGTCTGGGCCCGAAGTGAGCTAAATAACCGGCGAATACGGCATTAAGCCCATGGTTAATAAGCCCAGCCGCCTATTAAGCCCAATTTGGTCTGGGCCCGAGGTGGGCTTAATAGCCGTGACTACTGTAATCAGAAGTCGTCATTATGCGAACCACAAATAACCCAATGCAATATCTAAGACTAAAAATTGTCAATATAAGACTGTTCCCGGCAGATAGGCAAGAAATTGTGAAAACAGTCATTTTTATTTTGAAGCAAGCAAATATGGCAGAAGTTATTCAATCAAATAAATTTCGTGACGGCTCGTCAGCTGCGGCCCGTCTTTGCATGAATGAATAACAAATGGGTTATAGCACAATTTGAATATCAACAAAATCAATAAAAGCAAGGTCAAATTTACGCGTAAGTGAACATTCATATTGTCAACTTAACTCTGGAAAGGGCGGAAATTTGGGGGAGAAACAACACAAAAACAAACAAAAGGTGACTAAATGTAGGCCTATGGACTCCAAGGCAGCTGTAGTTGAGCCACATGTTCTAATTGCTTACATAGGTCGGGTTTCTCCCGCCGTATGTAGGCTGCTTCCATGGAAAGATTTTTTCGGGTCGACAGAGTGACCACTGTCCAATAGATGTTTTGTAATAGAGGACCGAGGTACTTTGTTTTCCTGGTTACAAAGCCAAGAGGCTAAATGTTCAGCTGCCCTGGTCGCCAATTGCCTTTGCGTTCTCCCGATGTACTTGCATCCGCAAGTGCATGTAAATTCATAGACGCAGTTTGGAGTGGCATGCAAAGGCAAGGCATCTTTTGTCCCGTTAACGGGAAGGCCTTTAATAGGGCTGAGGAACACCAATACAGCTGCATTGTACGTTCTCTCTGTGGTGCATCGCAAACGTCGTTTGATTGCATTTAATACATTGTCACCTTCGAAGGGTAGAGATATAAAAACGGGCTTTTTTGGAACAAAATGTTCCGTAATTTTCAGCCGTAAAGGTTTACTGTATTTCTGAAACGTGAATAAATTCTGCCATGTTTGCTTGATTCAAATTTCCTCTTGGGAAAATATGTTTCACATTTTTATTTTGTCACGAGTATTTCTCCATTGCAGTTTCAATATCCATATCCTCGTGCATTCTTTATCATCTGCTTTGGGAAATGGTGAAACCTATAAGTTGTCCGGATCTCAAATCGTCCCGCGTGATTTAATTAACTTTGATTTTTTACAACATATAGTTCAGTGGAGCTTTTAAACGGACGAACGATTCTAAAGCGTCCAGCCACGATCCCTGAGATACCCGTGGCTGCACCCAGCAGCTCCATATACAGTAAATAGCTCTCATGATTGCTTTCTATCTTGACAAAAACCTTAGACTTGACCTGATTATGCTGGTGATCTGGGTACAAACATCGCCGCCTAGATGCTACAAATTGGTCACCTCAAGGTCACTGAAACGCAACCACCGGAATGGGCCATGGGTCGCAAGTCCCTCTCAACCTAATTAACCTGATTTCCCTTTGTCACTCGGCCACTCCACCGACCGGAAAACGCCGTTGCCGATAACATTTTATCAATGAAATTGTGGCGGACAACCAACACCGCTGGCCGACTTCCTTGTTCAACGCCCACTTCCTCAAGTTCACGCAAAGTCACAGCGATCACTTTCCAACTGGCAAACCTCAAAACCCTGGGCTGGTTACCACTCACGCACACGCGCGCGCCCAAATAGTCACGGCAGCCAAATGTTCACTTGAACACGCCAGCCCTTGGCGATAAAGAAGGGACCGCTATACACGACATTCTCTCCGGAAATGCAAAAAATCGATCGCACCCCACTGAAACTTGTAATAGCAACTGCCGCCTCTCTCTCTCACACACACACACACACGACAGTTCCCCCGTCGATTTCGACGATGGGCACCACGCGCTCCAACAAGCCGCAGCAAGCGCTGAGCAAGCCGCAACTGACACAGAGGTGAGCTGGGCAAGCAATACGCAAGCGACAGCTAGCAGGAGCAACGCAGAGAACTGGCGCGAGGGAAAACAGGAGTTTAGGCAGACTTGCGCAGAATCTACCCACTCGCTCGCCACTCCCACCTCCGTATCCGGTGTAAAGACAAAGTCCCACTTCTCAGCGCGGACGGTACCACCCTCATCACACACACACACACACACACACACACGACAGTTCCCCCGTCGATTTCGACGATGGGCACTACGCGCTCCAACAAGCCGCAGTAAGCGCTGAAGCAAGCCGAAACTGA
>JAYGXS010000003.1:50492187-50580682 GCA_036362985.1 Ligula intestinalis
TATCTTACCAAATGCAAACGTGGGTGCTACCGATCCTATAGCGGGGGCGTCATCCTATGTATTTTACTTGTTTATTTGTTTTACAGCGGAGTTATCGACATGGAATCCTCCGATTTGTGCAAAATGGTAAGCGATTGCTCCATCTTGTTAATTTCTGTCCAAAATTTCTA
Source organism: Ligula intestinalis (assembly GCA_036362985.1). Lineage (NCBI taxonomy): Eukaryota > Metazoa > Platyhelminthes > Cestoda > Diphyllobothriidea > Diphyllobothriidae > Ligula > Ligula intestinalis. The sequence continues at coordinate 50,492,358 of JAYGXS010000003.1, forward strand.
ATAAATCCACAGATTTTACTGCTCTTTATCTGAGCATGTCTCACACCTGCTTACGATTACCTATGACTAAGGATTCCCGACGGAATCCGAAACGTCAGGCAAATAAAAACTCTTGTTCTAGTGATCGCATCTTCGTCTTCTGAACTGCTTCCTGGGACTCGAATATTCGCTCCTATTGGAAATTTTCGCTAACCTTTATCTTGTCCGATTTGCCTATAATGACCCAAAGGGAGACAAATCACAAAGGTTTTCAGAAAGAGTGGGGGCTCACCAGAACAGATATTTCATTCTATTGACGTTTCGGTTGGCTTGGTGGGCTTACCAGTACCCAGGACTTAAATGCACAAAGTTTAACGGAAATGGAAATTTTGTGCCATGCTAGTCGGCGGTGAGCTGATCGATTAAAACTCGTCGATTTCACGCCACCCACTTAGCGAGATCGGCTTGTAGCGCTCCTTGTGCTAGAGGAGAGGGGAAATTGAATTGAGTTGTGGGCATTGGTCAGGGGTCAAGTACGTGGAGTGATAAATTCTTTTATTTTCACGGAACGAACGACTTTCACTAGGGTGTGGGGGGCGATGTGCAATCGCCATCTGACGTCGAGTTTGGTCACGGAAGTGAAGGTGCCTATGTAAGAGTTTTCTTACAGCACAGCACTAAATTCGCTAGCCGTATAGCAGCTGTTTCGGCTGTTGCAAGCATCCGCCGGCGTAGGCCCTTGGAAAAATTAGCTGTTGTCTGGTTGACAACCTGAAAGGCTTCACTAGTTCAGTTCAGTTTTATTAGGGAAAGATAATGGAACTGCGGTAGGGGGCAGACAGTGAAAAAACTCCTTAGGCATCATTCATAAGTTTAGTTTTGAATGCCATTTGTGGGATTGTAAGGAGAAAAACTGTCGCCTGTGGGGGGGGGGGGGGGGAAGGGAGCATGCAAAATCGGATGTCCTGCTGCTGAAATCTTCGGATCATGTCAGGAGGAGGCCATCGCGGTTGTTCAATATCCTAATGGTCACATGGGGAGATGACTGCGGTTATCACGGTGTCCGAGATGCGCCCATCATATTCCCATGCGAACCAGAGGATGAAACGTGCAATCAGTTATTATAAACAATCATATTACTGAAAAGTAGCGAGCAGTATGTTTTTTTAAACAAAAATGTTAGACTTCAATATTTAGCTCGCTCCATTACAGATAATGTCTTTTTCTATGCTGATCCAACTGCCTCTTAAACGTGTCCACAGATACGAATATGACAATAAATGCGGGTAGAGAATTCCATGCCTGGATTACCCTCTTGGAGAAGAAGAAGTTTCGTGTGTTCAATCTTGCCCCAGTCAAACGTAGCTTGAGAGGATGTCCGCGCAATCTAGTGGCCAGCTCAAAGAAATCGTTGGATGCTAGGCAACAATTTTGATCCCGCAGCATGCAAAATGCCTGTATAAGGTCACCGCGCAGCTGTCTGTAATCCAGAGGAAATAAGTCAAGATTGGTCGGTCGTGTCTCGTAAGGAACGTACGCTTGGCCTCGTAGTAACTTAGTTGCCCGTCGTTGTATCCTTTCAAGGGTTTTTTGTCTTTGACTGTCCAAGGTTTCCAGACTTGAATGGCAAATTCCAGTTGGGGTCGCACAAACGAGCCGAAGACCTTGCCAAAGACAACTTTTTGAAACTTAACAAAGGCGCGCTTGATTAAATACAAGCTCGACATTGCGGATTTGGCCACCTTCAGGCTGTGGAGTGATGGCTTAAGTGAGGGAGTGAACCACATCCCCAGATCCTTCTGGACCTCTAATTCTGGCAGTGGTGTGTTATTCAGGTTTTAAAACCTCTGATACGAAGTGTTAGTACTACTGAAGCGCATCATGTTGCATTTTGCGACATTAAATGGCAGGAGACACTCGTTTGATCATTGCTTGAGTCGGTGCAAATCTGCCTGCAGATTTTCTTCGTCGTTTTCGCTACGAATGACCTTCCAGAGTTTTAAATCGTCGGCGAACATTGCAGTTTCGGAGTCTAATCCACTAATGCAGTCGTTGATATATATAAGGAAAAGGATAGGACCCAGAACAGAACCCTGGGGGACCCCACTATCAACTGCCACCTCCGCCGATCGCTGATCACCAATACATACGGTTTGAGTTCGGCCAGTCAGAACGTTTTCGATCCATCGCAAAAGGTTGCCTGTTACCCCTATAGGTCTAAGCTTGTGTAGGAGACGTTGATACGGCACAGTGTCAAATGCCTTCATGAAATCTATGAAGACTGCGTGCACCATGTTTCCTTGATCGAGTGCTCTGGTCCATTGCTGTAGACAGAAGAGTAGATTTGTGAAGAAGGACCGTCCGCTACGGAATCCGTGCTGTTTATCAGCACGAAGGCAATGACACTCTAAGAATTGTATCAACTCTATTTTGATAATTTGCTCCATGATTTTGTAACATATTGCAGTAAGGCTTATTGGCCTGTAGTTGTTTGCGGACGCCCGACTCCCATTTTTGTGTATGGGTGAGATCCACACTGTCTTCCAGTCGGATGCCAGTTGGCCTGTGTTTAGGGAAGCCCGAAGGACTAGCTGCAGGGGTTCTGCCAACTCCACGGCTACCTCTTTCAACAGCTTTGCAAGTATCCCGTACGGTCCTGGTGACTTCATGTCTTGGGGCTTAAGAAGTTCTTACAGGACAGGAACTTCTGTAAGCACAACTAAGTCAATAGTCCGAATCTCCTCGGTACTAAAGTTTGTAACGGTTAGCTAGACCTCTCTCGTAAAAACCGACTGAAAGAACCCGGATAGATGCTCAGCCTTTGCTTTGTTCTCGCAATTTTCGGTGTCGTCCTCCGTTTTTAACAATGAGATGGGGCCTCTATTTCGGGTAGATCGCCTAATGTAGTTGTAGAAGACCTTTGGATTTCCTACTGCATGGTTTATTAGGCCACTCTCGAAACTTTGGCAGGTTTTTAGTACAAGGCCCTTAACCCTATTTCTCTGCGCTTTGTACTTGTTGTACGACTCGGTGGTCTTCTCTCTCCGATACGTTCGAAACAGCTTTTCTTTACGGTTAACCTCCCTCTTCAGCGTGTTTATTAGCCATTGTGGCCTATTTGTGGCCTTCATTTTCGAGATGGGGCAGAAACTGGTGATTAGCCCGTCTTTTACACCGTCCAATCCTCGTGGACACACCCGGTGAATGCTTCCCTCCAGTCTACGCTGCGCACTTTGGTTCTCATTTGGTTAAAGTTTTCGCGCCATAACGGTCGCGCTACGATCAGGTACAGAGAAGAGTGAGTACTCCCACTGTAGTACTACGTGGTCGCTTTTGCCAAGAGGAGGTAAACAAGTTATGACGTCTACCCTGTCAGGCGCTTTTAACAGTACAAGATCTAGGCAGTTAGCCTGTTGCCCTTCGAGCTGCCTGTGAAGAACGGCTTTTTGTGCCGTGCGTAGGAGTCGGCGATCGAAACTTAATTCTGACCCTGTCGCAGAACTAAGGTTCCAGTCGATAGGTGGCGCATTAAAGTCGCCTATAATCATGACATAGGATCGCACGGCAAATGCTTTAACTTCCTCAATCAGGCTATTGTCTGACTCTGGATCGTTCGACGATGGTCGATAAACTGCGAAGATGTCAAGGGCTTGAGACCGCGGCGTTCTGGCAGTGAGCCAAAGGGCCTCTATATCGGACGCGAGCTGGTTAGTTTTGTTTGACACGTGCAGGCCATGCCTAACGTAGGTGAGCACACCCCCACACTGACGCCCGGCTCTGTCTTTTCGGAACAGCTGAAAACCGGTGAGAGCAACTTCCTGATCGTCTATCTTTGTGGATAACCATGTTTCTATTATACAGGCAACATCTGGTTCCACTTGGTACATAGTAATCTTAAGTTCGTTTAATTTAGACAGCAGGCTTTGTGCATTGGTGTACATGCACTTTAGTTTCCTTTGTCAGCTTGTTCGGGTAGTTTTTACGTTCGGGCTCAACCCTCCCCCTTCTGGGTCGGTTGCGTGGTTATCCGGAACGGACCTGTCCAAGGTGAGACCAATGGACGTTGTATCACTTGGTTGCTGTAAATAACCAAGCATTGTTCGCCTTTGCTGTGTCGCTCCTTCATTTCTAAAATGAGTTGACGACGTTTGTCTCGTTCTGCAACTGAGCAATCTTGTTGAAAAAAAACTCCCGGGTGAGAGTCTTTTATTCTAAAATGATTAGACAGGATGAGCTTTGCTTCTTGGCTGCTGGCCATGACCACCTACAGAGGTCTGGGTCGCATCGATCCAGTTGGGCCCTGGGCAACTTCTTGTTCCTCTCGAATCTTTATTCGTGCGGTTTTGTTGATTTTAGCCCTGCATAAGGGTGAGATCGATTCTGCGGGTGGACGTTTCATCCGCCTTTTGGCAACTTTAACGGTCCTGGGGCTCAAGTTTGCCTGACACTGTACACTCTGGAACGGTTGTGTATGCTTGTCCTCCGATTTGGGCGTGTCTGGACCTATTAGGTTTTGGCTGCTAGTAAGCGCCCTTAATGTTGATAAGAGCTGTGGATTGCAACTTGTTTCGTCAATTGGCCTTAGCTTGTCGAGTTTAAGCAGTTCTGCAAGTATTTCTGATAGAAGGTTCGTAAGACACTCTAGTCCTATTACTTTTTGCCGAATCTCTTTGCAGTGATTGTAACCCTCTAGGCATATTGTGTCACCAGTGTTAGTGCACGCAACTTTTGGTGGCCCTCGCAACGCAGTTGCGGTAGCCGAGGTGTTTGAACGGTCGCCCCCTGAGGCGAGCGTGCGCGGATCGCTGTTAACTCCAGTGTTAGTGCACGTAACTACCGGCTGCCCACGCAGCTCAGTTGCGGTGGCCGAGGTGTCTAGACGGTCGCCTCCTGAGGCGAGCGTGCGCGGTTCGATGGCACCTCTAGACTCGAGTTTTTCCTCACGCGCGACAGTCGGGTAGTATCGACTCGATGATTTATGTCGAAATGGTGTGCGAAAATGGAACTCAAGATCAATCTAGTCTTACCTTTACTTAACCAGGCCGGTATGTGCTCACATACCCTATTTTCCAGGTGCCTAATTGTTCGGCTGATGTATCCTGCTCCCCAGGAGCAAGTGAAAGATTAAATGCACATGTGCGTGACCTCCAAGGAGAGTCGGTCTTCCCCCCTCCTCCCAACTGTAGGAGGGGAGAGTTCGTGAAGTACATGCTAAATTTCACCGCGGGGCAACGCTTGTGATTTCAGTCTTCAGGCATCGTCGTACCAGTTCGTTCGTCGCATTGCCTAAGAAAGGCAGATTTATGAACATGTCTTTCGTTTCTGCGGTTAAGGTAGCAGGCATTTTGGCCAATATTACTGCGGATGAACCTTTCTGGGTATCCATTTTAAAGAAGCGTTTTAGAATTCTGCTTTGACAGTTTCAGGAGAGCAGATCCGTGGTACCCAAGCTGCTAAGCCCTGGACTAGATTTTGTTTTGAATTTAGGTTGGCCAGACTGTGAAAGTTGATGTATTTTTCCGTTTAGCTTTTCTGTTGAAATACCCAACACAGGATAGATCCAACATTTTGCTATCGCAGAAGGACATCAAGGAACGCGCTTTCATTATCCTCCTCAGTTCCTGCACAAAACTTTTAGCGTTGGATGCGCACCGTTAAACTTCGCGACTATGCCATCAGTATCAGTATATTGAAAGATATGTAGGTAGAATTGCTTTGAGTTCCCTATTTGTACACATGTGTAGGGGCAGCAGAAAGATAGTATCTCAGACTGTTGGCGAGGCCAGTTGTCCTGAGTCATGGGATGTAAAAATAGGAGCAGACAGTGAGAAAACTCCTCAGGGATTTGTAAGAGAAAAAATGTCGCCCTTGTGGGGGTTATGTGTGGGATTCAGGAGAAAAATAAAAAAAACGTCCGGTTTTGTTTGGAGGAGGGGATCAAACGGGGGGGGCGCAGGGCAAAGGTTTCCAGGATCATCACCACGTGGAAGCTGCAACCTGATTCATCATTGCTGATTGGAGAGTCCGCCGACGAGACTGGAAAAACAGATACATCCGTCCAGATCGTCGACAGTCCGCTGCGGGTCGAGCCAAGGGTGTCCGTGTTGTAAGGTCATTGATATTGTCCCTTAGACGCATTTTTTTCGATCTCGACCATTAACACGTTTTCGAGAAATGAGCCAAGTGGTGAGATCAGCGCCATACATATATCTGTCTGTAGAATCGGTCACTGAAGAGAAATTGAACATTTTGTGTGCATTGCATTAGTAGTCCTTTAAGGGTTTCGACGGGCACAACTACCTGGTATTTCGCGTCCCGAATGACGACACGGGGGTAGTTAATTGTTTCTACCCCTGGTAAATTAGTAAAAGTGATGATCCATTAAATGAGAGCATCGTTCTTCCACCAACATTCATATTCTTTTTAGCTTCGACAAACACATATGCGTCTTTCAAGCTTTGGGGATGAAGATAACTTCCAAGTGGCTTTAGCTTTTTTACCAGCCATTTTTAAAGTGGACCCCACGTCCTAGGAATTTTCGTTCGCTCCGTGCAAATGAGAGAAATTATCACACAATGTATCTGACCCCCGACCAATGCCCACAGTCTTACCCAATTTTCTCCCCCTCCCCCTCGATTTTCAGCCTTCTTTCTCTTTTTCTCTGTGCTCAAGAAGGCACATCAGGAATTCCTATCAGAATCTTAAAAGGACATGTTTACGGAGTAAATGGTTTTCTAGGACATCGTATGATGTTTTAAAAACAACTTTGTATGCCTAAAGAAGCTATCCGAGTGCTATGTCAAACTGTTTCTTTAGTCAAAATATTTCCCCTAAAAATTCATACGAACCTGTAGCTACTTTCAGCTTTTTACATTTAGAAAAGAAACCTACATAGGAAATGTTCCTTTGTATGGAAGTACTAATGACTGATTACTATGTCTGTATGGTATAAAAATATACCTGGTCTGTTTCTGGAAACTTCGTACATATGACTACAAAATGAAGCCTGAACCCGCTCACAGTTTATATGTAAAGCACTTTGAATATCCCGATAAAAATATAATGTGGAATATGTACCAAGGCAAGATCCTAAAGAGTATATATTGTCAACTGTCTAGTGCATCTTACTTTTAGACTGATCTTTATCTCCCTATATACGCGGAAATCATAACATTTTCCTGGCTGGCTATCCTCTGACCCTGCTATCAAGTGTTGATCATTTAAGTTTTTCCACTCCAAAGAAAAATCAGATGAAGATAAGTTTTGACCCACCGTAGAACCGCGTACAGGGAGTTACGTACCTCATGGGATAGTCAAGAAAGCTCTTTTTACAGGAAATCAGTCGTATAGAATTTTGATTAATTGGTTGATTAAATGCTAGTTAATAACGTCAGAATAATTCGCAGTCACCAAAAAACCCGATTGCATATAATTGCTTTATTGCAGCTAACTGATCTTACGTTAAATTTAAAGGTGTTTAAGACAGGAGTGTGCAAGGAACGTAAACTAATGCAAAATAATTGTAATAATTATAATCATAATAAAATATCCTTACTCCATGGACTTTCCATCTACATTTAAAGGCAGCATTTCACCTCCCAGATTGTTCATAGTAATTTCCTTAGTTTGTTTATTTAGAACAAAATTCGACTTATCTTACGCGAAATGATTCTTTTGGCTTGGTGCCAGTTTCCTTTGATAAATGCAAACGGTTTTGCACGATATTGATATCTAGGCTGTTGTCAGGAAAAAATAGATTGGAGGTCACATGCGGAGAAGCTGACTGTTATCTAATAAGTTAGATTACATTTGTACGTGTTATCAAATCCACACCTCTTTTGAGCAGTGAAGGGTTCCATTATCCTCTTAAAGTATAGTGCCCATTTTGCGCCTACGGATATCGTTACAACTGAAGGCATCATTTAGGATGTCAGAGAACACCCTGTTTTTAATCGTGGCTATTTTCGATGACCACTCTCCGAACATAATAGTCAACTAAACCATCAATCGTCGACAGAGCTTGAATGTTGCCGTCGGTGCAGCGCGTAATTTTGGAAAGTCCTCTTGCAATAGATGATTTACGTTTCAGCAATTAGCAAACGTTCTCGAATACACATTCTAATTTAAAGTAGCTAAAGAGTGACGCTTTCCTGGTGCAGTTTCAAATCCTATATCCTTTTCCTAATTATCTTCATGTAGAATACTAGCAATTGTTCCATATAAATAGCTTTAATTGGCATATAATGGTTGTTATCCGGTGTATGACGAATATAATAGTTGTCTTGCTTACTTGTAGACGGTTTCGGTCCTTGGTGATTATTTCTGGACAAAGTTCTATGATTTATAATGCGCCAGAGAATAACCTTACTGAGACTGAATATTCTTGTTACACTTCCCGTGGCACTACTTCTGCTGTAAGTTTCCGTTTCGTTTCATAGTCAACTGCAAATTTAAATTTTTCACAGATGAAAGTTAAGGCATATCACGGTTGTTCATATATATGCTTATTTACGGTGTTTATTTCTGGTGTGGTGTAACACACTGCTTATTAGGTAAATTAACGGCAAAAACGTGCCACATTTGAAAAACAGAATTTTTAAAATCTGGGCCTGTCTTCTTTTTCTGAAAACAATATCATTCCTCCTACTCGTATTTAACTAGTTTTTATGAAATCAAAATTAACTTTTCCGTTCTCCGAAAAAATATCGTTAAAACTTGTCCGGATTATATTACTGGTCTTTTATAGACCAACACACATTAGCAAGATGATTAATATGCAGTATTTTATATTTTAGGCAATTCCCTGGATATCAATAAAGTCTGTTTTTGGCCCATTTTTGCCTACGTTTTTCATCAATTTACTGATGTAGAATGACCTTTTTTCCAGTAGCCAGCTTTTCGCGCCGCAAATCAATTCAATAAACAAAAATGGCAACCTCAGACGTAGCGTAAACCACCTCATCAACTTTCCTTCTTGACATTTCGTGATTCAGGCGATATACTGTGCGTGAGAAAGTGCGCCGTTGCACCTACACCAAATCGATTTATTCCCCCATCACACAAAGGCAGAGTTGACTGAACGCACACTTTTTGTGCCTACGTCATTAGACAAGTGCTGCGGAATTCGGATGTGTGAGCAGATGGTGAGCCGTTGGGTAAGCCGAAGCAATTATACCTCATGCGGCAAAAAAGTTCCCAGCTGGGACCCCAGGTGCGTAACGTTTCACCCGGTTTCACGTGCTTCATAGGCTTGCGATGTACCCACCACTGGGTAATCAAATTAGCTTCTGCAACCTGCGGCTTTGTCAATAACGTTATGTCGCAAACTGTGATTCCCAGGTCGTTCTTTTAACTCACATTGGGACCAGGTCAGGTGAAAAGAAAGTAGAGAGAGCGCACGAATTTAGTGACTGATGTTTCTTCATCAAAACCTGCTTTTGGCTGAGAAAACCTCGGAAAATACAAAAACCTGCGAAAATAGTTTGCTACGTAAGGGAGAATGACGGCTCTTCAACGGTGCCAGTCTAGAAAAGGACTTAGATTAGCAAGCAGGAGGATATTACCTTACCTAATGTGGCCTTTTCATTTTCAGCCTTCAGATTTTTTTAAAAGGTCTGAAGAGGACATATGCAATTATTGCAAAGAGATTTAACCAAGATGTGTGACATTTTAATTGTTCCGTCCACATACTTTCAAAAACTGCCAAAACCTTTAAATACAGGTACCCGTTTTGCTGTCAAAAATGTTTTCAAAGATAAACTGTTTAGTTGAAAGATAATCAGTGTAAGCTGTAAGCCTGAACGGGCTTCTGTAAAAGAAAACTTTCATCTCTCTTATCGTGAATTCTGCCTTGCGACAGAATTTTAACTTTCATGGACACATCAGCCTCTAGTTGCATTTTCCTATGTTGGCTGGAAATATTTTCGCTTCCGTTGATTCGAACTCCGGACGTTTCGAGGTGCCACTCATTTTTTGTGAGAAGATTTGAGTCAGACTTATATTAACTGTCAGTAATAAGAGTTCCAGGCAAATAAAACTCTTGTTCAAGTGATCGAAACCCATTCTTCTGAACTGTTTCCTGGAACTCGCATATTCTCTACCACGGTGGGATTGTCGACTGCCAGACATTCATCACAAGTATAAAAACTGACAATTTATATATTTGACCGGCTACAGTTGACAAGATGCTCACGACTCGCGATTTAGAGATCAACATTTACTTATTTTATGAGGCTCAGTGATACGGTGATATGTGATCCACGATATACGCTGAATCAGGAAAACATTTTCCGGCCTCCTATCTGAGTCGATAAATTGCTCTCCAACGATCGTGAACACACCGGGAATTTAGAAAAGTCATGCCCCAACTTATTCAAAACTTAGAAACGATGATTTAAGTGTTTATAACCTCACACTCAACGTAGTTGGAGAAAATGAGGCTCTGTCAATAATGTCAGGACCACTGCAAGACGTCTTAAACATCGACTGCTCAACAAAGAGGTATTTAGTCTTCTAGAACGTAAAAACAGAAAAAAAATGGTAGAGGGGTGATGCCTTATTGTGTTTCAGGAAACACGCGTTTAGTTGTGCCTACACTCAGAAATACCAATACTTGTACGTGAGCTGAAGACAGATGTCGGCTGCCGGGAAAGATAAAGCCAGTCACTGCGACATACATTGTAGAAATGGTTGCCCGTTAATCTTAAGCGCTACCATTGCCTCTGCTGTCCATGATGCCTAAGATGTCAAGTGATCACATCTCTTGAGCTGCCGAACAGCGCACGAATAAAGCTGCTGGGGCGGTCAATCGTGTCCACAATCTGCTGCATCGAAAATTTATTCACACTAGCTCACTACGTCCTAGTGAACGGACCCGTAAAAAGGTCCAGATATTTTCACGCGTCAGGGCTTCTGACCACGACGACGTTTCATTACAAAAATCATGACCCTTTTTAGTTTCTGTTTAATATTCAAAGCGGAAGTCTGTCTAATTAGTTTGCTACTGTCAAAACAACTACTGATTAGATGCTACAAGATTAAACATATGTATCTTTGATACTCCTTTCTCGGAGATATTTGTGGTTTGGTTTTAAGAAAATGGCTATTCGTTATTGTTATAAATATTAAACAATATTGTCTTATATTAAATTTTTGCATGTTAACTAAGAACCTGTTTTATGTGTTGTTGTCATACGAATATGAAACAAGCTATTTATAGGTCAGCTGCCAACCATCTGGCGCGAAAGTGGTTCTGCTGTTTGATGCTGTTTGTGAGCTTCAAATTTTACTGCGGATGAGAGAAACTTATGCATAAAACGCTCGAAGATTGAAGAACCACGGTTTGCATCTTAAGAGACTTGGGTCTGGGATCAGTTAGGGATGGCTGGCGTCATGGAGGAAGACTAACGACGGAGAAATTACTATTATGGACTCCCCTTTTGCCGGTACTTGGTCCCGCAGACAGAAGGAATTGTGCAGGACTTTGTCAAATTGGACTGTCGCAATTTACAGTGATTCTGCCGGCCCTTTTTTTCAAGCAGCTTAAGATGGTCTACCTAAAACGACAATGAAAGCTTTCTATTAAGGTTAATACGTTTCTATATGCGGTGGTAAGAACAGCCATTTTCGTTGAGTGAAGTCAAAAAGCAGGCAGGTTTAAAAACGAAGTAAATGTTAAATATAAGGTCTTCTGCAAAGTGGCTGTTCCGGACCCGGAAACTTACTCAGTGGCCAGAGGGGGATTTGTGCTACAACTTCAACAACGACTAAAGAGACAAGTACGCATCTAGCGGATGACCTGCGAAGGTCCGCCTTTACCGAAAAACTCACCGTCTCTTTTCCGCATCAACAGCATAAGACTGTGTTAAAAGCTGGTTAGTCTTTACTGAAAACTTTCAGATACGGAGGCGGAGTATTTTCAGTGCTCACCAAAATATCACCCTTTATGAAGTTGAAACAAACTTGGTCAGCCAAAAAAAGGGCCAAAAAGTTGTGTATCACGCTCTTTATCGAAAAAAAACGATCACTGGAACAAGAGTTTTATTGTCCTGACGTTTCGGATTCCGCCGGGAATCTTTAGTCATAGGTAATCGTGAACAAGTCTGAGTCATGCGCAGATAAAGGTTTCTTGGAACTCGGATATTCTCCTCTATTGGAAACGCTCTTTATCATTGTATTCGTAAATTATAAAGGACGACGACAAAACGCGACCTTTAGTACAGGCTTTCTACATTATGTTATTGAAGCCAACACCAATGACCTTTTATGCATCAGATATTTAGGAGTTGAAATGCCTTTGCGGACACAATATCATAAAGGCTATAACAAGATTTGAACTTAAGCGAAAACAAATGTGATTTTGAGATGAGGAAACGGTGTTCTTTTCAGTTGCTTAAGAAACTACTTTACTTTCAAACATAAAAATCAGGTGAATATTTTTACAAGTAGCTTATGGCGCCAGCGAGTTTCTCCAGGTTTTATAAAATTGTATTTAGGAAACGTAGCTTATGGCCTCGCCATGCAAAGTAAACGGGTTTCGATTTTGCATTTTACTGCGAGAAACCAAAGTATTCCAATTGATTCCCCTGACTTTATCTGTCGCATTCTATAAGAAAAATTTACTCTCATAAAACAGAATGTAAAATATCACCGACAAATACATCAGTAGTGCGAGATAGAGATACGGTCTACGAATAAAACCTTGCCATGACTTAATTTTCAATAGGTTTTTAAACGGAAAATATCCTTTAGTACATTTGTTCCGTTAGATAGTAAAGCAGAGTTCAATTAACCATCGAAGAATTGGAAAACACCTTTCGTTTATGTGCATAAAATTATACTGCGTTTCTGGCAAAAAAATACAATGAAATTTGCTTAGAAATGATATGAACGGGTATTTAACCTTCACATCAAATGTATTGGTAACCCTGTTGTATGATATAGTAGCCTTTTGCATGGTCAGACACTTTAAAGATTTAGAGCAAAATCAAAAGTAGACAAAATATGACGTTCGGTTCTTTGTATTGCCTTATTTATAACGCTCCTTGTACATGATTACTAAACAATCCATATATCGATCAACCAATCACTGTAGGCTTCCATGCATTTATATATCGCGTCACCTGAGATGGCAGAAAAAATATTTCTACACTTTCAACCTTGCATCGCATCGAATGAAACCGATTGACGGCAATGATTACAAAATGTTCAGCTTTAAGTTCGACTAACAGCAAAATAATAACCGGCTGTACTAAAGTGATATTAGTAGTCAAGTAATAATTGTAAATACTTTAGGATTCCCGCAAAAAAGTATTGCGGTAGATTATTATTTTGCTAGAAGTGATGAAAAATGTGGCTATTTACTAAAACTTCCCATTCCTCTGTATGTGGTTTGGGTTAATAAAAACGCGAAATGTGTAAGTTTAAGGTATCTAAATGCGTGGAAATTCGACAGACCTCTGAACATCGTAAAGCACGGACCTGCATGTCTAAATGAAGATAATTTAAAAACCAAGTTTCGGAAACGTTAACAAAACATAGCTGAAATACTAAAATATCTAGTGCGCACTAGCAAAGCACTGTTAAAAGTTTCCGGTTGTAAATCATATAACCTCTTTTTAAATATACCTATTGCACAGAATATCTGAATGGTGCACTTTGTTCACGTTTTCATTTTATATACACAAGGAAACTGTTGAAATAAATGACCAGAAAGTCTGAAGACACGGTTATCTTTCAGTTTTTAAAATTAATTTTAACAAACTGAAAACTCTTCCTAGGATTCGATAAACAATACTTATCACAGATGACCTGAAATAAGATGCCTCGTCTGCATGGAGGTACGCAAATATTATTATTCTGGGCCTTACACCTGCTTCAAGCAAGTTGTGTTAGCACTATGGGACTGGATTTTTAAAAAAACTTCCAAACCTTTCAATAGTTAAGCCCTCCGACTCTGATAAAAATGGTTGGGAGTTCGAGGTTCGGGTGGAACACCAATGGAGTCTGAGTATGACTGGCTGACGATGGCTAATGAGCCAGAAATGGCCATTCCAGTCTCTCTTGTGTTCACCAACAATACTTTCTGCCTACTTCCAATAGTCAACGTTATCTTAATGGACATGGCGCCGGCCAGTCTTTGTTATTATATTAGTGTTATAACGTCGTAAATAAAGCTGCGCTAATGAGCCAGAAATTGTCACTCCAGTCTCTCCTATCTTCACAAGCCATCCTTTCTGCCTACTTCCAGCTGCTACGGCTGTCAGGACATCTGTCAAAACCCAGGGCAGAGCGGGATGGATGAGTTCTGTTAGTATTTAGGTGAAAGTTGATTAACGAGTGTCAAAATAAGCATAAAAATGGATGTTTGCTGTTTAAAATGAATATACACAACTTTTCCGAAATATGGTAGGTACTAATTTTTTGAAGTAAAAAACCAAAATGGCTACAAGTGAGTCGAAACCAACAGTATAATAGTTTAAACTCAGGCTACAATTTGCAGCTAATTCGAAGCGGAGGCGTCAAACGTATTCAGTTCTCTATTTGCCATAATCGGTGATGTTTGGGAGCATAATTTGTTTTCTCAGCCCGGTTGGGTCTCATCAATTCTCAGGTATGATTAACGTCTTTTTGCCATGAAAAAATAAATTTCTTAGAAGCCTGGGGCAAAATAATTAAAGATGTTTTCATATCTATATAAATCAATTTGAATCTTATATCCAAGATCATTTTTAAATTTTCAATGGATTTTATGCAGTCGGAGTACCGATATTTTGTGAACCAATCAACTGAGTGTAATCATTTTTACGAACTTGACTGCAGGGAAACGAAAGTGCGCCTAACTGTCATCAGGTTGCGCAGGTAAAAAGTTGTTGACGTTCATGTGGCCTACTTCCTAATACGTAGATCTTAATTTCATTAACTGCTAATTCGATACAATGACTCACATGTTCTTCATTTTAAAGGCAATTCAAGCACACAGGCTTGAACGCAAACTAACTGGAAAATTAAAACTCCACAGCTTTAGATGCATTAAACCTGTGTAAACGTCCATCCAACACTGCCAACCAAAAGAGAGACTTTGGGCCATAAAATATCAAACTGTACCACGCAAAATTATCTTTGGTCGGCCAGAGTCATTTGGATTCGCGTTATCTCAGGAATTTTCCCTGAGTCACCGATGCATGTTACTTATTCCAGTTCTCGATTGAAGCCAAGATAAGATAAAATGTAAGCTGAGGACTCAGATATTCACATGATGTTCTTTGTGTACAATAACAAATACCAGAAAAGTGTTTAGACATTCATTGCACAACACAAATTATCTTGCCCCCTTGTGCCTTGTGCCAATCTCTATTGTTTCCGTGGGAAAAGGATAGAAACTGCGTAATCTTCCGGGAAATAGTTTGGGGGCCTGAAGCATTGCATTAACTAAGGGCAGTGTAATTATAATCGGTCTTATGCGAAGACATTTAATTCAAATAAGTAGTAGGAGTAATTTTCCGGGGAGCATACATCATGCTACTATTGTTGGAATCGTAAGCTACAATAAGCCAAACCCCTGAGACCCTGAAAATAGCATTCTGAATTTCAGTTTAATTATCATCACAACCTCTAATTAAAGTAAACTTTTTACTTTTATGAACCATTTAATGAACACACATACCTAACGTCAATCGGCAGCAATGTTTTAGAGTTAATAATGCGAGCAAGTGTTGATAAACCGAGCGTTATTATTACGTCCTTTTGATTGGATTGAGCTGATTAAACTATGTTGAGTTGGTTATCCTGGGATGAGTCTCTTACCATATTAAAATGGTTGGTCAATGCAAAAAGATAAAATGTCTTCTCAAAATAAAGGTATTTTAGCAAGAAGCAATTTAGCCATTATAATCAACACTGTTAATGATATCAATTTTCTTCAGAATATCAATATATAAGCCCGATTTTGAGAGAATACGCAGTTCATTTTCATTCCTAATTTATTTTATTTGGCTAAAAATCTCAAACGACAATGGATATTAAAACAGTTACTACTCATATCATTTGAAATACTCTCCTTTAATGAAAAACAAGCAGTAAGTAGGGAAGCATGCCTGCATTCATTTCTTTAATAAACCCATCTGCTACAGCTGCTTAAATGTTGTTGAGTTTTCATCACATTTTAAAGTAACCACTCTCGTTAATGAAAATTTGCCACCTAATGACACAACTTCCATATCCCACTCTGCCCTGCATTGTGTCTCATCGTTCGGGCCCTGATAGCAGCTGTAGCGCCTAGAAGTCTTAGGCAAATAGTATTGCCGGCAAATACAAGGGAGACTGAAATTTTCATTTCTGGCTTATTAGTCGACGTCAGCCAGTCATACCCAGATGCAAGTGGTGCACTACCCAAACCTTAAGCAAGCGGCCTTTTGATCGTAATTTAATTGCCCAATCTTTGAGCTACGAGCTCGTTGTTCTATTGGTTTAGGCAGGGCAATATATACACTCATTGATTAACGTTCACAAATTGCTATAGTTGTCTTATGTTTTGATGTAGTATCCACAAAATATTTCAATAAAAATATCTTATATTCAGGATGCTTGCAAAGCTGTATTGCTTTAAATGTAACGCACTGATGCTAGCGGTTGACAATATCATTTATTTGATGTCTGTGATGATACCTTCCTACGTGCAGCGTATGCAATGCCTTTTTACACCGACGCTTAAACGTATTCTCATCAAAGTGGCCGACAGAGCCTATAGTTAATCCAAAAAATTGTCCTAGTTTTACACCGGTCGGAGCTTAAGGTCAGTGGCCGGTCAATGGAGAACTCCGTGAAAACAACAAGCGTTTAGTAGTTAAATCAACTCTGGCTGTGCACGTCATTTAGTCGCGAAGATACGTAATTTAACATTTATATTTGTTCGATTAAAGAGCACGTGCTAGATGGGTACCAAGGAAGCGTTTGATTTTTCGACTTATAAGGTCTATTCAGGAGTCCTAAAACCAAGAGTATTAGTCATCTTTTATCAGCTTTCTCAAGTATGCGAGAAGAAAGATTGATTGATATAGTTGGTGTGAAAGAGATCAAAGTAAAGTCACTCCTCAGACAGTGTGTGTTACTGAAGCCGTCCATCGAATAGTATGGGTTTGACTGATTAACGACGGCTAATACGCCAAAAAATGGCCATTCCAGTCTCCCTTTTCCTTGCTGTCAATAATATTTGCCTGCACTTCTAGCTGCTATGACTGCTTCAAGGCCCAAGAAATGAGGCCTAAGGCAGGGCAGAGCGGGACAAATGAATTCCGTTAGTGGTCGCTGAACGTTCATCAAAGAGTGTCCAAATCGCCCGACCTTAACCGGCAAGACAACGTGCTCGTAGATCAATGGTTAGCGCGTTAGACTCTGATCAACAAGCTTCGGTGGTGCACCACTTAGGACAATATATGACTGACTAACGACGACGGCTAATGAGCAAGAAATGGTCATTCAATTCTTCGTTGTCTTTGCCTGCAAAGCTATCTGTCTGTAACCGTTTTTATTTAGCACCTTCCAATTCAATAAAGTGAAAACGATTGAGTCATGTGTCAGTTTATCATTAAACTCTACCACAAATGCAATCTCCCACGAAATACAGTGATATGGAAGCATTCGGGAGAAAAGATCTATTGCATAGATGATTTATAACTTAGGGCATACGAACTCAGTTTCGATTCAGAACCATGCTTATATTTAACGGCAGCGTCAGCTTTTGGGTATAAACTTACTGTACATTTTAATGAAAGAAGTTTGCGCAATATCTTTTTAAAATTGTAGGATTTTTTGTGAAGAAAATGTGATGCATTTTCGACCAATACTGATACCTTGAATTGCTCGCTCACTTTCGACATTTGACATGTCAGGCTGGTAGTTAGGAAACATGCGATAACTTTCGATCAATTATCATCCGACCGGTAAATAGATAAGAGGAAGAGGTACAGGTTAATGCAGGTTCGTCTTTCCATAAAAATGAATTGTAGCAATAAAAGGGTGGGTGAGGGATCGATAGACGAAGGCTCGTTAGGTGGCGCGGAGGCTTTGGTAGAGCAAGTTCAGAGAGAGAGGAGAGAGAGAGCATGCAAGAATGTATGCAGTTAAGTGACTGTTGGCAATGACCAGTACGGAGCTTGCAGGAATTTATTTGATCAATACATAACTGGCTCCCTCAACCTATTAGTGGTGGCTTCTGCTTTTGCTAGTAGGCGCCGACTGAGAGACTTTGAATAGTTTGTTGGAACCTTATAAATCCTCAAGAAGGCTTCGCGGGGGGTCTACACGATGTTCAGAATCAACAACGCGGACGAGAATGGCACTGTTTACATGCCTAACTTCACCTATTTGCAGCCGTGCTGGGAGGTTAACACTTATTCTTTTGAATAATCGCCGTCTCCTGCCCCACAGGAGCAAATAAAGGAGTAGAGCTGAGCTGGTAAACTAGGCTTGCCTTAATTTATCCTAATAGAGATTGAAGAGTCAAGCCCACAGCAATGCCCTCGATTAATTTATATGGTTGTTTGTCAGAATGGGACTGCAAATTTAATGGACAGCTGTGTAATAGTGCCTCCAGTGCAATATTCTTCTTTGTCATTTGCACAATCCCCCAAAGAAAAGGAAGAAGAGAGTACGAGGACATTGACCGATTTATTTTGAGACTGACGTTTTGGACACTCTCTCGGTTCCATCCTCAGAGTAACTGGGTAGTTGTTTTTGTTCGCCGGGACTGTTGCAACCTTGCCTCGTGCCTGTTAATATATCGGAGCTCGACGCACGAACTTGGACCTGCCTGATTGAAATTTATTGACCTTAATATTGATCGTTGGTGAGCTCGTGTGATTTCTGCTCACTTATTGGCTATCGCAACCCAGCATGCTGGCTGACGTGCTCATCGCCGACTGACGAGTGTACCCGCCCGCCTGAATTGATCTCAACCTCGTGGGCGCGGCGGTGATTAGGTGCCTGGCCAACTTCCCCATTTTGTACCTCCGAGGCTGGTTTTATTCCACACTCGAGTTTATTTTGCCTTCTTGTTGGCCTTGTTCGAACTGACTCGAGCCTTTTGCACAACGCCTGGTAGGCGAGGTGGAGGTCTATGGCACTGTTAAGTGTGCCAGTCGAAGACCCACTTTCCAGCAGCAATCTAGCCATTTTTTCATTGGCTCGAGCAATGACCCTTGCTTTGCCAAAGGGTAATACGTGTTTTTTCTGCTGTACGTGGGCAAAGACCGTAGACTGCTTATCGTTGCGGTCGACTGCCTGCTGATGCTCGTGCAATCTTGTGCCCAGGCGTCTGCCCGTTTCACCAACATACCTTGCATCACAGTCTTGACATGGTATACTGTAGACCACACCGGATTGTTCTGTCAACGGTAGTGGGTCTTTGGGCCGCATGATTTGCTGTCTGATGGTTGACTCAGGCCTATGACCCACACCGATCCCGAAAGGTCTCAGGATTCTAGCAGCTGCCTCTGATAAATTTTTCACATAGAGGATTGCGAGCCAGAACTTGGGGTCTTCTCCCTTCGACCGCTCCAGGTGGGGCCTCTTAAGACACTTGCGTACAAAGGAAATAGGATAACCGTTGGCCTGAAATAGAGCATGCAGGTACTTAATCTCCTCCTTTTTCCCACTTTCGTCGCTGCAGTGTGTCTGAATGCGTTGAAAGAGGGTTCTAACACAACTCCGTATGTGACAGACTGGGTGGTTGCTCTTGAAGTGGAGGATGCGCATGGTATTGGTTGCCTTGCGGTAGACCGCTGTACTTATCTTCCCGTCTTCCAGCTTCGTTACTTGAACGTAAAGGAAGGGTAATTGATTGTTGAACATCACTTTCATAGTGAACTGGATGTCAGGAAAGATAAAGTTCAGCAGTGTTTTGAAAGCCTGCACTTTGCTCCTTTAGATGATAACGAAAGTGTCGTCAACGTATCTGGCCCAGAACTTCGGGGGAGACGAGCTGAAGACCAGCCGCTCGAGCCTCTGCAAAACAGCTTCGGCAATTAGGCCAGACTGAGGCGAGCCCATTGGTGTCTCCTTCTTTCGTTCATAAACTTGGCCATGGAACGTGAAAAAAGTTTTTATACACAATTCCAGGAGCTCGATGATATCCTCTCGCTTGAGCTTTTGGTCGGTTTCATCATATTTCTCTTCCAAAAGACTGGCAATAGTCTCAATGTCCAGATTGGGTGGAATAGAAATGAACAATGTTATCACGTCAAACGACACCATCATCTCGTCTGCCTCTACTTCCAAGTGTTGGATTGGGTCAAAAATTCTTTAGCAGACTTCACTGTCCACTCGGAAACCTTTGTAATGGAGCACAGTCACTGATAAAGCCATTTTGACAACCCAAAGGTTGGGGTGCCACGTAGGGATACGATGGGGCGTAAAGGCATTCCTTGTTTGAGCCCCTTTGGTTGGCCGTAGAAACGAGTCATTGCAGTATTGACGGCCTTTGCAGCCAGCGCTTCCCTTCTTGTGAGAGCTCCTGTCTTTCTCAAACTGTCAATCGTCTTATTAATGGCGTTTTTGAGCTTTTTGAGATCGCTGATGGTCGATGTCACAGACGAATCTTTGTCCATCAGTAGATTTTCAACCTTTTCACAGTAGTCGACTTTATCCATGACGACAGTTGAGCGCCCTTTGTCGGCGGGCATGGTGACGATATCCTTCATCTTCCGTATTCTAAGAAGTTTGCGGGCTTCTGACTCGGAAATCGTCATCTGGTTTTAGTGCTGGAGGAGTAAAGACGACACCTGTTGCCTCATGAACTTTTTACACTCCTCGTCTGCCTCACATTTCTGGAGCACCGACTCGAAGGATGCAATGAAGTCTTCCGCTCAAGCATCCATTGTACTGAATTTTGCGTCGTAGGAAAGGACTGCTAACTGCGGCTGGGTTACATTATATGATGACAAGGTGTTGTTTTGGTGGATATATTTTTTGAAATTTCTCCAGTTGACGGGTGTCGCGCAGCTTCCGGTGATACTGAACACTTCTGACCATAGAAGTTTCCAGAACGGCAACGCGTTGGCACATGCCTACCTTTCTACGAATATTTTTCAGTTACTTCTCGGCGTATTACTTCAGGGGTTCGGTAGTACGACAAGGCCGCAGCGCTCTCCATTAGTGGTTTGGATACTCGTTTATTTCGAAAAGTCGTTTTACTGCATGCACATTTCCACGCCCTCTCTGGGTCCCCTCATCCTGGACCGGTTCCATCACCCCCCCTTCCACCACGTAATCTGCCTTTGCTTATTGAACTCAACACTTTCAACCCCTTATCCCGTGACACCCTTGTATAAAATGACGAACATGCTTCAACTTGAAATCCATGCCCACCTAAACCTACTGGCCCGGTGAGACTTTATCGCAATATTTGGTACAATGGAAGTTCAAGTGATGAGCAGCATCATATGCGAGCAGGTAACTCGCTAATAAGTTGTTTCGATTGACGAGTTTCCGGTCAGTTTAAGAATTTTCAGTGCTTTTGTTTACCTGTTTCCGCTGTTGTGTCTTGCTCCTTGGGCGTAGATCCTCGGTCGAATGCAAACAATCTATGAACTGTAGTTTAGTTGGTTACGCTTCGCAAAACGAGCGTTTCATATGACATGGTCGGTGCCGAAATGGATTAAATCGTTAACCCAGACTCCACTTAATTTTTTAAATTATGATATGTCATGGACATTATGAAGCTGTGTATTACATGTAAATACTTTAAAGTCGAACCCTGAGCTAATCATAAGCTTAAAGTAGCATACTGCGTTTGTTAGTTCCACTTAGATAACTTGATTGAACGGTGCACGCTTAGGTACAGGCTGCTCCTCACTTCTCGGATGAATTGGAATTATTTTTCAAGCGCTACTATAAAACCATATCTAAAATACAACCATATAGATAAGTCATCCAAATCCTACAGTTAATTAACGGAATTTAAGATGTTTGGCAGGTTCTTCCACCAATAAATTAACCAAATATTTCCCTCATTCTATTCAAAGGTAGTTCAATTTTCTGTTTCATTTGTCCTCTTCCGATAAACTGAAGAACAAAATATAAAAGGAATAAAAGAGATTTAAAATGGTTTCTTGGAAACATATTTGTTGCTTGAAACTACGCTACTAACTACTATCAGCAACTAAACTGAAAGTTAATTTGTTAAAAGGCAGCCATCGGTGCGAACCAAATACAGTATGGGACACGCCTCAAAAAGGTGGTGTCGGAAATTCGGAAGATCTTAGTGCCCGCAATAAGATGCGGCCTAGTCTATTCCGGAGAATGGTTTCCCTGTGTGCGGGATATGGCTGTAAATATTCTATCCCATCAAAATGTCAACAAATAAAGGGAAATCTACGTTAACTTGCATTTTTGCAGTTTCCCGCGTTACTAGTCATCCTAAATTTGGTTGTCATGTTCACACGCGTTTTCAATGCACATTGGTGTGCCGACTGAATCTTTGAATGCGACCTAAATGTAATGACTTTATAGATACAAATCTTCAAATATACAGAGGGTAGTGTGCTTTTTAAAGTTGCAGTGGAAAAATACTTTGTCCGTTTCAGATAAGTGAAATCACTCGTTGGACCTCTCAACTGTAACCTTGGCCCACCCCCAGATAAATTTAAAGCCTGCAGACATTCCTCAGCGAAAGCTCTGAAATTATTTTTCATTAACATAAGTCACAGTCATTGCCAATAATGTGTGGACGTTCCTATAACCTGGAAATGGGGTTTACTGTTTGGCTGTGTCATAAAATACGGCCTGAACAGTCATCTTAATTAAAAAGAATGCTCTGGAATTTGCTAATTCGGTAAATACGCTTGCGAATTATATATATTTAAAATATTTTTAGGGAACTGGTTGAAAATACTGAAATTTGTGAACTATTTAACACTACTTCAAGGACGAATTGAAACTCATCGTAATCTCGCAGTAACAACACATATAAAGAAATTTGCCGGAATAAAATATATCTTAGTGGGCATACATATGTTCGGTTTATAATTGAACTCATGAATTTTATTCAAACTTATTTATCAACAACCGGCGATTCAAAACCTAACCTTTTAACAAATTTTATTCTTATGACTTCCTTATTGTTGTATTCAACTGAAACACTGTTTGGTTCAGTGAGTAGCATAAAGATACAACCAGTTCGCATGATCCCCTGTGGCAGTCAATATCTAAGCGCTAGGCTGTATGTTAAACGCCACGTTTCACATAACGCTAGCTATCAAACTGTAAGTACGAAAACAATTTCCTTAAAAGAGTGTATGTAACAGGAGTCTGTTTGTGTCTATTTCCGGTGTGAGTTTTTTAATTGACCGCTCTTCTGTACATTTAAAACCGAACATATAGTCTCTTACAATGTCCCTTTCCATTTTGTTAGTTATCGGTCAGTATTTCCAAAGAACTTTACGGCAATTGTAACCGTCCTCCTTTACATCCAATCCACTTCAAATCACCAGCAGTTATTATTTCTAAGCTTTAGTTCATGTGATGAGGATGGTTTGTGCGTATACAGCAACCTTTCGTAATTTTTTCTTTCACGTTACGGGCTTTTCTTATTTCCAGCCCTGCTTTGCCACATAACTGCGCCGGCAGATATCATGTGAGCGCGCAGCCAGATGTGCACAGCACAGCACAGCACACACACACACCCACTGCAGTACGCGGCAGGTGTGTGTGCGTGTGCTGGGTGCTGAGCAGGAGTGCACTGCGGGGACGGGGAGGGGGGGGGGCGGTGGAGGGTCTCTGCAGAGCACTCAGATTTTCCCCAAGGCGCGAGTGCGCAAAACCCGACTACGCGGATAAGAGGCGATAAAAGCGAGACACTTAAGATGGGAAGTATTTCACAAAATCGCCAGTTTTTCAACGGAAATAATGCCTAACGCCGGAAATATGGACCAACGCAGGTGCCCTTGCTGCATCCCATTGAAAGTCGAACGGTATGGGCTGATTTACTCGCGATTTCCTCTTAAATTACCTACTCCAGTAAAAGGCTTTTTGACACAGTGCTTAAATCAGCAGTCTACTAGTGTTTAACCCCGAATAATGATATTCAGTAGCACAATAAGCTGCAGGAAACCTTGAAAATACTAGGACACAATTTTCGTTAACAAGGCAGTTTATGCTTAAAATTTCAAAAATAGAAAAGAAGTAAATACAGCAAAAAAATCATTGTCTCTGCCAACCCGCATAGATAGTAACCGTCACATGGATAGAAAGTTTAAAACTATGAGACTGTTCTTAATATGGAATGCCTTTTGTCGAAAAGCCTGTTCGTACTTCTGTATGGGGAAAATATACTTGTTAATACTGAGGATGGAATCAAAATGTGCGCCAGTCAGGAAACTTGAGAGAAATCAATATACTGACCAATCCTGTAAGGACATACAGGCTTTTTCTGTGAAGTTTTCCCGTTTGATATTATGAAAAAATCCTTCTTGTACTTTGGGCCAATTATTCGTGTAAATTTTACATCAGGTATAAAACCAGCCTGCATTCCACGCAAAATCCATTTTTGGCCGATTAATTGAAAGAAAAGCTTTTATTTTGCCATCCATTGTAGACCTGTTATAAGATCTCCGTCGCCTCGAAGATATCTTACGCCAGAACCGAGACCCACGTAAGACGAATTATTGCCATATCTTTCATGGAATACTCTTATAAAATAGCGAAGGTCTAGGTGATATATGCGTGCATAACGATTACGCTCACACATTTTATAAATTCAAAGTTTGACAACATATCTCGTTGATGAATCACGGCTTTTTGTAACAATAAGCTAATTGTCTGAATTATATGCAAATTGGTAAATGCTATTTCTAGTGTATATGTTCGGTAGTGAGTGGTTTGTTGACAGAATTTTCGGTCAGTTATTTACAGAAGACTTTACTGATGGCTAGAAAATCATATTTGAAGTACGAAGCAAGTAACTGACATCTTTTAGCCAAGAGAACACATAAATTACAATGCAAACCTCAGTTTATTTAAGAATTGGAAAATAGTAAGCCTTCTGCTGAGACACCCATATTCAATTTCATTTTGATACACTGTAATAAGAACTGCTGTGGCTAACAGGAAGTCTGTACTTATTCATTTATGAATTAGGGATAGTGCACAACAGTGGTCGAACGCAGAACATGCTTACGAGAAATAAGCTTTAAAATGGGGTAGTTGACGGTTTAAACGATAATATATTTCTAGAGTCTATCCAAACGGAATTTAATAAAAACGCTTTTCTGACCAGCGATCTCACCTTTTGAAAGAATCTATTCGAAAACGCGACCTTGAAAGCATGAAAAATTAAATACAAGCATAGTTTTATTGTTTTAACCATAATTCCAAAACAGAATTGATCTGACGTTTACTGAAAGTAGCAGAGGGAATTGCTCGATATGGGAAAATCATATCCAAGGCAATGGTTTAAACCAAATTTGTAGAACCATGGGTTTTCCCTAAAGCTATGTTGCTTTGTAAATCCTATAGGAATATTATCATTATAACAAGTATATGTAATAGGCCATTGCTCAAGTAGCTTTGAAAAAGGCCTTTCGGAATCCGAAAACAATGAGGATTATTTTTTATAGTGGTGTTGTAACTTACCTTACTGTCGCTACTTGACACAGCAGTGAGGGCTCGGACTCCTCTGTGGGCCCACAGCTTTCCCTGTTTTCTCCTGGTTAACATACCAGATTTTAAAGTTCAGCTTTGTAGCTGCTATTTTCGCAGCAACCGATTTGGCATTTCTGTTGGTTTTGATTTTTGGTAATAAGTGCAAACTTTTGTCAATCGGTTATATTGCCAAGACACAACCCAAAAGTCCAGTTAAAGTCCTGTTTAAACCGGATAATATATGTAAATAAATGCAACTTTAAGGAGTGCCGGGCCGTCTAGACATATTAATCGCGCTATTTCTTTGATGCTTGTATCATGATTTCACGCCAAGAAACACTTTATTGTTAGGGAATACCAATAAAAGCCCAATATTTATGTATCTACGGTCCTCAGTCAGATGAAATTTTTGTGTAGGTTGAAATATTCATGTATCCTGAAGGATACTTTTTGTCATGGAAATTCAAGTTAGTGAATTACGGCTTTCCAGGCAGCCATGCACATCAAAATGACTTAGAAATCGGTTGATTGCTTGCTAATTCGTTGATTATGAGTCTTCGTAGTGAATAATTAAATATCTAGCCAGAGCAACACGTATTGGATTAACAAAAGGCTGTTGTTAAATTTTAAACCTCACAGGTCCCCAACAGCCTTACTTTTGTTCCGAACTTTCTTTTAGTATTGTACGTACTCCCGTCAATACCTGCCAAAACTGTTGTTGTTGCAATGGCTGTAAATGTTGCAAACAGAACGATTACAACAACGACGATGACCTCTGTTTCCTTGGCGAAACTTCACTCTACGCAAGCAGGTAGGTCTATGTGCAGATGGCATCACTTGAAATTTCTTGCCTTGTTTTATATTGCTGTTCGTTTTAATACCAATGAATGCTAGAACGGAAGAAATTGTTAAAATGTTGTTTTAGGCAAATTATGCGCATTTATATATATTAAGTTCCCAAAATCATAAATTTACGTGAAGGTCAAGTCAGAAAAATCAGAAAATATCTGAATTTCTGGATTATTTAGAGCAGAATTGATCAAAATTGTTAGCAAGGTCGACACACCTGATTTAGTAACCGTTATTAATACATGCAAATCCGTATAGGCCAAAGTAAAATTTATATATTAAAACCGAAAAATTAGATCAAGAGCCCACCTCAGAGGCATGAGGTTTTGCATAATATCTTTATCTGCAGCACACTTGTCTTCCTGAAAATTGGGTGAGCACAAGAAAAGGAGCCGCCAGGATGACAAGGGTTAAGTGAGCATTACGTTTAAAGTTACGTTTTGGGTCGTGATTATGGTAAACGTTAGAAGTTGGGTTAGATCTTGAGTTTGGAATTTTGGTAGTGTTAGGTTAGAATAGCTGAAAAGGTACCATGCCTAGAATTTCGCGCAGTGCCAACCGTACTATGCGGGATTCCTACGCGATTGTACGCATGTAACTGCCTTTGCGGGCCAGACGTTGTTTGAAGTCGCTTGACGGAAATGTTTAACTACAAAGCGCCTTGTTTTTATTTCCTTTTTAAACAAGTCCAAGTATATTTCGAATGTTCTCTCCCTACCAAATAAATCATCATATGGCGTTTAAATGTATTTACTGGGAGCTTTTCATAACTGTTTTATGGAAAACAACTGCGATGCCTAACGAAAACAGCTGAAAATGTTAGAGCTTTTCTCAAGACGCTCCTAATTAGGAAAAATAAAAAGAGAATAATCAATACAAACAGGACTTATCATTGTTTACCTTAAATCGGAAATATCTATCAAGTTACAACAACATAAAATGCAAGGTCGAAAACTGTCAGAATCCGTCTGTCCAAGAAAGTAGAAATAAGACGGTAAAGTAGACGCTTGTCTGAATTCCTGAATGTTGACACTATTTATGTGTTGATCGTTTAAGGAGATGACACGATAACATAATGAATGATTTGGTCTTTTCTCTCTTTAAGTAAATGACAAAGACTTTCAATTTTTTACTTTACGCGGAACATCGCGTTATCCTCACAGCTCGAATTTTTAGGTTTTTTTATAACGGCTGTTCTCCTTATTCTTATTAAAACATTTTGTGCACTTTTTCTTCATTATAGACGCGTGATGGAGTATTTAATCAATGCTTTTGGGCGATCCGGTTGTAACTGTGGCGATGCATCTGTACGCAAAACCAGAAAAGATTATCTAAAATTGTTCTTTTTTATTTACCTCTTACCCATAACTCCTACCATGGAAAAATGTAACCGGTTTTTCCCTTTAGAGATTTTTTAAAAACAAAGTTTGTATTCAGTCACTCCAGAACAATTAATTTTTCGTAGCTCAATGTTTGCCTCCTAGATGAAATAATGTTGTCACTGGATTCGACAAAAGTTTCGAAAAGAGCTATTCTATGATCAGGCATTATACGCATCTGATTTAAGAGCCCCGTTTTTTAGTGAAATCGGGGAAAAATACTGATTTATACATGAGATTTTTTTGCATGACCGAATTCGATCATAACTCATTTTTAACGAATACTGTCACTTTAATTTTAAAAACTTTAAAATGCAAAAAAGAGGTTTCCTTCACCTTAATCTCCCAGCATTAGCGTTCACATAAGTTTTCTTTTTACAGTTGCAGTATCGGGTGTGTCCGGTGAAAAGGCACGAAGTTGACGAGGGTAATTTTCCTATGAAAGCGGATTAAAGGAAACGTGTATTCAAAAATGTGCTCAATTTACATGGGCTTCTATGCAGTTAGCATATATATTATTATTTATTTCGTATTACATGTAAGCTATCTTGTTTGTGGATAAGCACTTCTAAGTAACAAACGGATCAAATATTAAAATGAAAAGACATTTATGTGTGCAAAACTTTTGTGCTACATATAAAAACGTTAACATGTTTAATTTCTGTATAATTGTTCAAGATAGAATATTAAGTACTGCTATTATATTCGCATAGTAGGAAAATAAATGTTCTTCGTATGAAAATTAAGGAAATGTCAGCATTAAGTTTTACTGCAAACAGTTTTTGACCTTGGAGTAGATCAGTATATTCAATGTCCATAGACACAAAAATGAAATCCGATGTAAATATGTCAACCAAAGTTCTTCAGTCCCGTTCAAAAATTAATTACTAAGTAAATTAAAAATATGGATACCTAGCATGATGCACACGGAATACTACGGAACCGACAATGAACGAGATAGCTGCCAGCTGTGTTCCACAGCAAAAAAATACCGAGTAATCAGTTATCTGGGCTTTAAGCCAATACCTGTGCAGCAATACGGTAATTAATAACGTAAGCTTAGTTGTTATGTACTAATATTTTCTTAAGTTAGATTTGGAAACCCCCATTCTCACAAAGAAATAATAATTTATATCTTAAAGGGGCAAGTTACGGTTGAAAAAGGCCTTATGCCGCATGCTTTCGTTTTTGGGTGCGAACTCGGTAAAAGGGATTCTAAATCAATGCAAAATACCGTCTCTTTTTATATTTTCATCCAGAATTTACCATTTAGGAAGACTTTTAGTATAAGTAGCTTTCAAGCTAATACCTATCGAAATGCTAAAATACTCCAGGCTTATTTGCCAGGTCTATAAAGGTACCAGTTCTTAGGTTATAAATATTAGATGAATGAGAAGAATTGCTGACACAAGCTTGATTATTCGAATGATATTGCTCTTCCACTGTTTGATTCCTTTTACTTGGATCGCCTCCACAACTCGCGTTTTGGTAGTCTTAACCAGCAAGGTTTTCCCATGTGAACCAGCACCAGCCTGTCGTTTAATAACCAAACAGACTGAAGGGCACCAAATCTCTTTGCAAGATGATTTGAAAGTTCAGTATTTCAATACTTTTAGGTGACATCGTGCTACAAACCTGCAGAGGAATGTATTTAAAAGTTCTGCCTCCGGACTGCTGCACCAACGGATGTCAGTACTACCTTTGCACGATTAATGGTAGGCAAGATGATAATTTTATATTTTAGAAAAATGCATAAACATATTAAATACCATTTATTCTAACTTCAGAGACCAAAGAGCCTGAACCAGAGCCCTGCTGCCTCGCACGCGATGACGATTCATCTGATTCATCCTCGTGAGAAATACGTCACAGTTTTATTGAATTTTATCCTTTATTTGCAGAGCGTCACCTTTTTGCTGAAACTTAAATGGTAAAATCATCTTTTTGCTCTCTTGTTAGGTCCTCCGATGATGAAGAGATATATTTGGCTTGTAAAGTTCAAAAACCTCGTCTCAGCATGGCACCGAAGAGGTGAAAACCAAAGACGTTTTCAATTTAATTTACTCATTGATAACAAAACTCACTCGATCATCCTCATTTTACTTTATGATTTTTCGAATCAAACTGATACTGGACCCAAGCTTTTACAAAAATGTACCCCGCTAGAGGCTTTATAGTTTATCACGTTTTGTAGACTTTCAAAAAAGGCTACTCGCAATCCGTGAAAACGGATCAATGTGTACTAGGCATATAGGATTATTAAAAGGTTGGTTTCAGCAAAATATGTCAGTAAATACAGCGAAAGAGTGGGTTTCTCACGCTCTGATAATTTATGATAAAATTATAAGACCATGCAAGGTAAGAACCATGCACATTGTTATATTTCCATGAAAACTTGCATACAACCAAACAGTATTATGGAAGTCATGTCAAATGGGGGGCTTTTTATTCACAATATAATCCCACCAACTTCCGAACATAAGAGTATTTGCCGATAGAGGAGAATATCTGAGTTCCAGGAAGCAGTTCAGAAGAAGAAGAAGCAATCACTGGAACAAGAGTTTTATTATCCTGATGTTTCGGATTCCGTCGGAAATCCTTAGTCATAGGTCATCATCAACAAGTCAAAGACATGCGCAGACTTGTTCACGATTACCTATGACTATGGATTCCCGACGGAATCCGAAACATCAGGACAATAAAACTCTTCTTCCAATGATCATTTTTTCTTCTTATGGTAGTATTTGTTATGAAATTCAACGATTATTTAACTTTGTTATATTACCTCAAACTTCAGTTTGGAAACGATATATCTACAATCTTTCATAAACAAATGTAGTAGCGCTTCAGGATGCATAACCCGACGATCTACAAAACAAGAACACACTAACAGGTATTTGCATCCCTCGAACACTTGCCATTCCCCCGTTTATTAAATTGATCTGTCGTCGAAGGTATTGTAAATTGTGAACATTTTGCCATATTTTTGTGTCACTTTTTATGATCTTCTGCAAGAGATCACGCTAAATATTAATTTAAGTATGTAATCTTAAATATATTGCGAGTTAAATGTCCTTTAAATATATTTTAGATCTCGTTCACGAAGGCGCAGGTAAGTTCTAAAACTTGCTTTCGCTTAAATGACTTTTAACTATTGATTTTAATAATATGAGTCGAGGTTTTTTGTTCATTTATATTCTTTAATATAAGAATCCTCCATTTTAACCATGCTGTTGGTATCCGTGTCACGATTGTGGATATGATTTTGTAGGCAGAATTCGAGATAAGACAGTCAAAGAGATTAATATATTTGAGATCTTTTTTACATCGCTACTATGCAGAGTGGTTGTGACAAAATCAAGCTGGCATTAGTACTTAAAACTGTTTTATACTTCTTGAGAACGTTGTGATTTTGCGTTCTTTTGAGAGTGTGCTGAGGCCATTGCGCAAAACACTTTGTTTCAACAAAAACTTTCATTAAAAATAAAACTGTCTTTTTAATATTTAATCAGAGACTTTATGGCAAATCGGCCTAACAAATCACATGAACTTTTGCTTACGGCTTTCAGTGAACTCATTTTATAGGCGATCAACACCCTTATAATTAGGCTGCAACATTTTTTAGTCTTAGATATAAGCAAAAGTTTCTATGTCCTTAAAAGAGAGAACCCCGCTTTGGGCTACTATCCTTATCCAGCAAATGCCATGCTTTTAGCGTCTGAACATTAAAAACTCTTCAAACACGATATTATTAATTGACCTTTTTATGTCCGCCTAATTCAATGCGATACCTATAGATCCAAGAGTTTTGCATATAAGAAAAATAACACAGAGATGTGCAATTCGTCTTGAAGTAATCTAATAAATATAGAACCAACTGTTCACTACACTGCCGTTATAAAATCTAACACCACACGTACGCTTTAAAACAAAGTAAACTGCGAGAGCATTGAGGTAGCTTACCCAAAAAATTGGTGCATATTTCCCCGAAGTCTGTAAATCATTCATATAAAAACTAACTCACGTTTATCCATTAAGCATAACTATATATATAATATACTATATTTAAAATATATATAATCGTTACCTTTAGAAAACTGAACATTATCTTAATTAAACATAATTTCGAAAGTGACATACTGCTAAATATTTGCCAAAACCACTACTCATTAATTTATAAATTACATTTAAGCCCACTTATAATGTACTAAACTTTTACTTGATATTAAATTTTTCTTTTGTTATCTACTGTTGCCATAATCCCTTAAATCTTATCTCTAGCTTTAAGTAAAAAACAGCATTTAATTTCGAATATGCATGTTATTGCTGAAAGGAAGAAGTACAAACTCTTTTAAATAAATTAACTGCAAAGTTCCTTTCAATTAAACAGGTCTCGATCACGTTGCTTAAGAGTACGAACCCCAAGCAGAATGCGCCTTGTAAGGAATTCTTCCTTCTTTGCTGTGCTTTTGCTTTCATAGATTGCCAGACGCTACAATAAGGCTTATCACAAATTAATAAGTTTCGAAATCCTATGTTTATCTCTCGCATACCTTATTTACCTAATTTATTGAAGGATTGCTATATGATATTTTAGGTATGCATAGTTGATTATACTTAACTAGTTTCCCGTGTAAAACCTTGAATATGCTGCCAATTTTAGTGCCTGGCAACCTTAATTTTAACCAACTCAAATCCATGCAAACTTTCTGCTACATATGACTGCGTAATAGCCTGCTGCTTATTACATCAGATGTTTTCATAATTTAACTGCAGCTTCTTATCCTAAAAAACTTCCATTATTCATTATATTTTAGGTGTTCGATCAGGATTGCTGCTAGGTCGCCGACGTAGCAAAAATGTTAACCATGTGAACTAGTTTCTGCTAAAGATCTTTAAAGTCTTCTACCTTCTATTTGAGAATAAATTTTAAAACTACTTCCCAAAATTTTGAGTGCATATCTTTCAACAGTCAATAGCTTTGGTAATCGAAGTTCCAAAACCCTTCTAATGATGTCTTTAGCAGCCATCTGATTGAAAAAAGTTCGAGAAAGTCGAATTTTCGTTAAGTCATACAATAAGCTGTCAAATTCAAAACAAGAAAAACTATTTTCATTACAAAAGCCATTGTAGAGCCATCTTCATAAAGTATATGGCTTACAAACCTACTCCACGGACGAGAATAAATAGCATTTATAAGGCTAAGAAATCAACCTTTCCCTTTTCCTCTGAATCACTTTTTAGATATTTCTCAATTGAAAGCATTTATATCGATATTTCTCATAAAAAATGTGTAAAGATAATTCTTGAACAAGGCCATGACAGTTCTATGTTGGTATATAATTGTGAAAATAGGATTATGTAGGTCCCTCCTCAAATTGTTGATCGCCTCTCATGTGGGTCTATAGTTCGCTATATATTAACTAGAACTTGGGATTCATGAACCTTTGCTAAATCTAGGAGTTTTAAGATGAAAATTGTTTAAAAGAGTGCGTAAATCTGGCTATAAGCATGTATCTAGTCCTGATATTAGCATTAGAAGTTGAGCAGACATAGGTAGGCTCTATGTTCACTCGTCCTATCTATTTATCTGTATGAAAGACCCAATTTTGGTATATATTTTCAGTTACCATATTTTAGAAACTAGGTTAATTTTAATCCTTCATTGAAGGCTTATATAGAGCAAATGTTCTTTGAACTTGAGTGCAGGCCTAAGTGCTGTTTTGGCTCGATTAACTCGATAGAAGGCAAAGAGCCAGTTCTTGTGACAAGGGCCTTAGTCAGGACAACACAAACAGCGGATCTTCCAGCTTTTCCACGCCAGCGTTTTGCTCCTTCTGCGGCAATCCTGGCTTTTGGCCTGCACGCTGACCAATAGTTAGCCACACTGCATAAGCAATCGTCAAGTATGCACACCGATCGATAGTATTCCAAAGGGTGTTAGTGGTCGTCACGTGTGCACGGTGATTGACTGTTACTCACACTGTGTGAGCGGTCGTTAGCGCACGCTGTTTGTCTGCACGCGCCTCTGTGCTGCCGCTCGTGCCCCCATAAAATGACCTTTGCATACAATTATTTATACGGCCACAAAGGCTGCATATGTTTTCAAAAATTTGAGCGCAACAGATTTCCTGAATGCGAAAGCGATCCACAAGCAGAGTCAACATAAAGGCTTCACGACATCCAAGGAGTTAGTGTTTGATGGTTGACTCCAGTTTCATCTCTTCCTATCTGAGGAGTTGCATTATTTTGGACGAGCTTACACCAACTGCCAATAGAGGAGAATATACACCAACTATTTCAATAAATCCTCCTTCCCCATAGTTGTGAAATCTAAAAACCTACGAATAATATTCTTCTTTTGAGGGTTATGCAATACAATTTGGTTCAAAAATCAAATGCTTTCTTTGTAACCCGTCTAAGACGTGATCCTTCAATCAAACCTATCTTAATGTTAAATGATGCATCTTCACGACCAAACGACGCGTGCAGACAGAGGTAATTGAAATAATCAACTCCTGATGTCTTTTTTTCATTCAGTTATTCATTGAGTGGCGGGGGACAGCAGTCCCCAACCTGTTAAAAGTTAGGACTATTGGTTGCATTAAGTCTGGGCTCTGTCGGACACTTTAAAGGAAATACTTTTAAACGTCGGTTTAAAAAAGAATCGTATGCACTGCACGTTAAACGTTATCCTTTGCGATATCGAAGAAACCATGTCGTTAGACGCTAGTATCAATGCTTGATGTTAAATATAAGGCAGTTTTTCTTGCGTTCCGAACAATGGATCAGTATTTTTTAATTTTTTTGTAGAATACAACTACACATTAAAACACATGCGAGATCATTGAACGTTCATCAATGGGTATCAATATCTCTCGAGCTAGACCGGCAAGATAACGAGCTCATAGCTCAATAATAAGGGCGTCAGACTCTGATCAAAAGGTCGCGAGTTTGAGGCTGAGTTGATACACCACTTGGGTATGGACCTGAATAAATGACGACGGCTTACAAGCCAGAAGTGATCCGTACAGTCTCCGTTGTCTTTGCCGGCAATGCTGTCTGTCTAAAATACTATTAGCTGTACGGCTGCAGGAGGGGCTTGAGAATGAGCCTCAACGCAAAGCGTGACGAGTGAGTTCTGTTGGCGACAGGTGAACCTGCATCGACGACACCACAACATCAGTAAAAATCCAAAGTGAAAACAACAAGACACGGAGTACTTAATAAAAGTTAATTTGTGCCTTTTGGCTGTAATGTCTCTGACTTTTTCGATTTATAGTGGTATGAGCAAGAATCATCAGACTCTGGACTGCGTTCAATACTTCCTGTAGGCTTTGATCTTTCCTAATGTTTTGTCCTTTTGAAGTGTTTGGCCCAGACAGAGACATAGTTGGTGTTTTGGCTTTGCATCTCTTGACATTTTATGACATCAGACACAGGTGCGTACGGAAAAAAGAGGCAGCAAAACTCTGCCATCAGTAAAAACCACTTGACGCACAATTCACTCTTTCTGCTGGGACACATGATGAACCACATCGCGATCGCCGGCCAACCTTTCTCATGCATGCCAAAAGAGAACCAGCGTTATACCCCTGGCTTTCAGGAGAGATAAGATACGGAAAAAGATTAAACGGAAGTTGCAATCTGTTAGGTGAATGGTTTTAATTAAGCTAAATTTATACCAAGCGTCAATAGAAGGAATATTTTTTGCTACGTTGACGAAGACTGCCTTAACTACGCATAGCTAACACGAACACAAATTCAAATCTAACTGACGTTTAAGCACGCCTTCAAATCATCTTTAAAGGTGGAATAGCATTCTGCACTCTGTCACTTCCACATAGATCTGAAATGGATTTGAATAGAGACCACCGAATTGCCAATGTGCCTGGCAGAATTTCACCCTCCACAGTCAGCTATCCTAATTTGACAGTCCAAAATTGATAGAGTTACCCATTTGTAGTTATTCCCTCCTGAGAATGAATAAAAGTAGAGTTATAACAGTAAAACCCATGTTTTTGCTAGATGAACCGAAGCAAATTCTATGGATCAGCAGCCATAAACTCTTCAATTATTTTGAAAGTAAGGAGCAAAATGTGAAGTTCAGGGAATAAAAATGATTTGTAAGAACATTTTCGGCTCACTCCTCAGTACCCAACACATCATCTGTACACGTACTGACTGGTCTCAGCCTACCTGCATTGAAAATGCCCACTGGCAAAAACACCTCTGCTGCTGTCCATTAGGTCAGATAATTGTATGATGCTACAAAAAAGGTTAAGTTCAAGCCGTAAATGGTAAATTGGATGTGGAACAGTAAAGTCTTTTGCTGTCCATCAGAAATGTTCAACCACAGACTTTGTTAAACGCGGAGAATTATCTGAGTGTGGTAAATGTTGCTCATAATGTTTCTAGATTTACGTCTGTAAGGTTTCCCGAAAAGCCACACCACAGTTTACTTTAATAGAAAATAACACATCTGTAAAATTAAATAAATCTAATAAAAATAAATAACAAACTTAAACTTAACTGAATAAAGACGAAAATAAAGCTAAAATAAACTAACCAAACTAAAACATAAACTGAACGTTGAACTAATAAACTAAACTGAATGGTAAAGTACAACGAAATAAGTAGTTAATTATAGAAGCAGATAGGCGTATACCGATCAGTTGCACGACACACTTGTCCCTTCCTGCTGTCTTTGGAGCACACACTCGAGCCCCGCCGCAAGGCGCCTAACGGTACAGGCAGAATTACGTTACCGGCAAAGACAAGGGAGTCTACGATGGTCATTTGTAGCTTATTACCCGTTGTCAGCTAGTCATGCCCAACTCAAGTTTTGCCGCAGAGATTGGTGCCCCGCTTGAGTTTTGGACCCGCGACCTTGTTAATTAGAAATCCAACACTCAAACCACTGCACCGGGGGCTCGCTGTCTTGTCAGTCTTGGATTGGGAATATACAGTGGCAGATATGCATACACTGATCAGTGAAGGCGGGACACCAATTTCTGGGGCAACACTTAAGTTGTGTGTGATTAGCTGACGATTCTATTCGTTTTTGACTTTGTCGGTTATGTCCTTCTGCCTATATCAGCATTTCGTTACGTACAGTAGACTACGGTATTGCTTATAAGCAACCCTTACTTTTATCTACAAGGTAAAAATGCATAAGAATGTCAAGTATTGAGATCTATGCCCTACTTAGATGCTATATTTGTGCATTGAGGACCTATAAATGAAAACTCCCGTAGTACGGGTGACCGTAAGCTAAATCTCGAAAGGTGTTAGGACTTCATTTAAGGATAGGGTTGTGTTTAGAATAACTGTTGACTTAAGGACTATGTGAGTTGTCAATGTGGAATTAAGAGCTCGGCAACCACTCTGATTGTGGATACTTGCTGCCTTGTTCAACCGTCCTCCTTGTCAATAATTATTCATCGTTAAAACAGTGTAGACAACCAATTGGATATTGTAGTTAAAACGGAAACTAAAAATGCAGATAAAACTAGGAGGTTTTCAAATAATTTCCATCAAATTATGATTTTATGCAACAATCTTTCATACGATAGGCCTCATGAGTGTCGCCCGTTAGTTGTTCCTTATATATTTGTCCCGGAGATATCACGTATCACGTGCTTTCATTTCGGTAGATGCAACGATTCTGGTTCGTCCTTGCCTAGTTTCGTTTGCGAACTACTGTAGAATGTGTGAAACTACGTGTTGCGTGATGCTTTCGGGCAAACATTCGTCCTTATTTTGGTTTTGGGACATTGCTGTTACTGTTCTGGTGTTGAGAGCCTAAAAATTCCTTTTACCTGCATAAACCTGGCCTTCAGGTATGCCTATTCATTCGTCCACTGTAAGTGTCTCAATCCTAATCGAGATTTAGTTGACACCCAATGGCCGCTTTTGCGATGGAATCCATATTCTTGGTAGGAATACTACATTTCCATGTGCTAGCAGGTATTTATCACTGAATGAATTGATGCGATTTCGTTGAAATATTATAGCCATCTGATGAGGGTTGATGAATTTTGTGAGCGAAATAAATCTATATGGAGACCGCTCAAATGATTAAAATAAACCCACAAACTAAAGTACATTGGAATAGTTAGGCCTTGTGTTTCGGGAAATGAGCGCTTAAGCTGTTAATTTTGTATTATGAGACTCCGTTTAATGAGAATTTATAATTATTACTCAAGTCTGAGTCATTTCCGCCAAATGTTCCTATAAAACTTGGTTTATTCTACATGCAGAGCATGTGGTATTCAGCATAATTTGGAGTTCGAAAAATTTGTAAAGAAAGGCTTCGAAAAATTAATCTTTAAGATCTTCTATGTCAGTAGGTTCCAGCAAGAAGCCATCAATTTAACAGTACTCAGTATGTGCACTATTGATGAAGTAATTAGATCTACTCCAAAAGGTCAGAAGACTTGAATGAATGAATTTACGTCAGCCCTTTTCCTAGACACTATTTTAATTAAAAGGGATTCATTGTTAATCGAACGCAGGATCTAGCCACATAGAAATAAAGATCAGGAATACAGGCGTTTGGTACAATAATTTCTTGGTTCCTGTTAAGTGATGTTAAAACAGAACTACCGGTCAACGAATATACACTAAAGCAGATGCCACTTTCAGAAAGTTAGAGGTGTGGACCATTTCTCTAGTAATGCGATCTGGAATTCACTCTCTCAAAAATAGATTGATTTGGCCTTTGTTACAATTAGTGCTTCTGTAGTATCCAATTTGTTCGATAAGGACCAAAAAAGTGTGCAGAAATTAATAATATTTTAAATTAACGGTCAATCACTAAATTTTCCTTTACTGTACGTTATTAGCATATGTCAGCTCTTGTGTTTCCGCTCTAAGGAACATATTTAATTGTATGCATATTTCTATCACACCATTTGAGCGAATAACGCGACTGCTTTAGTTCATTCTATTCCAAGAAGCCGCGGTATTATGCCGCTGTTGGACATAGATCTTTCTACAACACCTCTGTGCCATTATTGATTACATGCGTTAGAAAATGGTGACAATTTTCCAGATATTTATGTCTGAGTTGCAAACTTGATGATCTAGAAAAAAACACACACATCCTTATTGCTATCTGTAATCATTTTTCATATCATACATTTTTTATTTAAAAAATTGCTTATAAGACGTAGTGGCGGAAGCAGTCAGCAACTTATTAGTAAGGCGTGTGACATTCCACCTCAATAACACTCCAAACCATGCGATTATGTCGCTTTATCCGTCATTTGACTAAGAGGAGACACCCGAAACGACGGCAGGAGATCTGGCAGTCAAAAAACTCCATTCTGTATTCCGGTGCGCCAACAGGCTCTTTCGGAGTTTCCCGCGCTTTTGATCAATGAACTTAAAT
Source organism: Ligula intestinalis (assembly GCA_036362985.1). NCBI lineage: Eukaryota > Metazoa > Platyhelminthes > Cestoda > Diphyllobothriidea > Diphyllobothriidae > Ligula > Ligula intestinalis. The sequence goes on from JAYGXS010000003.1 coordinate 50,531,595, forward strand.
TCTTAACATTGCCCCAAAAAAATAAACTTTTTATAACTGCCGCCAAAGTTAACTAATGCATGTCTTCGGAGTTCTCATTGTCATTGCCACACCTGCTATCACCCTTGAGAATTGTGCACCGCGAATTGGTTCATTTTTAATTCATCAGTTACCAGAAGACCACTATTTGGACTGTACTTCTAGAAAGCCTTTTGGGTGAACCCTTGCGCCGTTGTTCTTTGACAGACATGTGAAGGCGTTACAAAGCGTGAACTGCGTTTCGATAAATTTTCCCCGTGAGTCATTCGGGTGCTTCTTGAGCCAATTTTCTCATGCCTGTCTGCAATAATCCATCCCGTCATAAAAGTATCAACAATACTTGACAATGCCATCTAATTCACGTTTAGATGGAAGGAATAAAGGTCGTTAACGTTACGGAATGCATGTCTTTGGAGTTCGTATTATCATCGCCTCACCTGCTATTTCCCTTAAGAATTATGCGTTGTTAATCAGTTGATTTCTAATTCAGCAGTTAACAGAAGACCATTATGTGGACTGTAATTCTAGAAAGCTTTTTGGATGACCCCTTGCGCCGTTGGTGTTGTCTGACACACTCAGTGGAGGCGTTACACAGCGTGAAATGCGTTTCAATCAATTTTCCCCGTGAGTCATTCGAGTGCTTTTCTGAGTAAATTTTCTCATGGCTGTCTTCAATAATGCATCCCGTCATAAAAGCATAAGCAATAATTGACAAGGCCATCTATTCCACGTTTAGGGGGAGTGAACAGAGGCTGTCTACTTTACTTTTTGCATGTCTTTGGAGTTCTCATTGTCATCGCCGCACCTGCTATCGTCTTTGAGAATTGTGCGTAGGTAACGTCAGACTTCAGACGATCTAATATAAGAAAGTACACCTTTTAAGTCTTTTTTCACGGCCCCTTTGCACCACTGACGTTGACTGACACACATGTAGATGTGTGAAATAGCGTGAACTGATTTTCAATCGGTTTTTCCGTATGTCATTCGAGTGTTTTTCTAGGACGGTTTTTTATGCCTGCCTTAAGTAATCCATTCTTATAAAGTAAAAACCAATATTCGACAAGGCAGTCTAGTTCTCGTTTACTGGGCATAAAGAAAGACATTTCGGAGGGTAGTGTAGTCTTGTGGAGCAACCGTTTTAAAAGCAGATTACTTTGACCTGTAATTTACTACCACAATTTTTTGCCACTTTCACATCAAACTTTCCAACTGGCATAGAGTCTTGACGCGAAATACAATTAAAAGCTTTGCTTGCGTCAAAATATGCAACATCGTGTGCAAAGTCCACTCACACTGTACTATTTTTGGCTTCGAAAAAGTTTTTGCTGCTCGTCAACGGCAGTGTCGCACCCACGAGTGGGTAAGGTTGTTTTGGGCCAGAAAAGTATCTTTTGCAGAAATGTGAAGACTTAAGTTTGTTACTGCGCAATGCGGGTTGGTTTTGGTAATTGATCAAACGTCTGCACGTCTCCCGAAATAAGGTGCGCGCCACAAAGCCTGTCATTTCAACTGCAGAACAGAAAGATCTGTAAGACTACATTTCCTAGGAGTCAGTTACGAAATAAATAAGACCTCCACTAAGAATGGATATTACTAGTGCTTTCCCGGCGGCCAATTTACGCGTATCCTTCGCGAAATCCCCTGTAGCAGGCCATATCGATGTTCATTTACTAACGAACTCGCTTCTGTAGAACGATATACATAAGGTGAACAAGAAGACTTCTGAAGAAAGGGTGCGAAAACGCATATCTGTCTACGCTGGCAAAGGTGATGGAACTATTCAACTCCCGCACAATTTATCAATACAAACATTCAATAGAAAGTTGTGGATGCACTAGCGGGTGTGAGCACACCACGGTAAAATACTGTACTGCACAAACAAGTGCTAAGAACGGCTAGGATGTTTATGCATCGGTCAGCGAATCCAGCGATCTATTTCAGAAGACGTTTGTACAGGTTGTCTGTCTTCCGTGGTCGGTTCTCTGTGGGAAACATGCACCACCCAAACACTCGGATAACAGTCCCACGTACTCCACTTATTTGTCATCTTAGGCACAACGATATCAAACTTCGGCAAAGAGAAAGCAGAATGAAGGAACCATTTCTGGTTTATTAGCCATCGTCAGTCAGTTATACACAGACCCAAGCAATGTCCCACACAAGCCTCGAACTCACGACCTTATTGCTCAGAGGTAAATGTCTTAGCCATTTAGCTAAAAGCTCTTTGTTTACCAAATGTAGGTCAAGGACTATTGAAATTCGTTGATAAACTTTAACCTCTAAAGTGCCTCATCCCTACCACTCTGCCTTGGGTCCCACCAGAGGCGATTTCAGTGCAGAGTGTGGCACCACTTAGATCTGGGTATGACTGGTTGACGACGGCTAATAAGTCGAAAATGACTATTCTAGTCTCCCTTGTCTTTAACGGCAATACTATCTGCCTATAATAAAAGCTGTTACGGCTATCAGGGCATCTAACGGGACACAAGGCAGTGTGGGACAGATGGGTCTTTATATCGGTCTGGTGAATGTTCACCAACGAATATCAAACTTCGTTTACCTACGTTTCTCAGGCTGGAAAATGAGTTTTGGTAATTTAAACAGTTAAAAAATGGCTTTCTTTGTCGTCTTCACAGGACCTTATATCCATAAAGCCATATTTTTTTCAATGCTTTTTAAGGTATACCTTTTTAAAGGTGTTGATATAAACGTAGAACGGCATCTGTTTTTATGGATGAAAACTTGAAAACGCTGGTCAAAACTGCATCGGAATTTAAGCGACAATCTAAAACTTGACATGTAATCCATGAAATATTTTTAGCGAAAATTGACTAAAGTAAAGTTCTTGTGATAGAAATAAAATGCTATGGTTATGCATATGCCCGATGCTTACATATATTTAAAGTTGTTGCTTTAAGTCGCAGTTATTTGTCCCGTCTTTGGAACTTTAGTATAGATACTAAAATTGATTTTTCTTAGCAAACAAAAAGTAATTTTAATTTTTTAAGCAGCAAATTAACCTAAGGTTTCTCAGTAGTACTTCGAAATATTCCTGCAAACGTTAATGCCGGTTTGCGATTGGTTATCAGTATTTCGCAAATATGGGCATTTTGCATGAAGTACCGACCACAGTGAATTTCTGCTTACTAACTTTTTAATCTGAACATATGATTTGAGCAGAACGCAAAAATGATAAACCAGTGTTGACTGTTATTGCTCGAACATATAAAACAATTGGTTTTGAATTGTCGTCTGCGGCCAAAATAGGGGAGTAGCAGTCACTTATTTTTACGCCGTGTGTTTAAATTGCTATTGCATCTGGTCCAGTTTTAAAATGCCTGGCCATCTCGGTGGATTTCAAACCCACAAACGCAAATAAAGAGCTTGCGTGCAGTTGGAGTTTTAAGCACCTGAGCTTAGAGGCCCTACTGCCAACTGTGAATTGAATAAGGTTTTGGTAAGGTTACCTATCCAGCATTCTGTAAGCATGGAATTTAAAAATTTTAATGCAGATACCTGACTGTTCAAACATGACTTCCTAAGGAGTCAATTGAAATTCAACTGGATGGCTAACAATTTTACTTAATAAATAGCTTTACTCAAGTATCCAACCTACTGTTCTGAACTCTCAGCTCTAAACTCTCTCTTCGTGATTTATTCGGCAAAAACTAAGTGACGGGAATTCTCTAATAGAGCAGCAAGTTTTTTGGCTGAAATTATGGCGGAGTTTAATTTTTCCTACCTTCGCCGAGATCAAAGAGAGTGTATAGGAAGCCGACATTTGTGACGTCGACGTTTTAATGATATTGAGAAAAAAAACAACGGGACTGTCTAACGTATTTTCTTTCCTAAATTAAAGTGTTGTGGCGCATTACGGAAACATGATGTTTTTTGCTCATTTTTTGAATGCTTTTTAACACTGTTGAAACTAGCTTAACAAATATACGAACTAAGATTTGACAGATTTCGTTAGAAAGCAGGTAATAAGTCTTATTAAATTAGGTTTGAATAATCAATAACGAAAGTTCTTTTAAAAACAAATTGTTGTTCCCGAATAAACGAAACGTTTCGCATGCCAGGTATCTGCGTGGATAAGGAACAAGGCGTGTCGAGCACCGGATCAATTGATTTATTGTTCTGAGCTTTCGGGCTTTTACAGGATTCCATCTTCAGAGATGAAAAGTAGCAACTAAAAAGAGGGTAATTATAGTGGTCATAGGCCAATCAACTGTCAGAAATAATCACGTTGTTAAGGCGTTAAAAACAGCTATCAAAAGGGATGGGGGGAGGAGGGCAATTAGCTGACATTAAGTCGGGGGCATTATAGTGGTGTACGCAAATGAGCCGTCCGTGGAGCACGGGTTCATGAACAGCAATTATTGTGGCGCCTTGTCACCCGGTAGAGGGTCCTGGTAACCCTGCCTTCTCTTCTGGCCGGCTTGTCTTGGGACTTTCTGCGTTTGCAATTCTTACGTTCGGTTTGGTCTTGTTTCGTCCCTCGTTCACATAATGGCGCAGGACTTTGTTAGGCCGTGGGGACGTCAAGAAGCCTGTTGGCCGAGTTGGCATCTGAGTAGCATGCCTCAAGCATCAGCTTTTCGGCTTTTGAATTTCCTCAGCCTATGATGGTTGCTCCTTGAAAATCAAAGTCATGGCCAGTCGCTGCAACGCGTAATGAAAGGTGAGAGTTTGGGTATAGTCTCCCAGCTGCCCGTTTGTGCTCTTGAAGGCAGGTCTGCAATTAGGTTGGAGAAACAGGCCAACTCCATTAAGATCCCAGCCCTTTTGATAGCTGTTTCTAACGCCTTGACTACCTGATTATTTCTGACAGTTGATCGGTCTATGACCACTATAATTACCCTCTTTAAGTTGCTACATCTCATCTCTGAAAATGGACTTCTGTAAGAGTCCGAAAGCTCAGGACAATAAATCAATTGGTACGGTGCTCGGCACGTTTTCTTTTTTATCCACACAATCCGTTGTACGAGATGGTTATAACCTACAAAGACTTCCTGCAGCAACACACAGGCCATGCATTCAGGTGACTTAAAAACAACATATGCATTTTTGTGAACGTTCCATTGTCATTTATTTCCACTGTCAATAATTCTTGTAAATTTGTATGTGAAGAATATGGTGTACAAAGGTGTAAGCATCTTTCTCCCAAATACACTGAAATAAAACGAAAAAATGTTCAAACTCACACAAAATTCACAAAGTACATAAGTTTTCAAAAGTGGGTGAGAATCCCTTACGTGGCTTAGTGCTTGGATAAGGTAATGGCAACGTCCTGTAATGCAGATGGTTGTGTTCAAAATGTAAGGGAAGATATGATAAGATCAAGGTTACAATGGGAGTTAAGTCTAGGTTGAGGGTTCTAGTTAGAGTCAGTGTTAAAGCTGGGGTCAGAGTGCAGATGGTGTTTTACGGTTTAGGTTAACGTTCAAGTGCGGAAAAAGGCACCTTTTCTTGTAATTTAGTGCAGTGCCACTTTTATTACGCATTGACTGCTCTGTTCACCGTTCTGTAAGTGGAAATTGCATGACTGATTCCTGCAGACAACTCTACCATCTTAAGACTATCAGTTTGCTGAGGCCTAGTAGTTCTCAAAAATACAGGTTGATTTTTAGTAGAATCATCTGCTTATATAATTCTTTACCACACTGAGTGCAAATGTACCAGATAAATCTCTAGACACGTGTTTCGGCCCACATACTAACATCAAGTTTCAGTCTGTGTCTCAAGATCTCTCTAAGTTCGCAACTAAAAGCTAAAGAAATTCAACAGCTACAATTTCAAAACAGGAGTATCCATTAGAAAGCATAGAGGGACTGTCAGGAGCCGGACTCTTGAAATTTGTCTCATGCAGCGGCACTCTATTGGCGAGAAAAGAGTCTGGGCCTTCCGTTGGTATCTGTGTTGCCAATTTGGTAAATATGTACATAACTTTTACTGTTTGCTGCCCTTTGGTATTGTCGGCAAAGAGAAGGGAGACTGAAAGGGCTATTTCTGGCTTATTGGCCGTCGTCGGCCAGTCATAACCAACCCCAAAATATGCAACACCCGCGCCGCAAAAAAGCGGCTTGATCTATTGGCTCAATGGTGGGAGTGTTAGACGCTAATTAAAAGCGGTCACGAGTTCTAGTCTCGTGGGGTGGGCCACTCGAGGTTATGACTGGCTGATGAGGGCTAATAAGCCAAATAATGGCCATTCCGGTCACCCTTGTGTTTTCTGTGAGTACAATCTGCCTAGACTACTAGCCACTGTGCGGCTTTTGTTAAGGTCCGAGAATGTAGACCCAGTTCCTTTAGCGCTCGGTCAACGTTCATCAACGAGTACTACCTACCTGTTTGCAGCCTGTGAGAATTATTCAGTTTTTCCGCATTGGCTGACGAACATCGGCCAAATATTTGCATGAAATTTTGATCTTTAGCTCTATACTCTTAAGCAAGACTATCTACTCCGAAATCAAAATATATGTCTGAGGAAGTTAAAACGCTACAATGCCATCTCCGTATATTTCACTTGATATTCAACTATCTTTATGTTTACCACACAAAAGGATTGATAGACCAGAATTTATTGGGCTCTGCATACCGCGTTACTTAAAGTGAAGGGCAATGCTGAATAGGGACTCCCTATTTTAGGAGTTCATTGTTATTAATACTGAAAAAACTATCTATATATTTTTTTTGCTCTATTTTATCTAAACCTCATTAGCTCATGCACTGCAAGAAACCATCGAAATCCCCGGCGGTTGGGTTCTTGTAATTAGCTCCCATAAGAAAGAATTTGTGTGACAACAAAGTTATCACATGAAAGCCGTAAATAAAGGGAAGCTTTCTAAATGCTGACTACTTAGTTTATGGTTCACTGCCTTGATAGGAAGCTAAAAGTTATTTTGGGTGCCCAATATATTCAACTTAATTTTATAAGAAAATCACATATTGATCATTAACAAGATAAGCCGAAAAGGCAGAACAAATCTGAATTAGAAATAAGGCATTTTACCAGGCAATAATTGTTACAGTAAAATAATCTATCCCTTGCGCAAATATGTCGATAAAACACCTTCACTTTAAAGTAAACTTGCAATTTAAGCTTATTTTTAGCTTTGCAAGTAATTGCGGTGGTTGATTACCGTACTCGAGGAAATAATGTTTCTGAGAACTGTTAAAGAAATTTAAAATTAACTGTTGTATCACAGTCGAATTCTGCCAAAGCCAGCAATTTTTATCTGAATGGCTGAAATGAATTATTGAAATCTGCAAGAAAATATTTGTTTAAAAATGAAGCTACTCTCTACAAAATGTTAATGACGTTTAAAACCAACAGTTACATCCATGTTTAAAATACAATTTCTGCGGTCTTAAACAGTCTACTATTGAGATCATTAGAACTCATTTGAGCTTAATAATCCACATTAATTAGTTATGACCTAGAACTAGTTAAAACATTCGGAAAAACTGATACTGGGGGGTTTAAACACAATAAATTCGTTGACCTAAATCCGTAACCTGTGAAAGTATATTTGACGTTGCTAATGCTAATTCCTAAAGCTGCGATAGATATTGGGCCTCTTTCTACAGCCTAATATGTTCTAAAAACTGCTTTATTTTCTGTTCACTGGTAAAAGAACCCTTATAAGCAAAAAGCGAAAATCTCTTTGCCGTTCCTCGTGGCTTCTCTCCAAGCCAACATCACGAGCTGACTGTGGCGCAGATTTACAATTAAATTAAAATCTTCTGCGTCGACAAGCAAGAATCCTTGGCAGCGCATAATACAATTAGGCATTAACGCTACCCTGTTCCCTCGCCTGTATGCGCAAACGAATAAGACAAGGCAAAGTCAGTAGGGCTTTTTCCTACTGTCAACCGCAGTAGTAAGTAGTCGCTGGAGATCTTACTCACACCATCCAGCACATTGCGTCATCACACAGCATTGCTCACTTGCTTCTGGAATCCATAAGCCAGGTAACAGATGAGCATAGTAGGTCAGTGATTGACTAAAGCACTGCTGTAAAGCCGTGTGAAATCAATAACCTGACTGGTGTGACTTGTAGCTTTTGGTCAGACGTCCCCCCTCCACCTGCCCCCACCGGCGAGGACGTGCTCAGCTGCCGTATGAGAGAAGATAGGTGTGACGGGGATGTCTTTTATCAGGACGCACACGCAATGAATAAAAGTCAGGCGCGTGCCTAGCCTCACCAGTAATTAACGACGCAAACAGTAAAAGTTGGTAGGATCTGTGATCCGTGCACTCATTTTGTCATGCAAAAGCTTGCAGTTGGGGGACGCCGGTGCCCATGTTGTTCATGCTTCGAAAAGCCTGCAAAGTAAGTCCTTTGATGTATAGTTTATATCCGATTTTGCCTTTGTAAAATGCGTATGTTCACAAAAACGTTTAGCAGCCAGTCTATTTTTCGCAGAAATTCACTCAGAGAGAACTCATTCTTGAATATTATTGTCAAATAATAATGATAATTATTTTATATTGTATTATGATTCCTTAAATACCTAAAGCAGATGTTTCAGCTTATAATTAAGGGAAACCGTTAAACTGAAATAGCTGTTACATTTTTCTCTCAATTTCTTTTTCCGAATCGTCAACTTAAGGATACCTCCCAGGTAAGCTGAAATTTGTTGTTGATTATTTTTGTACTTGAATTGCTCGTATTGAAAAAAATAAACGTTTCCAATAAGTGCATAAACTAATGGTTGTATACGCCAGTTATCTGATCTTTTTTAGCTTGCTGGTATTGCTACAACATATGAGCTAAATAAGGACACAACTTTATACTTTAAAATGATTAACTGCAAGCGAAATAGTAAACTTTACTTTTAACTAATGGCAACTTCAGGCAAAATTCAGCGTTTTGATAATAAATTATAACGTGCTACCTTCGGTGCCTGGAATTTTTTCTGAAAGTTAAAAAGAAATTGCACATCAATTTGTAAAGTTGTAAAGATCAAGTAACTCAGCGAGCAAAAATGAGTCGAAAAACCAACAAGTTTGTACACTGTCAATATCGAAACAGTTTTCTGAGAACGGCCATTCCAGCAACCTACAACTGCTCAAATAGAACTCAGAGACCTAACGGGGACAATAAACGGTCATTTTTAATTGCGTTATTTAAGCTACAACCTTCTTCGGTTACTGGTGGCTTTGAGCAATAAAAAGCAATTTATTTGTTCAATCTTATTTCAATAATAAATAGTAATGAACGTTTCTGATCGTCATGAAAACTCATTTGAATGCTCTTTTGTATGAAATTACTTTAATAATTTCCAATTCGCGTGAGATGAGAGCTTCCTAATGTGCTTTATCACATTTTGTGAAATTTCGTTTCAGTGCCACATGCAAGGGCACCAGTTATTTTATTGTAAATTCTTATTTTTTACTTATTTTAGCGTACCATGATATTTCCGTTGTCAATGCATTCCCGTTTTATGGCAGACACATCGCAGCAAAATTGTTTTGAATTATAATTTTACTTGTGATATTTGGCTAGACCAAGCAAGGCCTTCAGATTTTAGGAAAAATGGAGTCGTCTAAAATAAATGATATAAATTTAAACGTTCACGGATGTTATATGCATATATTTTTATAAGTGAGTGAAAAGTAGTGCGTCGATGTCAAAATCCATTGAGTGCAAATTTCGTCGTAGGTCTTTCGTCGTTTTTTGTCCTTTTGCAGAGGATACTTGAGGTTACTCGTGTATTCATGTGGTGATTAGGTAGAAGGAACAGTTTCTCAAATTATGACAATTTTTTGGAATCACTTAATAGGTAAAAGCAAAAACAAAAATACCAAAGAGGAAACCGAAATCATGTTTATCGGAAGAGCAACTAGTTAATGACGTATATAACACTTCAGTATTCAGAATGATGTACCTCTAAAACTCTTCATGCCTATAAATTTTCCTTCCAAGGCCTAGCTCGAGCTGCAGTTCCGATCAGGGCCATGTTCTACGTACAGTAAGGTAAGTTACTTTTAAGAAATAAGTCATTTTAATATTTAAGCATTTTCAGTGAAACTGGTTGCAAACTCATTTGCCCTTCTTTAGCCGTTCTTCATCTAGGAGTCCGAAACGTCAGAGTCCGGCCAGATACAAGATTGGCAAAGGAGACGTATTGGAGTGCTGGATAATAACGTAAATAAGCCAAAAATTGACATCTCAGTAACCTATTTACTACGGGCACCATTTTGGCTAAAAATTGGTAGTTACCTTTCAGCTGCTATTGTAAGCTGACATCCCTTATTTTCGAGGAAAAATGCAAATGTTTCTTTGTCATTTCAGTGCAGCAAAAACATTTAAGGTTCTGCTCGTATGCACAATCTTTCGGTTTCCGTTAGTAACATAGAAATACAAGCGTACAGTTCAGTCCAACCTATTGAATTCGGTGTCTGGACCATGATGAAACGGTTTACGTATAATTCGGCTTTGCCCTAACATCCGTTAAAATCGACAAAATTTGATTGCTTTGTATTACATAGTAAGAGCCCACCTAAAAGTTCACCTGTACGTAATATAATGTTTTCATTTCGAAACAATCACTTCAAAAAGTTTTATCCAACCACCATGATAGACACCAGCATTAATGACATATTATACTATTTTTGAAATTATCCGTTTACATGGGAGCTTGATCCCTCACGGAAATACAGATTTAGTCTTCTAGTGGGATTATTCATCAGCACGAGACCCTGACATTGAAACTTCGTTTTATTTCTTTAGGGGCTATATTTTCAATTAGTGAATGAATAATGAAAAGTAGCACATTGATGCTGAAACCCATTAAGTGCAAAATTGCTAGTCGATCTTTGGTTTTTTCCCCTTTTTGCAGAGAATAACTAGGAGTACCTGTACATTTAGTTGGTCATTAGGTCTTGGCAACGTTTTTTCATATTAGAACAATCGTTTGGAAGCATTATGTAGCTAATGGAAAACAAAATATCGAAGACGAAGTGGTAATCATGTTTACCGTTAGAAGCATTTAGTCGTTGACGTCTTTATCACTTCTTAGATTGTGTACTCTGTGTAATTATTCACAATGCTGTAAAATCCCTCTCTCCCATCACTTTTCTTTTCAAGGCCTAGCTCGAGATCTACTTCACGGCAGGCACATGGTCGACCTTCAAAGCAGTAAGTTATTCCTAAGTAGGTGATTATTGTATATTGTAGCGTTTACCGTGAAACTCGTTCCCATTGCACTTGCCATATTTTAGCCCTTTGGCATCTAAGAGTCCCAAACGTCGGAGTACGAGCAGAAACAAGAGAGGAAAGGAAGACGCATCTGTGACGTATATGTGCCCCAAGGATTTGCTAGCAAACAAGTAAGTTAGCAGAACGTACTGGACGTTCGTGAACAGCTACCTGTCTTGCTACGGTGTTAAGCCATTTTCTAAAATGCTAATGTACCGTTTGTAGCATCATTAAACGTTATCTCTGCAAGAAGTCAAACAAGCGAGACCGCTTCCAGTGGTAACAGTAAACGCCAGATGCTCTGCTAAAAGGCTGCATCAGTAGCATGCTTCTAAGGCTCAATTAGAGCTTATGTTAAGTTAGTTGTTGACATTAAGCAAACCGGAAGTAATGCTCTTTTAGTATTGATGCAGAGACCACTGTTCATTTCACCATAAACTGAAACGTTTAACTTTTTTTAATAGAACCTTCGTGAAGATGCTGAAAAATAAGTACAATTGTCTTCCCATCAATGCCTCCTCACAAGAGCTAAACGGCCATTCTGCACCTCGGGAGGTAAATTTCGTCTTTAGTGTTAGGCTTAACCTTCCTTCCACCTGCAGACAATCTACAGAGTTGCCCCGATAAAGTCCAAAACTGACTTGGAAGAAGGTACCAATATGAGTTAAACGCAATTATTTTATAAAGCAATTGAATGCGTTTACTTGGTTGATGGACCTGGCTTCTATGTGTTTTTTCCTTACAAACTGGTTTTTCTAGGGGATTTGATAATAGAAACGCACGATCATAAGTTTCTGAAGGTGCTCGGCCCGGCTGACCGTACAGAAGACGAAGCTGCCTTTGCCGGTGAGTCATCAGTGAACGAAACATGAAACTTCAACCTAGCTTAAGTTAAATTATGTTCATCATTTAGTAGAACACTGACTCATTGGATGTAACATGTTTTGTGCAGAGATCAAGAAAAAAGCCTCCAAAGTTCGCATGGAATCGGACTATTATTCAAGCAGTTCCAGGTGACTTAATCGTTTTTATCTTTCATTTTTTTGATAAGGTAAACCGAATTTAACGGCTGTTTCTTTTTGTTGCATCTAAATGACTTGTACCACAGAAGTATCCGTATTTTATGTAAAAATATTCGAACTTTCAGTTGACGTCAAAATACCAATATATCATTTGATGCCTGAGTATTTATGATAAACGGCTGCATACCCTGCGTTTTGGGATAAAATTATAATGATAGCATTTGGATCTCAATCAGTTCTGAAATATGCATTATATAAAATAGAGCGTAAACAATACGGTGCAGACAAAAAGAACCTATTTGGCTTTTGCTATTGAAATTTAACAGGATGGTTTGTAAGTTGCATCAGCGTTCCGCTTTGCAAAGATGCGCTACTTTCGCCGTGGCTTAATTGCCGACTGAAATCGTTTTTAGCCTGCTTTTGTCCGCGTACTTATTTACCCCACAAAAATACGCATAAGCTTAATGGAAATTCTTTTATCCTCTGTGTGTAGTTAAAAAGTTTGCTCATCATGAATCGCTTATTAGGGTACCTGTGAATAAATCGAGCCTTCTATGAGTTACTGTGGTGCCCTTAAGAAAAACGATTTTCCCTCATTTCTGTCATTTGACCCGTGCTCGGTGGTGAGTAACCGTTTGTCTTTAAGTCACAGAAAAGCTTAATGATTTGCACCACAGTAATTTTAAATTTTATTTTTTACCTGCTTTTATATCTTTAAATATTCAAATGTTTCTTTTAAGTGAAAGCGATTCAGAACCTAGCTCTCTTCAACGGTGGTCAAGGCCTCGGTGCCGATGTCACAGTGGATGTCGTTGCACTCCGAAACTCGTTTTTCATAGGTTAGCTTAAATAATTTGTGTTACTGAAAAAATGTAAATTTTCCGCAAAAAAGCCCCGCAGACAGACTTTAACTCAGGTTAACGTGTCCGGCGTTACGCGGGTACGTATATTGTATCATAAACAGCCTTAAAAATATGTTAAATATTTATAACTAATCAGTCACATTGTTAGAATATATATTTGAACAATTTTATTCGATTTTCAACATGAATTCACTTATCCCCTTTGCGTCATCAGATCCAGAAAGTTCACGGGCTTTGAGTAACGTTAGAACAAGAAAATTTTTTAATGTATATGGAGACAGGGGTAGTAGTATTTAAAACTAAAGAGAATACCTACTTTATACACAAGTAAATGCATAAATAGGACAGAAGTTAAGGAAGCGTTCAGTATTTAAACCAGCGTAATGAAAAAGTTATTAAAGTTTCTAATATGGGCTTATCTTTCAACTGCAGGACTTGCCCTGGACGCAGTGCCAGCGCCGAAAAGCCGGTCTGTGTTATCTGTCGAGTAAGCTAACGACACAACTTTCTACAACCGCTCACTGAGTCTACCGGCTTAGATCAGTTTCTCAAAAAACAGTACATTATTTTGTCGGGGAAAAATAGAAAGGCTTAGGAAATTTTGAAAAAATACAAAAAAGGGGCCGCAGAAACAAGCTTTCAAAGAAAATTTCTTAGTAAATCAGGTCCTATCGGGCTGGCTTTTTATTTCAGCTATAAACGCAATGGCCGAACGGCTTCTGTTTAAGGATATTGTTATAAAACTTTTTACATTGTGGACCGTTTGTCCGCTGTTTCGGTGGTTGAATAGATTCACAAAACTTATTTCATTCATTTTTTCGATAAATTGTATTAACAACACAACTTTTGTAATTATTGTTTCATATTTTAGCATCCAGGACCCAATTAAAGATAAGCTTTTCTTCAATTTTAGGCAGTAATCAATAAGTCTTGAAGGCCCGCCAAAGTCCAACTGTTTCCTTCGTTGTTGCCTATTTTTTTCAAAATAAATTAGTACGACATTCTGCCGACAATTTTATCTGATTTTGCGTGCTCTGGATCATTGGGGTGACCGTTTGCTATACACTGTCTGCAGGAAAACAATCTAAGATAATATATTAAGCCTTATTGTGAAGACTTCGGTGGCCTTCAACCGAAGCCCCTACCTTAGAAAAGGCAAATTACAAGACCAGGAGGTATTGCAAACGCACCTACCGATGAATGTTTGCCTTTTTTAAGGCACCCTATCTGTTCATCGGTTAGAGGATCGATATTAACTGAAGTGAATTTAAAAAAGACGTTTCTCTGGGAGGTTAAGTTTCCATCGCTTTTAAGGAAGCGGTCACAGGCAGATTAAATTATGCCAAATTTCCCCTAATTTCTGTTATTCCGTAGAGGTAAACCCCGAAATCCAACATAAGGCAATAGATAGAGGTCTTCACATTTTTATGGTTTAACTGACTTTGCCTGTGGAAAACTGGCACTCAGTGGGTTTTTGTTTGTTAAATGCACTCTTACTATTGGGTTCTTTTTCCAAAACTACACGAGTTCGCTTCGTCCCCACTTCTGTTTTAAACGTTATGTGATGGACAAATTCCAAATAATACGACAAACTTCGCTCACCGTAAACGCGGTAACATTGGGTCTAAGTAGCTGTGCGAGCATATGCTGTTCGAAATCCAAATTGTTCGCAATTTAGTCAAATTCATTATTAAAATCTGCCAACCCCCTCCCCTTCCCCTCTAATAATTGAGTGGGCCAATTAGTCATTCTGGTGGATTTTAGATGATTGCTTATGCAATCCTTCCTGGGCAATCAGCTTACTCTATCCGTATTGGTGGATTTCATGCGTGCAGTAGAGTGGACGGGTAAATCGACCCAAGTGTGATTAAGTTCACGATTTACTATGTGTCCTTGTAGCTGAATTGGTAGATCGGTAGCTGTACCAAGACCTCTCCTGCTGATGTGGTTTCGAATCCCCCCGCGATAACGACTATAACACAATTGGGTCACTTAAAAATGCAGTGTATTATTTGTTCAACTGGCCTATGAAGAAAGACAGAAAAAATGACAAGTATACAGAGTCCAAAAATTTAATACATCCTGGTGCTCAGAAGAAACGTTCCACGCACTCTCTCTTACGTTTAAGTTGTAAAAAAGCGGTCTTGAAGACAGATAGGAAGGCTAGAAATTGAGCAATTCAGTTCAAATTTGCGAAGATTAGCAGTAGATGATCATCTCAGTAAACATTAACCGACGTTTTGTCAGGGGCGTTTGGTGGTGATTTATCAACTAGGATGATTGCAATATTATTAAGCCTGCAAATATTACTGCCAGAACAATTTAATCTTATCAGAGTGCTGACTTCAGTTTTGTTGATCGATTCGACCGCCTCAAAAAATCGCATTCGCCAGAAATTAATACCGCTCTCAAAGTTATTTCTGACATATTTATATATTAAATCATAATTTATGAAAACATATGATTATATTTCTTTTCTATACTTGTTTTATAGCAACTTACGTTTTCTTTCACATTCCTGCCCGAACAAATTGTATATTTTGGTTTAAAATGCATGTTATAATGAAATTTTAAAACAAGTAAGTGCTTGTTAAAATAGCATCGTGCCCCGGCGTGCATTCAGGCTCATTGTGGTAAACGCAGTAGTTAATCTCGTCTGCACGCTTTTAGGAACTATGTATGGCATCTTCGTAATTTTGGGTGGTATGTGAATCCCTTTTACATTAAGTGCACAGTGTGTAATTTGTAAAGCCTATTGGTATACTAAAGAGCTGGTGAGATTCGACATTATTCGGGAATTGAAGCATTTTTGTGGCTGAAATATATTCTTCGTAAATTGACAGAAGCGTCTTTACCCACAAAACTATGCTGAGAATTATAAGGGTGTGTAAGGGCAGAGGAAAAAGCAGTGGTCAACTTATTGAGTGATGCCTGTGAGCGTCTGGAGAGGCGAGCACCTAAATGAAGGCACCTGTTTTGGCTGAAATATCCTAGGATTATAGTATATGATACTGAGTATTATATCCATACCTTTCTAACCAAAATTGCAGTTCAGCACTTTTACTAGCTATTCCTTCCGTTACGCTACATGCTGTATTTCGCACCAACCAATTTTGAGACCAATTGGTTGAGGTGAAGATCCATCGAGCACAGAGAGAGAGATATCAATCAAAAGGTTTGCAGCCTAACCGTACGTAAAAAAAAAACTAGATCTATGCCTCAGCCACAAGCAAAGTACAACATCGTAAGCAAGCTGAAAGAGAACCATGCGGTTATGACGATAACCGAGCTGATGACAGTTTACAGGGACGAAAAGCACTGTAAAGACGTACATATTACAATAACGAAAATAAGGTAAAGCTCAAATACAGAATGCTCTTATTAAGTTTAACATAAAAGCGTTTAGAAAAAGAGCGTTCACACCGACAAGCGGGGTTTAGTATGCATATTTTAATGTTACAACACTGAATTATTTGGAAGGGTGTGACAAGAAATGGAAAAGGTAACCTTATAAGGAGAGAGCAAAGCTCAGTACTACGAATGTTATTTTGAGTTTTTTCTGTTTATTAGTTGCTGTATGCACAATTGCACCTACGGCTTTGAAGCTTATGTACTTTGTGTGTGAAGTAAATCATCAAGTATATTTTCAGCGCCCTACACTTTACACTGAATATAGTCTTTCACCGAAAAAATTGATACACCCTGGTTCGGGAGTTTAAATCCGTACTTTTAGAGATTAAGTCTGTCAGCTGCATAAATTGCTTGAAGAGCAGCATTCTTAGGCAGCGACCCGCTGCATCAGTTGATCGAAAGTGGCATGACAAAAGCACAGTCGACGAAATTAAATTAGGTTACGTCATAAAAATTGGTTAACTCAAGCATGAGGAACGTGCGTAGCAACGTCTTCTGAATCTTCTTTCAGCCCCCATCTACACAATGCTTTGAGAAAATGAGAGTTTAGTGGACTGGTGGATTGAACTGCGACTACACGCGACAGTAGAAAGACAAGAGATTATAGGCTTTGATATCGAGGCAGGACCTTAATTACGAAAACTCGGCGGCAACGGGATAGCCTGTTGTTGTCAGATTCACAATCAAAGCCCTTCAGCATTACGAAGGTTACGGTTGCTTGTTCTGACAGGCCTGCATTTGACAGAACCAGTCTGAGGTAGACGTAATTCGTGGTTTCTTAGGACAATTCACTACGGACTTTATTTTTGGATAGGCCCTGAACTCCTACAAGCTGACTGTTCAACAAAGTGTCCTGGGCGGAGATACTCTGAATCTATCACAGTGCACAATGTACTTTGTAAACGAAACCCCGATAACCCTAGATGTACAGGAGATGATGTCCCAGTCTTGCTAGAAAGCATGTCAAAATGCCTGAATTGGGTAAATATAAGTCCTGAAGATAGACCCCGATGAACAAGGCCAAAAACGGAAATAAAATGCAAATCGACCATGATATTTGGAGACGGCCTCCCAAATTACCGACTGCCCATTAAGGAATTCATTGAGAAGCTTTTCGGGGTAATGAAGGGGATAAAAATTAATGGAGTCAGTGCTAAGCTGTTGGTGCAATTGTTTCTTAAAACAGAGTGGGGGGAGTAACCAAAAAAGAACAATGAAGCTTGTGCGGGCGATTAACAGAGGGGAAGAGCCGCGGAGTGCCATAGTTTTTCCTAAACTTGTATAGGTGAGCTCAAGGAGTGCTTTTTCGCGCCAACTAAAGATATTAAGGAAATTAAGAACACATCATAGCCCTCTGATCATTCTAAAGGCCATCGTCCTGTTCCCTGGCTATTATTAATGAGGAAAAAACATTTTATTTTTCGTCTTCGTTAAGATTTTTAGGTTTATTAATTGTCTATTTTGGTAGCGCTTCATTGGAAATTCACTAGAAAAGCGTAATTTCGTCTTATACAGGCGCACCACGCCTGGCAGAATTTTTTTTACATTTTATGCTTACATTTTTAAACATTGGACCGAAAATCTGTTTGTCAAAATTAAGAAAATATCCCTTTATCGAGCCTAAGATCCGCATGGCCTTGGTTAACGAAGTATGATATTGGTTTGAGATTTGTGCAATCCATAAACCGAGGACCGAGGTCACAAAATAACTTGTGTTAGTAGCCTATTTTTGGTAGATCATAATCAAATAACCTGGAATTTTATACAATCGTGATAAATTAATAGCTTACAACAACATTCGTGTGAATTATGAGAGGTATGCTGCCATGTATGTGCTTGTTTTCGCGTTGATTTCCATCAGTTGAGATCACCGACAATTATAACTGTTGGGAGGACAAAGCACGTCACCTAGACAGAGACACAGACAGTTCGAGGTCACGCCGGACCAGTCAACCTTGGAACAGTGGGTAGTGTTACAGTGGACGTCACCCAGACGTCAGACAGAACGAGGTCACGTCGGAAGGGACAACTCACGCGACCTTCAAATAGTGGACATTATGCCTGGACAAAGAAGGCGCACCCGAAGCCAGACTGCACTGGAGTCGAGCCGAGCCGTGAGGGGTCACGCGAGGACAGACGCATGGACGCGCATAGCGAGCATGCGCACTGGGAGAGCCACTAGGGAGCAATGACGGCTGCAAGGCGCTAGCAGAACGGGGACTCTGTTGTAGGACAAGCTGCCGACTAGACGAGACTGCTGAAGCGAGACCGACCACAGAAGACAACTGCTGGACACACGGACCAGAGTGTATGTACTAGTACTAGTGACAGTAAAGTACTAGTTGTTTTCCCATCCTGTCTTCTCTTCCCAACACGCACTGGGGGAACATAACCGGTGTGGACACAGAAACACAATAGGTTACAACATTGGCGACGCAGGTGAGATAACCGGTGTTGAAACAGGAACACACGAGGTTACAACAGTGGCGACGCAGGTGATCACTCCAGACGCGGGTGAAGACTCAAGATCATTGAAAGGACCACAAAAAATTGATCAGTTTCGAGCAGATGAGGATGATGTTGAAGGCAAGACAAGCCAATGTCAGCGCTCTCCTCGCAGTGCTACGTGAAGATGGGAAGGAGACAGGCCGTGATGAGGGAACAAAGCTGGAGAACAAGATCAAACAAGCTACAACAGAAGCCATCATAGCAGCAAAAGCAGCAGCCACAGCAGGTGCTGATGCATCAACAGACACAGAGGCATCAGCAGCCACAGAAGCGGAAAAGATCGAGCCGCAGATGGCCACAGAGGCAACAGATGCAGAAGCAGCATCAGCGACAGACGACATTGCGACAGAGGCAACAGCAGTGCTTGTGAGAATGACTGAAATGTAAGTTCTGCAGCTGTTTGAGCCCTACGTTGAGAGTTTTAGGGGAACAGATTCGACGCATTCTAGTCGTTGATCTCTTGACTAAACGCATCTTTAGATTTAGGGAAAAGACCTGTGAAAATTACTTCATAGTCCTGTCTAGATTTTCGTTCGGAAAACCTTGCGTTGGATAGATCCATCCTCTTCTCTGTGCAGAAGGACATCGAAGCAATGATTTCTTCATCCACCTCAGGCTCTGAACCAAATGTGGCACGGAATTTGCCTTGTTAGTCTTCTAAATTACGGTGCCGATGTCCGCGGCATGAATTGTTTAGCAGATATTCTCCATTTACTGAACGTATACATCAAGGTTGTTTGTGTTATGCTTGAATTTGTTTCCTCGAGTTTGTCTCTGACAACATCAGAGAGAAATGATCCAAGTGGTGAACCCATTGCCACGTGGCTTGATTGGCGTTGCAGAGAAACTGGACGTTTTACGTGCCTAATGTAAGTAGTTCTTTTATGGTTTTCAGTGTCACACCAGCTTGTTCCATTTTTTCGAATAAAGTCAAATGCTCATTTATAGTTTCTACTACAGCTACTTTGTTAAACAATGATAATATACCTAACGACAGCATCCTTTGTCCGCCAACTTTGATATTTGATAATATGGAAAAACGAAAGGTGTCTTACAAACGTGACCGATAGGGTCAATCGTGAAGTGGATTTACCTTTTCTACCAGCCGTTTTGCAATGGCATACTGGGTGAATTCCTTTCCTTGAAACACATGGCCCCACCGGCTCAAAAGGGGCTCAGAAGGGGCCAGGAGGGGATGACCCCGTCAAAATTTAATTAAGGCCAATGACCATTCCAGAGGTTATTTCCTGATGAACATCTGCATATTTGAAGGATCAAAGAAGAAAAGTAAACCAAAATTTATAATATTTGGTGGATAAAAGTGATCTTCAAGCTAATTTTAGTAAATATGGTACATGGGCAAGAAGGGGCTCAGGAGCGGCTCAGGCGCGGCAAGTCATCACTTTGGCCCATGCTGCCCCCCATGCAAAACATTTCCCAGGGGACGCCTTTTATCGCGATATTGCTAGCCCTGCCGTACATCTGTATACTTGAGGGATCAGAGAAGAAAAATAAACCTAACTTTATAAGATTCGGTGGATAAAGTTGATCTTTAAGCTAATTTTAGTAATTATATTGAGTGAAGGGGCTCTGAGTGGGCCAGGTGGGGATTGGCCCCGTTAATATTCATGGTTGTCGACTACCATGAATATTCAGTGGCCGCAGCTCGGGAGCCAAAATTGAAAATTATCAAGAAGAGTGCTGAGGCACTATAAGGTTTCTATACGTGTATTTTATTGATTATTGAAGCAAATTAATCCAAATTACATAATATTTACTGAATACATTTACATTTGGGGGAAAACTGAATAAGCTTGATAAGTGGTTTTGGTTAAATAGGTATATTTTGGCATCCTTTAAATTATTATAACATTACCACTCAGATGCCGATCCCTGCGCTACGTGACGCATTGTCTACATGCGACGATGAAGGACAAGCTAGCACATCTGATGCATATGCGCTATGTATATGGGATGGCCGTGAATATGTGAGTGCATTTAAAAATTTAGTTTAAATAGTTATTACCTGTTTTGATAAATAAATGGGCTTTACTTCTGCATTTTCATCCAGATTTACCATCTTTTATATAAATATATGTAACAGGTGGTTTTGTTTATACTTTAGGAACCCGATACAGACAATGAAAGCTCTCCTGCCGATATCACGTGAAAAAGATCATAACTTTCTGCAAAAATTTATTTCATCTGTCAATAAATTATCCACCATCATTCATTTACGACTTAAGTCTTATGTTCGAAGAGCTGCTACAGCTGGCTGTCCTGCCACTTGTTCGATTGCCAAAGTAAATGGCCAATTTAGCGAAAATAGGCGCCCACCTACGGAAATTTTTTCACGGTGGAGCCAGCCGGGGCCAAAGTGATGACTTGCTCCGCCTGAGCCCCACCATGCCCCGTGGGCATGGTGGGGCCCGGAGAGGCTGGTGTTTCAAGGGTAAGATCCAAGATTTACATGTAGGGTAGCCGTTGTTTGTGAATTTTCGGAAGTCCATACCTTTTTGTCTATCATCGTACCCAAAGGTTGTAGTTCTTCAAACCCTTTGTCAGAGAGAAGAACTACTTTATGAAAATCTTTGAGCACACATCGTCATACTTTTACTCCGGTGTTATGTTTACTTAGACAGTATCTTCCTGGCGCTAACAAATATAAATTCTAAATACTTTTATTTCTGTGAAGCACCCAGAGACTGTCAAAGTGAGCACATGTTAGCAGGCCTTTGTTCCCGGGAGCCTTCCTGAAATGCTGTTGACAGCTGGTTACCAAACTCGATTTAAGATAATCCACTTTCCTAGGCTCAGAGGGTTTTAGGTCGATGGTCTGCCTCAAGAGACTCACAAGTTGTATTTCAAGCTCTAGTTGCTTCTGTTTCCGTCGTTCAGTTCATATTTTGGGGAAAAACGTATAACCTTTACAAGAGTTTTGTCAAGATGCGTGAAAGAATAATAATGGACTCCAAATTCGGTCCTTCGAGGCTTCAAAGGCAGTCGAAGGCCGCTGGTCTTGGACATGCGTTCCACTGGAGTGCCTCAATGCCATTGTTTAATGTTCCAAGATGACTAAATCCGTATTGTCTGCGTGTGAAGAAGATGGCGGCGATAATGTTATTTTACCATTTTTGTCAGTATTGACTCTGATATTCATCGTGATCAAGGCGTCTTGATATGAAGACGCTCGTAACATTTGTCTCCGCAAGTCAAGTATCAAACATCGGGAATGTATGGTGTTCATTTATTGTATGTATTTAATAGTATTTAATACTGAGGAATAATTGAGCTATCTAAGATCTGCGAAAATTCCAATCGCACTTGCAAACACGTGCTTACTTTAGTTCATCATTGTAGCAAGCGAAGATGTTGAAGTTGACACGCACCTAAAGGAACAGTTTACCTATGAAAGTCTCCGCATGTAACATCGGACAAGGTTTGAAATCACCACAACAGCCATACGTACGGAGGTATGGCTTTTCCTGTCGTTTGATATTTTATATACCAATTGTAAAAACCAACATAGACTCGCTGGTTTTTTAAAGTAAAAGTATTTTCCTTATTAATGAAAAAGCTTCACTCCGATTTTCCGTGTACTGACTTTTTCGATTTTTCCTTGCTTTTGCGGACCCTCCAAAAATCTCTTTTTTTGTCACGCGCACCCGTCGGCAAATGCGGGTGTGGGTCGTTGAGGTGCTGATGGTAAGAGAATTGCGGTACGATACGATACTAATATTTTGGGGAACGAAGTCAGCGAGAGAATGGGAAATAACACCGGTCATCTTCACTAACAGACGATCACATCATTTTCATCCAGATCCGCGTGAGAGGTTACCTCGGTGCATTCAAACAAACATCTCGGCTCCGCATTTCGGGATGAGCTCCATATGATAGTACATGGCTAGTCAATAAAGCCATGCAAACGCCTTTTGGCTTGTTCGTATGGGCTAAATTCCATTGTTACATCGTGGAAGGGGGAATGCTTTTCTTCATTTTCTTGTATCTAGAATGTTTTCGTCATCTTAGTTGTAGCGCATGTAAATTTGAGGTGTATGCGGTCCTTTGCGCCGCAAACTAAACTTATCTAACTCCAGAACGGTAAGTCGGACCCCAGGTAAGTTGAAGTAGCTGAACTTCTAAATGCTATTTTTCGAATTTTCGGGATCCATAGTAAAAAGTATAACAATAGTAAAATTAAAAATAAAAAATACGTGGAAATGTCGCTAGTTGAAGTTACCGTCGTAGAGCACGCTCATCGGCTAGTCAATATACTGTCCAGTGTACTTTACAAAATAGTTCATCCTCCGCAGTTCCTTACACATCCGACCACTAAAATTACACGGAGAAGGACTTTGTGAGCTATAGATAGGGTTTATGTGTGTCTCGGTGCAACCATTAGCAAATTTCTCGGTCAAACATAACCTGTATAACGGAGCCTGTGGATTGGGATCGTTGAAGCTATCTGGGCAGCTTTCAAAAAGAGGCATGAGCTATGTTTGTAAGCTATAAATGAGCATGTAGGTTTGTCTATTTAGGGCACTCAGATAGAAGCTTGTTTCATTTAGTTCCAAATGACTTTTGCACGTACTGGTCACCTTGTAAATTTTTTGTCTACTGATCTACCTTCCTTCTACCGGAATTTTCAGAAGTCCTACATCTTTTCCGAGCAGCTTTCTCAATGACTCCAAGAAAGGACCATCGGGAATTTAGGGGATCCTCTTAAAACTATTTTCTCTGCCTCGAATCCCCCGGAAACCTAGATGTTTCCATTAACCACCGGTCAATCAACCGAAGCCAAGTGGAAGTACGCCATATAACTGCTGCCGTTTCGTTGGCTTCTAACCATCATCACACTTCCTACACCTATTTCTACTCTACTACACTTTCTTATCTTCCAAATCAGTTTTTGAAAATAGAGGCCCGTTGAATTCTGCCTCCATTTTCACTGAAAGAGTTTTTTAACTGCCATTAATTTTAAGCTTTTAAGTTCACAATTAACTGCATAACATTGCTAGATGTTGCCCCGAAAGGAAAATTCCTGCTGACATTATTATGACTTTCTACGTCTATTTGCGCACATTTTCAAATTCGTTTTTGATTTTTTTCTTTTCTGCGAAACTGATTTTGTATGGACATGGCCGTTTTGGCGCTAACAAATAAAAATTCAAATTCAAAAAGAGGACGACATACTATCCCGTAGGCGGCCTCCCACAACCTCAAGCCCTGGAGTTCATGAAACGCCTAAAATTCTCAAACAGCCCCAATTGGGACAGCAGACCTTGTCACTTCGCGGGAGAAGTAATTAGAAAATGAGCCCTAACTCAATATTGGGAGTACACCGTCTGCAAGCCGACCACGGCTAAAAAATAACAATTGGAGGTCAAAATAAGCAACCATTCGTCTCTCCCGAAACACTGCCACCATATCACACAGACTGATTAGGAGAGTCCGCTAAATCCAACAGTTCTCCTTTAGAAAATCCGCAGAGAAATTACAAAACTGAGAACGGCGTTAGTCACGCGAGAACTGACGGGCTACAAGGTTAACGTTGCTGCTCTTGGGTAGACACGGTTCTCTGAGCAGAGCCAGCTGACTGAGTTAGGGACCGACTAAAGCTTCTGCTGGTGTTACGCCCAGAGGCAGAGCGATGGGATGCTGGCGTCGCCCTTGCCGCCCCACACAACTGCGTTTGACTAGTGTCCCGTCCATCGTAAAGAATTAATGATCAATGGCTGAACATACGTTTACCTCCTCGGTTACCCACATTTTTCACCATTATTAGAGTCTACGCCTCCAGATACTGATGCCGCAAAAAGTGAAGAGCAAATTATAGGCGGACTGGCATGCCCTCCTGGCGTCTGAGCCGAAGACAGGTAAACGTTTTGTCCTTGAAGGTCTCAACGCCTACGTAAATACAAATCATGCTGCGTGGGAGTGAATGCTGGTCACTGTAGTCCCGGCCGCTGCAAGGATAATGGCCAACTTCTTTGTAGAACCAGCGTGGAATCTCGATTCTTACTGACCAATCCCTTCCATGCTTCAGCACGGGAGAGGGAGACGTAGATCACGGAATTTGCGGCTGCAGGACTCTTTTCTCGTCCGGAGTTGAGATAGACGGGAAGTTGTGTTGACCAAAACAATTCTTCTGTTTTGTACAACAACGACTGCGAGAGGCGCAGGATGTCCGGGTGACGTGCAGGGCTGCGGAAATCCAAAGCTACACGGAGCAAAAATAAAATAAAGAAAGCATTTCTTTGTTTCCATGAAATGTATCAACGACGTCAACATCAAGGGTGGTGGGTCGCTGCTCATGTTCAGGAGCAAAACGCTTATGGTGTAGAGTTCACGAATACTGAAGTGCTAAGTGTCTCCAACCACCAATTAACGATGTATCATGCTGCTAAGGGCCGGTATCCCCACGTGAAAACGAACAAGGATAATGATCTGTCACATTTCTAATGAGAACCAATCCACACTTTGCAACAACTATCCTACGTAAAGGCAGAGGGAGACCATACAATCCTTGTCGAAGTTTACAAATGCATTGGACCCCGACTGATGAAGTGGCACCAAGCATAATTCCCTCCGCATATAAAGGGCATGACCATCTCTCATGCTTACCAGTGGAAGGGGGATCGAAAAGATTGTAATGTGCACAAACACAGCTCGCTGCTCATCCCAGGAGGATCTTTTTTCGAATTCTTCTCAAACGTCTTAATCGACACTTTTATGAGAGACCGCACAGAAGGTTATTGTGGACTCTGACGACACCGCGAAACAACTTACAGAATGATCACCACCCACCAGCTACAGGAAAACTTGCAGGTAAGGCAAACCCACATCCAAACCAAATTTCTTTACTCGCAAGAGCTTTTGAGATAGTGAATCCTGAACAATTTTGCAAAACCATACACAAATTAGGTTGCAGCGAGAAATATACGCAAAAAGGGACGTCAACTTCATGATGGTATGACGGGGCGCGTCACGGACAGCGGGACAGCCTCTAAGACATTAGCAACGACAAACAGGGTTTAATGTTTACTACCATTCTCGTCAGTATCGACGGATATGCATCCTCTACTAGACGGAGACGCATCTTCTCAGTAGCCAACCTGCAAAAGAGCAGTGAAAAGGGACACAACAAACTACAAAGCAAACTCTATCGCCATTGCAGAAATCCTAGGAACGCCTCAGAAGTCACAAGCACCTCGGATTCAAATGTGGTCTCTGCAGCATCTACTCAGTGGGGCTAGAGTCAGCAGTGGCCGCGCGCTCAGGTACGGCCTCGGCTGCGCCAGACACCTATGCCCTTCCTCGTCTCTGGTCTTCTTCATTTGACCATGAGGCCAAGGGTGGGCCGGTCGATACAGCGCAAGTCTCCTAATATGAAAATATAATTCACGTGTCATTTACTGTTCATGTGCCAACTTGCTCTGCCGTACATAGGGGACCTCATCAAAATCGACGGCCCAACTGTCATCTGCTATGAATTTGTGGAAATAAAAGATAACTATAAAGAATTAATGTTGCACTTTCAAACAGTGACGAAGAAAAATGTACGGGAAGCACAGCAAAGGTAAATTGTTGTATAGGCCTAAGAAAAATACCAGAATATTATCGACTCGAGAAGCCTCTGGTAAAACTGATAAAATTCCAACCTAAGGGTACCAATAGTGCTTATAGTGCGGATGAATTCACAACCTGCAAGATCCCTGATAGCAATTTTTAGTTTTGTGGTCCCGTCAACTCATGCACACACAATATCTAACTTTTCATTGGCTTAAATGTCAGGAAAAGGATTGGTCACTGCGTTTTGTAGTCAATACGTTGAATCTGATTGGCTAATTCAACCGCTACCGGTGGCGGCAAGTTTGGATGGCATTCTGTCATATCGCACGTGCACTGCTGAACGCGTAAGTTGGCTGTGAATGCTCTAGATTTTTTTATGTGGCCTTAAGTCTTATATGGAGCTTTCTTTTTGTAGTATGTGGAAACCTGCACACAGGATTACCGTTTGGAGGAGAGCTAACCGCAATTATCATGCCTTATTGCGTAAAATTGAGGAGGCCGACAGGGAAGCTTGGTTGACCACATCAGAATCTGACGAAGATTCGTTATATAGTGATTCAATCTGCACTTCATCATATGAAGATTCGAACACCAGCTCAGACTCTATAGAGGAAACGAGTAGTGGGAGTTTTCGGAAGTTCGAATTTCCAGCTCAACGTCCTTCGAAGCCGCCAGCGACTCAGGAGCTTACACTACGCGAAGCACTGGAGTTGTGGGCTAATGAATGTGACCTACCAACAAAGCATCTTACGAAACTCCTAAAAATCTTTCAACGCTTTCATCCGGAGCTACCGTCAGATGGCCGAACCCTGCGGAGAAGATCAAGCCGACGGAAACCCGTGACGGCAATGGGCAGCGGACAATGCGTTCACATTGAACTTATGAAGTGTATAACGAAGGAGGTAAGTGAACCATCAATGCATATCCAGGGGAATGAAATCGTAGTTAACTTATCCGTAGACGGACTACCTTTATACAGGAAGAGGAGGTTTGATTTGTGGTCTTTTCTCGGCCGAATAATGCAAACTTTTGTTGGTAATGTATTTCCCGTAGGGATATGTAGTGGAAAAGGAAAACCATGAGATATTCAGGCGTACTGCAAGCACTTGATTAGGGAAGTGTCTTTCCTGTGTAGAAGAGGGCTGTATGTTGAAAGTCTCGACCTAACCTTTAACTTTAAAGTGGAAGCCATCATTTGCGATGCTCCTGCGAGGGCTTTCGTAAAGCAAATCAAGAATCTTTATGTTTATTATGGGTGTGAGCGTTGTAAGGTGGAGGGTCTCCGTCGTCCTACATGGCGGAAGGTTGTGTACGATGTTGTTAGTGAAGATAAAGGAAGTGACCAAGATTTCTATGATCGAACGGATGACTGCCATCGTATTGGCAGGTCGCGGTTGTTAGTATGTAATATAGGTATGGTAAGTTGTTTTCCTTTAGATCCGCTGCATTTAGTGTACCTAGGTGTAATGCGAAGATTGCTCAAGTTGTGGCTCAGAAGCCCACAAGGAACTAAGTATAAGATGTCTGGGAAGGCTGTAATCGAAGTAGATGAAGGATTAAAAGCCATTAACCGCTATTTACCACGGGAGTTCAGTCAGAGAGCTCGATCTCTTAGTGAGTGGAAATATTGGAAAGGGACTGAATTGAGACAATTCTTACTATACACAGGGGTAGTTGTTCTTAAAGGTGCAATTAAACGTAAACATTGGAAGCACTATATGCTTCTGTCAATAGCCATTCGTTGTTTAGTTCAGCCAACAACTTGCAAGGTTTGGGTGCAATACGCGACCACCTTGCTAGAGAGATTTCTTAAAAAGTATGAAAGGCTGTATGGTCTAAGGGAAATGGTGTACAATGTACATAGCATTGTTCACCTTCCGGAGGACGTCGCACGTCACGGTCAGCGGTAATAACTTAATTTGCGAAAATTTTATGGATAATGGTTCAGGACTCAGACAGCTCTTCAGCTGGCAGTGAAGTTACGCTGCCTACAGGCGTGTCAGCCGCGGTGTTTCCGTTACATGGTAAGCACTTGCGTAACAAATATTCCCCTTTTATACATAATTAATGAAATTCCACAACGTCGTCGTTCGGTTCGGAGATCCTCTGGCTCAAAAGTCGATCGTCTACTAAAACACATTAACAATGTCCAAGTGAATTTCATGGAATTCCAGACAAAGACTATGTAGCAGATGCTCGAAAATCAAAGACAGATAATTGAGCTTCTGTAGAAAGCACCGGCTGTGACAACGAAAAACGCAGCGCCTCAGTCCGTTAAATTTTTCACGCGGGCAACAAACCTGCAGGAGTTTGATGGCATCGTGTCACGGCTATCAGACGGTAGCTTTAAGAGTCTGTTGGTATTTCATAATGTTGTCCTTACACGCCTTCACAGATTAACCACTTGCTCACCGTAGGCGGTGATACTCTTGAAGATTTTACCGACAGGGTCTTCAAGGCCCTGTTAGCTGATAGTATCACAGCCGAACTTAATTACACGGGCACTTACTTCGATTGCCCCAAGAGAGCTTTCGAAAAATCACCACGGCACGACCTCGTAACAGGTAAGTCTCACTGTATTCTGATTAAACGCTTCCTAACGCAGAAGTCACTTCCGCCTGGTGTGTTTCAAACAATCATGACAGGGCTGGAATTAAGAAAGCCTTCATTAAGGCTTTCAAGAAGGCCTACAAGCGACTGAACATGGGGAAATACGTAATCCCCAAACGCTCCCTGCTTCTGGGTGAGTTACTTAAACGCTTGAACCTCCAGTACTCATTTCACCCATCATAAACTTTGCATTAATGGTCAATTTTTTTGTAGATGAACACGACCAGGACGACAACGGTGGGCCGGGAGCGTTCGCTTGTACAGCCTTCTTTTCGCCACCACCTCTCCACAGCACAGTGCTTAAATAAGAAGACAGTATAACGCGCCTACTAACCTATTTATCGTACATTAATATTTTTACCCAATTTTTTATTTCATATAATACACTTTCATATAGCAAATGTCTTCAAAAAGGTTATCTATTGCCACGTTTCGAAAATGGGGGTTTCCGCTATGAAGTAGGTACCCCCTTTCCAGCGGAAAATTGAGAGTCTACATTGTAAACCCAATGTATGGTTCCCGTAGAATCTTACAATTTTTGCTCGTAGACTTCCCGTAGGATCCCATTTGGCGGAAATGTAGGATTTCCGTAGAATTTCCCAATAAGGGATCCGAGATGCGATTAAGCAATCATATGGATTGTCGCACTTAGCTAAGCCGGACAGAAGCACACAAACGCAATTAATAAGATACTAACAGCAAACACCAGCAAAAACTTAACATTCGTTTTTGCAAGTCGATCAAGGTTGTTGTATGGCTTTCCCACATTGGAACATTAATGCAGAAAGGGCCCAGATGTACAGGAAACTGAGAAGACAAGAGGCATTTGCTTCCAGACCAACCATTTAATGAAGCCAGATAGAGGAAAACAAAGTCTGGCGTTCTCGGGGTGTTGACGGATCCACAACGCTTGCAAACGATGAATGTGTGAACTTCATTAAAATTCTAGATAACTACTATTCGCTTTAATTTAGTTTATGTAAGGGAGATAGGCAAAGCCTTTGTTTCAGTTTTTTAGTTTATTTGGTGAGGATAATAGGCAATGCCTTTGAAAACCCTATTAACAGATAGACACTGCCAGATCATAAATGTGTTTCAACGCCTTATGTACATTATAAGAAATCAGTGCCGGATGTGGAAACGGAATGGGCTAGATTTTAATAGACATATGGGGAAATTTAAATCATTCCATGTCAGATGAACCACCGGCTAGTACACATTACTGTTGTTATCACGTTTACGCTAAAGCGTGTGGCTACTGTAGGCAAATTACGCCGTTTAAACTTGTTAATTTTTCAAACTGATTGGCAGTATATTACATTGTACGCCAGATGAAATGTAACAGGCACACCTGGTTTCTCCTTATTCTCCGCGACTGCCTCGCCCTCTACCTTCACTGGTGTTCTCGCTGTCGATCCTTGTAACAGAGTTGTTTCTGCTGTCGGGCTTGGTGCCTGGGCTCCTTCAGAGTCAGAAGTCTGATGAGTCATGGTTATATATACATATATATAAAGCTGTCCACAAGCGATCACATACACAACGCGAAGGGATTCGCATAGTATGAACGTTTATTTAATTACGACAAGAATAATAATCACTACTGTTCCTCTGAAGACGAAAAGATCTGGTGCTCCTCTGACACGTCCTTCAAGGCTCCGGACTGGTTGCCGTCCGGTACTGTCTCACGCGTCGTCTCCGCGACCGCCACTTAAATTGAAAATTACAAATGTGCATTAAAACAAAAGGGCAGTTGGTCCCTTACACGCCTCCCTCCCCGCAAAGAGGGAGCTCTGTCCGCAGAGCTGCAGTTGGATTAGGGGTGCCTATCTCTACATCTGCGCCCAGTTGAGGAACTAAATGGGGGGGGGGTAGGATATGGAAGGAGTCGGGGTCGAGGGGGGGTGGGGATCCCGCGGAAGTCGATGGCGTAACGGGGACAGTTGCAGCGCCGCTAGGGAGGGGACCCGTGTAGGGTGTCAGCTTGTCAAAATGAACGGTAGATATAGGGCCGGAAGGGTTACGGGCGTCTCAGATGCTATAGGTGGATGAGGGCTGGCTTCTATAACAACGAATGGACCTTCCCACGGGCAGAAGAGTTTGGAGGGTAGCCCCACGGGGAGTGTGGCGCGTCGACGGAGGACGTAGTCGCGAGGGGAATGTGGGGTACCGTGAACGTTTTAATCGAAGTAGGATTTCTGTCATGCGCATGCGGGATGAAGATGGGAACGGGCAAGATTATGTGCCAGGTGGAGGGTTTCTTGCAGTTGAGAAGCGTACGCATCTGGGGACGAACTGTCGGACGTATGCAGTGGGAGTAGAGAGTCGGAGGGTAGTCTGAGATGACGGCCAGTGAGTAAGCAGAAGGGGAATACGCCGTGGACGAGTGGAGATTGGCCCCAGTGGCCATCATGGCGTAGGGTAGTTTTAGGTCCCAATTCCAGCGGTCGTGCGATTCGGCTAGGGCTTTCAGGAGGTTGATAATAGTACGATTCGTCCGTTCAGTTTGTCCATTTCCTTCTGGGTGAGCCGGTTTGGTGTGGGTCTTGTGGATGCGAAGAACGTCACAGACATCGTGTACGAGTTTGCTATGGAAGTTGGCGCCACAGTCTGAGTGAAGGGACAGGGGTGCGCCAAAGCGACACACCCAAGTGGACAGGAAGGCGTCCGCAACAGTAGCGGTATCTTGGCAGGGTAATCGCACGGCTTTTGCCCACTTGGTAAAATAGTCAACCGTGATGAGGATGTACCGGTTGTGGCTGTCGGTGAAGGGTAAAGGTCCCATCACGTCGATGCTGACTCGCTCGAAAGGGATCCGGTAGACATGGGTTGGAAAGGTGCTCGATGTCGGGGTTTAGGACCTTTAAAGCTTGTGCAAGTAGGGCACGTGTTGCCGAAGGTGGCGACCTGTTCCCGAACGTAAGGCTACCAGAATCTATGGCGAGCCGCAGCCACGGTTTTAGCCTCGCCGACGTGACCCAGGTCTCGTTGTAAGTCCGTTAGAACCGTGTTGACGTGGCTGCCGGGGACTAATAACCGAGGGGGCGTGTGAATGCCTTCCTTAAAGAAGAGGAGTTCATTTTCCATGAAGAGTTGGGACCAATGATTGCGAAGAATTCTGGCGGTCTCAGAAGAGCCGCGGAGAACATTGTCCGTGGGACGAGATTTGCCATGGACTATACGCTCGTAACTTATAGTCGATTGGCGAGTGAAAACCAGTTTCCGATTGGACATCCATTTCTATTTTTCGATATTGATTGATACATATTTTTTCTATTGCTTAAGTACCCTTCTTTGCTTCAACTATTACTTGCTATTGCTTCAAATATTTTCGATTGGCTCTAACTTAGGGGTTACTGTCTCTGTATACTTACCGCTTCATTTATCGTACTTTTTATTTTGTTTTCTTGTTACTTCATCCTACATTGCCTTCTGTAGTTGTTTAATCTTATTTTATGTCATGGTTACTGAAGTTTTAAATATTTTTTGTTGCTGGTTTTTATTATTGTTTTATTCATAGTTTATTATCATTTCTTCGAAAATTCCATTATAATTTTCACGCATCTATTATGTGAGAACAGATCAGCAACATGTGAGGCATCAGGGATATTACTGAACGCCAATATAAGCGAACTGAACGTTAAATCATAAATGGAATAAAGTTTTTCTTGGAGTTTGGTTGGTGTTTTGGCTGCTTCACATGCATTCATGGTTTCAGAAAACTAACCAGTTAACCAGCAACACTGCCGTCCAATAGGAAAACGGGTATCGCTCGCCATACATGAAAAGTCCCGTCCTGCTGGCAATCCGATCTTACAATAATCATTTATAACGGGCGTGACCTGATCTCAAAGGCCTTGGTGTGACAGATTCCTGTCGATATGAGTGCGTCGAGAATTATCTTACATGTTTTGTGGAACACAAACCAAGTTTTTATCTTTATTCGCTTTTGAAGAGCTAAATGATATTTTTTCGGGGGCTTCGTGACAGCCATATCGCTGTCAGAGAAACACGGGCACGACATCTTGTGTACTTATTACGACATTTTATAACTCTTTAATAGCTGTTTGGTTTGGTTTTTAGTCTGTAGTTTTCGTCTAACCCGATGGGGAATTTCAGTTTGATTTGGTTAATCTGACTAAATAATTCTGCTGTAAGGATAGTTTCCAGACCCGGGATCTGAAGATATCATACATATTTCACCAATTGCTCAATGTTGTAGGCTGAATATCCTCTGATTAGTTTCATAAACGTTATTAAAATGATCCAATAAGCCTCATTTGGGAATGAAGATTTGAGACAGCAGGAAGCATGCGCGGCTGCCGCAGTGGTGCACGGTTGTCTGGGCCAGTAGCCCGTCTGAGTAAGTGGGTCATGTAAATGCTAGCCGTGAAATTGCTTTACGCTCAACACGGCCATTCTGACAGTTGCCCTTCAGGAGTATTTCTGTAGTTTGCAACTCCGGGCATATCACAGTCTAGTTTATCCGGGATTGCAGAGATTCTGAACGAAAGAGGCCCTTGAGACTCCTCCGCGGTTGAAAAGTCTTAGGTGAGCATGTGCATTCACGTTTCGCAGGGAATATGTTATCGGGAATGCATGAAGTTTTCTTACATATCAGCCATTAAATAACTCCCCAGGTTTGAGTCCCATATAAAGACAAAAGCAGTGATACTATTTTTTCCATTACTATAAGGCAAGATTCCCGCGAGCGCTTTCGAAAAACCTACAGGATGTCTACTGCTTTCTTTATCTGCCGGCTGTCGGACAGTCAGCACTTTAGAGTGCTTAAAAGGGTGAGGTATAAAACTAGCTTAAGTGCTGTGGGCTGTAGAAAAACAGCCATAGACGAATCCTGTCGCCACCTGAAATCTCATAGAAGGCCGATATCTTTGTACAAGGTTTTCATGTTGCATAAACATTCACTCAATAGAACGCTTACATACACGGCGGGCTATCACATTCATAATTATTTAAATGAATTTTCGTAGCGGTAAATCACTTATAATTAGAACCACGTGGACTGATTGTGTTTTTTCAATCTACTGAATATACAGACTGTTGTATGTTAAGTAAACGAATTCGGTTGTATGTTATGCGCAGAATTCTCTTACACTGCATGACTTTGTACCACCACATTATTTATTGACTGCAAACCACCACACTGAAGCGTATTCACCACACAGCTTTAATTTTAAAAGTCGGCATCTTAGTTACGGAATAGGGTTTTTCCGTGTCTTACTGGCAGAATTTTCTATGAAACGCCTTGCTCAAATTTGCAGCTCAGAAAGCAAAACTATTCCTGTAAGTTGGTGTGACTGCGGCACCGGCCATGCCTTTTCTCACCTGGTTAACTGCTTATGACATTCATAAACCGGTTATTATCGGGGAAAATACTTGTGTATCCAAACTTAACGTCATATTCAAATGATTGTCGCATCAGCGATCTTTTCGATGGAAGCTCTTCCGTAATTTGCATTGTGGGATGTTGCGACATATACAGGCTTTTTTCGGAACTGGGCACTTTCCCATAATCTTTTAATGCCAAATTCTCCTGAGTTTGCTCATGGACGGAATCAAAAGCAGCTGCTAAGTTAACAAACCAGTCCGCCGTCAATTGCTGTTAGCCGTGGTGGAATTCCAGAATGCGTTCTAGTGTGAAAATCTTGTCCATGCATCAACGCCCAGTCTTCAATCCTCCTTGGGTCGACTCCTCTCTAGGGCTACGTACAGAGTCTGATCGTCTTAGAATGACCATACTGAAAACCTTCACAGCAACGTTGATTAGACTTAGGCCGCGGTAGTTCTCGCACTTTGTCTTATCTCCCTACTTGGAAACAAGTAAAAAGATGCCTGAACTCCGGTCATTAGGGACTACTTCATCCACATACGCTTGCTAATTTGCGTCATGGAGCCAGGACGCCATAGTGTCGACACCAGGCTTTTAGATTTCGGCGGAAATGCCGTCTTTTCCATGTCCCTTGTTGTGCAGCCTGTGCCTTGCATCGGTAACTTCTGCAAGAAGAGAAACTGTCACACGACGCTGCATAGGCTGGAAGGGGATGCAATTCTGCTGCGAAAGAGATTGAGGGTGTGATTGGTCACTCATATAAGTTGAGAAGTTGCTCGACGTGCTCAGGCCGGCGATCGACCTTGGCTGATTTTTTTAACAATAAAGCCACCATTCACATTGTGAACAGTCATTAAGTGTAGATGGTTTACCACTTTCTTGATCAAATCTCTTTGACGAATAAGGAAACTAAATGGTGTGCCGATCAAAATTATTGCCATGCTCAAGGCCTACTGCGCTCAACCACTGACCGTCTAATTCCAGAGACACGTGTTTAGCATCATGTATGTTTCCAAGGTTTATCTTTGATTGGTGCGCTTTTTCGCTGCGTGGGCTTCAATGACTTCTTGTGGGAAATCGTTTAACTTGTATAAAGTGGTTTTAGTCTTTTTCGCTGACGCATTATTGCACAGAGTGCTCGCTCCTATCGATAAAATCAACTCTAAATTCTGTCACGCATGGTAGCACTTCGTCTTTGCTGTCTGATTAGTGACTTTAAAGAGTCAGTTTTCATAAAAGCAGTTTGTTGTTAAACCGTCTGCTCTGGCCATTCTAACTTTTTGTTGTCCATTTCCCACCTATAGGCATTTGGAGTTCGTGGGTTATTACTTTGGATGACCGCAAAAAGCACGATGATCGCTTTCAGTCCCTGCGGCCTATCAACGGTTATATTACGGGCGAACAGGCTCGTAACTTCTTTACTCAGTCAAAGTTGCCCAATGCCGTTCTGGCGCAAATCTGGTCATTGGCTGACCTCACCAATGATGGAAAATTGGATAAACGGGAATTTTCAATTGCAATGGCTCTAATTAAGAAGTGTTTGGAAGGCAATCAACTGCCCCCATCAATTCCTCCGGCATTTCTTCAGGAGCCCATTTCTCTGTTTCTGGAACCGCAAAAGCCGTTGGTCACTGAAACGCCTACCTCCCAAGGTAATTTCTGAAAAAAATCGTTTTAGTGTATATTATCGTCTATCCTCGTTGTAAGAACCTGCTACTTTGATTTTCATTTCAAGCTGCTGTATATTGGACTGCCTGGTATGCTGCTGGGGAAAACTTATAGGAGTATTTGACGAAAAGCATGCATTTTTTAACGTCTTCTATAGGTTATGTATGTCAGTGCGTCTTGTTCCAGATACTTGCAGATTTTCCAGACCACACTGCCGATGAACACTTCTTATCTAGAGCTTTTGCTTCACCAAAGCCTTTCTGAGTCGTTTTATGAGGAGTCCGATTTGTATGTTTGACCCAATCTCGACGAGTATGCGCTTATTACTGACCTCTATGGTTATTTTCGAAAATCTTATAGATGTTTCATATTTTCATCAGACTTTGAGGTTAGCGTTTGAATCCTACAAAAATGCCATGCTATTGTGGCTCAGCTTATTTTCTATTTGTGACTTCAAGCCTAAATTAAGAATTTAAGAAGTTTTGGTTTCTACTTTTGCAACAAGCGTTTCACATGTTAAACAAAAATGAATGAAAATAGTGCTGGTTGGAATTAATGGTTGCCTCAGTTTTGGGAGGTCTGTTCTTCCCCAACCTGCTGAATGTACTTGTACTTGCTGAATGGTCCTTTATCGCTTAACACTGGATCGAAAATGAGTTGTGTTCATGCAGCTGTTTAACATATCTCCGTTTCCTCTGTTAACTTATCTGTTTTGCCAAGGTCTTTGGAGTCTTGCCCATTCTCAGCCTTTGACGTCCGCGTTTGTTCTTGAAAACTTGTGGTATGTGGGTAAATCCTGTGACAAAATGCATCCTGGGACGCTCTATGGAAATCTCAAGTTATTCGTAGCTGGCAGTGAATCCTGCCTGCCATTAGCCAGGCCTGACAGCACCTTCGTGTGATCTCATCTTATACGAGATCTTAGAAGGGGAGAATACCCCAGAACCTATCAGAAAAACTAATTTTCAGTAGAATATCTCACTAAACGCTGCATCTTCTAAATTTCAACATTCAACTTTGTTCCCTTGTTGCTAAGACGCTAATCCATGACGAGATATCCTATTTCATTCTTCTGGGTCTCCTAAACAAGCTTGTATTGTTAAGGTTATCTATTTCTCCGAGCTGGACAAAACTGTTAATATGTTGTAAAGGAACCATCTTGGGGCTCCTGAATTTGAAAATGACCAGTTTTCTTCTTAACCGTTCTTGGTCATCGAAATCCTACCTAACTTCCCAGTTATCTCTGGAGAAGCCTTGCCTTCCCTCTAAACTGCCAAAAGTTGGCTCTACACATATGTCTGTATTACTCCTTCCGGAACTCCTTCAATTTCTCGCCGTGACTTTTGACCCCCTATACTAGAGAAAACTTTTCTAGAACTAATATCCGCGAGGAAAGATTTCTTAAGGCATCGTCTCGATAACCATGGATGCTCGTATTTTTCGAAAGGTCGCACGTTATACTTAAATTTCCCTACTCTAGAGTGAATTCCCCATCACGGCCGTGGTAACCCACTAGTTAAGTACTCTTCGTAAAAGCCGCTGTTTGAGAGACGACGTGCAAACTCTCAGTCCATAATCTACCTGACTTTAGTGCGTGTACTTTTCGGGGTCATGTGGTTGATCAGGATGCGAATAATTAAGCTAAATACACATAACTTAATCGTCTCGGTCCTCGTATTTGTTGTGAGTTAACCTTGGTCCTTTTTGTGCGCCCCATTTTCAACCTGACATTAATCTGTATTTGTTTTCTTTTCTGGATAAACCTCTTTCGATGACTTGATCAAACTATGCGTGTTTTTCCTGATAACTGAATTGATTAATTGAACTTGTGCTAATAAATACTTGGATATTTGCGTGAAAAATATCAGTCAAACTTACTCGGCCAAGTTTGCGGGTGAAGCCCTCCTCATAGCCAGCTAACCCACCTCTATGGCTTACTTTAAACCCCTTACGGTGCGCTAAAGGGGTCTTACTCCTGAGGGCTGCCTGTCCGACTGGGGGTTGGACTGCAACTGTTCCCCATGCATTTAGTCGTTGTTGTATTCCTACGTATGTGGACCCCAAGACCTGCTCCCTTAAATTTAAATGTGTTGTCGTGTTTGGCATCGTGGACGAGCCATCTCGCTCACCTCAATTGTCTCGGCTTCTTCTTGCCTGCAAAGTACTGTGGGTGTGATGGAGCCTAACGCAGGTGTTATGCTACCAATCGTATTCCCACGAATGTGACCACTCGCATCTGTAGTATCATCTCGTAATTTGCGACGGCCGGGTTGCAAATGAGCCTGGAATTCTGTTGATATCTGGTCATAATTTAGGTGTGGTCCTAGGTTGCATAATGCTATTATTTCTGTGTTGCATCTCCAGCAGGTGCTGTGGCAATCCTAAGTGCTTTTACGGATGTGTTGGGGGGATGGACACGTGCGCACATCAAAGCTTATTTGCATAACTTTGCTCATCAATAGGACACGTGGCTTGCTCAACTAACACTCGGAAACGCACAGCACACCGATCTATCAGTAAAATTTCAACTACAGTGAGCCTAACAACAAAACTACCAATGTCTCTTTTAGATTTGTAGATTTGCGTTTCGAAGTTGACCTTACTTTCGACAGGTCGGTATGCCATCACGGGATCCAAATGAATTTGGCGAGTGGTTTGTACAGCTAAAAATTTCGGACAACTCTCTGGCAATCGGAGTTTTGCACTCGCACTGTATCACCAGCTGGAGATGCGGAGCGCGTGCTGACTGAACTCCTCTGACCTGGTGACGCCACCGACTAATACTCTTTTTTTGGCATGGTGGCTGCCGTTTTCAACATTTTGTATTTCCTGTGTGAGATGAGGGAAAAAGGACAACTAAGTCCTGTTCCTAGTAAATATTTGTGTTGGAATTTTCGTATTTAAGCCCTACGAGAAGTAGAGATCTTGGTTAACTCTACCTGGTTGTCAGTGCTGGAAATGCACCTAGGATAATTATCCCTTTATTTACTCGTTATTTTCTTCTGGTGGCTAATCTATGCATACATTTCCCTGATTTACCGTTCTTAACATGCCGATTTTCTCTCCTCTATCTAGCTTTAGCAGCCAATGGTTCGGATTCTAACGATTGGTGCATTCCGTCACACTCTCGACCCAAGTATCGCCTGCAGTTCAACCAAAACGACCGTACTAAGCGTGGCTACCTAACTGGTGTGGAGGCTCGTGGCATTTTCATGTCCTCGCACCTGCCTCAGTCAACTCTTGCCTACATCTGGTGCGTTACTGTTTTATATTTATGATAGTATTGCTTTCAATGGGCAATGGCATCGAAGTTAACTGTGAGGCTTATCCTTCACCTGTATACGCTCTGAGCTCTTCCATTTTTCCAAGAATTTCGTTCGAAG
Source organism: Ligula intestinalis (assembly GCA_036362985.1). Lineage (NCBI taxonomy): Eukaryota > Metazoa > Platyhelminthes > Cestoda > Diphyllobothriidea > Diphyllobothriidae > Ligula > Ligula intestinalis. The sequence continues at coordinate 50,571,204 of JAYGXS010000003.1, forward strand.
ATAGTACCCAACCATTCAAAAGTTCGAGACATCAACGGCTGCTTGCGAGGGATTTGAGATAAGGAAAGCCGAGTTCTCTCCCTCCAGATTCAACTATGCACGTTTGAGACAGTCACAATCATAATCTAATTCGCATCCAAGCTTCGAGAGGCAGGCTGGCAGGTACATTGTGTACGTTATGCGTTCCAAATTTGTGGTATGACTGTCTATCGGGCCAGACATGTCTGGTGACTGAACTGATGCCAATCAAAATACTACCAGAACTGACAGTTCGGCCACCGCGAATGACAGCGGCAACCGTGTGTCCAATAAAACGCACGCATCACCGGTGATCTGCACGTGACTGAGTTTATAGAGTCCGACTTGCGTGGCAAGCTCCGATGGCAAGACGGTATCTAGGTTATCGGAAGTGGCTGAAAAATCAAACAACCCGCCTGTATGTGTCACACACGAACAGATTTCTAAACGGTGCACTGAGATGCCATAGGTACAGGGGCGCACGTATTTCATATTAGCGACAGTGTTATCAAGGCGACATTACGAAACTTCACCCCAAGTCGTGAAACCGATCCCGCACGATAGTTATACCGTTGTCTCCGAACATGTCCACCCTGTGCCCTATATAATGGTGATGTGGGTACAGTGACTTCCATGTGGACTAGTTGATAACCATAGCAGACTTGTGCAGCGTCAGCAAAGTTCGTGCATTATTTATATCTAGGCCCGGTGTCATGCCCAAACCAGGATCACCAGAGGGCGCATTTGGGGCAGAAAATCCCTACCTAAGCTTGCCACCACCACACTGGCTCCGATCCCAGCTGAATAGGAGTGCCATATAGGCCAGACTAAGAAGGCGCCATTACAGTCTGACTCAATCCACTGATCGATCGCTCCTCACAAATACATACTGGGCTGACTGCGAGGTCCGAGGTGCCCCGTCAGTTGGCAACCTTCCAAGTGAGCGCTTTTGGCACTCCGTAAAACTCTCAGGTCCGTCGGGTTGTTTATATTGAGGGATATGCTCTGGGGGTCGACCTTTGCCCATTCGCGTGCGCCCGTCGATTGCCACAGCCGGCTAACCAACCGTTTCTGAAACTAAGAAAATTGAGCGAAAGAGGTGAGGATAGTCTGTCTGTGCGAGCCACATGTATACCCTGGCCTACCACACAACACCCCAGTAATTCACGCAAAAAAGTTAATTTGCTTCGATCACATGTGTAGTAGAGAAGCTGCATGGAGGGGGGGGGCAGGGGATCAGCCGAAGAACACACTTCCCAATTGCTTGAAAGTGGGCGGTTTCTTGCCTGCTGTGTGATGTTGGACGTGTTCACGTGCGGTGTAGATGATGCTGGTGAGAAGATACGTGGGACTTTTTGTGGCTGGCGATGTTCTACCGCAGGTTATGGTAGAGACGCCTAGGGCTGGCTAAGCTCATGCGCTAACTGGTCCGTGTAACAAACTGCCTGGGCAGTTGAGACACGTGCGCTGGGTTTATGTTGGCGCTTCTGACACTGTTTTGTCAGTCTCTGTGCAGCAGGTTCGCAAGTGACCGACCAGGCCGATGTTTGAGATGTATGTGCAATCGCAATTAGGGCAGGTTAGGTCAAGTTCACATTGCGGGTGCTAGGGGGACATTGAGTGTGATTTCATCAGTGTTGGGAATGGGGCGCGTCGTTGCACTGGCGGTGTTTGTCCGCATCGTCTTCGTGGCGGTGATCGTGACCGACAGCGGCGGCGGCGGCGGGTTTGTGTTCATCATTGGCGGAGTTTGTCATCATCTTCGTGGGCACAACGGGGGGTGGGTTAGAGCAGGACCCATATATGTACACGGTAGCGACCGCGAAAACCGACTTATTCAGTCCGAAGACAGCTTCCTAAACCACGACGTTTAGGACATCGTGGTAATTTAGAAGCGTCTCAGCCTCATCAAAAGGGGGATTGCATTGACGTGCCGCTGGTGTGCGATCTCCAGTATCGGCCTCTCTCTATATGTCTCCAACAACGGCAGCAACTGGATGCCACACAGTTCTGAGCAGAACCTGACCTTGCCGTGTTGCATTATGGTTATTAGAGTGTCCAACTGACGGGACAAATTGATGTAGCAGTACCTGTCAGTACCTTTTTCATCAGCAACCCTGATCAGTTTAATATGCGGTTCCTCGCCCGACGAAGGCCAACTCTTCATCCAGCTTTTATTCAGTGACTGACAGTGATTTTTTGATAGAATTAATTTTTTTTAAGGAACCTGGCTGACATCGACAAGGACGGTAATCTGACCTGCGATGAATTCTGCATCGCGGCCTACCTAATCGACCAGGCTCTAGCAGGACGCACCTTGCCTCCCACGCTGCCGCCATCTCTTATGCCTACGCAAGCTCAAGTAAGTGTCTTTTAACATCGTCAAACATTTCCTTTTTGGTGGCCTCAACAAGTGGACATAAGTCCGACAAAGTGAATACATTTCACCTCTGGATTGTTTAAGTTCAGCGATGATACACATATAAGCACTCAGGAATTCAAGCTAGTCGGACGAACGTTTTTGATGTATTCATCATCAGGCAAATACAATAACGCAAGGTAGGGTAGAGTTAACGGAAGTTTAAGCCACAAATCAGTAATGATTAAGGGAAGAGGTGCTAAGGCATCAAAAGGGGTCAGATTACGGTCTCTATTTTTGACTAGAATCTGATTCCGTTGATCCCTAAACACCTCTCCCTCTAATTACTATTGGATGGTTGCTTAAACGTATGTTAACTCTACCCTACCTTATATTAATGATGAATCAACAGAAAACGTTCGTTCGCCTAACTTGACTTCCTGAACGATTTCATCTGGCAAGAAACCGACTAAGCTACGCTGGCACGCCCGACACCTGTGTATTTTTGATTGACATGCCATTAATCTTGACTTACCGGACGAAGCTGTTGCTGTCTGAAAGACATTTCTGCTGATATTTCGAATCAGGCCTCTTACAGGCAGAAGATTTATAATTACAAAAGCTTAGCTTGGCCAAGTTCTAATGTTGGTAATACAATCCACTCCAACGAAACTCGTTATGACCATAGATATTTTGATTATTATAATTGCGGAACATGTCCACTTGGTCCGTCGCTATCGCCGTTTGCGCCGTGGACATAGGAAATAGAGGACACGATTATCGAAAATTTTGGAGCATTTCTTTCAAATTATACTTCATTATTTATCATTCCTGTTATATTACTTTTGAAATTAATATTGAAGACCGATTTTCATTCTGAAGCATTTTCTTGTCTCGGACACAAGGTGTCCTCTTCTTTGGTTCGGACCTTAGCATCCGCAACCCGATCTTTAGTGACTGCTCTTTGCTTCATTTGCGGGAGCGAATAATGGACATCAATTTGGAACGAGTTTGTTTCATGAAATTTCATCAGATAAGCTTGCATAGACTTAATCGCCTGCGTTATCCAACCTTATTATCTTTTCTACGATTTTAAAGCCTTGAGCTTCCTTTCAATTAAGTCAGAGTCATCCTTCGGCCTGATTAAGGTTGTCAAAAGTCCTGGTATTCAGCTCATGAGACAATTCTCCTGTTTAACTGAAGTGTTTCGATTGGATTACTGGGGTCGTTTTTGACGTCAGGAGAACATACTGGGCTCTCGATGCGGTAGTATGAGATGATGTCGTCCTTACTGTGCAAACATATGTGCCCGACTTGCTGTGATAGTAGGTCACTGACCCAACTAACGATTTCATAGTTTAAGGCCACTTCGCAGAAGTCCATTCTTTCGATTGCAACTTTCTAACCGCTGACTGACGCAGGCGTCTTGACGGTGCAGATATCTACCTCGGTATTTAAACTTTTGAGGGCGTCATCTATGAGCCTACACCCTCAGTTGATTATTTAAGACAGCCTGTATGCGGTGTGTCAGTCCTTGGACTGCCCGGAATGCGTCTATATTTGGCTGTTTTCATTCAACTTAACTATAAGTGGAGGCATAATCCGTAGGCTCAGGTGACCTACCTGGTACCTCAACTCATAGCGAAAAAAGACTCAAAGATGCTAAATAACAGTTTTAGTTTGCTCTTGCCTACCAAAATATTTACTGGAATTTTTTGTTAGCGTAGTACAGTAGTCGCCGGCTATTAAGCCCACCTCGGGCCCAGACCAAATTGGGCTTAATAAGCGGCGGGCGCATTAACCGGAGAGTCCTATTTCTTGATTAGCAAACGCAGGATAGGCACTATACATTACATACGTACTGTATTATGTGTAGAGCTTGGTTAGGTACAAGAAAAGGATGCTGTTTGTGTGTATTTTACGTAATAACAAAAGCAAAAAATGATTTGCGGCACGTTTAAAAAAGCGGTCTAGTGTCAGTTGTTTTGTAAGAAACTTCACTCGCAATTGCTATTTGATGTCCTTCTCCAGGCACCAGAAATCGTCGAATTTTGTGAAATCTAATGCCTGTAGACCGCGTTGCACACGCAAAGAGATGACAATCTCACTTTATCCTGTTTGCAAACTGGGCTTTGTAGCAAGCAAGCGCAAGTCAGTCAGACACAGGGTGTATACACTTTTAAGGAAACGCGGGAGACATTGTCCGGCAAAGGGGCCAATCAGGATTGAGCACACAAGACTGGCTGACGGCAAGCGGCTCTCGCTACTCCGTTGAGTGCGTTGACTTATCATGGGGCGCGCGACGTCCCAACACAAAACAATGATTTGCAACACGTTTAAAAAAAGCGGTCTAGTGTCAGTTCTTTTGGAGGAAACTTCAGACGCAAGTGCTCTTTGATATCATTCTCCAGGCACCAGAAATCGTCGAATTTTGTGAAATCTGATGTCTGTAGACCGCGTTGCAGAGTGTAGAGTGCAGCTCTCATCTGTGCAGCAGTGGAAACTGGCTTTACGACCTCCTCCTCCTCATCATCATCAACAACTTCCTCATTTGCTTCTCCTCCATTCTTCACTTCTTCCTTCTAAATGATTTCAGTAACCAAGTACTGCTCAAAATCTTCCTCGCTTGTTTCATCGGTGACTTCAACATCTGCATCGATGTCCACCCACTTAAGAAAATCGTCCTCATCGATTCCTGGTGGAGGAGGCACCACATCGGCAGCACCAACATGAGGATCAGCAACAACATCAGGGGTTTTAAAACCGCCTTTTCGCCAACAGTTTTCTATCGTGTTCTTCTTCACCTGCTTCCATGCATGTCCCAGCATGTTCAGTGTTTGGAGTAAATTGATCTTCTTTGCAACCTCAGAGCCAGTTGCTTGCTCGTTTTCATCAATTGCATCAACAATAGCCTGGCGAATGGAATGTCGAAGATAAGCTTTTAGCGTCCGAATTATGCCTTGATCGCACGGTTGTAGGACTGACGTCGTGTTTGCAGGCAACAGATTTACAATGATGTTCTTCAACCCATGAAACTCGACATGCGCAGAGCAGTTGTCAGCGAGAAGCAGAACTTCCCTGTTTTCCTGGCCCATTTTCAAGTCAAGATAGCGAAACCACCGCTCCCAGATCAATCCTGTCATCCATGCATTCCCAGCTTAAAAATGAGTTATAGATAGATCTTCGACATTTTTTGAGTACCTGGGCTTTTTGTACTTCCCACTGACCAACAAATCTTCTTTTGTTCCATCCATGGCACAAGTGACAAGCGCAGTGATGCGGTCTTTAGCCGTTATGAATCCTTTGCAGTCATTTTTCGTCTTTTTTTCACGTGCGTACTAGACGGCAAAGCTCGAAAATAAATTCCAGTTTCGTCTGCATTCAGAATGTCTTTGGGATGATAAGTTTTCAAAATGTTGAGAAGCACGTCTCTGATAAAGTTGGCGGCAGCAGGAAGATTGGCTTCAGCAGCTTCTCCAGCCAACTTTGTGAACCCGACCCCACTGCGAACTTTCGAACGGGAAAACCAACCGTCTGTGGCGCGAAAATCTTGGCGTCCGGCTTTTTCGGCAAAGGACTGAGCTTTCGTACACAAGCTCCTCCCATTCAACGGAATATTTCTCACAGTTGTGAATTCCCAGAGCATTTTCCACTTCCGCATCTTTTCCATGACAGTGTCTCTTTATGCTGCCATTCTCCTTGGCTTCCTCGCGAATCACAACCTCCTTGTCCAGCAAGTTTCGCAGACCGCGTGAAATTCCAAGCCTCTCAGCAGCAGTTCGTTGGCTCTTCTTGAACTCAGGAGTCAATGCATGGTAGGCGTCGAGTTTTGCCACCTTCTGGACGATCTACAAGTCGACATGTGATGATGGCTTTCGTTTGGCCATGGTGCAAAGCCTGTGAATGAAATCAACTTTAAATTTTTCGAGACCTAGGCAGGCTAGCCAGACGACCTTGATATGCTTTGGGGTCACGCCTGTCGACATCGTCTATCGTGGACCTGAACGCGTTGTTCCCTTTTTGTGTGTGTGTGTCCTCAGCGCTACGGTTCGGGTGTGTTAGCCTTTTGCGCGTGCAGCTTTCTCGTGTTAGGGATTTGTCCTTTTGACCCCCATGTCTGCTGCCGTCCGAAAAGGGTGTCGCCAAATTTAACTTGAAAAATAAAAGCAAATCATATCCGGCAAACTGGGCTTTGTATCCGGCGGATTTTTCGATGTAAAATTCCGTCCCAAGCTGATGTGGGCTTAATACGCGGTTGGGCTTATTAACCGTGGGCTTAATAGCCTGCGACTACTGTATTCCATCTGAGTAGACAACACTTCCGTTTGCTCCTCGTCTTTGTTCCTCATGGCGGCAGGAGTTTCCTTGGTAGTGGTGGAATAAAACTTTACATTTCAAGCTTTGTCGACAGCGATTCGAGCTCGATTCGGGTTAAGGATTAGGGTAAGGGTTAGAGGTTGGGGTTAGGGTAAGGGTTAGGGAAAGGATTAGGTTTAGGGTAAGGGTAAGTGTTAGGGTAAGGGTTATGGTAAGCTTTAGGATTAGGGTTGGGGTAAGGGTAAGTTTTAGTGTAAGGGTGAGGTTAAGGATAGGGTTATGATTAGTTTGAGGGTGGGATTGCGATATCGTACGTAAAAAGCCCAAAGTTTCTGCTTAATATTACAACAAGTCTTCAAAAATTCCATTATTACTGGGTTTTTTAGCAAAGGATAGTTTTCGGAATAAAATTCCACATTTCCACTTTTGTCGACGACAATTCGAGCTCAATTGGACCTCAATTTGTTTTTCGCGCCTTCTCTTGAGTTACGTGCCCAACGACGTCAACATATAGCCATTAGGCATTAAATTATTGCAACAAAATTGTACGACTTTTTTTTACTCATTTTCACAAAATTCTTTTTCAGTAAATCAGTTTTACCAACTCATAAAAACCCCATTCTCACGGTTAGCGTATGACAAAAACCTACGGCTTGCTGTATCCGAAACCACAACCAAGGAAACTTCTGCCCTCATGGCAACTTCTAAATTGACATGGTGAATGGCAGCGTGAATCCTAATAAAAAACAGGTTTGAGATTAAGTAGACGTGAGGCAATAGCAGAAACGGGTCAAACGCAGCTTTGCCTTCTCCTCCTCCTCCTCTGTCCTTAGATCTTAGCGATTGTTGGCATTCATACTACATGTATTGTACGCGTCTAAAATACGTGCGGTATTTCGGTTACCGACAGTTCCCCCGTCGATTTCGACTATGGGCACCATGCGCTCCAACAAGCCGCAGCAAACGCTGAAGCAAGCCGCAACATACACAGAGGCAAGCTGGGCACGTGACACGAAAGCGACAGCAAGCAGGAGCAACACACAGAACTGGCACGAGATAAAACAGGAGTTTAGGCAGACTCGCGCAGTATCTACCCACTCATTCGCCACTCCCACCTCCGTATCCGGTGTAAAGACAAAGTCAATAAGACCGGGGATGAGGGAGGGTGTAGATGGCTGGCGCGATAGACACTCAGCACGCGCACACTTGACGCAGCCATCTCGCTAGGTATGCTCCCGCGTGCGCGAGAGCGCCATAAAGGCCACAGTAAGAGGGAGCTATTGCAGCCTGACTCTCAGTCCTCCCTCTCCTCCCATACGCACACACAAACACACGCGCACAGAAGGAGCAGCAACGTAGGGGGCCCGAGTTTTCCCGTCAGTTGGCAAGCCCTCCAAGCCACGGCTTTTAGCGCGCCGTGATAGATTCAGACGCATTCAGATTTATTATAGTGAGAAGAGGAACGCGCCGAGGGTCGACTTCACTCTCTCCCCCACCACGTAGTGACCGCCTGGCTTTTCGAACACCTGCGGTGGGGTCTGAACCTGTTGGGTCAACTCGTTGCTGAAACGCAAACGGTTGGCAGGCAAGTTTAACAAACCAGTATTCAACTTACCTGGGGGTCGCTTACCTTGGGGTCTCCTGTGTGGCTGGAAACAAATCCGCATCTTGGAGATGATGAGACGATGATCGGTATCACCGTCGGCACCCGGCATTGCCTTTGTCACCAGCACGTCCTGTTGATCGCGCCGCCGCACGAAGACATAATCCAGAAGATGCCACTGACGAGATCTGGGGTGCATCCAGGTCGCCTTGTGCTGCAGCGGTTGGTTGAAGTAGGTGTTGGTCAGTATTAAACGGTGCACCGCGCAGGTGCGAAGAAGGATTAGGCCATTGTCATTGAGTCCTCGGAGGCCGTGGGGTCCGAGCACTCCTCTCCAGATGGCGTGGTCTGTGCCGACGCGGGCATTGAAATCGCTGAGGACAATCAACTTGTCTGCCTTCGGCACAGACGCCAGGAGGTTGTGCAGATCGTCGTAGAACTTGTTCTTTGTCTCGGAGCTGGTTATCGGAGAAGCGTAGACACTAACGATTGTGGCGAATTTGCCATCCCAGAGAGGCAGGCGGAGACTCATCAGGCGTTCGTTGATACCCTGCGGCGTACAGGGTAGTCGTCCCACGATGTCCTTCCGGATGGCAAAGGCGACGCCGGCCTCGTGTCGCTCTGCCGCCGTACGGCCCACATAAAAGAAGATGTAGCCGGCACCCACCTCTTCTATGGAACCTTCGCCGGAGAAGCGGCTTTCACTGAGTGCAGCGATGTCCACCTTGAAGCGCGCCAGTTCCCGGGTGATGAGCGCTGTTCTCCGTTCCGGTCGAATGCTCCTCGGGTTATCTAAAAGGAAACGAATATTTCAAGCGCCGAAGATGATAGGACTTACCTGAACTCCCTGAGCTGTCCTGTGAGCTCTGGGAGCTATCCTGCAGGAAGGAAACGGGTTAGTGGGAGGGTGGGGAAGAGATATGTTTTGATTTGCGTTTGCAGTCTTCCGACCGCGTGTATGCAATCTGTCAGCCACGGTCAACTGGCCGATGTTGCGACCCAACGTGTCTGGTAGCCATCTTTTCAAGGCCCATCAACCCTCTCGCGAGGGGCAGCAGTGCCGTTCCTAAGAAGGACTGCCGGCCACTCACAACTGCTGCCGAACAACACCATGCGTCACGATCGATTTGGTGCCGAACGACCACTTGGCTGTGAGCCGCCTGCAAGAGGACTTTTTAGGGG
>JAYGXS010000003.1:50589328-50609033 GCA_036362985.1 Ligula intestinalis
CTGCAGCTGACCGAGAACCCACGCTCTGTCTACAAGATTCGACGGCGGACACGGGCACACACACGTACTGGCAACTCGTTAACTGAGCGGATGCTCATCATTCGAAACACATTTGTGTTAGTGACTCGCTCGTTACCTGAAATGCTCGTAGATTGGGCTGCTCCACTGTACTTGCTTCGTCTGTTATACCAACTCAACCAACAACTATCTTAATTCATAGCTCTATTAAAGTGAACTGTCAGTCATGTGGAAGGGCGCAGTCTCAAAACCCTATTAATTTACCCTAAACAGCACCTTTCGAAGCAAAAAACGAGAGGTCACTTAACTACGTAATTGTCCCACCCTAAAAATCTGCTCACCATCACTCCCGCAGCAATTAGCGACCGTTCGGAGTTCAATACTCGAGCCTAGTATTTTCTGTTGCAGGCGATTTCCCCGAGTTTAACTACAAAATGTTGGCGAGCATACGTTTGTTTTCGATAAATTCTCGTCAGGCCTTTACATTTATATGGTATAAATAAACTATGGTGGTTGGTGGACAGATGGAGTGTTCTCGTTGTCACGGTGGGGAGGAGGCGGGAGGAAGGGGGAGTTGAGATCAGAGTGTCAATATCTAGACGGCCTGGCGTCCAGGACCGCCGATAAGGTGTGCGTGGCTGGACTTGGGACTTGGTCGTCTCTGCGGGGGCCCGTTTCCGAGGCCTGTGGTCCGCTGTGGGTGGCCGTGTTACCTAGTTTCGCCCATGGCAACTGGGGCGCCGCGACGGAATTCTTTTGGGCACATAGCAGCGGTCTGCGTAGCCTGATGGCGGCCGCCTCTGCCGTCGTCAACAGACGCTGTCCGAGGAGTTTTGAGTAGCTTGAAGGCACCTTGTAAATCACTTGGAAGGCCTCTTTGGCATCCACGCGATGGTTCGAGTCTACCAGGTGCGCTAAGATTGAACTGTTTACACCTTTATCAAAAACAAACGTATGTTCGCCAATTTATCTTCTGAAATTTTCAATGGGAATTTTCGCCAAGTTACAAAATGTTGCTTTTCTCCTCCCCCAAAAGATTGCTCCTTCCCTTTCCCGCGCACATGAGGAGTTGATTTTTTGTGCGCTGCTTTACTTTCTCTCTCTCTGTCACAGATTAGAGCAAGAACGGAGGAGACAACAAGAGGCAGAGAAGGAGGCTGAGCATCAGCGCCAGCTGGAGGCGCAGCGCGAGGCTCGCAGGCAACAGGCTACTGCAGCACACATCCAGGCTCTGAAAGAGGCCCAGCGCCAGAAAGCTCTGGAGCTGGAGAAAGCCCGTGTTGAGGCCCTGACGAAGGAGCGTGCCGCCGAGGCGGCTGCCCTCGAACAGGTTAGTCACCTGGGGCGCATGCTGCGTTGGTGTATAAGTTTACTGGGAAAATCGGGGATATTTTTACTCCATTCCATGCGATGCTGCTACTAGTTGCTGACACCCCTGGCTTACTGCACACCAATTAGTCGACCTACTGCATGTATACTGGTCTATTTATTTCACCGGTGCCCCTAAACGTCCCGCGTGGTGGATGCGCTGGGCCAACTCGGGGGCTAGATTAGGTCATGGTAGGAGTTATTCGGATAGCGCTCCTCTAACAAGTGTCGAACACGTCGAGTGTAGTGGTACGCGTATGTGCTGGCTACCTGCGCAAGCCAGCAGCACAAGTCTTATATCACTTAAAACTAATCTACGCGCTAGTCACCGTCCCTGCATCACCATCCTCTGGAACAGCCGCCGGACCACGATGGTCAAACAGTTACTCATTTCGCCAATCGGTGGCGATTGTACCGCAACATCTATTGGTGTTGACCTTTCGGAAGCTCTCTCTCTCGACTTCCTACTCAGCGGTGTATGCTCTGAGTTACTTAGCTACCGTCTTGTTGTCGTCTTCGACGTCTCCCTGTTACAACTAAATCTTATTTGGTAGACGCTGTAAGACAGCGAGCTGGGCTCTTTGTCTTATCAGGTTAAAGGAGCTAACGTATGCTCCCTGCTTGTGCGACTACACACTGTCATGTTCGTAGTGGTTTGGCGCCTTCGTTCTCTGATTAAATCCTCCAGTCAACACTTTCTTTTTGGCCGACAACATTTGCCTTAATTCATTTTTAAACATTATTTTCCCGGAAGAAATTTGAACAAGGCGGGGACTACGAGCTTAAGCAGAATTCATTGACGTCATATGATTTCGCAACGTCTCCTCGCTCTCCGCCCTCTCCCCCCCCCCCCCCCCCCCCCACCTTAAACCATTTCTCACAGGCTTTCATGAACATGACCTAACACAAGCTTCTGTGACAACTACCGCCCTCGTCCTCCTCTACCCCCTCACCATGTGCCCACATCTAAGACTACTAGCTTCTACTCTATTTACCAATCAAGATTCACCGTTCTAGGTCAACACCTATTTGGGCAGTTAATTATCTCATTAATGGGTAGTGACTGTTTGCAGTTGAATTAGAGGTCGCGAAATTATATCACTTCAATAAATTCTGCTAATCTCGTGATCTTCGCCTTGTTTAATTCATTTTACTTATTTGTGAAAACTCGGCGCCTCAGTTGCCTTCGAGCCCATGCCAGCAAGGACTAGGCTTAGCCACAGCTCTGGCCGTGAGTTTAATTGCAGCTGACATCGCCGAATTTCCCACAAATGATTCAACTGCATTAGGTAACCCTGTCAACTCCCTGCTACTTTGCCTTAATGCAGAATGATATATGCGCTTCCTGAAACCTTAATTAGTGCTCCTTTCTGGAACCGCTAGTGTTCGTGAATGTCTTATTTTCGGTGGCTGTCGGGGTGCGTGTGACACCGTGTCCTTTCCTGTCAGCAGGCCTTTGAATCTGCGTTTCCTGTTTTACTTCATTTCTCCCACAGTAGCTGCAGAATCCCTGCCTTCCAACTGATTGTATTGACCACGGTCTTGTCTTACCCATTGGGCAAGAGGTTGGCGGGTGATAGCACACATCCAAGGAGTGTTGCTTGTGAATCAAAGATTGTGTCCATATCAACAGGCCTGAGCATTAGAAGTGCACATGAAAGCTGTACCGCCTGTGAGGCCTTTCTAAGCCTTTCAAGGTATCTATCTAACTTCTGCTGTATCTTACTTGCCATGAAAGCGTCTAGAAGCCCGTCTGCCTAAGCGACTGTAAGCTTATTACTGCTACCCTAGGTTATACACCACATGATAAGTGGCAATCAAGGCATCGGCTTGGTGTTTGGCTTGACAGACTTTTTAAAACTAGTATATGATTCCTAAACGTACGATATTTATCGCTCTAGGAGAGTTAGTTAGACCAATTAATGCACTGCCCCAAATCATTTCGTGCGTAGGAGCACAATTGTTTGCATCACCACGGATTGCACAGTCGTACTGAGCACACGGACGATGAGATGAAACGATTCACCTCTGTCCTGCCAGATATCTGATCAGATCAAGTAATTGGTTTGGCATGCAAAATTAGAGACAGTTTATCAGATGGGGAATAGGAGATATGAATAAGGTTACTTGTATCGCTGATGTCCACTATGATAATATGATTTTTTCCGTGTAGTATATCCATAGTCACACTTGACAACTCTGACTTGTATTGTACATAGTTCACGTATATATCTGTTTAATTACACTAGGCTGTTTTCCTATAGAATCGGTAGTTTCATGAATTCACAATAACCTTTCCGTTCAACAATAGATCACAAAAAGTATGACCTAATTTACTTTTGGTTTAACCTATTCACACTGATCTCGAGAAGTCCTTTTCAAATACTTTTTTGTTGAAACTACCTTCAATGACCTCCTGCATACGCTTCCGTATTGTGTTCTTCAATGATCGTCCATTCATCTACCTATAAGCGTTTATCGACAAATTACTAGTATACTCTACAAGGTGTTGTTTCCGTACAATCTCCGTCTGTTTATCGTGCCAAAGTGGACACAAGGTCTAGAAAGTCTGATGTGGCCATGCCGTAAAATATAGTAGTAGTAGTAGTAGTAGTAGTAGTAGTAGTAGTAGACGTAGTAGTAGTAGTAATAGTAGTAGTAGTGATAATAATAATAGTAGTAGCAGTAGCAGTACTTATGAAGATAACGCTCGTTTGTATTTATTGTTGTATCCAGGCCAAGGCGCTGCGCGCGAGTTTGCTGGAGACTGCCGCGAATCTAGCCGCCCGCCGTCAGACCCTCGACACGCGTCTGTCAGAGGTGCAATCCGAATATGAAGGACACCGACAGGCTATCCTCGAGATGGGCAACCGCCGCGACGCCCTCGAACGCGAAAATGTGGAGTTGAGTGAACGTGTGGAGGCCGGCCGTGCTGAGCTGCATCGCTGGCAGCGCGAGCATGAACAACTCTCTCTCCGTGTCACTACCAGCGTGGACGCCAACCAGGCCTCAGAGCACCACAAGACCCTTGTAAACGACCTAAGGGTAAGTGTTTGCACATCCTCTTGCACACAGGCTTATTATTATTAACTTTATGCATGCATGTGCCATGTGCGCACCGATAGCTGTGCTATCCACCGATGTGTTGACCGAAATTCTCAAATGCTTTTTCAATTTTTTTAAAAATATATGAGTAGCGTTCTAGTATTAGTTGTCGTGCAGCCGAGTCCCAGGATAATTTAGTCGGGTCAAGATGCCGGCATCGAACGAGCTTCTTAATGACCGCTCGGTATAAATGCCCACGAACAAACGCGAATGTTCGCGTTCTAGGTGTTTGCATTAGTAAAGCAGCAAACTTGTCGAGAACTGGCACAGTTTGTTTATTATTCCCAACTATCAAACTCGTACAGTTTATCATCGGAGATAAGAGCAGCAACCAAATAGGCCACAATTATAGTTAGTGTAAACAATTAACTGTCTGGCTCTGTACGCCGGCGCCAATTCGATACATTCCTTGATTGAGTTCTTATTCGTAAGCCGGACTTCAATTAATTCTCAGTTCGTCTTGTTGCCGGCACGGACGAGTATGTTGATGTCTGTAAAATTGAACTCGTGGCCTATTTCGCAGGTGTGAGCTGCAACTTGCCTCTTTGGCATCGCGAATGCCGACCTGGTCGACTTCATTGCAGTCCAGAAGGCTATGCTGGTGAGAACTGCGACAACCGACGCCACAAAACTCAGTCCGCCAACGTGTGACTTCCTTGCTAATGGCTTACAGGCCAACCCAATGTATTAAGCAGAGTGAGCCTAACGCTATGAAGCAACTTAGGACGGACATTAGCATTAACATCCTGCCCGCTGACAAGGGATGATCGACTATCGTGATGAACCGACAAGGCAGCTAGGGCTCTTTTTGGAGACAAATGTTTCCAGACGAGCACTCAACTCACAATCCAAAGTAATATCAGGCCGACTGACTAAATTACCCTATAAATACCGGCACTGAAAATGAGTTGCGCCGAATGAAAGTAACAAACACCGCTCTGGCTTGATTCTATAGTCTGCCAAAGATTCATACGCCGTATGTCCCATGGCGGAATATTTTTATGCACGCTTTCCATAAAATGTATTTGAATTTACAGTGCCATTGAAAATCCATGCACCTTATGTCCAAGGATTAGACTGTCCTATTACAAATACGGCGACCCTTCCTCAGTAATTTATTTCGAATTAAATACTTTAGAATTTCGGTTGACATTCCATGAGGTAGTACATGTACTGGTAATTACAGTCATCGGTTTGGTAGGCATCTTCAAAGATAAACCGACAGGTCGATGACTCGAACTCAGGAATTTGGCTCTGTGCATTACACCACGGCCTGCCATGACTTTACGCACTTATCTCTCATGCTGACTGGCATCAATAAACCGTTGCATCAGCAAGCTTGGTTTGACGAGGCTTGCTTCAAACACAAAAAAACGTTACGTCATCAAGAGCTCACTGGTGCCGGATACTGCAGTCATCAAATCGTGGTTGCAAACGGTTCGATTTTCTCCACACCCCCTCACCACACCTCCCCGTTATTTTTTCTTCCTTTTTTCGCCCAAACAGCAACTGAACGAGAGTAAACAGCAACTGGAGCAGCAGCTAAATGACTTAAACTCACGCGAGACCCTAGAGGGCCAGACACTGGCTTCGCATCGACGTCGAGCCAAGGAACTGGAGAAGACGCATGCCTCTCTGGTCTCCGAGCTGCGCACCCTACGGGCCAGCCTGGGAGATCGTCAAAAGGCCTATCGGGAGGAGAAGAGACGGAAAGCCGCCGCTGCGGCTGCGGCAGCGGCTGCCGCCAGCATGGCGACAACTGCAACTACTGCCTTTGCGCCGGCGCCGTCTGCGAGTGCGACCCCAGCCAGCAGGTTGGTTTGCGCACGCTAATGACTTAGGGCGGGGGAGGGAGGCGGGAAGGGGATATGAGTTCCATCTGACTAGCGCAAAACTCCCGCAACTAGCCATCTTTATCCCAGTTGGCTGGGTTTGACCCGATCGATGCCCCCTCTTCGCGGTTTGATGCAGTCGCGTTGCGCGTTTTGCCAGTTCCACATTGTTTAAATTCGGTAAATATCCCCATGGTTAACTTGAAAAGTCAGTTTATTAGGCAAAACGTGTTTTATTCGGCAATTCTTTGTCAGACCCTTAACTTTGCGAAGCAATGAACATTTGAACGCGTACAAAAATCAATAATTGTCCTAGGTAGGCGCTTATTGGCCACTGCGGGCTTTGTCAGTCTGCGCAAGTGGTCGGCCTGTTGGGTGGGCGACTGCCACTCGTGGCTGGGGGCGATGTGCTATCGTCACCTGGCTTCGGCGTCGGCCACGGAAGGGACAGGGCTTGTATTAGAGTTTTCTGACAACAGATTACTGGATTCATTGGGCGCATAGCCACTGCTTCCGTTGTTGCCACCACCCTTTGGCGTAGGCCTTTGGATAAGTTAGTTGGTGTACGGTAGACTTCACTAGTATCGACTCGCTGATTCGTATCGACCAGGTGTGCAAGAATAGAGCTCGAGATCGATTTAGTTTCAGCTTTACTTAACTAGGCCGGTGCGTGTTCACGTACTCTCTTTTCCAGGCGCCTTGTTGCTCGGCCAATGGATCCTGCTCCATAGGAGCAAGTGAAGGAGTAGATGCACATGAATGTGGCCTTCAACGGGAGTCCGTCTTTACCTCTCAGTCGTAGGAGGGGAGAGTTCGTGAAGAGCATGCGTAAGTTCGCCGCGGGGAAAGCCTTTGTGATAGTAGTCTTAAGGCATCGTCTTACCAGCTCGCTTGTTGCATCTCCTAAAAAAGCAGTGTTATTATTACGTCTTTCTTTTCTGCAATTAAGGTAGCGGGCTTCTTGGTGTGTTCGCCAATATTCTTGAGGATGAACCTTCCTGAGTATCCGTTTTCAAGAAGCGTGTTCTGCTTCGACAGTTTGAGGAAAGCCGATTTTTGTACACGTTCAAATGTTCATTGTTTTGGAAAGTTAAGGGCCTGACGAAGAATTGCCGAAAAACGTGTTTGCCTAATAAACTGACTTTTCCAGTTCCATATTGGATCGGAAGTTTTTTTTGATAGTTGCAAAAATGCCCATCAGAGATATCAGAAGAGCAGCTGGCGAGAATACGTGAGCTTTCGATAAATACTCAACGGGCCATTACGCTCTTATGCGAACGGGGTCAAGTAGATTCTTTGAAAAATTCTAAGTCCTGCATCAGCCGTTCATACATACCACTAGAAGTCCAACACTGTTATCCTTCGACTGTTATAATGTTGCTCCATTCGAACGGAGTGAAATCTTGGATTATTGCCTTGAGGCCTTCATTTCGCTTCATTGATTTTCTAAGAACCCCCTCCCTCAGGCACGACTTTGGCTGACACCGGACATTTATAAAGTTCGACCACCATCAAAAACTTGTTCGATATTTAGGGCTCCTCCCTCCCCTGTTTACATTGTTTTAACAGCCTCGAATTGCGTATATTTGCAATTTCCAATCGTTTGCATCCTTCTTTCTCTTCGGACTGTGCATTTCACGTTGTAACTGGAGATTTTGAATATACTTTTTACCCTACAACAGTTCAGCTTGGCCGAGTGGCTCCACGGAGACCTATGTGGCCCTCTATTCCTATACGCCCTCAAGTTCGGATGAACTCCCCTTCACTGTGGGAGATAAAATCCTGGTAAGAGATTTCGCATACCTATTCTGAATTGATCCTTTTGACTTATTGCCTGAAGCTGCCGAATCTAGCCTATCCTTTTTCACCTCGATGAGTGACCATTGTGCTAACTCAAAAAATCAACTTCTAGATACACAAGAATCCACGAGAGGGAGTAGGAGAGGGCTGGCTGTATGGTGAATTAAATGGGAAACGTGGTCTAGTCCCTGCCACCTATGTCAAGTCGCAGTCGGTTCACGAGATTTTCCCTGCGGCCATATCGGATCCTTTCGCTCCCGTAACATCATCCCAAACGGAGACTGGGTAGGTCGTTTCTTCGCTGGAAAACGATTCCTTATGTGTAACATTATGTAGTTTACTATACATTACTAACTAGTAATAAGTCTATTTTATTGTGTACGTATTATGCATTTACCAATCCATTGCACTTCCCATACGGAAATATTTGCCATCCTGTGGGTACTTTTAGTTTTTATTAGTTGCGTGTTTTCCTAGCAGTTTGGTCGATTGACGATGATCCGTCAAGTTTATTGGGCTCCTAGTGCCAACTCACTCCCATCTGCTTGTCACCTTTGCGCGTAGCTCGTACACATGAACACCGCCAAGGCTGCCCCATTTTTTACAATTTGGTCAAATTAATATTTGCATAGCATTGTCCCCGATTAACTGTCATGCGACATTTCGCCGGCCATTTCGATGATCGTAAAGTGCATGGCAGGCTTGCTCCATGACTCGTGCATGATTAATTGCACAAAAATGACGTGTGTGTGTGTGCCTGTTTCGGAGTGATTCGCCGAGTGTGTGTACGTGCTGATAGAGCATGTTGTTATGGCGCGTCTGAACTATGCTGTTTTAGTTAAATTGCCTGCGGAGGCGCGTGTAACCGAATAGGCCTGCCCTCCGATGGCTGCATGTCCTGAAGCAGTGTTTGCGGGTGAGGCGTGTGTGTGACGGGTGTGCATCGGCGGTTGTTTCAAAGGATTCGCGAGTCACTGATGCGGTCTGTGTGTGTATTGAAAGTGCGATTACAGTGGAAAGAGCCTAGAATTAAGTCTGCGTTGTTGGTGTGATAAACGATGGCGATGAAGGTTGACGGACTGGTACCAGTGTTGTTAATCTTCGTGCCAGTGACGGTAGTAACTGTGGTACTCGGTGATTAACGTTCACCGACGTTCCTCTCTAGCTTTGCTTTGGGTCTCATTTCTCTGACCCTGAAAGCAGCTAAAGCCGTTAGTAGTATAGGCAGATAATATTGCCGGTAAAGAAAAGGGAAACTGGAATGGCCATTTCTGGCTTATTAGCCGTCGTCAACCAGTCCCTAGATAGGGCGCCACTCGAGGCTCGAGCTCGCTACATTTTTATCAGAGTCTAACGCTCTAACAATTGAGCCACGACCTCGTTAGCTTGGCGGTTTAGCTCAGGGTGTATTAACACTCGTTGATGAACGTTCACCTGACTGCTAACGGAACTTATTTTTCCCGCTCCGTCTTTGCCTCGGGATTCTTGCGGCTCATCCGACGAGACCCGGTCACACTTTCAAATTTGATGGGGCCGAAATTCTCGCAAGAGGTGAAAATCGTGTGAGTCTAGAATTACTTGCGTCGTGGTCCACGAGCCTCCAGTCCATCAACGACCTATCTAATCCATATTTGGTGCTGAGGCTTAATTCGGCCAAAGCAAGTCGCTACTGGGGTAATGCACAGGCCACTGCGTCGTCTTGCACCAACACCGAGGAACCAGACGGTCGAGCAATCATCACGTCCAATTCCACCACGCATGATGCAAGTTCAGCCGGTCACGGCCCGCATGTCGGTCAGCAAGTAAGTAACGCACGAGAAGGCAGTTATCGTCAATTATCGTTGTCATAAGTGTGCAGTAATTAGAGAGAGAATGCTTTATTTTGAAGGTAATCCACTATTTTCAGGAGATGGCTCCATTCACTGAGAGCAAGGGATAAGGTAAGGTGAAGTATCATAGAATGCTCAAAGTGAAAGGTTTACACGATATCCACATCTATTCTAGACACAGATCGGCCTTCATCTTCTGAATTTCCATTTCGTCGCAAGTGAGGTAGCGTGCTAGGAATGGGAGTGCAGATATGCCGATGTACGGCAAGACATATGACGGAATCTTCGGCGCATAGTGTGCGAAGACTTCGCAACCATTATTTCAAAGTGGAGAGGGTGAGCGACCTCACTAAGGATGTAATTAGCAAATTGCTTGACCATTTTATAGTGTCGCTGTATTATAATATCAGATAAAAATCAATAGGAAACACCGACAGCTGAAGAGTGCATTCGGAGGATACGTTTAAAAATGACCAGGTCTTTTTTTAAGTTAAGCTAAAAAAATAACTAGAGAGCAGTAAAGAATGAGTGTATCGTTTAAATGCTGCAACTTCCTGTGAATGTATTAGTCGCTTCTGCTGATGTCTCTGATGAAAAATTCGTGGATAAGGCTCTTTTCGCAGCGATCGCATCTTCTGCTCAATTGCTTGTTGGTCCACGTCCGAGTCGTTTATGGCCGAAATTTAATCACCGTTCTCTCTCCTTGGTGTAATGATGACTTGGCAGTGTGGTTCGCCGTCACTGGAGCCTTTGGTCGCCTCTGTGGCCATTTACTCCGCCTAGGCAATGTCTCCGCACAGAATATGGCATCACGAGGTCATTGCGCTGGTTTATCGACAGCGGGGCAGAAGCCAAACAGTTCATGGCTCACGCGGTTTTCGGGCCTTGCGAGAATTTTGGCCTCGTCAAACTTAAAGTTGTGGCCGGGCTCCATCACATGAGCCATGACCTGATACATAACCCCCTTCTGCCTCATATTCGGCCATATTCGTGCGGAGTAACCTTCCAGTTTCTTTGGTTTTATGACCAGAAGCGTGTTCTCTGGCATCAAATAAGGCACTTTCCACTAGCCGGATGTTTCTCCTCAGGAAGTGACTGTTACTTATTGTGATTCTGTTTTTGAAAGAGGCTGTGGTTGGGACTCCCATGCAGTATTAGACCGCCGTCTTTGCAAAACTGTTATCTTCTCACCGTCTCTCAAATTTCCTTCTAGTCAAGACTTTTGTGTTTTGTGATACCGCATATCTCTCTGCATTTAAGGAAGCATGTAGGGGGAATGACTCCCTCTACTACTACTGATAATTTTTATGCCTGGTTTGCTCTTCCTTAGCGATTCTACGCTGATAACGTCCGCGATCGGTGAGCAGGACCACAAACCTCTAGACACAACTGGTACGCCTATCGCCACCTGCATCGCCCTTTATGACTTCAAGGGTCATCTGCCGGGTGATCTCTCACTGAAAGTAGGCGAGAAAGTGAACATTCTCAAGGAAAAGGATGGCTGGTATGAGGGCGTGTCTTTGAGTACCCACCAGAGCGGCATGTTTCCGGCAAATTACGTGGAAAAATTGCCCTCCACGGTGAGTTTTTGCTAACCTCCCTCTCACTATGAATGAACAAGTTTTGGTCTGAGTATTTTTTTTCCGAATATCTCGAACGATGTATTGATGTGTATTTGAAGATAGTCGTCGTAGTCAACTGTATATGTGTTATAACTTTCGCAAGGTTTTTCTTGCCTCTCCAGAGGTTGTACTTGCTCGCCGTTTTTTTTTCTATTAACGCCGCTTTAGACTGAGAAGTGGTTTGATAAAGTTAGAGAAGAGAATGTCTGAAGAATTAGATGTGTCGCCTCCGCCATGTTTAGAGCGTGAGCACTAAAGGATTCCCATGCTCTAGTCCAGTTGGTAATAACAACTATAAGCCTACAAGCATCCAACCTTTGAGCCTTGCTTAGCATGTAACCAGTATGGTTTTATTCCCCACATCTGATGCAACTTTGAACTTCAGTATCGGACAGGTGGTGCGGTTTCATCGTTTCAGCTATGCCAACTGCGGCTGACGGAAGGGTGCCTCTCCGCAGTAACCTACAACATGAAGCGCCGAGTTTATCCGCTGTGGCAAATGCGGCCCGATTACGAGCGAATAACCTACACACCGTTACTTAAATATTTTCCGATCAAACGGACAGTGGATCTGGTCACTTTTGCTTTCGGAAATCCCCCTTTTTCATCAGCTAACATGCACATAATTCATTCATAACTAGGCCAGTACTTATCATCGGAACGTCTTTTAACTGCTACATTGTCACTTTTTCGCAATCAGTCCAGTATTGTCAAGTGACTGACTGTTCACTTTCACTGAGACCCTACCATTCAAATAATTTGTATGCATCACTTCTCTTAGATGGTATTTAAAGCCAGCAAGATTTTACCCTGCAGTAGGCCTCAGAATTTGTGTTCTCGCATTAACGGCATACAGTGGAACCTACTTTAACGAGTTTAGTCCGTTCCAGCAGCGAGTTCCCAATGGGAAACACTCGTCGACCGAGGACCCATGCCCTGAGAACAAGGCTTTACGGCGGACGCAAGCAAACACACACACCGACAGCTCGTTAAGTAAGCAGAAGTTCGTCAGTCGAAACAAATATTGCGGTAGTGTCTCGCTCGTTACCCGGAATTCTCGTAGCTGCTCGTCATCCAAGGCTCCACTGTATTGATTTTGCCCTTTACATAAAATATTGCAATAATTCTTTCCAATGACTCATTCGCCCGTGGCCCTACAGATGCATTATGTAAATCTCTTAGTATTTAAACTTCCTCTTTGCGAGGTTTTGCTTGAGTAAGGATATTTATATCTATATATTTCTGATATACTAGTCGTTTTCTTAAGTTCCGTGTTAAATCAGGTGATTAGACTAGATGTTTCGGTAGGATTGTGTCTCGGGTCGTCTGGGGAAAGCGTGAAGCGCGCCCCGCAGGCATACGAACGAGTGATTTTCGGGGAGAGGACGGGTGGGGCATGCCAGGGAAGAAATTACAACCTCATTTGAATGCCCTATAAAAAAGTTACGAGGGCAAGTTGGCTCGCGTACTCAAACCTTGGGAGAAGACACTGAAGGTAGCTTTAATATAAACGGCGAACGCGTGTATGTGAGGCAGGTGTGCCCAAACCTCGGGCCAGGTCACCGAGAGCCATTTTCCAGTGGTATCACCAAAACCAACTGTAAAAAAGCTTAACAAAGTACAAAAAGCAGGGAGGTTAGGCAAATCACCCTACTGAAATTTTGTAAATAAGCGGTAATTCCCGTGGTTAGTTCAAAAAAAGGTTTGCTTAGCAGTTATGGAATGCGTTTACCTTCGGAGAACCGTTCTGCATTTGAATGCCATCAGAAAATCCCTGCTAGGTCGCTGGATGGCGTGAAGAAAACCAGACGTTTACAGGTAATTCACCCTACTTAAAAATTTAAGTAGGTAGCTATAATACATAAGGGCCTAAAAAGACCGCTAGCGATCACCTCATCGATGTCTCTTCCTTCTCAGGAATCTTCAAATTCACCTGCCACCAATGGAGTGGCGCCCGTCGTTCAGTCTGTATCTGCAGACTTGCAGGAGGCTACTGCACACCCCACTTCTGCGGTCGCTGAGGCGAAGCAGCCCGAGGAGACGGCGATAACCGCGCTGGACCCACCAGAACTTGCGATTGTGGAGAGCGCCTTCACGGCGGATGGTATTGGTCAGATTTCTCTTGTTGCCAAGCAGTACGTCAAAGTTCAACGGAAGTCTGCTTCGGGTTGGTGCGAGGGGGAAATCCAGGTGAGCCCCTCCTGTCTGGCAGTCTGCCTCATTTTTACCCTCCTCCCCCTCGGGACCTCGATCTGCATCTCAACTTTCCCCCTGTTTGTCCTCAAGACAGATTTTATGCCGGCGACGCATCACCTTTCTCCGTCATCGTGTATAGGACCGCAGGTAGTGGTAGTGCGTAGTTTGCCCTCGGAAGCTAAAATGAAGCACCTGCACGCATTAGGTTTCGAAATGATTGCTTTGATTTATGTTATCCGACCTCTGGTTGTTTTTCCAGTTAACTCATTCCTAACTTGTTACCTCTTGTTGTACATCAATCAAGGATTTGTGCCGGTCCTGTGACGTCGGCTTCGTTGCTCGTTCATGTGTCGGACTGTATTTTCCGTAGCATTATACTCGAGAAATTAGAGAAGCCCTGGGAGAGGTCACTTCGTCCGTGGCCTACAGGGAAATAAATTTGAATGGAGGAGAAAAACTAAAACTGGAATTCTCTCTTCTCGTAATTCTGAGGAATAAAATGCCTACTGCTGGTCCTTTGGAGACTTCCAAACTCAAATTCGTCCTCCTACGCATACATTGTCTCCAGTGTGACTCTATTTCAGTTTACTGCTCTCAGGCTGACATTACGAGCATAAAGCTTCGTCAGTGCTCCGAAAGTTTGAGGTTACCAGACCCTTTTCGCCATTTCTAACACTGCCGCATGCACCCGCTCACTTATAACATGAATATTTGGGTATCTTATTTTCTTTTGCGTATAGGAAGGGCCTTACTGATCCTGAAATTTGCTTGGTGGATTAATATAGACCGCTTTTCTCCCCCCTTACTGTGTCGTGTTAATTTGACTGAGTCCTGCGGCCCTAGAGATAAGGTTGCGCGTCTTAAACAAAACGGCATAGCGATAAGCCACCAGTTATACAATAGGGATCCTATAGTCCTGCACGCAATGCTGGGGAAAGTGTGAAGCGCGCCCCGCAGGCTCACGTACGCCTGATTTTCGGGGAGAGGACGACCGGGACATGTCAGGAAACAAATTAGATCCCAATATTTGTGTTAGATAAAAAAAAGTTACGAGGGCAAGTTGGGTCGCGTACTCAAACCCTGAGAGAAGACAGTGAAATGAGCTTTAATATAATCGCTAACCCCCCGCCCGACCAACAGTGAACGCATACATGGAGGGGGAGTGTGCCCAAGCCTCGGGCGTGGTAACTGAGAGAAATTTTCCAGTGGTATCACCAACACCAACTAGGAAAAAGTTTAAAGAAGAACAAAAGTGGCGAGATTATGCAAATCACCCTGCTTAAAATTTGTAAGTAAGCGATAATTACCGTGGTTAGTTCAAAAGGCCAACTTTTCTTAGTTTGTTGATTATAGCAATTATGGAATGCGGTTGCCTTCGAGGAACCGCTCTGCAGTTCAATGCCATCAGCAAATCCCAACAGGATCGATGGGTGGCGTGTAGAAAACCGGAAGATTATAGATAATTCACCCTACTTAAAAATTTAAGTAGGGGGCTATATCACATAAGGATCTTTCACAGACCTCACGACATAATCCTACCATGGTTTTTTTCTGTGGATTGTCAGGCGAATCTCATAATGACTTTTAGTTTCATATCATAGGTGGTTCAAACGTGCTATATTTTGATAACTCAGAGTGACTTTATGACCTCGGCTTTCCCTTCCGCCTGCCCGCCCTGCAATCTACCGTCTTTCAACTTAACCAGTTTGTTTTGCTTCATCGTGTCAATCCTTTTCACTGTGCATTCTCTCTTTAGATTCATCCTCCACTATTTTTTTTCAAAACGTCCACTGCACCCTAAACAATATATTGCTTCCCCACAGTACTTTGTCTCAAACACGAGCTTCGCATTTTACCAAGAAAGAAAAGCTATTACTAGACTGATATCTACTCTGCTGTTCTTCAAAGGTGTACTACCGCTTAGGTTTGAAGTGTTTTGAATGACACACTTGACTTTTGTGGAGTATTGCCACCAGCGATATGTGCTGAAGCGTGTACCACCAAAGACGAAAGAGACCGGAGTGACTTATTTGCCGTCATCAGGCAGCCATACGCAACCGCAGGTTTGAAGTACCTAGAATCTGAACCCGATCATTGAGGCATAGGCCTGCCGTCCTATCGGGGATATTTAGGTGTATGCTCTGTTCAGGTGTTTTAGCTTTGCTCTATGCATGCCGACGGATATATTTGGCAAGAAGTTGTCTCGTTGTTATCACCGGACGTCATTTTTTCATAACTCATTTGTGCAGGTGTATGTTCGTGTTTTTAGTTTTGGGTGAAGTTAAAAAGGCGCAATCAAAAGTGGCGTTTGTATACCAGAAATCACACGTGGAACATTGATGAGTCGCAAACCCCTAGCAGTTGTGTCATGCAGCGACACGAGATCGACAAAGCACGCATGTCTGGGCTCCAAGCTACTAGATTTTGCTGTCGCTGAGGTAATTTTACTCAGTATTTGTATATTGCCGCTACCTGTTGACAGCCTATAAGTATTTTGCCGTTTTCCTTCAATTGTGGAGGAACTGCAGCTTAAAAATATTCATATTACCTTTTGGAGGTGAACCAAAACATTTTGCTCCAAAGACGAAATTTGATGCGCACGCATTAATTTCCCGAGTTTGATTGAACTGTTTATCGTTTGATCTGAAGTTGTCACTACGTGTGGCTGGTGAAATTTGCTGCTACTGCTGTTCCCTTGGCTGAGTTATTGACAGCAAAACGATATAAGTACATAAAGGCAATAGGCGTGAACCTAGCCTTCGTATGCAGGACATCGAACTTCTAGTTATTATACCCGGCGGTGACATTTTTGGCAAACACGTGACTGGTTGTCGTGTGTGATCTGCTCGTTGTGATTTCCGGTTCTGTAGACTGAGATGATGTAGCTTCTGCTGTTAAAATTTTATGACCTGCTCTGACTGAATTGGTTTCAGACATGATCGGGTATAATGAAAAGGAAGAAGGTCCTCCGAAAATCGAATCGTACTCGTGAATTTTCAAGCAGGCAACACTTGCCCGTCGTCACACTAAATGAAATGTGAGGGCTGGGATTGGGTCATTAGATGGTTTGGGGCAGAGGTTACATCGAACGTGGGTGGGGGGGGGGGGTAGGGTGACGCGAATTCTGTTGCGATAGGTGCGGCATGTGAGAGGGGTTGTGATCAGGTATCTGCAATCCGAACCTGTAAAAGTCTTAGATGAAATACGATGACGTTAATTGGCTTTGCCGGCAATTGCAGTCGTAACACCTGTGTTTTTTTTCTTGTTTTTGTTATTATTTTGTTATTTGTAATTATTTTCCATACCAGCAGCGCGAGTACTAGCTAAAAGCCCAGACACGCGTACTTCATCCATATTGTGCCGCAGCGTAGCACAGCTCTGAGGGGTTGGGCTCATCAGTGGGTCTCCTTGTATCCCTGTTGCTTACGCCCAAAAATTAACGTGCAATTGTGGTGTGCGCCCGTTGACTCTTGACTGTAATGATCTACTCAAAGTTCGAAATTAATTCCTGAGGAAATTTTTAATAAACCGCAGGTTGTTGTTGCTGTAATGGGTGCGGTGGTGCCACCGTGCGTCCCGAATGCGCGTTCATAATGCGAGCATCTAAAACTGGGCCAGGCCCTTAAACCATTCTTATCTGAAATTCCGATTTACGGAGTACTTCGATTGGATCGTACTCAGTTTTCTTTCCCGGTGTACTGCGTCAACACTTTCATTTTTCTTAAATAGATATATATAGGCATTTTTTAAGTCATGTCTGCTCCTCCTTTGTGTTTCAGGACTCCTAACCTTCCCCTTCCTCTTCCTGCCGGGGACGCGCTTCTCTTGATGACTAATAATTTTAAAGCGCTTCGTCTTCTAGTTGTGTAGTTTGATTCTCCTCTGACTGTGCATGTGCAGCTAGATTATATTCGAATCAGCTATGCTTCATTTCATAAGTTTTTCTCCTTCCTACATTGATTGTTTCCATTAAAATGCATTAAACTTCCCATTACCCAACTTTCTTCGATAGGATTGTGTCGTGGGGTCGTCTGAGGAAAGTGTGAAGCGCACCCCGCAGGCTTACGAACGTATGATTTTCGGAGAGGGGACGGGTGTGGCATGCCAGGGAAGAAATTAGAACCCAATATGTATGTCCAATGAAAAATTTGCAAGTGCAAGTTGGGTCGCGTACTCTAACCTTGGGAGAAGACACTGAAGTTGGCTTTCATATCATCGCTAACCCCCCGCCCGACCATCGGCGAACGCGTTCATGTAGGAGGGTGTGCCCAAACCTCGGGTGACGTCACTGAGAGACATTTTCTACGGGTATCACTAACACCAGCTAGGAAAATCTTAACAAAGTACAAAAGGCAGGGAGATTAGGAAACTCACTCTACTGAAAATTTGTAAGTAAGCGGTAATTCCTATGGGCAGTTCGAAAGGACAAATTTGCTTAGTTTGGTGATTTTAGCAGTAATGGAATGTGTTCGCCTTCGAAGAACCGTTCTGAATTTCAATGCCATCAGAAAATCCACACTAGATCGATGGATGGCGTGTAGAAAACCAGAAGTTTACAGGTAATTCCACCTACCTAAAAATTTAAGTAGGTAGCTCTAATACATAAGGACCTTAAAAAGACTGCTAGAGACAGCCTCACCTTTTCTTCGTAAAACCTATATTGCCTTTTATGATATCTACTCTTTATATCAAGTTGTTACTTTCAACAGAGAGAGGTTTTTAAATCTTGCAGGCCCAATTACTCTACAGATTTTAATTCAATGCCCCCCCCTCCCCCCACAAATCTACTTATTCGAGTTTCTCCCCCCTGTCAGTTAATTTTTCTTCCTTATCATTGATAGTTTTCAGTCAGCCTCCCCATTCAGTGTGTAGTCTCTTAAAAATAAAAGCCTTCTGTGTATTTCTTGACGTTTACGGGCCATCCGATCAGGTACTCTCTTCTCTATCTCCTAACAAATGGGCATTGCCTCTATTCAAACATTTAAGTGTAATACTGAAGAGAAGGAACCATATCAGCCATGGCTATGTGCACTCCACCTTCTTTGTTGTACCTTCCAGCTTTGGATTTTTTACGCGCCTTAAAACTGTTCAATCAGGCCTCCAGGGCTACTTGTTCCAACTCATAGGGCCTTTTCTGGAATTTGTCTTCTTTCAGCAACGGGGACAGGACAGGCAAGTAGGCTGGTTCCCGGCCAGTTGTATACGTGTCGTCAGTACCGCCTCGAAGCCTGTGGGTGAGTTTAATTACTGTTGATCAACCTTGCCCCTCGCCCCCTCCACCCTTGTTTGCCTGTTAACTTTCACTGAATGCGTACTCTCCTTACTTACAAAAATTTGCAGCAACTAGGACTCTAGTAGCATCCCTATTGTGTCTTTTGACTTACACTTAGAAGTTCCTTTATGTGGTCATAAATCACAGCGCTACGTTTAAACTTACTCGATTATTCGAGGCATAGTAAGGTTACTATCATTGAGCCATGGTTGTTACCTTATTGTCGGCTAATGCGACAGCTTTCTTCCTTGGGTCAAAAGTTAGGTTTTGGCAGATCCTTCTTTCTGTTTATCTTATGGCAAATTTTAAGTTTGAAACGTAAGTGAACCATTTCTCACCCAGACGGTTGAATGATTATCGTAGAGGAGGACGTTCGTCACGCTATCCACTGCGCTCGATCTCATTTTTACCTGTCATCATCTAATCTTATCATTACGAGGAGATGGCTTGGTTAACATGTGCTTTTCTTCCATAAATCTCCAGCAGGGAGAGGGAATAATTAGAGGGGTGGTATCATTCGGTCGGATGGAGATGGATATTGCGTGGGTGGGGTGAGTGGATTGATTACTATATAGTATTGTCGGCAAGGATAAGAGAGACTGGAATACACATTTCTGACTTATTAGCCGCCGTCAGCCAGTCATACCCAACCCCGAGTGGTGC
>JAYGXS010000003.1:50609043-50634734 GCA_036362985.1 Ligula intestinalis
GGGACGAATGAATGAACTGGGTCCTAGGGAGTGGCGATATAATATTACCGTTGGCCTCAGTGCCATGCACAGTAAACTCAAATTAGTTACCATTGACGAATAACGTCAAGGTTGTTACAGTCTTCTATGCCGTCGTTAGCTGAGGATGCCCAACTCGAGTGTAGCTGCGAAAATTGCCGCCGCACTCGATTTTCGAACTCGCGTCTCTCCGGTCAGAGGCAAACGCCCTAACCATTGAGTCACGAGTCCGCTGTCTTGTCGGTTTGTGCTCGGGAGTATATGCGGTAGTGGGTAATTGTACACCGATCGGTTTCAGGATGTATCCATCCTTGTTGATGCCTTTGCAACCTGCCTTTAAACTGTCAATGTTCTCTCAGCAGCTACGGATAATCGCCGTCAAGTCTCCCCCACTGCCGTCGTTCCCGCCGTAGCCGCGGCCGCCAGCACCACCACCACCACCGCAGCAGCGGCAGCCACTGAGAGCAAGTCCTTGGTGCAGGCCAAGTACGCCTACAAGGCTGCTCAACCGGACGAGTTAACTTTCGAGGAGAACGCTCTGATAGAGGTCTTGAACCACGAGGAGGAGGGCTGGTGGCGTGGTCGTCTGACTGCCTCTGGCGTCGAAGGTCTATTCCCTGTCAACTATGTTCAGCCCTATACCAACGCTCTGAGTGACGGCGTTTCTGCCTCGCCCTCTGCCGCGGCAGCCTCTTCTTCGGCGCCGAAGCCATGTAAGCCCTATACCACACAGCTTTGTGTGAGCATAATTAAGTCAGGGCATAGCGATTTCTATGTATAAAAAAAGTTATGAAATCCGCCCTGTGGTTTCATCATCACCGGATTAGGGAATCGGACCTCATTCCCCTCCATTGCATTATATCCATCTCGCTTGTATCGCGAGTTTTAAGGCTGCTGCCGAAAAACAAGCCTGCTGGTTTACTACACGTGCTGACTGCGTTGATTGCATTTTGGCTCCTTACCTGTTACGCCCAAGTGCGCCTTGTGTGCTCTGGCGCAAGAGGTAACCTGTGTGGCTAGCCTACCAATGTCGGGTGGATTTAAAAAAATAAATACTTGTGGATCTGCCTAGATTAGCAGAGAACGACTTTGCCTAGTCTGTGACCGCTAATTCGTCAAGTCCAAGACCCTGCCTATGTCGCAAGTGACCTGCCAGTTGTGGACGTGTCGCTCACTCTGAAGTAGGGCTACATCACTGGTTCCGTCCTTTCGCCGTTCATTTAGTCCCCAATTTTATGTAGCACTTGCCGAATAATATGACTTGATACACTGCTTATTAAAAAAATCCCCTTATTTTTACCTAAAGCACCCTTTAATATCGCTTCATAACTCGTTCACGGATGCCAGTGACAACCCTCTATGCTCGGGAAGATAGAATTTTAGAACATACTTTTTATGCTGTTGGACAGGAAAATTGTTACAGGAAGTCGTTACCTCTGGTCACAAGTGCGTGTCTATGTTTACTTCGGCCTTCATATATTGATTTGTAGTCACAGTTAGGTTTTCCATCAACCAACTTTCCGCCTACGTCGCCAGCGGCTGTCCGAGTAGTACATATCTTTAGACCATGACCGTCAACCCAGTAATTATATTTATTCCAACTGTCATGTATGCTCGGTGAACCCTGTTGTTCTCTACACTGCAAATATTTATAATCAACTGGCAAAATAGTCCTTTGGACTACGCGTGTAGAATACTGCACTTTTAGTTTGCTAGTCCCTTGTGTAGTACTTTCATTTAAAATTATTTTGGCATTCAGCCTCTTGTGTCGTGTCTGCTTAAAATACGCTGGCGCCTACCAGAATGCGCTAATTTTGTCCGCAATTTTGTATGTAATCACTCAGTTTTGTAGGCCGACTAGTCGTACGCGCTATATTCGCCGCGCTTTCCGCGTTCTGCCTGTCCGTTCCACTATCTGTCTAGTTGAGTGTGGGTCATGAATCACGTATTTGCTGCTGTCAAGGTTCGCAACTCAGACGTTGTTGTTGGTTTTGGTTTCCTCAGCAAGTGATCACCAACTTAGAGCAGTCTGTAAGAGCAGGAATATGACCTGCGGTTCCTATCCTCTTGTTGTGTTAACATTCTGGTCAAGTATAGGCTGTGATTAGGTGGTTTATGCGGGGTTTCTTGACATGGAGGCCCAGACTGTGTGATCTGAGATCCGTGCCGCTGCTTCCATCATTCTGCTGTTTTGGGGGCAGGCGTAGGGGCAGACTCACGCCTCATCCCTGTTATATCACGGCGCTTCCGGCTGTAACACTCTGCTCTTCACATGCGCCAGACCTCGACTATGGTCTTCTTGATTCTGCCATGACACCGGGTACGGGCAAGTGGGAAAGACCGGGTGCGATAGATGCGGCGCAAGTCCCCGTGTTTTCTCTCAGCCGGCTGAAGCATGCGGTAGACATCGTCGAAACTGGCGATGCAATTATCGCGTGCGTAGGAACGGGCAAACATGGTGTCCGTTCTTCTTCTGTTCCTAGTTTGTTAACCCTTTTTGCACTTTTCACGCACGTCTCCTTTCGCTGATCTTCGCTTTTTCCTCTTGCTTTTCATGCGCTGCACCGCTCACCTAACCTCCGCTCGGCCCCATCTCCTGCTCCGCGTCATTCTGCTATTCTCGCGCTCCCTCTCTCTCTCTCTGCGGGTAACGGCGACCCCTCTGCCTTTCCTCTTTTCCTCCGCCGGATCACGCTGCTGTGCACTCGAATTGGTGCGTTTGTGTTCCTTTTTTACGCGCTTGACTGTGGCCTCGTCAATTCCCTGTCTCAGGTTAACTGACCTCCGCTATTTAGCGCTCACTCAGCCCCGTGCAACCCTTTCTTCCACAGCTGTCTCCCTCTTTTTTTCATAAATTCCTAATCCTTATCCGTAATATACCCCTCCCCCCCCCCACATTCTTCGCGTTCCCTTGCCCCTTCTGTGCAATCGCCTGTTTGCTGCTCTTGTGCCTAGGCGAGATTCGTAGATTCTCTGTAACCCTGTAGCGCCTGTTTACCGTTGTTTGGCCATCTACTTTTGCGACTGTCCTTTTATGTTTTTGTAGACTGGCGATTTGTTTAATTCTTCTTGTTATTCCACAAGATTCTTCACCTCCCTTCCCCCCCCCCCTCCTCCCTCCTGCTGCCCCCACTCTCTTCATCGGCCCCTTCCTCGTATGCTTTAATTTGGACCCATTCCGTAGGGGATTATTTCTAATTTAATGGCTTCGTATTCAGATATTACCTATATCTCCCGCCTACTTCCTTGTCGGCACTCCCGAATGACTGACGTCTACTCAAAATACAGCACATTGACGGCGTAACTCTATCATCATTCATCTTTGGGAAACGCCACTGCTGCTGATTGTTTACGGGGAATGGTGGCGGTGGTGGTGGCACATTTTATCCCAAGCCGGGGGCGTTTTCATAAAAAGTGGATCCTTTTGGCCTTAATACTTGGCAAACGGGTACTGTGTACAGTGGATTTTCTGAAATTCTGAAATTTCTGTTCGATTCAAAAAAAATACTTAAGTAGGGCTCTAAGGTTTATTGTCATGCAGCTTAATCCCAAGATTAATCAGCCACATCAGGATGCTGGCTTTTGGGTGAGCTTATTTCGAATCACCTGAAAATTAACTACCTAAGCATTATGGATTTTATAGGTTCTCGATGCCTTTGTAACTTCAACTATAAACTGAATTATTGAAATCTGCCAAACCCTTAACAACCAAGGTTATCCTAGTAGTCCATCTGGTGGATCCTAGGTGATTACTTTGGAAATCCTACCTGGCAGTCAGCTTAATGCGTCTGTATTGGTAGATTCCATGCGTGCAGTAAAGCTGGGTAAGCAGATCGACCCAAGTGTGATTAAATTCACGGCGCAGTGGTAGAGCCTTGGCTGCGCAAAAGCCTTCCTTGCTCTATGGGATCGACTCCCACCGGTGTCGTAAATTTTTCATTAACGGATCAATCAAATTCAAAAATTTTTTGTAGAAAATATGCATGAAAATATTCTTTCATGTGCCCAATTGTCCGTAAATTACGTTTTCTTCAAAAGTTCTACTTGAGGATAAGATGTTTTTTTATTGGAAAAGGAAACTCTTAATTCTGAGATATTTAAAATCGTGAAATATCCATTCATAAAGTATCGTGTTCCTCCATTTACTGATTTTGCCTATAAAGTATGCACCGTCATCTACATCCGTTGCAAAAATTTATCCGCGCTATGTTTCGTCTTCCTCGTCGCGTAGATAAGCGTGCAATTTTCCGTAGACGGAATACATGCAGTATATAGTTTGGTGTTCAAAACTATTCGAAGGTTGAAAATGTTTTTAAAGCAAGTAAACAATTTGAGAAAGATGCATTGTGCTACCAAATGAGTACTGTAAATTATATACTTAAAAAACCGTTGCTGCGTTCAATTGTGTGTCGTGACTGCTGGATCTTAACGTAGTTAATTTTCGATCGCATGCATATGCGTCGTTAGTTTTATTTTCGGTAGTTAACTTAAACTTTCGTAGAAATCGCTCCATCCCTTTGCCGCTGCGGTTTTTAGGCCCCCAGGTCTAGCCTTGACTGGCAGACTGAGCTTCTCGCCCTACGCTGTATAGAAAGCAACATCCAGCCTTTTCTGTCCCTGGCATGCCGCTTTCCTTCGTCCTGGCTGTTCTTTGAACTTCCCAACATAAACTACCCAGTCAGAAGAAATGTGCTGTACTCGCGAACCAGGGGTTACATATCTGTTGCCTGCTAAAGCTGCTGCAACCACCGCCACCAATATCGCAGTTCTCGTTTATTTATCGGCATCCTCTCGATTTAGGTGTCCTTCCCCTGATGTTTTGGGTGAAAGCTTTACATCTGGCTTCATTTCTGCGAGCTAGCTGAATCCACTATGAGCAGTAGAATGTGTCTCTAATCCGCCCTTGCATTACAATGGCCACTATGTGGCGCACTTTTATGTCGTTTTCTCATACCTCTTCGTCCAGGGTGGTTAGCTTAAGTTGCCCTTCTGCTTTGAGGGGACCTAACGTATCCGCAACGGTCACTCCAGCCTCTTTTTGTTACATCGCCCTGTCATTATGCGGCTGTCAGTATGGCCAGAACACTGGCCTTCAATAGAAATTGGCGCGAGCATCTTCTGTTTTGCAATCAGGTAAGATCGCGGAACGTGGTTACTTGAATCGTCAGTAAAAGAGTACCTTTTGACATCGTTACTGTTTCTTTGCGACCAGGCATCTCCTTTTCTTTTTTTATTCTCCACCTTCGTTCTACCGCACCCTAAATCTTTAACAACAAAGGCTTCTGTAAGTTTTACTTTCAGCAATTTCTAAGCGCAGGGCATGGACTTGCGTGACGGGGGCAAAACTTCTTAGTGTCAGACCCGAAATTTTGACGAACAATTGAGGTGAAGAAAATCAATTGTTGTGTCATCACTACTACGTACGTAACGCACATTGAGCTATCAGAAATCGCATAGAGGACATTGGGAGGCCCAGCGGGGAGCTGGCCTTCTGTCGCTATAGCAGCGGAAATTCAACGGCGAAACAATTGTCTGGACTTGTAGCTAGCTAGTACCGATGTTGAAAGTACGGAATAATATTCTTTCTAAACTTCAGCCTGCAGCCATATCCAAACGAATCTTGATAACTTACTATGTTTGTTCTTCAGTATTTTCCAAATCAAATCCGCTAACTTTTGGGCAGAATAAGAGCAGTCACTACGATCGTGGTGTTTTCTTTTGCCGCCACCTCTGAACGTCAATAGGACCTACACTGTCACGGCGGCTGACAAATATTGTCAATCTCGTGCATTGGTTCCTTTTACGTAGGACAAAACTAAGCAGTGACAGTTTGCGTTGATTGTGCATGGTCACTATTTCTTTTCTGAGATTTGTGTCCACATTCGATCATTTTGGGCCGCCTGGGTCTCTCTAGTCGTACTCCTTGCCTATCCTACTATGCTTCCTATTGGCTCAGTCTAGTTTTCTATCTATCGCAGTCAAAACACGGTCTGTCGATATAATGCGTTTGTCGTTCATTGTTTCAGTAATATATCTTGGTGGCGTTTTACTGTCGTCCACGTCCTAATCTTCCTTTAATTTAAAGACTTTGCTTTTTTGAAGACGCCCGGTCCCTTCAACTGACAGTTCCGGAGACTACGCATGACCCTAAAGACCAGCGGCTCAAAACTATCTTGGAGTTTATTGATACCGAATACAGCTACTACCTCGATCTGTTGGAAGTCAAGGAGGTTAGTTATCCTCTCTATCTCTTTTTTTCAGTTTTGGGTCAAATTTAAGTTACTGAATTTACTTAGACAGCTTAACCGTCACTCTGATTGACGCTAAAGCCCTAAACTCTCCGCAGTCTTTCATTATTTATTTCATCGTTCGGTCATCTTGATGCAGTATCTAGGCTTGTGTGTGTATTTAATCTGACTTTTAATTTTCACTTGCGACAGCTCTCGCGGTAACAGTCTATTAGAGAGCTCACAACGAAACCAAATCCCCATAATTCTGTGCTTCGTGACCGGTGATAGTAGAGGTTATACGAGTAGGACAATACCATAAGGACCAGATAAAATTATTTTTAAAAAGTATAATATATAGCAATGAAAACCGTGCGATGATTGAAAATTAGTTCAATTAATTGATCAAATAAACTACCATTACCACTGGCTACGTTATACAGAAAACTGGGGGTTTGGCTTCCGTGATAAACCCTATACATTAGTCGCCGGTTATTAAGCCCACGGCTAATAAGCCCAGCCGCCGGCTACAGAGCCTAGTTTGCCAACAGGTTAGAGTGAAATTCTCATCTCTCTGCGTGCACAACTGGTTACCTGTCGCAAATATTTTTTTGTTATTACGTAGAATACAGACAAACAGCATTCTTGTACATAACCAAGCTCTACACATAATACAGTGCGTATGTAATGTATAGTGCCTATCCTGCGTTTGCTAATCAAGAACTAGGACTCTCCGGTTAATGCGCCCGCCGCTTATTAAGCCCGAGGTGGGCTTTATAGCCGGCGACTACTGCATTAGGATGTTACCACAATGGTCTCTTTAGATTCATAAAACCAATCTGTCTTGAACCTTTGTTTTTCTATGTAAGTGACGATAAAAAGCCAACATTTGCATTTTTTTCTCGAATTTAACTTATCCTAGATTGTTTTTCGTCAATGAAAATAGCCAGACAAGCATTGCGCTTTTACTAGCTTCGCTCTGTTTTGTCTCTTTCAGATTTTTTACGATGAATTGGAACGAAAGAATGTCGGTACCGCTGTGCTTAGCGAGATTTTTGGTCGTTGGCCTTCGCTCGTTCTCTTATCTCAGGCTTTTTACAAGTAGGTCTTTGTTATAACCGTTAAATCGGCGTTCGTTGATAATGCGTTCGAATTCTTCAGGAGACGATGTGATGAGGAATCTTTGCGCATATTAGAATCACACAAGGCGTTCACTTAGCCGTGCGCTAACCCATCGACGTAAAAATGAGACGCAGCCTCTCACCACTAAATTAATGATCATGTTATCTTTTGCATCAGCTCTTATGGTAGTGAGACTTGGAAAGAAGCAATTAGACTGTCTACCTCACCT
Organism: Ligula intestinalis; assembly: GCA_036362985.1. NCBI lineage: Eukaryota > Metazoa > Platyhelminthes > Cestoda > Diphyllobothriidea > Diphyllobothriidae > Ligula > Ligula intestinalis. The sequence continues at coordinate 50,616,640 of JAYGXS010000003.1, forward strand.
GCTTTTTGTGGAGAATAATCGTAATCACTTGCTTGCGACCTAGCGGTCGCCGACCTTACGACTTGCTTATTTTGCAGTAAATCCTCGTTGTGGACCCTTCCACTATCCGCCAGCTTAGGACGCGTTTGGTACTCCTTCACTAGTCTGATAGTTGTCGCGAACCCAAGCTTTGACTCTTGCCATAACCCTCACCTTAATATTAAGCCCTTTTTTCCGCAGAATTGAGCGCAAAGCCAGATTTATTGTGGGCAGTTCTTATTTTCTTGTGCTGTTTAGGCAGCCCGTTGATATGCCGTTTGTCCTTAATCGGTGGTAGTTTTTTTTAAATTTTGGTTCTCGTGTGTCTGTATGTTCGTTCGCTTGTGTACAATCGCTAGCCGTTTCGTTGAATGCTTGTCCAGGTTACAAACCAGTCTGCCGAGGTTACGAAAAGTTTACTACCTTTTTCGTCATTGTGTACTTCCATCGACTCGTGGTAATAAGAATTTCGGTATGTTTGCTTCTTTCATCCATAGTCTGCTCTTTCGCTTCTCGTACTTTTTACATCTCATAGTTATCTATATATCTCTCTCCCTCTATCTATCTGTCCTCTTTCAGAGAACTGAATGAGCGAAGACCGCAGCTAGTGAGCGGGGAGTCAGAAATCATTGGAGACATCATGTTCAGTCATGTGCGTTTGGTTGCTTCTTCTTCCTCTGTTCTATCCTATTTCGTCACTTAAATTGTACGCTTTTGGAACGTCTTTCTCCTCCATGCAACCCTTTTGTCTCTTTTCGAATCTGCCTCTCGCTGTCATTCTCATTGTTTTCGTCGTTTTTCAGTTGCCCAGATGTTTCATCTACCGGGACTTTTGCGCTACCCAGGATGCCGGTCTTCTTCGATTGAAGAAACTCTGCGAGGAACAGCCTGCATTAGGGAACTTCATTAAGGATTGTGAACGACGCACTCGGGCGGGCGTGCTGCCACTAGCCAGTTACTTTATAAAACCGGTTCAGCGAATCTCGAAGTATAAGCTTATGCTTGAGAAGGTATGGTACTTGTTTTTTTTTCTCTTTTCTGATCTTGTACTTTTTGCTTGGACTTCAGTTCACATAAGCGGTCCTTTTTGTTGTCACACCGGCTAGGATTCCTGATTTTCCTCTTGAGCGTCTGGTTCGTGTTTACGTATAGTTAACTAACGAATAGGAATAGGTTTGCAAAAGAAAGATTTCCGGGATAAGAATCTGAGAGCATGTTATTGCTTACCAGAACGAGTTTTGGACTTCGCTGATGCTTCGGAGAGCTTAGTCGACTTTCCTTTGTCAAAGCGTCGACTGCCACTATCGATCAGTGCTTTGACTGTCTGGCTGAACTTGCCGGCCTTGGGCTGGTCGAATTTTTTCCCTCATTCGCTGCGCTTCGTCCCCACGGTGGACGAAGCATGGTAATCCTGCTTCCTCTTTCGCTTGCCTTTCTTAAGTTCTGTATGATCTTGTCCTGGCCTTTATTCACGTAATGGCGTAGGACTTTGTAAGTCGCGGGACGATCTAGATGCCTGCTGGCCGAGTTGGCATTTGAGTGCCATGCCTCAAACGCCAATCTTTCCACTTTTGAGGGGCCTTGCTCATTAGGTGAATAAAAGGCGGGGCAAGACCACACCGAACTTATCAATTGCAGGGGAAAGCGGCCCCACGTCTACATGAGGGGCAAGACAGCAAACGAGAAAACAATCGATTAGCCCATAGTAGACAATTTCAGCCAACCATTCGAATTATTGATCGATCCATAGACCAGACTTAAATCAGTTATCGGCTCGTCTTGTTACTGGCGCGGGCGATCAATCGATTTGGCGCCAGCGTACAGACCCGGCGCAGTCACCTCTAGATGTGCGTCACTGGTAATTGATTTGCTTGCACCACCTGTAATCGTCGCTTCTTTGGTGCTATCTCTGATGTTAAGCTCCTGTGTGAGTTTGGAAGCTCAGATTGAGGAAAAAACTGTTCTGGTTCTTGACCAGTATTATCCTTTACTAATAAATTTGAACTTTTCAGGAAGACGGAGCCTGACTTCAGACTAACTATCGTGCAAGTCATGGCTCCGCCGGTTTTTTGGATGATTGTGGGGCGAAAACTAGGTGACATGTGGATGAACAGTGACCCCAAAACTACAAACAGTAATTCTGTAAATTTGTCTCCTTTCAACCTTTTTGATGTACTCATTTTAGTTTCCTCCTTTTACTTAACCCATTGGTTGAAGTAAGTTCCCTATGACGTCTCATTATAGATTCTCAAGTACACGTCCGATGACCATCCTGATTTGAAGAATCTGCAGCAATCCTTCCAGTTAGCCTCTGTTGTTCTTGATGCCTGTAATGAGGCTGTGCGGAATCGCGAGAATGTTGAACAGTTGTTCCTCCTGCAGGAACGTGTCATCTTTACCACTGCAGTCCCCGAGATAACCTTCTTCGATCAGATTGCATATTTAGGATCGCGCTCTCTGATACTGTCGGGAAAATTGTTTAAGGTTGGTTTATGGTCGCGTCGTGTTTCCCTCACCCGGGACCTAACGCATTTTGACTTGTCTTTTACACTGGGCGACTTTTTTAATCGGTGTCTAAGTTATCCTATTTGGTTCTCTGCTTCTAGGTCAAATCGGGCAAGGAGCTAATCGTCTTCCTCTTTAACGACATGATCTTTCTAACCGTGCCGCATAACAGTAAAGAGCCCATCACCCTCCCTCTTCGACCTTCGTCGAAACTAAAAGCCAAACTGAAGGTTTACCGTGAACCCTTCTATTACAATGATGTGAGTCTAGGGTCACCGCGCCCAAAGATTATGTCCACAATGTGGACGTTGTGCCTTACTTCTTTCCGGCGCTTCGTTTTTATGTTCCCCTCGAATGGCCTGGAAAGCAAAGTCCCGGTATTTGGAAATTCGGAGCCTACACACAACCCGCACCGATTTATCTTTTCTTAATCTAGGCCATTCAGACTGTCTGAACGCGTTACCCACTAGCTTTGCTGAATTGGTTTAATATTGAACTTTTTAGTAAGTACGAAAAAGCGGCCGACAGCTACCAAGGCGTTTTTGACGTACGTGATCGCTCGCCACAGTTTGGGCTCGGTGCGATTTTTTCGCTTATCTCGTTTGCGCATGCAGGAGTTGATGCATGCGATGTAGTATGAATAACCCTGTCATGGTCGTAGAAAATCTCATAATTAGAACCTATTTAAAACCGAAGTATATCCTTACTTTAAGTCTACATTTTCAAAATTTCATTTGCTACCAGACTATTACAATAAAGGATTTTTGTGCATGTTTTTATTTTAAAAAAAATTTGAAGTTATAGGGACAGCGAAAATTGATGACAAAATGCACTCTAGTTAGGTAGCCATTTTTGAGGAGTATGGCTTTTGCAGGCCGTCAGAGAAAATGCTAGTCCGGGTGACAAAAATATCTTGAGATTAGCCTGCACGATAATCAGTTTTGCAACCCAATTGATCTAATTTGGAAGACTAGTTTGGCGAGCGTACGTAATAAATTCTCGTCAGGCAATTACATTTATGTGGGAAGTGCTTGCATGTTAAAACATGGTCGTCTGTTCGTAAAAGTGAGTTGTGGGAATGGGGGTGGGGGTGGTCGATAAGAGAGAGAGGTAACCGGCTTATCACCAGATGAGCCCTCCTAAGCGTTTTTTTTCCTTTTTGCCTTTATTTTTTCGGCTATAAATAACGCTTTTTTCTGGTGTTACTCTTGACTGGTTAGTTAGTTTCGTTCTCAAATCTTACTGTTGAGTTGTGGTTGGGGTGTGGCGCTTCCCTTTGATGCACTTATTCGACCGTTTGCCTCCTCCTCTCTTTTTTCTCACCCAGATGGGCATATGTGACTTTATTGTTGAACGACGAGCACATAGGACCCTGAAGCGTACCAGTGTTAATTTCACCGCCAGTGCTAGTAATCTCTCCAGTCTGGACCCTGAAAGGTGCTCCACCAACTCCCAAAAGACTCCCGATCTGCGAGCCAGGTCCACCAGCATGACTTCCCTTGCTGACCCATCACCTACGGCTGATCTCACTTTCTTCATTGCCCGATCCACTGACCCCTCCACCAGGCTGCTGTTGCGTGCCGCCTCGAACAGCGAGACGTAATTTCTCAGCGTGTATTAATTTTCATAGTTATTTTGAGCTTTTGTATAAAGAAGAAGAAGCAGGATTTTTTGTTGTTGTTGCATTTATAGTGCTTCCCTGGCAGTAGCCTGCTGCGGTACCCGAAATTTAAAGCTGCGGCTTTACAGTTCCGTCTGACGTTAATAGTGGATATTTTGCCATCCAGTAGGATTTCTTCTGCTATGTCGAGTAGCCTCGTTATCGTTTTCTTTGGACAGTTCGACCGTGGTTTTCAACGTGATCCGCCGCATGTTCCACATCACGGTGGCACACAGCACGGTCGGTGACTTTCGCGTTCTATGTTTGAGTGTTAGCAGGCCTGTGCTGCATCTATCGCACCCTCACACCGGTGCCCGATGTCAAAACAGGATCAACAATATCGGGAACGAGATCAGACGCGGGTGGCTGACGCAGCGTGAGCCTGCATCTAAGCGTGCCCCCTCCCCATGTGCGGCATTTGTTGTGGGTGTGTAACCCAAAATCGCCTGTCATGTCCTGATCTATACGCCCCCCCCCCACCCATTGGTCTAGCGCACCTACTGCCTGACCTGTTTAAAGCGCGTACTGATTTCTTATAATGCCTAATCTATCAGCACCGACTGAGGCACTTTCCTCTGAGAAGAAGACGACTCGATCGCTTGGACAAGACTTTCATTCGCCTGACGTTTCGAGATCCATCGCGAATTCGTCATCAGAGACATAGTCAGGGTAGTAGCAGATAGGGTCACTCTTCCCTTTTCTTGAGTAAAGATTGCCTGCGTCCGTTCAGGCCCAACGTTCAAAAACCTAATGCACACCTCCTAGGGGTCATCGACTCCGGACCGGTGCGGTTGCAGCAAATTATTCCTATTCGCAGACACGGGTTGACTTTTTCTGTGGACAGCATGCTCATGTTGGGGAGGATAGTCAGCGTCAAACTGGTTTAGTCACTAGCTATGATCTAGCTACTTGATGTTGCCGCCTTTAGTAGATGAACTGCTGGACTCTAGTATTAATCGCAATTTTCCTCTAGTATTTCACCGGCTCGTCAGTTTTGTGTTTTTATGCGTCTATTTTTAGCGAAAACTGGATTTCGACGCTTCGACAGTCTCAAATGGATTACGAAAATGCGGTGGAAAAGTATAAATTGGAACAGTCACGTGACCAAAACCGTGAGTTTGGGCTTCTGTCTTGTTTAACCTTTGTCCATCCGACGGCTAGGATTGCTTTTACCTGTCTGATGCGGGACCGAAGAGCCTCTTGAATCCTCGCTTTCTGATCCCTCTTTATCTTACCGGCTGTAGCGTGAGCGTGGTGTATCTATGGTCTGTTGCATTGATGGACTATTTCCATTCGATTTATTTGCCAATTAAACCAGTTCGTGTCTTCAAGGTGTTGTTTATCTTTGGTATTGTTTTTTTTTAGCCCAAGTCTCCTCATTTGTGGCAGCCCTCTCGGTGTTTGTGATTTCTGCTTCAGACCTGATGCTTTTAGGTGACGACAAAAAAGGTACTTACCGTTTCATGCACGTTTGCATTTGTTCTTATTAGATATACAGCAGCATTTAAAACTCATGGGTTCTTGGTTGTATATCTTTTGCAGTGGATAGAGCCATGTGGTTGTAAGAATGGTCAAAATATATATGCTTTAATAGGTGTCTCGGCTAGTAAACCTTATGCGGAAACAATCGCAGGCTCAGTAACTAGGGGAACTTCCACTGTAACTAACCTTGATAAATTCTCCTCGTTGCTTCCGTCGTCATACTTGTCTCATTGCCGATTTTGCCTGTTACGTACTCTCTTTTGTGTTTACTTGGATGGAGCATCTCGCTGGACTTTGTGATCCAGCGGTACCTCGGTTTAACCCGTTCCGGTAGCGAGCTCGTCATGTGAAACACTTGTCTTACGAAACGTGGCCAGTCGAATTGCATCAGTTCGCTGATTGGTTGCAGGCGACCGAGGACCCATGTCCTGAAACCAAGACTCAACCGCTAACACTGGCATGCACACACGTACTGCCAAGTCGTTAACTGAGCGTAAGCTCGTCAGTGGAAACAAATATTTTGCTCGTGACTTGCTCGTTACCTGAAATGCTCGTAGATGGGGCTGCTCGTCACCCGAGGCTCCACTATACTTCATATGCTCACTCAAAATCTCGAAAGCTACGATAGCACCGCTGATTTAACGCACCAGTCTTGAGCAATAATCATCCTTTGGTCCCACGACATTTACTTACCGAACTCGTGACCGACCGGCATTGCATGGATTGTCAACTGTGATTTTAATCAGTTTATGTCCTTACGTCTTAGTCTATCTTGATCGATTGCATATATTTTCACCCTCCACATCGGTATCAACCGGTGTGTGTGTTCATTGATTTTCTTCCCCCCTCCCGTTAAGATGGGGTCTTTTGGGTGCATTAAAAGTTTCTTCCAACCTGTAGACTGCTCCCGATTTTAGTTCCACGAGATATCCTTTGCATTCAGATTTGGACACATTTGACTTTTTCCCCTAATTACCCACCAACTAGTTGGTTCGTTACGTCGCCTACCCGCAGAGTAGTGAGTGAGCTTGGCCCGACCTTTGCAGTTGCACATTTTCACAATGGTAAACGTGACTGCTGAGAATCCTTCTGTACTGAAGGCGCCATGTTAGGTGGAAGGTTCTCATCATATGGATATTCCCGTATTCGAGCGTCCAAGCGAGTCTGATTAGCTGTGACTTGATTTGGATCCGCAAGTTTTAATGGAATTTTAAAAAGTTGTAGAAGTTAGTGGATACCCCACCTTCACGAAATTTTTTGAGTTGACTGCCATGGCGATTGCGGTTATAGTTCTTCCCATGGTAAGGGGCAGGTTTTAGGATCATAAAGAGCATACACTGTCCTTTGCAGCACGAGGTTGCTACTCCGGGAGTAGGTAAAAGTTATGTGCAGAGCTTGTATCAGAGCCGTGTTTTTAATTCGGTTTATGCTTATTATTTTGAATTTTGGTCGACTTTTTTCAGATCAGTCGCTGCTACGATTGTGCTGCGGCTTTAAAGGATAGGTTTGGCTAGCTGTTCTTGCTGGAGTTGAGTCGCCTGATTATTGCATCCACTCCTTCGTAGGCTTACTTGTCAATTTCTTTTTTCTAACTATGTTATCCTCAATTGTGGTTATTTTTCCTACATTGCCTGCATGATGGTTTTCTCATTCTTCAGAGACTCCTTCACCCTTCTGCAACGTGAGCGTCTGCTTGAGGTCGCGAAAGACTAATGTGGTCCTCTTTCGACGTTCTCCGACGTGGAATATTGGCTGGAAGTTTCCCATTGGGGACGTTAATCGCGACGTAGTCACTTTAACCGTCTACGCTCGCAGAGACCACCAAGCAGATGGCAAGTTGCGGTCCCCCTATTTGCTTATATTCATACTCTCTCTCTCTCTCTTCCGTAGCCTGATTTTCTTGAAAGTTCGGTAGCACAGGCTCAGACTACAAATCTAGTCGTTTTCAGAATTTCAAAGGCATTGTACGACCGCGCTCTTTTACTTTTGTTGATTGGCAAAGCTGTAGCATTTGTTTCTCAAGCAACTGTCAGTGTAATCGGTTAATTAACAGGTTCTTACTGGTATTTATTTCATGCCACACCATTTCGAATAAGTTGGTCTGACATTTTCGTAGTTAAGACTAAGAAAATGAAAGTGTTTGTTCAAAATGAGCCCTTTTAAAAGTGGAATGTTTGCGTGAGTCACGCTTCAGTTACTGTGCAGCGTTAACAATTTCAAGCCGCTGGATGAAACCTGTCTTATTTTGCACTTCTTCAGTTGCTGCTATTAGAAAGAAACATGGCAGTTACCGGGATTCGATAATATGATATTGTTTGACGTAGGAAGTCAAAATAGGGAGAGATACTGTCAGAATGACCAAATACATAGTGACCAGCCAGCCAGCGTATCTTAAGGGTTTTGCTTGGAAGCCATTGTTCGCTGGTTTCTTCCCGAGAAGGTTCTTGTGTCACGCTCCAGTATAGTTTGTATGGGAGTAAATTATTCCTCTGTAACAATTCCTCTTTTGTGCTAAGCAGTCGCTACAGTCTGAATGCCAGTGTCTGTCTCTGGTACCATGTAACAAGCTACGTAATAATTGTATCGCAAATTAGTTTGCGTTTGTCGTGGGGTCTGCCTAGCATTAGGAAGTGTGCCCTATTATGGAGACCAATTGGATTCTTAGTTTGCCTAATACTTTAGTAACACCCGGTACAGGCGCGTTAGGACAGACTGTGGTAGATGCAGCAAAAGTCTACTATTGCTTGAAACTAATGAATGCATAGGTCACCGTCCCTGCATCACCACGCTGTGGAGCGAGCACACGGTAGAAATGGCTGAAATCGACGGTCGAAGTGACAAATGTGATTTTTGGGGTGACCAACGGAAATAGCGCTCGCAGTTGAGTTTGCCTAGCACTCCTTTGTTTAAAGCAACGGCCTCCTCAGGGAGGGGGCTGGTTCATTAGCTACTCTTCTGTTATTTACCTGTTCTGTCAGTCTATTCTGTGCACGTGCCTACCTCTTGGATGCTTTATGATCGCGCAGTGTGAGCATAACTTGTAATACGTTTGATGTGATTAAACTTGGGTAATTTCTTGTTTATTTTGAAGAGTTTCTTGGTCGCGCCGAGGTTCCCGTGTCGTCGATCGCACAACACGCATCTACCTGGCGGACGACGCTCTCCCTCTCTGGCGTTACTTCGGGCTCCATTACCGTCAGCTTCCGCGTGGAATTTCCCGAGGGTGGTGTCACGGACGATGTTCTCATGCTCAATCCAAAAAAGGACCTCTCATTTTGAGAACTACTCAAACCTGTCCCCCGCCCTTCTTCCCTCTTGCTATACTTGCTTTTCCTGCCAACTGTGATCCAATGACCGTCTGCCTGTCCGGTTACATTTAATATATCCTTTTGAGTCCACAGTGTATTCTTTGGTGGCTGTGTGTTCCTTGTGTGTCTGGCTCCATTCTATTTGTCACTTTTCAGTCTAAATTCTGCCCTCTATCGAAACTACTTACCATCCTACTGTAGTCCGTTTTGTCCCAGTAGCATGCTCCCTCAACCTGAATTCTCTCTACTTGTAGGATCTCGAAGTCGCAAAGTTCCTGAATCTGGCTCCGGATGTCGATCCGGAGTACCCAGTCATGTTTAATATTATCTTCTGGCTGACAGTGACTCTCATCTTGTCTGTCTGGTATGTCGCTCACGGTATTTGGAATATGGATCCTGGACGTGATGGCATTCTGTATCGCATCACCCCGGGCCGTCCGAAGCAGGACTGATCTCGGTTTACGCTTTTCTGAGCACAAATATGGCTACCCATTCCTTGTCCTTCCGAACTTATAACTGTGTTGTATTGTGATAATTCCGTTTCATTTCCTGATCACGTTGTCATTATTTTGCACTTTTACCACGGCAAAATTATTCCCGTCATCAAAAACGTCTCCTGGCCTTCTGTTAGCCCTATATTCTCGGGCATGCCGTTTCCTTTACTCCGTACTAATCGATGTGCGTCCAACTCGTCGATTCTTCCTAATAAGTGATGCATCTTTGCGTAAATGCACTCTTCATGATCTAGTAGACAGTTGGGCAGCTGATTGCAGCAATCTACGTGAAGGTTTGCCCGACCTACGTTCGTTAAAAGTCCAATTAGGTATCGCTGGCTGGACAAGGAGATAATAGGTTGTGGATTAAAATAACGCGACGAAGCCAGGTCTTAACATACCTCCCTGAAGCTTCACTTTCGTGTAATCTGCGCTGCTCATCCATCGCTTTAAGCCGTTTCAGTCCCACTTTTGCACGAATTTTAAGTACGCATGATTTATAAATGCACACGAGGTTTGCTTCCGGCTCTTGGCTTCTGGATGTGAAATGAAGCATCCAGGCATACCTTTATCTTCACAACCTTTAAAGCTTGTCTACAATCTAAGCCATGACGGTCATCAATCGCTTTGCTACACACCGTTTGGTCGGGATCCTCGGACAAGAACGGAACTTTCCCTTTCAATCATTTGCGCAGGTATTTCTGACTAAGAACTGGAAGTGACCAGTTATGATAATTATTCTACGGCCTAACAAGGATACAACGAAAATACTACTCGCAAAACTGCAGACGATATCTCTTGCGAAAACTGAAAGCTAAACTTTAATGGTATGCCTAGGACTGGCCATATTTGCATGACGGTGAGAACGCACAATTCCACTGAACCGGTCCTCGCTTCAGGGAGGATATTTACAGGATCAAAACAATCTCTCAGCACTGCAGTTAACAGAGATCCTACTGATGGCTAATACAAGCGAACATGCGAGTCCCAGGAAGTAATTGAGGAGTAGAAGACTCGATCGCTGGGACAATATGTTCATTCACCTGACGTTTCGAAATCCGTCGCGGATTCATCATCAGAGACACGCTCACAGAACAGTCGCAGAAAGAGTTTGTGTGCGCACAGGGTTCTGCCGTAAAATTTGAAAGTACAGAAAAAATCGATAAATGTCTTTGCTTGTGCGCTGATTCGTTGTGTCAGCTAGGTTGAGACTAAATTTGGCCAAAGCAAATCGCCGCTCGGAGGATACACAGGCCACCACATCATCTTACGCCAACACCACAAGGCCAGATGGACATAGCTGACACAACGAATCAGCACACAAGCAAAGACATTTATCGATTTTTCTGTACGTTTAAATTTTAAGGCAGAACCCTGTGCACACACAAACTCTTTCTGCGACTTTTCTGTGAGTATGTCTCTGATGGTGAATCCGCGACGGATTTCGAAACGTCAGGCGAATAAACATATGGTCCCAGCGATTGAGTCGTCTTCTACTTTTCAATCCTACTGCTGACATTTTTTAAGGATACGGATAGACGGAATCAAAATATATTTACAAACCTAGAACAAAAAAATATCATTTGGATGGTGGCATAAGATGGAGTAGTCAGAAAAGGCAGTTGGACGCCTAAATGCAAAGTTAGGGATCGCGAACGTAGGAAGGGTCGTCCTGGGGACAGATGTAGCCGACGGCCACCAGAAAGAAATCTAAGAGGCTCCACACTCCCAGTCCACCGAAAGTAAATAGTTTGCCCAGGGCCTCTCTCCACATGCCGAGATAGAAGCGATCTGCACCCAGACCACCCAGAAGTAGACTCAATGTCACTGTGGCTCCGTAGGTTTTTCCCGATGGCCTATTGCACGGTTCCATGCGAAAGAATCTGCGTTTGCCCATGCATAATATCTGAGGTTTGGCACGGCAGGTAGCTGTGTAATACCTTCGTGCTACGCCTGATTGACTACATTCTCCACCATGTGAATCACAGGTAAAGTACTCCTTGTCCAACTGGTGACAGTACAGGCAAGTGAATTCGCGAAAATGCATCTGCTGCTGTCTGCGATTAAGAGAACTAACTGTGTTGGATGTGTTAGCGAGTCTAAAATAGCTGTCACCCTCGCAGGGGGATTGGTTTTTCGGCCAGCATGGCACACGGTTCTTCTCACCGTAGACGCAAGACACATTAAACTGGCAGCTAACAAGGTCAGCGCTCAAATGGGAGCAGAGGGAGGGAGAGCTGGTTGAGTTGCGATTTGATGTGGTTACCGAGCTTCTCGATTCAGTTGTGGTGCCAGGTTGTGATGCGGGGGTCAAAGTAGTGGCAGTCAGACCAGTAGTTTGCGGAACGTCCTTGGAAATGCATGGTTCCAACAGAAGAAGAGCTACCAGCCATTGGAGAAGCATCCTACTTTAGTGACCTAAATAAATATAAAAACCTGAATTAGTATAAACTTCGAGTTGTAAATTAATGCAGCCAGTTCACCAAATGAGGTTGAAAATCTGCATGCCAACGTTTGACTTCAAGGAACTTTACTGTGGAGGTTCTATTGCACGTCAAAGCACTTATGTTGCAACTATCAGAGAGAGGTATAGGTATGCAGTTCTGGCAAAAGCGTTGAGCTGCTGAAAGGTCTAGGGATGAGAGCAGTTCAACCGTAACTTGGTGCTAGTAGAATTATGTCATGAGATTTGTCAAGGTCAGGCAACTAGCGCGAATGGTTAGTCCGCGAATCTGGTCAAGAATACATCTCCAAAGGACTGGTGACAGGATACAACCTCGAACGTTAGGACTACGAAGACGTGCCGGTTACCGGCAGAATAGTTAAGTGATTACCTTTGCTTTGCGTCGCAAATTACGTCATTGTTATATATTCCTCAACGGCCAGCACTCAATACAAAAAAGCAGTGATCTGATGTCGAAGAATGTGACACTGCGCATACATGCATACCAATTTGTAATCTTATATTGCATTCGCGTTGCCATTACACCAGCCACTAGATAAATTGGTAATAAGAGAGCATTTTTGAAAATCATACTGTCAGATCAAGGCGGCTGTGTACGCATAATATGTTTCCGATTCGCGAACCTTACTAATTACTTTGACCACCCAAAACGGCTTTAACGGCTTTAACGGCTTTAACGGCTGCACAAATTCGATATAGACAATATTACTAGATGTTCAGCTTTACTAGTTACATCTGCTTTCAGTGGGACACTAATTATCTCTTGTTGGCATGGATTCGAATCTCACAAGGACTGATGAGTTTTCACGTACTTTGCACTGACAATCCATTCGCCTTCGAGAACGATGCCACTTACTATCCTCTCGTCACTCACTATCCTGTCCGCTTACCATTACTATGGGCGAGCAGTGATAACATGGTAGGTGCACTGCCTGCACGCAGGTCAGTTAATACAGATAATACAACATGCGATTTACTAACCCAGGAGGCTACTGGGTGGACGGCCAGAAGATGCACAAGGAGCTCCAAATGCTGCGACAAGCGGTTTGGTTGATAAAATGTAACCAGATGTTACAACGCACTGCCAATGTAACTAATGATCCATCAACTGACCAAATGGCTTGCGCCAACCGGCGGCTTGGAGACCCGCAATACCGCAACAGCTTATAAGGTCTACATAGTTTTTACTGAACAACTGGTTTGTCTGAGTGGGCGAAATACTGGTGACTTCGTCGGGATAGTATTTTATGCCCTTTTATATCAGTTAACTATTTACGTCAACTTCAAGGGTAAGAAGACGAAGGAAAAGCTATGTGGTTCACCAATTTATGAGGTGACGAAAGATACGTTATGAAGTAAAAGTTATAATCATTTGAACAGCAGATGTCTTCGCCAGCTCGAACAAGGGTGACAGAGTAGATGACCTTGTGTTAGAAGTGGCGTTTACAAGGCACTAAAAAAGTCGTTCGATGTACATAGAAAAGGCCAAAGTAAGCCGGATTCAAATATGGAGGAGTCTGATGGTCAAAGTTACTACTGTCTTATCATACATTTCTCACTTGGAATCTACTCGTGGCCTTTCTGCCAGTCACAGAGTTCACCGCGCTCATCGGACACTCAGTAGACGAAAGCATTTGTGTTCCGTTTTTAAATAAAAATTTTACACTAAGAAAACCATGATGACGGTACCACTTCACTTTAGGGGAACAAGAACTTGACGAAATAATTGACCAGAGGATTTGCTAGGGAATGCTGAAAGTAAAATGTGATTTCATGCACTGCATAATGCCATATCGCGACTTTTCGCAGTTATTTTCAAAGCGATTAAATGGACAAAATCCGCTATTAATCGGACACGCCGGTCGCCCCTAATAGAAATTTGTAGACCTGTGGTCCTGCAAACTCATGCACACACAATATATCACTTTTCATTGGCTTAAATGTCTGCAAAAAGATAGGTCACTGCTGTTGATCGTCACGACTACTACCACGACTACTCGCCGTGTATGTGCTACCAAAGCATATCCCTTTTATTTTTTACGATACAGGTTTTACTACTGCAAACGCCTTTGAATTAAATGCTTCCACATACTCGCACCTACAAACTTAGGAATAGCTATTAATGAGTACTCTCAAATCTGGTAATCGAACAGAATCGGGAAGTGGCGTGCCATGGCCTCAGACTGGCTGACCTCGTTCGCTGCCTCGACACGTTGGAAGAGGTAAGGTGGGAACCCTAGCTTTCTGTGTTTCCCTGTATGGGTAATTGGGGCGCTTGAGCTTTGGTGGAATATTATTCAAGCCAATACATACAATTGCGTCATTCAAATAAAGAGTTTGTTATATAATACTGAAGGGACCAAAACGCACTACGGAACATATTAAAATTGAGAACGGGTAATTAAAGATACCATGCGGAATGTTCTATATCTTGCCGTCGCTGTTATATCTGTGTGATGAACTATGTGTATTATTTCACCGGTATTTTGTTGGTTTTTGTGGTTGCAGGTGCTACAATATGATTGGTCGGTAAATTCTGCAGCCATTGCTTCGTGATTGGTGGACTGGATTTGCCTCTTTGGGTTGCGCTTCATTCAAATATTTACACGTGAGCTACCATGGCGTCCACTTCTGATGTCGATAAGAAATTTCGCGAGGTTCTCTGTGGCCGTCACTTCCAATCCTTTATGGAGCTTGAGGAAGCCATCAAAGAGTTTAGCACAGTAACGAACGTCAATTGAAATTACTTTTAGGCAACGGGCTATTATTTCAGGACGGGCCGCTCAAATAAATATCCTGCGGACTCGATACACGCCAAGCAGTTTGTGTATGCCCATCGCAAATATGTATGCATTGTTGCGCCGACGAAAAAGTAGGAATATTTATAATTGTTGTTGATATCTACTGCTAGCCGTGTTGGATGTGAAGCGTATTTTAATGTCAATCATAGAGTTAAAAAGGGTATCGCTGTAACGTCCTTCGATATGCAGCACAATCACGAGTCAGTGCCTCCTGAATATGTGGATACTGAAAGCATTTTCAAGAAGAATTATTTGCGGGATTTTCGGACGTTGAGCCCGTCGTCGCCTAAAAGTGAATTTATGCACTTTTTTTTATTTCCCAATATTAGCTAGAGAACAAGCACAAGTTTTACGTTCACAATTTAAACGGGTGATGCAAGGAGGAATTTTCAACACGCATGCAGAACTTATGACAAAAGTTCGGGATTTCGAAAAGGTAGGGCAAAGTGCCTATCTTTACGGAGTTTTCAGGCCACAAACTGCAGTTTTATAGTAGCCCACAGCAGCAGACTGCCAGAGAACCACCATGCATATGGCACGGTAAAGTACAAATACGTGTATTTTCGATGTGTGCACGGCGGTAATTGCAGGGCTAAAAATACTAGACGACGGACAAGGTAATTACTTGTAAATTAAAAGATGACGTTTTAGGTCGATGAGATTTGGTTGCAAGGCCAGGTTTACGGCAGTGGAGTTAGAGGGAGAGCTGCATGTTAAGTCTCTCTCCATGCTTCACAACCACGCTTGCAACCAGCTTTTGGTATCAGCGTACCCTAAATTTCGTAAGCTGGAGGCCGAAGCCGATGAAAAGCTTCTCCGTATCATATACCAATTAAAGCCTTCAGCGGGTTGTCTGAAGATATTTTTGAAAAGTGAGCATCTTGTTCTGTAACGCAAACACTGTTAGAGTCTTCTGGCATAAATTATAGGATGAAGGACATTGCGAACATGAGAATGCGAATTTTGAGGTCTGATCCGTCCGCAATAGCGATGACGACAGCCCTGCAAAATTTAGAAGGAGGCAGTTTCTACGACTCTATATACGGCGACGATGGGATCGAAGCCGTATGTTTTACGACACCAGCGCTGAAAAACCTGTTTGCCCAGTATGCAAAGGTGGTGCAAATGGATGGCACCTACGGAACGAACCGTCACGGGTTTGCATTGTATCACGTAGTGATAACCTACAAGCATGGCCATGCGCGGTCCGTATACTATGCTTTAATTAAACACGAAACGGCCGATTTAGTAGAATGGGTCGTGAGGAAATTTATGGAATTCATGGGCTCCGCAGCCAATGAAATACGTACGGTTTTGGTCGATAAGGATGCTCGTGAGATAAAAGCCTGGGAGCAAGAATTTCACGACGTGAACATTCGCATCCTACTATGCACATTTCACGTCCTTCAGGCCTTCAGGCGAAAGGTTGTAAGGCTATATGGAGGACATACAGCCGACAATGCTATGGTTTTTGTTAGAAAGGCTGTGTATACACTAAGCCGTTCAAGATTTAGAGGTATATTGCAAGACATCCGAGCCCATTATCCTGAGTTGTGGTCTTATATGGAGGCCAATTGGTTTCGCTGCCAGGACATGTGGGCTTATCATGCCCGCGTTAAAATTGTCACTTATGGTGACAATACTACGAATAAGACCGAGAGTCTTAATCGTAGGATAAAGGAAGAATGCCGGCGGTACACTAGTATGCCGGAATGTGTAACGAAACTTATGCGTTTGGTGGAGGTTAAGAATGTTGACGGTGAAAGGCTGGAGGCGGAAGAGTATGTCCGCCGAAGGCATTACGACGGGTTTCCCCTACACGTGGCAGCTATATGTAAGAGGCTGACGGATTATGCGTCAGATAAATTCCTCGAGCATATTGAAGCCACCAGTGGGGTGAGCAGCATGAGTGACTGGGTGGACGTGTGTGGTTGCCGATTCTCATCGAATTGGGAACTACCTTGAGTCCATATAGTAAACTGCATGGCCGTGAAAAACGTTGACCCTGAGGTCATTTTGAGTGGCAGTCGTTGGCTGACTACCAAGGAAATTGGTGAAGTTAGGCCTTTGGAAGAGACGGATATTCCACGCCCTGTAAGCAGTTTTACAGCGGACGTGATTGTAAGAAGTAGGCAGACTGTGTACACAGAAGCCTATAAGTATACGGAAGCGATGACAATTCTAGCTCCTGTTATTGAAAAAATGAAGAGGAGCCGTACCAGGCGCTTCACTAGAATGCGTCGTGAAGTGGAAGCCTTCGCCGAGTATATGATGAATTTTCCCTCTGATGAGTCGCCTTCCAACTCTCCGGAGCGGGCAGAAGACGAAGGGGATATCGGAGAAGGGCCGTCAGTCGCGCGTTGTGTTATGAGAGCGGAGGGCAACATGTTGTATGCACACGTCGGGGATGGTAATAACTAGCCCATTTTTGCGTGGCGCAACGACGAGTTGCTCCCCAATCTTCGCGTCCGCGGTCATTCTCGTGTGAGGGTAGCGACAGTTAGACCTTTAGCACGTATAAGACTAACCACGCACGGTACAAAGTCATCAACGACTGTAATGACATGTATGGTTGAGTAGGCATGTTACTGATACCAGGGTAGGGCTAGCCGTCACTACTAAGGCTCGCATCTGTGGGTCAGTCGACATGGTGAAGAGAAGCACGGCACATATAAGAACGGTGATGAACCTTGTAGAGTGACTGGTATATTGTTGAGTATGTCCTTAATTTACCTTGCCTTCATGTTTTTTTTTTGCCTTATATCATTTGGTGCATATTTCCGTAACTTCCAGGTTCTATTTGGACAGGTCTGTTTTTTGGCTTTTTTGGCATAAATTGGAGTAATATCTGCTTTTTATTGATATTTACGTCTGCAATGTTTATTTTTTGCATTGCCTTGGTTTTCGCTTTTGTTTGTTTAAATATTCTCTTTCCGTTTACATTTTCGTGTTTTTGGTTGCGTTTATTGCGCGTTGCTCTGCTTCATACCGGTGGACCTGTGCACATAGCCCTTCTCATTATCTGCGAATGAGCGAAAAACTGTGCGGGCAACCTGCTGGCGATGCCAGGAACAAAACGCTTTAGATACAACTAGAAAACCAAAATTTCAAACCCAAGGTTACTTGATTATATTAATTTTTTCAAAAATATAAGAAACCTAAAGCATAGAGCTACAACTAGGAAACTGAAATTCCAAACCCAAAGTAACTCGATTATATTAATTTTAAAAAAATGATGCGCAAACTTAAGCATAGAACGATTAGACGTCTATCCAAGCGCATGAGAGAGCATCACCCTGCGTGGCTAAACAGAGGCGAAACTAAGTCAATATCAAGCGCAATTCTGGCTCACTTGGTAGACAG
>JAYGXS010000003.1:50656522-50671316 GCA_036362985.1 Ligula intestinalis
ACAAAAATACAGACAGTACCATTTAAATGTGACCGTAGCCGTAGCAAATGATATAGCAGTAGCCCCAGCGTCCATCGTATTGATAACATTATTAGTAGTATAAGCGTTATTATTAGTAGTATTCACGTTGTTGCTGAAAGTCGTAGTAAAAACTGCATGAATAAGCAAAAACGATCACGTGGAACTTAGAACTAACAATTCTTTCACTCAAACATTCCAATTGAGGATATGCATAGCCTATACAAGGCTCGTTTACTATTATTACTTTTTTTAAAAAAACGAGAAAAAAGGTAAGAGGCGGCGAGAACACAATCGAAGGTGGCTCCAAAATTCGTATAAATCTCTTGCACCGTAACAGTTTGAATCGTTCTGTAAATCAAACCTGAAGGGGTTACTGGAGCCTGTGTTGTAGTTGGAAGAGGTATTGAGGGAGTCTTTGCACGTGTATCTACAACATCACAAGATAAGTATATAAGTTATTTGACAAAAGTGATGGAAACAGATAGGCACTCCAAATGAAACTCCTACATATGTGTTGTTGCCAGAGAAGTCAAATGACCTTAAGGATTGCAATGAGCTCACGCAAAGCTATGCATCTGCCAGATGGCTTCATACACCCAGTTCCTTATGCGGTTGCTGAACGGATACCAGCAAAAGAACCCTTCTAACATTTTAAAATTCCTCATAGAAAGGTGATACAATCTCCACTTATTGTATTCAACTCAGATCCGAATCATGGCCAACACTTTAACTGCCAACAGGATCAGCCAGTAGGTTTGTCACAGGTCCAAGGCTCAGCGCCCTATACAGGAAGACAACCGGTCACTTTCTAATAAGTCCACGTGCTTAATGGCCCACATGACTCCTCTGACGGACATGGTGTGGCAGTTGCCCTCTCGCGACAAACCAGCCGTGCATTACTTGTCTGGGAACCAGTCAATGAACACGTGGCTTACGTGCGCTTAAAGGGTCACGTCACAAACATATCTGTCGTCGCCGTGTATGCACCAACCTCAGCTGCTGGCCAGCGCGATAAAGGGATGTTTTATTCACAGCTACAAACTTTCGTTGAAAGACTCCCTCGCCGCGATCTGTTGATTGATGTTGAAGACTGGAATGACCGGACCGGGCCTTGTGACTCCACAAACAGCCATCTTATCGGCCGCTTTGAGCTTGGTTCTCAATGTGAGAGTGATGAAAAATTGCTGAACGGAACCGACTGTTTGCTACGAACACGTGCTTCCAGCACCCCAACAAACACCTGCTTACCTGGTGCTCCAAAGACGGCCATACGACCAGTCAGGCTGACTACATTTTAATCAATTCAAGACTACGCAGCTGGGTTCATGATAGTAGGTCGGTGCGTGGTGCTGAGACTGGTAATGTCCATGGGTTTGACCACGTCCTGGTTCGCACACGATTGAAAGCTCACCTCTCATCTACGTCCAAAATGCCACAAGCCACACGCCTCGATGTCACCAAAATTCGGCAATTCAACACTGCTGAGACCCTGAACAGAGAAATCCGGTCCTGTTTCACGACCCGAACCGACAGAGAAGAGATTAATCCATGGTCCTCACTGAAAAGTCAGTCCATGGGGCAGCCGATAAAATTCTTGGATACAACCAGCGATGCCACAATGATTCGATCAGCGGACGGACCCTGCGGTTATCTACGGAGACAGCCCTAGTTAGGGGCCGTAATGATGATTCTTTCTACCAAATAAGAAAGACAACAGCAAATCGGCCAGTGAGGACCGCAACAAATACTGGTTTGAAATAGTAACCTCGACGGAGCAGGCCTCGAACGTCGGTGATAATCGGAAGCTCTACGAACTTATTATCCAGGCTAGTTGTAAGCTATTTTCACTAAGTGACTCAGGTTTGACGTATATGGCGGCTTTATTGCTGTCAACGTGACCAAGGTCGAGCGCTAATGTGAGCGCTTCGAGCGCCTCCTCAACTTTGATATGGACTCCAGCAACTTCTGCTCCCATCTACAACAGAATCTCCTCTCTCATCCAGTGTTATGCGACCCGCCTTCTGAAGGAGAAATCGCTGATGTCATAAAAAAAGCTGTGCAACAATAAGGTACCTGTAGAGTAAGTTATACCGGTGGAAGTCTGCAGGTCTGGTGCCGACACTCTGGCGCCTTGGCTCTATGAGATGACTGGACAAGCATAGAGAAACGAGACCGTTCCTGAGGACTGGGGCTCAGGCATCCTTGTGCCCATCCACTAGAAGTGAGATAAGACAAGATGTAAGAAATACCGCGGCATGAGTCTCATCGACATTGCTGCGAAGACCTCCGCCATTGCTCTCCCCAGGTGGTTCCAGTCTGTGCGTGACTCCAGGCCGGATTTCGCGCTGGGCGTGAATGTGTGGATCAGATATTCACACTGAGACGGATCCTTGAATTCTGTCATAGCCAAAAACAACCCACGGCCGTCTGCTTCGTTGACTTTGCCGTTGCATTTGACTATGTCCATCGTGACTCACTATGACGGATAATGGCAATAGATGGTGTACCACCAAAATAATCGCCATGATCAAGGCATACTACCGATCCAAAACTGCTTGGGTTCTTGTCAACAACAACTTCTCCGAACTTTTCGCTATTCGGTCTGTTGTTCGACAAGGTGGTGTCCTGTCGCCCATCCTACTTAGCTACGCCAGTGATTGGTTTCTCGGGAAGGCCCTACAGGAAAATGACGATATTGAGCTTGCATCCGGATGCCAGTTGTTTGATCTCGACCATGCCAATGATATCGCTTTACTAGCTTCAAGCTTTAGCGATCTGCAGCCTATGGTGTCATAGGTAAACGAGCGTGAGAAATCAGATGGTTTGTCCATGAACGCTGGGAATACCAAAGTGTTTTTATGTTGGATCTCTGCCAAAGATAAGGCCCCCTTCAAGATTAGTGGCTGTCAACTTGAAGAAGCAGACAGTTTCAAATACCTCGGAGCGAGATTGCTGCCGAATGGACAGAGTAAGAATGACATTGTTACCCAAATTCACGCAGCTCGATGAGTTTTTTCTCCAGCCTTCGAAAGTACCTATGGACCCGAGGCGATATCTCTTTCTCCACAAAGGTACGCTTGTACCGTGGATCTGTAAGGTATGCTCTTCTGCACGGATACGAATGCTGGGCTATGTGCGTGGAAGACGAACGAAAACTGGAGGTCTTTGACCACTACTGTTTGAGGACCATCCTTCGAATGCAGTACACCGACTTCGTCTTAAATGAGACAGTCCGAGCTCGAAACGAAAAGGTCGCCAAGATATCCCAGGCAATCCAAGAAATACGACTGAGTTGGTTTGGGCGCGTTCTTCGACATCCACCTCACGAACTCAGTGTTACTACCCTTGACCCGAAACCGTTACCTAATTGGAAACGTCGAAGTGGAGGTCAGCTGAAAACCTGGCTCGACTCAGTTTGTCAAGGTATGGAAGTGGTTCTTGAAACTTAGGTATTCGTTCTCCGGCACCGGCGAAGAGGATGGCTCGAACTGTCAAGGTCTGCTACCACAGATAGTCGCGCGTGGAGAAGCACCGTACCGGACATCCTCGAGGCCGGCTAGACCAGCCATGATCACAGCCGTAACAAGTAAAAGTACGTACTCAGCCCCTAAGTCAGACTTCGATCCCTCTGTTACTGAGTTGATAGCCCGCGTTACCGTCTGAATGTTTAGACAGCTCGTCTCCGCAACGTTTAACATGGATAATTGAGAAGAAGATGCTTCGATCGCTGGGACAATACTTTATTCACCTGACGTTTCCAGATCCGACACGGATAGTCAACAATGATATCACCAACTTCCTCTACCACCCGACTAATTAACGAAGCTTGTCTGCCCTGTTGCGCTATGGCCATCTGTTACGGTATCCTATCTTGAAAATGCTTAACTATTTGTTCTTACATCTTTATTTGACGTGCTCGAAAGCGCTAGTGTCGGCGAACGCACGGTGGCGTTTACAGCAGAGCAAGCTTGCGCAGAATTTCGCTTCAATTCTCCCCCCTCATGTCATGTTTCGATGGCAAGGAAAGGCCAAGAAGACATAAAGGGGGGACGGGCGTGATCGCAGCGACTGATCAAGGTAACCTGCTCCATCTGAAATTTGCACAGTTTTCAGGCACAAATTGAATGTATCTTACCTCTGATAAATGAAACTTTCGTGAGGATTGCAATACGAAGTTTCAACACACGGACCGTCGTTTCACCGGATGATTAAGTAGGTTGAAAACCTTCCAAGCCACGCGTATTATCACGCGCAGTATTTTCGAGTGTCTGGTGATTACGGTGAAGGGTGCATTGAATTGTTATGAGCACAAGGACCTTAGTATCCACCCCACGTTCCCATCTATCACCAATTAATCAGTGGCCGTTTTTGATAACGCTTGGTGCAGTAACTAATGTGACAAGAGTCTGTAGGAGTGTAAGCCGTGAGTGTGCTCAGAACACTGCAATTATCACATCCCTTTCGTACAAGAAGAAGAGGGGTAAGACCAGTAGGAGTTGTTTATTGTGTACAGGAACCCGATGGTGGTCTGAATCCCAGACGCGCAGCAGGCAATGGACCCTGCACTCGTGCGCGTCTGTTTGTGTGCTGCGGACATAAGTGAATAAACGTCATGCGCGACTGAGTCACTGGACGCTTGATCAACTACTTGGCCAATAGAAGTCTGCAGCACCTGTGATTGGCTGGCCCAGAAGGTGGTAGAGTACCGAAATCACGTGCGCTTTGCGGGCTTGGCGCCAGCGCTACAAGTCTATATTTTAAGCTTATTTACCAAGTCCAGATACTAGTCAGGTTTTCCTGTTGATGTTGCACTGACTGTTATAGCCCGAAGTGTAGATGGAAGAAGAAGACAGGTCTGGGAAGCAAACCGTCTATAATCAGACTGCGAACACACGGCAATTGTTCTCATCTAGAACTTTTTTTTATTTTTTTGGTGCTCTGAACTTTCTCAGACATTTCGGACTATCGTGATTCAATCGTGGAGAGCGTTTTAGAACCGCCCAGCCTAAGCCATGTCGGTCGTTGATTGGCCGTTTCTTGCGCGCATGAGCAGCGCACGATGCTGCAGCCGAAGATGATTGGCTACCTGAGTTAACCCTTGCCTTCCACAGCCGGCTTGGCCTGCTGTACCGCGCGTGGTTAGGCATTCGTTTCGCTGTAGGCTGTCTCGACAAAGTTTCCGTATTCGGTTACATCTCCATCTTGTTGAAAAATTAACTTCATACTCCTTCCTCCCCTAGTCTAACGTCAAGTTCTTTGGCAGTTGGTTTCTGCTATTGGTCCTACGGCCAGCAGTTGGCGTTGGCTGACCTTGGATGTCGGGACCTTGAATTTATCATTGAGTAAATCGAGTGCTACTTGGCCCTGTGTGGTGAACCAGTGTCTGGGTTGGTTCTCACGCCTTTTCGTTTTGCCGTTCGCTGTTTCCCCCTCAAACACGATAACTCTGATTTTCCGATAATATCCTTAACTCACAGTTACCCCGCGGGTTTGAAGTTGTCGGATGGGAAACTTAAATCTTATGTTTTAGGTACTGCAGTTGGACTGTCGGTTCAAAAGCCGCTGAACTGGTGTCTGGCTGTCAAGATCACCTTTTGGGGTTTTTGTGGGCAAGTGGGAAGCTGTTGACGTAGTCCATTTTAACGCTTGCATTTCCTAGCTTTTGATTGCTCTCTTGGACGTATTAAGGAAACGATTAGCTTTGCCGTTAGACTGCGGATGAAAAAGTTGTGCCAGCACATATAGGATTCACTATTTCTGGCACAATTGTTAGGACGGTGAAGAGGTGAACTATATGCCGTCATCGGCCACAACCTCTGTAAGCATGCCATCGCTTGATGTGGGCTTGGCCGTCTTCCTCGCTGTGATATCAGCGGTAGTTGCTGCCAATTCTAAACTCTCCAGCTACGTTGACTCTGTTTCAACAGCTATAAGAAATATTCGGTTGAAAAACGGGTCAGCAAAGCCCATAGGAATTCTGTCTAACAGTCTCGTCACCTCGGCTGGTGACCGGTGCGTTACTATTGGTGGTTAGTTAGCCGCCTAACATTTCTGCCTCCTACATTTCTGCCTTAAGCACAAACGTCAGTCTCAGTAGTTACTGAAGATTCTCTGCTGCAAGCTTCACCCACGGACGCCGACCGGCAACGGAGCATGGGTAGTGCCTTTCAGTCGTTGACTGACTGGTTACCCCTCTCAGGAGGGTGTTGCCCCAGGCTTCATGCAGGGCTGCTCTCACCTTTCTGAGATCCAATGGTCTGTATGCACATGCAATGCCAGTCTTCAGCCAACCACGGTCCCTACGGCCTGGAAGGCGCTGGCACTTTCTATCACCTCTGATTTCCACTGGGTTTCAGGCCCCACTGCAGGTGCCCGAAAAGCTAGGCGGTCACTATGCGGTGGGGGAGAGAGTGAGGTCGACCTCGGCGCGTTTCTTCCCTCACTATAATAAATCTGAATGCGTCTGAATATATCACGGTGCGCTAAAAGCCGTGGCTTGGAGGCTCTGCCAACTGACGGGAAAACTCGGGCCCCCACGTAGCTGCTCCTTCTGTACGCGCGTGTCTGTGTGTGTGTACGGGAGGAGGGGGAGGACTGAGAGTCAGGCTGCAATGGCGCCCTCTTAATGTGGCCTTTTTGGCGCTCCCGCGCACGCGGGAGCATACCTAGCGAGATGGCTGTGTCAAGTGTGCGCGTGCTGAGTATTTATCACGCCAGCCATCTACACCCTCCCTCATCCCCGGTCTTATTGACTTTGTCTTTACACCGGATACGGAGGTGGGAGTGGCGAGCGAGTGGGTAGATACTGCGCGAGTCTGCCTACATTCCTGTTTTCTACCGTGCCAGTCCTCTGCGTTGTTCCCGCTTGCTGTCGCTTTCGTGTTGCTTGCCCAGCTTGCCTCTGTGTATGCTGCGGCTTGCTTCAGCGTTTGCTGCGGCTTGATGGAGCGCGTGGTGCCCATCGTCGAAATCGACGGGGGAAATGACGGTTAGTTAGCCTCATGTCCATTAGGACCCCAGCTTCGAACGAAAGTATCCAGCTCGTCATAATATACGTACCTTTGGGTCAGCTGTTTCGTGCGGGTAATACCCTGACCTTCGGCATGGAACTCACAGATAAACTGTTGCCGATGTTGAGCTGGAATGAACGGTCTGCCATCGTGCATTATAGAGTCTTTGGTGATGTACAATTGATCCCTTCAGTTCTCAGAGGGTTCCATAAATGAGCGTACTTTGTTTTCCCTAGTCCAATGGTTCTCAATATGTTTCTTCACCTGGCGTAATAATGGATTTACTGAAGTTTTTATGGGCACCTGCATGCTTGTTCGTAATTTTCATCATTCACACCCAATTGCGATATGGCATCAGGGGCTCCGAACTTCTGTGTGTACACTTATTGAAGTTGGTAAGTTATAACTCATGAGGATTGTACTCTACCGTTGTATCCTCTTGGTCGCGTACTACAGCACGCCACAATTTTTGCTCAGCAAAAACGTTAGCGGCTGAGATCCATGTGGAGGAGAAAAAGCCTCCCGTAAATGTAATGATGACATTTCTTTCAGTGCCTCTTTCTCAGTTCGACTGCATTTTCGTTCGGCTTTCGTAAATGATCGTGCGGCAAGCATCGAAGGCAGTAGATTACTGCAGTGGCCTGCCATGCACACCCTACATGTGGTCACGTGACTGCAAGCTTTGAGCCACCTTTGGGACAGCTGCTGCCTACGCAAAAACCCCCAGAGCGGCCCGGCCTCAATCTGTCTACGCATTGGCTCTCAAAGCCAACACAGAAGGACCTCAATGCGGTGACTCTCGTCAGGCCGGCACTTCGAACCAAGCCGCCCTAGCGGATGAACGGACGGTCCGACAGTCAAATCTCCTCCTACATATTCTCCATTTCTTCTGTACATAATAAACCGTCCCACCGTCTTATTCTCCTAGGGAACCGAGCATGAACGATCGTAGTCACAGGGGTTTACTCTATTAACCATTCTGAAGGAGACCATAATCTAGCCCATAACCCAATACATCCGTCAGGACGATTGTTCCGTTTTCTGCTTCGACATGTGTCAGCACAGCTGACTCGCTTACCTTAGTATTTATCTAGTCAAACGCCGCCTGACATTCTGCCAACCAGCTGAATTTCGCACCCTTGCAGCGTAATCGGATTTATGGAGGTTTTAAACTGTGTAGACCAGCAATAAACTGTGAGAAGTTGCTAAATATTCACATCAATGTTCGTCGTTCCCACACATTCTTCGAAATCTTCGCGTTATTGCATGAGCTAAACCTTGCTCGATTCAGTGGATGCCCGGCTTTGCTTACCACAAATCCAAGGTATTGGATTTTCTTTCAAAGGAAATTGCTTTTTAGTGTTACTTTTTACACCACAATCAATGGGTTTTACTAGGATCTCATTGAGCTTCTGGAGAAGCTCCCTGTCCATCCGGCCGACGACCAAATTCTCATCCAAGCAGGCAACGATCCCATGCACATTTATGAGAATAATGCTTATAAGTTGCCAGAATATGTTTGGCGCCGTTTTGATGCCACAATTAATACGGGAATATTGGAATCCACTTCTACGCGTATTAACGTTCAGCATTGCCCTGTGCTGCCTTAGTCACCGGTACTGGTAGACATCACTCCTAGCGAAATCATTTTCTTCATTTAGGGTCGCAACAATGTGATTCACAGTCGGTAGCGGGCACTGATAGTCTTCCAGAGCGTCACTCAGTCCAGTGACGTGGACTGCGCACAGGCTTATTTGGCCGTTAGGTTTCTTGACCGTCACGATCGGCGCAGCCCATGTAGAATAGCTTGTGCGACAAATAATGCTCTCCTGATATAAACACTTACAGCGTAGCAAATCACCTGGACCGGCCAACGCTGTAGACCAAATCGTCGGATGGTCTTGTTGCCAAAGCCGATCGCTTTCAGATTAGGCTAAGTAAATGTCCGACAGACATGTTTTGTTTCCAAAAACAATAATCGCCCGGAGGATACATTCAAACTGCAGTGACGTTGTATTTGATGTCTATATCCGGCTGACAATCGGTTCCAATTTCCGCGACGCAAGAGCACTCAACACGCTTGTTCTGATTCTTGCGAAGACCGAAGATGTGTCGACCTGTCATGTCGACCGTCTGCTATTTTGTAACTTTGCAGCTAAGCCCTAAGGAATCGCGCTGGGAAATATCATTACATCTGTTTCCTGGATTCAATTGTTTGACGCGACAATGTTTCGTTTTGTGACCAGCCCAAGGATACTTTTAACACTTTCTTGCGCGATATGGGCAGTCCAACACAAAATGCTATCCGCCACATCACCAGCAAGCTGTCTACTTTATCCGTAGAAAACTACAGTTGACTCTCTCAGCTTGCTCACTTTTGTGTCAAATCACATGTTGGCTGCTTACGTTGTGAGAGCCTGCACTTCGTATTGGCTGCGCTTACTCATCGTGCTTCCGCTCGCCAAGTTAGCAGTCGCGCCAACTATCAACACGCGTGTTTATTTGCCACACACTCACTGCGGCAGTCCCTTGTAGTGTCCTCCTACCTGTCTCTCACTCGGATCCATGTCTCGTGAGTTTTACGCCAACGGCTGTGACCTTTTCCTGATTGGCTGATGGTTGGGCAGGCTTGATTAATCCTGCGCGCATAGACCCCCCACAACCAAACACGTTTTCACGGATTCAACTGGCCTTTGTATGCAGCGCTTGCAATCACTTGGGCAGCAGCTATTGTAAAGCTCCTTTAGCCCAGTAAAGCTCTTGCTTCTCACTGTTTTGCCTGACTTTTGATTTGGACGACCCTTTGTACTGCCGACAATGCATCCACATACGACAACATCATCGAACAGCCTCTTTTAGTTTTTGATATTCATAATATTGACACATTACTGTGCTGGTTCTTAAATCATCATCTCGGTTTTCTCGATGAGCAAACAAACGTGTACAAAAAGTTACCACCCGCCTGACAGCGTTGGTGTATTGATGAAAAGATTAGCCTTATCGCCTAATCAGTGGCCTATTCTCGGTCAGCTTGATCGTACGCATTTTTCGATCAGCCAGCTAAGTCAACTTAGTCATTATGTGGTAAAGCGCTCAAAACATCAGCTAAATAACGAATTCAAGAAATCTTACCATGCACATTTTTAACTCTATCCCCTGATGAAGTACCTACACATTTCTTTGGTAAAATGAACTAAACGTACTGCTCGTGAACGTACTGATCCAGCTTCAAATGCAGGTCTTTACCCTGCACTTGCCCAATTATCCGACTTCCTCATAAAATAGAAGCGCATCTTTTCACTACCACACATCAGCATTTTTACCACCATCAGAATCTTAAGTGAATTCTATGCTTCGGTCTTCGAGCTCTATCCGTTTGCTCTTGGCATTTCGAGTCCAACGTCTTTGCATTTCTGAAAGGAAAGTCGCAAAAATGTCCCGCTATGCGTCCAGCAACTGCTGCACTTGTGCTACTGTAAGCATAGGCCCGGAAAGCCGTATCGCCAGTTGTTATAGCCCGACGGGTAGATGAAAGATAAGCAGAACAGGTTAGCGAAAGGTTACTATCATCCCGCGAATACGCAGGGCTTCTTTTCACCCGAAACTCGCCTTATTTATCTGGTTCCTTGAGCATTCTTAAATCTTCTGGCCTTTTGCCTGGCAATCGTCGAGGGGGTTTCAGAATCGTCTGGCCTGCCGCGTGCCGGTCGTCGATTGGCTGTTTGCTGTGCGAGTGACCAAGGCACGATGCTGCAGCCCAAGTTGATTGGCTGTTTGCATTCCACAGCCGGCTTGGTCTGCTGTACTGCGCGTAATTAGGTATTCGTTTCGCTGTAGGATGTGACTCCACACAGTTTCCGTCCTTCTTAATATTGGCTCATAAATACATGCCATGAAAACAGATTAGAGCAGGGGTGTGCTCCGATAAAACAACCAAATGACCAGTTGGGAGCCTTGGATACGCATAGCGACAGCTCTCATGACTAAAGCTTGAACACGAAAACGTACGAGTTGGGCGTGCAATCTAAAGTTTTTACTCAAGAAAGCTGTCCAAGGTAAAAAAGAAGCCAGCAGTTTTAAAAGCATTAGCGACAAAGGCAAACATTCGAACAGCTTTATACGACCAACCCCGCCCTCCCCTGTACGTTAACTTGATGTGGATTCTAGCTGCATAGCCACTAATCGCTACCTGACTAAACGCATTCCCGGCATGACAATCATCGTATGATCATAGAACGGGAGGCCGAGCCAAGCCAGTGTTTTGTGTAATCATGGCCCAGATATCTTGGATTATTATTATTTTAATTCCACCTGTGGGTGACTGGGTGAGCAGTATGCGCCGGACGTGGCCGAGGATCATTTGCAGTGGTTCAGAGGATGACGCACTGGTGAACCGAACCACTGTTACTTGCGCTGTGCAGCTGAAAAAGAGCAGGACAGCAAGCTTGTCTGGGCCTTTAGCCCCTAACTATGCTGTCTGTATGATAAACAGTAATTCAGTTGCGTTGCCCTAAACTTGAAAAAGATTCACCACGAACAGCCGTACTGATTTATAACTGTTACTTAGAACTTCAGAGGAACACTGAGGAAACCACCCGTGGAACCCGCGATTGCTTACTGACGCCAACGTGCCGTAATTATCAGCTGTAAAAGAAATGGTCAGGAAGACTGCAAAGTAATTGCCTACTCCGACACTTCGGTAGGAATATGGCCTATAATGTGAATATAAATGACGACATAATGAAAATGGTCGAAACTTTTTTAGATGACTTAAGGTGAATATGTCAATGAGTTCGTTAGGTCGTTGACAAAGTGCTCGGGTCAGAGTTGTATACAAGCATGTTGTCTTAAGTAAAGATGCAACAGTTTTGTAATAGATTGGTTCAGAAGAGCACTGCTGAAATATCCTTCCTTTTACGAAGGGCTCAGCGGCTTACGTCCTCTGGCGCTGACGGTGACACTGCTTCTGATGGTGTTGTTAAGGGCTCCTTCTGAATTGCCTCCGATGGGGTTTCCTCTGTCGGCGATTGTGAAATTTGGCGGCTTTGTCTAATTCTATTTCTGACTCGCATCCATTCTGGCTCGGACGAAGAGGTGTCTGAAACGATAGTTCACAGAAGAAATTTTTCATTCATAGTTAAAAGAAGCGGGGTAAAAGCTAAGCATTCTCGGACGCAACATCAAAATGATTTTCAAACACACCAAAAACGCGATAGTTCGGTGGTCAGAAGCAAAGAGGTCCATCACTATTCTTAGGTGGACACAGCGGTGACCGGATCGCGAGCTTGATTTGCAACCGAAAAAACTTTCACCGCATTTCCGTCTAGTCTCCCCTCGCATGTCGTGTTTCGATGGCAGGAAAAGTCCACTGATTAGGTGGTCTGTTGGATGAGCAGAGCAAAGAATCTTGCGACTGAATCAGTAACAAGGAACTATACTTGCCGGGCCTGCAAGTTTTTGCTTGGATTCGAGAAAAATGTCCAAGGTAAAGGGAACTCAGTAGTTTTTGAAAACTTAGCATACAAAACTAATATATTCGAGCAGATGAATACCACACCACTAGATCGAGTGTAAGCTAACTTGTTTGGGATTATTACTACATAATTAATTAACAGTATCAACCAAAAATTGTCACCTACATGACAATGGTTGAATGATCAATGATCTCTCTATCGAGTCAAGCTAGTGTCACGTCAAGTGTCAGTCAAGGTAGGGACCGTTCTGTCCCTGCGTATTTGGTGATCTGCAGTCATAATTTCTGATTTGGTTGGTCTCAATTATTTTCAAACCTTCATCGCCTTCAATTGAGTTTTTCCTGCGTCATCCCGTGTGACCGCGATATGGCGACTTTCTGCACCGAAATCCTGTAGTGAAGCGAGGTCGAGATCTTCAACAGCCCATTCAGCCCGGGCCATGGTTACTTCCCAATCCAACAGAGATGTCCCTTTATGAGTGCCAGCACCTAGATCTCCTATCCAATCTCTGACCTTCTTTCTACTGCCAACGATACCTTTTGGTTCAACTCATACTGACACGGCATACTGATTTACTGTTGACGTTTTACCGAACCATCGGCTTTCTCCAGCCGCCCCTGCAACCTGGCTCCTTTACGCCAACCACAGGCATTCACGCTGTTTGCAACTCTACCTTGGTACATAACTCCCTTACTAAATTTAACTAGTCTTCCTCATTTCGGATTCTTTCAGTATCCTTACTACTGTCTAGGAGGGGAGCACTTGTAGTGGTCTCTGCAGTCCGACGCCCTCCGTTGCTTTGTCCGGTATCATTGTTCAGTTCCAGCTGCCTCAAGGTCATCCAATACCTCTGTCAGCGCTTACAGACGCGCTGACCTGCAGAGCCTTGACCTACTTCTACTCGGACACACCCACCTGTGTCTAGGTTCTCGTCGCTGCCCAAACACCACTCGAACTGGTCCCTTTTTCCCCACCCTCGGCCGCCAGGCATCACTTAGGACCACGGCACTCCTGCGGAATGACGTGTACGCATAAACTATTCCTACCATTCTGGCCTCCACTGACTTCTCCCATCTACTAAGTAACCATGGCCGGCGTCATTGCCTCAAGATCATCCAATACCTCAGTCAGCGCTTACAGACGCGCTGGCCTGCAAAGGTTTGACCAACTTCCACTCGGACACACACACGTGCGTCAAGGTTCTCGTAGCTGCCCAAGCAGCACTCAAATAGGTCCCTTTTTCCACACCCTCAGCCGCCAGACGTGACTTAAGACAACGGCGCTCCGGCGGAATGACGTTTGCTCCGATGTTAAAACTGTCTCCATCTATTCTTCGTTCCTTTGTGTACACCATAAACTATTCCTAATATTCTGGCCTCCACTGACTTCTCCTCCACTAAAAAAATCATGGTCTGAAGATCGCAGGCGCTTGGGTTTAACTTACTTAACCCCCTGCGATACAGGAATAAATCTGGGATCCTATCCGGTTCAGGTGACTTGGCCGGCTCCAACTTCTTTAGTCTAGCCAAAATCACCTACAAAGTGATACTTTTGCCATGCTGTGTATCGAATCGTCGAGCTCATTACTTCAAAATCGAGAGTGGTAAGTCCTTCAGTATTTGTATACTGCTGAATGCCTTTTGGCTGCTTTCGAGCATTATGTGGTTATCGCACAGTAGCTGATGTATTTGAACACAAATCTCCTATCAAATTACAGATTGAGCCTGATAAGCTTCATTCTGTGAGATTAGCTCCAAGCGCACATACAATTTTTTGAGGGATCTCAAAAGAATCGGAAACAGTTCTCACAGGTAGTTAGGCTGATTCCGGATAAAAATAGCCGTAACTCGTTAAGCAACAGCCATCAACTAGTTATCTAAATAAATCTTCAGTAGTTTCGTCGTTGACAACTTTTGAGATGAGTACAGGATGAATGTTTTTTTTTAACTGAAGTAAAGAAGCCGGTCATTTGTTGTTGCGCACTAACAGTCAACGAAAATGGCCTGTTGTACGAAGCCGGAAGCTTATACAAAAGCACGTACTATTCCACAGTGTCATCATCTTCGCAACAAGAACCTGGCGCTCGCATATTCACTTCTACTAACTAATTGAACCTGTTTTACTGAATAATATGCTGGAACAAACAAATAGCAAAGACGGTCCAAGGTACACTAAATCTGCTAACTTGAT
This sequence comes from Ligula intestinalis, assembly GCA_036362985.1. Taxonomy (NCBI): domain Eukaryota; kingdom Metazoa; phylum Platyhelminthes; class Cestoda; order Diphyllobothriidea; family Diphyllobothriidae; genus Ligula; species Ligula intestinalis. Next base: position 50,671,218 of record JAYGXS010000003.1, read on the forward strand.
TAACCAGTCAAGCCACTGGAGACAGAAATAACTTTAAAAGTCAATTTGCTAGGCAAAGTATAGTTTTCGGCAACTCTTCTTCACGGTCTTAACATTGCA
>JAYGXS010000003.1:50677309-50738647 GCA_036362985.1 Ligula intestinalis
TGCAATGTTAAGACCGTGAAGAAGAGTTGCCGAAAACTATACTTTGCTTAACAAATTGACTTTTCAAGCTAAAAATTGGAATATTTACCGAACTTAGAAACAACTTTTTCGAGTTTATCCAATACTGCTGATAGAAGCAAATATAGGAGTTCCAGGAGGCAGCTCAGATGAAGCAGATGCGATCACGGGAACAAGAATTTTATTTTTCTGCCCTTTCGGATTCTTTCGAGAATCCTTGATCATAAGGAACCATAGCATAGTATAAGACGGAAACCGGCCGACCCGGGCCGAAATCCTCGCAAGAGTGACAACCGCGTGAGCCCTGAGGTGCTCGAATCATGGTTCTCAGGTCCACAGTCCACTAAAAATTGCAACGAGTTGCCATTGCCATACTGCGTACTGAGACATTGCCTGAGAAAGAGAATTGGTCACGTGGGAAGGGCCGGACCCAGCAACACTTCTTACGACAGCGAGCATAATTGTCACGCGATTATCAAGCCCGAATCCGACAAGGACAATGACATCGTGGCAAGTAATGAGTCGAAAGCAAAGTGTCACGCCATCAACACACCAATTAAGACGCCAAGCGGTGGTTGCAGCAGCTGATATGTATAGTATGCATGCGGATAACCACTACAAACTATAACCTACGTACTATCTGTGTATGAATCACCACAATCTGCACAGGCATTATACTATGCTAAGGTCACCTATGACTAAAGATTTACGACAGAATCTGAAACGTCAGGAAAATAAAATTCTTGTTCCAATAATTGCATCTTTTTCTTCTGTACTATCTAATACTTTGGTTGATTATAGTTGTTGGCCTGCAGGTTTGAGCCCACGTCTCGAAAATATACGTCATGTCTTTATACGTATCGGCGTGATGTCCAGTTGCATTATTTTTCCCGTAGTATTGCTGAGCCTAACTGGTGCTATCCCACGCTTCCAGCTTAAGCGAATGCAGCGGATCCCAGTAACCTATACTTCCAGAAGTATATATCTTTTAACTCTGGGTGCTAGAGATTATCGCAAGCGCCTATCTAGCGGTGACGAAAGGTAATATTACTGAACTTCGTTTTAGATCTACGTAATAGAGAGCTTCAATCTTTTTCCTAGGTTGATATAATACCTCAAATTGGTTGCCAGAGAAAAAGTTTATGCGCAAGGCTGAACATCGTTCAACCCATGATGGCGCTTAATACCGTGAAGATCAGAAAATTTGGGGCGATGACCAGGGAGCAGCAGGGGGGGGGGGGGGGGGAAAAAACGGCTCATATATTAACTTCAAAATTATAACTCTTCTGATTATGATATAAAGTACTCACATAACTCCGCTTAAACTTATTGAATCCTGTCTAAGTTGGTTTTTGTGAAACGGACTGGTCAGGCAACAGTCAGCACAGGGTGTGCATGCGTGCTTGTGTGGAGTAGTCAATTAGCGGACGGAGAGTCAGGCAGCAATAACCCTTTCTTAATGTGGTCTCCAGAACACTCCGGGAGCTCCGAGCCAGGTCTCCACCGCCCGATGTCTCCCTGACATGGCTATGAAACCAGTCTCAGGCGGGGGAGGGTGAAGAGTGTGCGGTAGATGCAGCGCAAGTCTAATCTCACAAGTATCCCATTTTGGTGCAAGTCACTGGGCTAGCATAATCTTGCTGTGTAGCACACATCGAGATTGACGATATAATCGTCGATAAGAGAGCGCTGGAGTGGACTACTGTTTCAAATGCGCAAACTAGACGTCAAGTGGAGGCCTACGCCACGTCAGTACAAAGCCAAATCTCATCCCTACCAGGGCGAATTCTTAGAACAAGCCATACTAGGTTTAAGCTTGGGCAATCTACAGTCTATGACGTCACGGGTGGACGAGGTCGCAAAATCATTCGGTTTGTCCATACATTTTGGGAAGACCAAAATGTTTTCATGCTGCATCCCCGCCAAAGCGAAGGCAGCTCTCAAGGTAAGTGGCTGTCAATTTGAAGAAGTAGACAGTTTCACATACTTAGGAACGAAGTTGCTGCCGACTGGACAGAGTAAGGAGGATATTGACTCCTGAATTCACGGAGCTCGAAGAGGTTCCTTCAGCCTTCGAAAGTACCCGACCCGATATTTATTTCTCCACAAAGGTCAGCATTTACCATGCGAATGCTGGGCTACACACGCGGAAGATGAACGGAAACGGTATGTTTTTGACTACAACTGCTTGGGGACAATCCTTCAAGTGAAGTACACCGACTTCCTATCAAATGAGGCAGTCCGCACTCGTTGCGACAACATCACAAGGATATCCCAGGGAATCCAAGAAAGACGTTTGATATGTTTTGGACACATTATTTATCACCAACTTAAAGAGCTCAATGTTCCTGCCCTCGATCCGAAACCGTTACCTAATTGGAAACGTCCGTCAGGACTTAAAAGTGGTTCTTGGACCTTCCGTGTTCGGTCGCCGGTGCTGGCAAAGAAAATTGCTCGAAATGTTTAGGTTTACTGCCACGAATCCTCGCGCGTGGAGAAGCACCGTATTGGACATCATCGAGGCCATCTAGATCCGTCATGATCGCAGCCGCAACAAGTACAAGTAAGTAAGTTTTGTATTGGGGAAAAATAAAACATCCAGGTTGCCCATAACATGGAATTTCATTGTACTACTCCTTACAATAGACAAACTGTAATACGCATGTTTTGGAGGGCTATCAACCAATTCCATGTTCATGCGTAACGATGGTCAACCGGCAGCAACTCCATAGTGTAGCTATTACGACGTCCCTACTTACATGCGATCGCTCACCCCACTAGGGACTAATATGATCGGAATATAGGGGGAGGGAGGATCGTTCACCTTTGTCAGTAACTGCGCCCGTGCCGTGGGCGTCTGTTGCCGTTGAACAGGGTGGATGAGGACAGAGTGAACTGAGATAAAGTGTAGCTTTGCTTAAATGTAAACAGATTCTATCCATCGCGGAATAATGGTGGAGGTGATCGCTGTTCACGGTCGAACTACTGATGTAAGAAGGGGTGCGCGTAGCAAGCCTTGGCATATACATGGCAGCTGTCGCGACTGGAAGCTTACTTTGATCACAGGTGTAAAAGTTGCAATGGTACCACTTGCCAAAATGAAGTTCAACTTGCGAGTGGAGGGTTAGATGACATAACCTGAGTCCTGGCAGACTATTTTTCCTTCTTACCAAGTTATACAGATGCTTCCGCCTCAAACACCGTCAGCGTATTTTTAGAAAGGTTGCACTCCGGTCACCAAGTAGGGAAAATCGAACTGTGATGATACGAACAACTAACGGAGAAAAATAAAAGCTAATTAATACTTGACATGCGAATAGTTGACAAATTTGGTTGGAAAATGATTGATAGCATGGTACAATCGAGTTCCGAATTGATACATCTTTTGGTCACCCGTGAAACCACATCTGTGTAGCCTGCGAACATTTATGCTAAGGCAGGTCTCAGCCCTAGAAGCGGTACATCCGAAAGTGTTTACGTAGTTACTTTACGTGTGACCTTGAACTGTTTTTGATTTTGTTGTTCTGCCCGAGAAAGGGAATATGCTGAACAAATAATTTGGAAGAAGAAAGCACTTACCACAGGATTAAGAAATGCAGCATGATGTTAAAGATCGAAATTACCTTCCACTGGTTGTGTCTTCGGCCTGGTTCTAAGGTTCTTTAGACCTCCTTGTACCATCGGGGTTATGACGCTCGGAGGCCTAACTGCGCCGGGTGGTAGACAAACTGGTATTCTTGTTGGTTGAGGGCGCATACTGGCCTCCTCATTTGGTGTCCTGTAAGGTAAAATAAGCGGGTATGAAACGATGAAACTGTGTCTGGTGAGGGGATGTCTAAACTCCTTAGATTTCTGATCGTCACCACAGATTCTTGTTTAAAACAGATGCATATCAGTAGGCTAGGTGGTTGAGTTTGCCGGCTTCCGAAACCCAGAGTGGAAGTAATTGAGCTCGGTGATCAGTTCGATCGTGAAATTGCAATGTAGAACTAACGTGTGCACTTATCCACCAGCACCCGTGCACGGCGTTACGGACCAATGATTCCTCTGCTCTGTGGCCGACGGTTAGACTTCTAGCAATCGCTGATCAGTCGCAGTTTAACCCTCAAATCTCGCAAACAATCGGACCCAGTGTCCCCACTATGCTGTACTGACAGCCATATATCCATCGCATATTTAACATCCTTTGTTTTAGTTTTTTAACTTTCCGAGGAACTAATTGCTAACTTGGAGTAGGTTGGTATATTCAAGGGTTTACAGGCGCAGACCGAAATGTAATATGAATACTTGGACGGAAGCTCATCAGCCACTGTGGGATAACCGCGTAATATTCACAAGCTACTAAAAGACAGTCGGTAGCATAACTTACGTAATTATTTGCCATCCTGGCCGTAAAGTTACTAGCTTAAAGTTCGGACGCTTGGTTCTGTTATAATCCACCACGGCATAGCACAGCTGCGAGGGGTTCAGGCAACTGGTGGGTCCGGCAGCATTCCATGAGCGTTTTCTGACAGACACCCCAGGTTTTGAAGTAGAGCCTTTTTTATTTCCTCAGGCATTAATTGATAACTTGGAGTTAGCTTTATGGTATCTATTGTAGGGCGACGATTTTATCAAGATTGCTTTTCCGAAGACGTAGAGTAGTCGCCGAAAATCATGCAACATTCCGACATATGCGAAAGATTGGTACTCTTTCGCTAATCGGCATTGACTCAGGTTTTGATACTGATTATCGTGTAGTCTATTCTGAAGTCATATCAGTCATGATATGTTACTGGCTTTTTTAACGAGCTTCGTTCTGACCACTAGCAACATGTATCTATTGTAAAAACTGACTGCTAAAGTAGCATGCCTTTTTATCACTAATTTTGACTGCCTTTATAAATTCAAATCTATTTTGTAGAAAACACCCACGAAAAAATTATTGCTTGTACTGGTTTGATAGCAAATTACGCCTTCTTTAAATTTTCTACTCAACGAAAGGGTATCTTCCGGTTTTAAAAAAGTCCCTCAATTGCCGAATAATTTTATAACCTTCTTACTGCTACACTCGAATTCAAGGTTTAAAAACTGTGCACTATATACATCCTGTTTAAGGAAAAGTAAGTTTTCGCCTACAGTTTTGAGGAAAAAGTCACATAGTTGTCATAAAATATTGCAATAAATGTGGAACGTTTTTATGCAGTATAGACAGCATTAATAAATTGACGGATACGATTTTTTTAATACACACCTCAAAATTGTAAAAAAGCTCATAATTAGCAACTGATTTAAAACTGTAAGGTACCCTTTGGTTGAGTAGAAAATTTAAAAAAGGCGTTATTTGCTATCAAACAAGTACAAGAAATAATTTTTTCGTGCGTGTTTTCTACAAAATAGATTTGAATTTATAAAGGCAGTCAAAATAAGTGATAATGAGGCAAACTACTTAAGCAGCAAGTTTTTACAATGGATACATTTTGCTAGTAGTCAGAACGAAGCTCGTTAAAAAAGCCAGCATCATATCATGACTGATATGACTTCAGAATAGACTACACGATAATCAGTATCAAAACCTGAGTCAATGCCGATTAGCGAAAGAGTATCAATCTTTCGCATATGTCGGCATTTTGCATGATTTTCGGCGCCTACTGTAAAAGAATAGGAATAAAATGATGATAGCCCCTTCCTATGCAGAACGCAGCGTGCAAAATTCCGTGAACTGTCATCTCAAGTCGCTTAGAAATAGCATCAAAACTACTGTCGTCAACTTCGACATGCAGCCCATCGTCACCCGTGGCTCAATTGTTTGGGCGTCATCGGATTACCGCTAGAATATCACCAGTGAGCGGTAACGCACAGACGCAATTGTAGTAGGAAGCTCGCAAGGGCGATGATGGTAGGATATTCACAAATCGTATCAAGAAATATCGGATGCAGTGACTCGTAAAGCACTCTCTTATTAAAGCGATAAATCAGTCTGGCATTTTCATCTTTCGAACCATTGTGGGGCTGCCTTTAAACGAATGCCGAAGAAGCTGGGATCCAAGTTCCTGCATTTGCGGATAGCTGCCACGACAGAATCTGTGGCCATATGGCTAGCGAACCCAACCTTGTGTTCGTCAGAAAGACCTGAAGGATCTCCTGGCTGAAGTTGAACTCAGCAAGCGTGTTCGCACATCTAGAGCCTGGTTTAGAGCGACAAGAGAGATGCGTAGCTAATTATCCTTCGCCTACTTCCCCGTCCCCTCTCCTCGCTCTAACCGAAATATAAACCCTGACGCCTGAACGCCCTCAACCCCCACCGCCATTAATTACGGTTTATTGGTTATTAAAAAGTTTGCCATTCTACCCTGCTTTATCTTACAGTGCAGGCCTGATAATGAAAAATCGAAAGCCAAACTTGAATTCTTAAATGATTACTGGGATGTCATCGCTGAACTCAAAATAAATTAATACGCAACGCAAACCTCATTGTTATGAATACTGTCCGTTGTTAGCATTTTCCAATCAATTCTTTTGATGATTTTCCTATATTCCTGACCAGCCTTATTCAAAATCATCTAGCAGGGGGTGTTGGGTAGCGAAAATGAGCCAGAATTTGTTTTAATACTTCTCCTGTTTGGCGATAATAATAATAATAATAAAGCAACTGTTTTGTTGTTGCCCAGAAAATACCTGCGTGGACTCCAGAACCGGAGCTCGGGGACACAAGAAAAGCAGCAATTTTCGATGTGCGATCTGTACAAACTATTGAACGATGCCATCATGCAAGCCTTTGGGAACCCACTTAACTTTTGTCATTAGTTAGAAATAGTACTTATTCGCTATTAAATCAGTGCTCACGGCAAATAGCCAAGAGGCTAATTTAGCAAAATTCCTCATAGGGACTTTTTCGATCGAAGTGAACGTAGATATGTTTGGATAGCCAAGCAGAAAAGATTCTTAGCTATCCACGCTTTGAAAAACTGGCCTTCTCCTTGCTTTCATATTCTGCTTTCGGAGAATGAGGCCTTATACAAGGAGATTGGGAGCTTGATATAAAGAGCCCGACGCGATGATCAATTGAAGTGGTCTGTGACGTAATTTGATTGAATTAGGATGGAATGTTTAGACCGACAGATAAAAGAGAAGAAGATAACTGGGCAGAGTATCTTATGTAGGCCCACTCATTAATCCGTACTCCCTGCATGTTTTCCTACGAAAATGGTGGTAATATAGTTTTGTGGGTAGGGTATTCAGACATGCAGTGGAATATACTTTAATAAAGGCTGAATTCATTTTTATTTTACTGTATTTAGGTGTTGTTGATTTATATCCGTAGATTTTCCTAATGTGCATTATCGTTTAAAATATTGCCGAAAAAACCCGATTATGAAATTGCAGGTTTCTTGAATATCCGGATATATTGAAATGGTGGTTAGGAGATCGTCTACTTAAACTTACCTGAGGTCCAACTTACCGTCTTGGAGTTAGATTAATGTAGTTTGCGGCACCAAGCGCGACGCACACCTTCAATTTAAATGCGGAACAACTTACTACCAGCGGCCGCGGGAAGCAAATTCGATCACATTTTTTTCACATAAAACTTACTTTTAAAAATTTTATTCGCTGCCTATCCTATTTTCCCACCCACAAAAACTTCATAACCACCATTTTTGCAGAACAAATGCTGGGACTAGGGGTATATGAGTGGGCATTTATAAGCTACTATTGCCGATACTTGGAAAAAAGAGAGCGAACTACAAGACGGAACGGAATGGGTTTAGGTCGAAGAAAACAAATAAGCAAATAACGTACTCTGCTGTGTCTTGTATGGGCTTGGCGACTGGCGCTGGCACGTCGTAAAGGCCTTCAGAAGTCACAGGACCGGAGATACGATCACCATTACCAGAAACGATGACTCTGGTCGACACGGTCTTCCTGGCTGGTTTCGGACGTCCGGCAAGGAGACAGGGCAAAGGCTCGCTTGAGACAACTGGCGATGTCTCATCTTTGTTCCCGAGCCCCGTGTTTGTGGGCTCCGCCGCCGGGGATACTACTGGGGTGGAGGGCAACATAGTAAAAGCACACTGATGCAATACAGACTCCATAATGGCGCTAATTCATCATAGCGTATCACACCGCTGTCTAAAGAAAATACTGATAGCAAGACGGCAGAACATTCTGACATTGAATTACTTTACTGGGGCTGCGAAAGGCTAACACTTCAGAACAACAAAAGAAGTGGCACTCAACGAAAAGCAACACCGTTAAAAGGCGACCATAGCTGTGCCAAATGATATAGCAGTAGCAACAGCATCCATCGTATTGATACAACTATAAGTAGAGAGCACGTTATTAGCAGTATGCACGATGGTGAAGGTGGTAGACTTAGTAGCAGCTGTAGTGCTTAGCATGTTAAAGTTAGACAAAATGTCATTTTTGGAATCCTTTTCATTCAAATATCTGAAGTTAGGAAATACATCGACTACAAAAGGGAGTGTTATTTTTTAAAAAACAGGAGATGAGGGAGGAGAAAATGCGAAAACAATCGAAGGCAGCTTTAAAAATTTTCTAAATATGTTGCATCCTCAAAGGTTGAAGCATTTTGTCAATCAGACCTGGATGGGCTACTGGAGCATTTTTTGGAAGCGGTTTTGGGAGAGGTCTTGGAAGTTGACCTAAAACATGAAAATATAAGTACACAGTGGTGGAAATAGATAGGCAGTCCACATGAAGACCGTGCATAGGTATTGCAGTCAGCGGAGTCAAATGACCTTAAATATTGCAATGGGCTCACACAAAGCTACGCATTCGCCAAATGGCGTCCTACACCCAATTCGTCATACAATTCCTGAACAGATACCAATAAAATCGCCGTTGTACCATTTTAAAATTCCTCATAAATGGGAGGCACAACCCCCTTCACTTATTGTAGTCAAATCGGATCCGAATCATGGTCAACACTTTAACTACCAATAGAATCAACTAGTGCGTTTGTCGTCAGTTCAAGGCTTAGCGCAGGTTCCGAAGGAGAAAATGTGTCACTTTCTAATTGTCTCACCCGGCTCGCTCTTAAGTCTGATCTCGAAACCTCTGTTACTGAGCTGGAAGCCTGAGGTACCGTCTGAATGTCTAGAAAGCTGGTCTCTGTAACGTCTCAAGTAGTCGACAAGAATTAATGAAGTTAGTTTTCCGCGTAGCGATATGGCCATTTGTCCCGGGATCCCACCTTGAAAGCGTTTATGCATCTGTACACACATCTTTGAGGTGATCGAGAGCGCTAGTGTCGGTAACCACGCTGTAGCTGTGATTACCAGACTGCATCTTCTGGAACACAGACATTTTAGCCCTAACAACAGGACTGACAGAGAGAGCATTAGTGATAGCGGCCTCAATGTAGCCACCCCCGCCTACTTTCTTAAAGGTGGGCCAGGCTACCTGTCGCTCTGCTCTTATTCCAACCCTGCCTGTCCCTTCTCCAGCCGAACTCCCGACCTTTACGCTTAATTATTGACAAGGTAAAACTCATTTAACCAACTAAACGCCAAGTCAGCCGTTATGACATCTAACCCGCTTAAATCATTGAATCATGAAACCTTGCCCCGACCTTTCGAGTTTTCTTTAGTCTAGACGACATATTTGCTCAGACCTGAACGCAGCCTATCAACATTTGCCAAATATTAAACTCCCCACAGAAGGACCTTTAACTCAGCCGAACTGCCGTGTACTCACAGAACCTGCCCTTCCCATACCGCGAATACTGAGTCACGGAAAAGCAGCTGACATCTTCCACTGAAGCCTTCCGGATCCCCAACTCGCTACCTCTTCAAAGGACGAATCAACAAACATTTCTGGTAGAATTCAAGCATTTGAGATTCAATGCATGCTTAAACTTCTCCCTTATGAATTTCCTAAATGATTTAATTAATTCACCAAGCGCTCCTTAATTATTTGCTTCTAAATAGGCTAAAAGAATGCGATCATCATCATCACCATCAGCACCTAATACAATCTTTCCAAAAAGTATTGAAAAAGATTTTTTAGCATGCAGAAAATGAAAATTGCGCGAGACCTACCGGGTTCATGCTCCGTTGACCGTCTCTTTACGTCTGAATTAATGATGAAAACGGGCAAGTTAGTACCATACAATAATGGATAGATAATGAGTCCTTAACCCACAGTCATCAAATTAAAACTCAGCAATCTAGACCGAAGACCGGCGTCCGGTAGCCTTTTTGGACAGAGGCACCGTATAAGGCAACCGATTAACTGCAGTTAGTCCAAATAGGCATTAATTTCTGGTATAAATTGTTGATTTAAATTCCAGAACGTTTGCAGTTTTGCTTGACTAGATGCAAATAGAGTGATCTGATTGTGTGCTGAACAACAAAATCTAAGGGCTCATGGATATGCTTTTATGCGATGCTGTTGCATAAGTTATATTACGTAAAGGCGAAAGTTCATTGTTATGGCTTTTTCGATACTTATGCCATTCAATTATGAAACGTTTCCCCGACGGCATAGTTTCTGAGATTGGATCGCAGCCTACGAACTTTCGCCAAATAATAAACTTACCTTATAAGGATTTTACGGGAGAATGAAGCGACATAGTTTTATTCTGGTAGAGGATAGCAGTGACCCGTCATAAACTGGGGTCTGAGATTCTAACCCTCACTTTCGGCTATTTGACGATGAGGAGTTATCGCTGGTTACAATCGCAGACGGCGAAAGAAGCTAGAGTGGTCATTTCTTGGTTGTCTCTATCACCAGCCGGTCATATCATAAAGTGCAATTGGAAGTAACGAAGATTTGAGCGCAGTCTGCCAACATGCCGTCTTGTGACAACCAGCCATTGAGCCTGCCCAGTTAAGTATGGCAAAGAAAATGTTTTCAAAACAGCATCGCCGTTAGTTGACAGGTGCGTTGTTGACGAAAATGTTATGCTTTTACTTGTTCTAACCGTGATCATGTCTGATATAGCCGACCTCAGTTATTTCACGGATGGTATCCTTCCACGCATGACAATTGGCGGCAGCGGATCTGGAGAGCCCCGCCCAGTCTTTTCTCCAACGACGGGGATCGAAGCTAGAAGGTCCAAGAACTGATTCCATGTTTTAACGGACGGTGTCTATCTAAGTCTACGGTTGTCTTCCTCTTCGATGCCTTCAGGTGGGCTGCGGCGCCGGATCAAGGGAAACAAAGCAAAAGTCGTGGGGTGAACGACGGAGAACGTGCCCAAACCACCTTAGTCGCCCTTCCTTAATGGCCTGAGATATCCTCGCGATACGATTGCAGTGGGTGTGGACTGTTTCATTCGAGATGAAGTCGCTATACTTAACTCGTAGGATGGTCTTCAGGAAACGATGGTCAAAGGCCTCCATTCTTCGCTCACCTTCAGCGTGCAAAGCCCAGCATTTATATCCATAGAGGAGGACTCACCGGTTGTATGCACGGTATACACAAATCTTTGCAGCGATGGAGATTTCGCGTCAGATCCATAGGCGCTTTCGAAGGATTCAGATGAACCAACGAGCAGCATCGATGCGGGCGACAATGTCGTCCTTGCTCTGCCTATTCGATAGCAGCCTCGCTCCGAGATATTTAAAGATATTTATTTCTTCAAGTCGATCGTCGTCTATTTCCAGAGGTGCATTCTTCTAGTCAGGGATGCAGCTCGAGCATAAGTTCGTCTTTTCGGAATTTATGGACATGCCAACCGACATAGCGATCTTATTCACCAGCGACACTACAGATTAGGAGAGAAATATTGTTGCGGACGAGAAGTGGTGCGGCGGTGGACCGACAGAAGGCCTTAATCAGGGTAATGAATTTGGTCGGCACTCCATCCAGTTCCATTATTCGAATGTGGCGGCTAAGTCGATACAGCAGACGGCCGTCCGACCACGCCTGCCGAAAATTATCTCCGCTGAATTCCCGTGTGCTACCACAATATGTCCTCCCTATAACGCAATGCTGAGTCACGGAAAAGCAGCTGACTTTTTCCACTGAAGCCTCTGAATAACCGCCCCCCGAACGGCGAATCAACAACCATTTCTGACGAAAGTGAAGTAGGTGAGAACTCGATGAAAGCTCACAGTTCTCCTTAGAACTTTCCTAAGTGACATATTAAATTCGCTATTGGCTCCTTACATATATATTTCTAAATCGGTTAATAAAACCTGACCTTGTCAGCATCTACTACAATACCTACAATCCTTCCAGAATTAATCGTAAAAGAATTTTAGGTCTGCAATAAATGAAAATGGCATGGCACCCACTGGTATCGGCCTCTCTTTTTTGCCTGGATATTGACCGTCTCTTGTCGGCTGGAATGATAATGAAAACGGACAAGTTAGTATCATACTTTGGATTTGGTCACGTGTCATGCTTACAAAGGTTCTCAAAAAGGAATAGTATAATGTCCACATTCAAGTTTCCTACAACGAGAAACACCACGTTTTCATCTGCATCCAATACTGATTGAGAAAACCCGGCGAGCAGCATCGATACGGGAGAGAATGTCGTCCTTACTAGGCTCATTCGGTAGCAGCCTCACCCCGAGGTAGTTAAAGCTCTCCTTCCTAACGCAACACGTCCTATATCCGACCAGAGTACGCGAAAGGCAACATGCCAATTGCTTAGACTTAGTACTGAACAAAGCGCCTGATAGCGTGGACGTCGTAAATTGTTTACCAACTCTCGGAAAAAGTGACCACGTAGTACTACAGTGGCAGTTTCCAGTCTTCTCTGTGCCTGCTCGTAGTGCGATAACTATACGCAACATCTGGAGAGGGGACTTTACACAAATGAAAACCAGAGTGAGCAGGATAGACTGGAATGAAGCATTCACCGAGTGCGTTCTCGATGATTGGCCGGCATTCAAAGCCGTATTACATGGACTAATTACCGATTTCTGTCCTATTACGGTAGAGAAAGTAACAAATGGGCCTCGATGGCTAACGCCCACACTGGAGAACTAGACTGCAAACGAAGGATGTGGCAAATTTATCTCAGAAAGAGGAACCCCGAGTCGCACAATAAGCATAAGGCGCAAAGAAACAGGATTAAAAGCCTGGTACAAAATAGCCGCCAAAGCTTCGAGAGTAATCTAATTAACCGTGCAGTACGAAACCAAAAGGTTTTCTACGGCTACGTGAGACATTGCACTTAAAATAGGGACCCCATTCCTCTGTTAAAAACAAATGACGGTGTAGAAATTTGCGAGAATAATGAAAAGGCGGAACATCTATCCTGCTTCTTTCAGTCGGTCTTTACAAAAGAGGCCGAGTTCACCGCTGTAAACTTCAGTGTGAGTGAGATCCAGACAATAGATTCCGTTGCACTCACGGAAGCTTATGTTCTGCGAGAAATTCTATAGCTCAAAGAAACGAAGTCGTCAGGTCCGGATGAAACACCTGCGAGGCTATTGAAAGAGCTAGCCGTGGAGTTGGCGGTACCCCTGTACTTACTCTTCTGAGCTTCTCTTAATGCTGGACAAGTGCCACCCGATCGGAAGGCAGCGTGGATCTCACCCATCCACAAAAGTGGGAGTCGGGCGACCGCAAATAACTACAGACGGGCCAGCTTCATCTCAATATCCTGCAAGCTCATGGAACGCATAGTCAAACGCGAGCTGGTGCACTTTTTGAAGCAACATTAACTCCTTTTTGACAAGCAGCACGGATTCCACAGAGGAAGGCCCTGCTTGACCAATCTGCTCCATTGCCTAGAACAATGGACCCGAGCGCTCGATAAAGGGAATATGGTGCATACAGTCTTCATAGTCTTCAAGAAGGCATGTGACACGGTGCCTCATCAACGTCTCTTATACAAGCTCAGCTGTTAGGGGCAAGGGGCAACCTTTTGCAGTGGATTTCAAACTTCTTGAATGGTCGTGCGCAGACCGTATGTCGTGGCGAACAGCGGTCAGCGGAGGTAGCAGTTGAGAGCGGGGTTCCCCAGGGTTCCTTTCTTGGCCCTATCCTCTTTCTTATATATATTGATGAATACATGAGCGGACTAGACTGCAAAATCATAATTTTTGCTGATGACCTAAAACTTTGGAAGGTTATACGCAAACAAGACGATGAATTAAATCACCAGGCAAATTTGCATCGACTGGAGAAATGGTTTAACCTGTGGCTCATGCCATTCAATGTGGCCAAATGCAACTAAATACGATTCGGTAGAACCAGCACTGCGCCTCGGAGGGTGTATTACCTGAATCACACGCCGCAGCCAGAGGTAGAGGCTCAGAAGGACCTGCGTGTGTGGTTCACGCCTTCACTGAAGCCATCACCCCACTGCCTAAAGGTGGTCAAATCGGCAATGTCAAGCTTGTATCTAATCAAGCGCGCCTTTGCTAAGTTTTATAAAGTTGTATTTGGCAAGGTCTTCGGCACGTTCGTGCGACCCCAACTGGAATTTGCCATCCAAGCCTGGAGCCCTTGGGCAGCCAAAGACTGAAAAACCCTCGACAGGGTACAAAGATGCGCAACAAAAATTAGTACGAGGCAAACGGAACCTCCCTTATGAGACCCGCTTGGTAAATCTTGACTTTTTTCCTCTGGATGACAGGCAGTTACTCGGGGACCTTATCCAGGCATTTTGCATGCTGCGTGGTCAGGATTGTTGCCTCAAAAGAAATGACTTCTTTGAGCAGGCCACCACCTGTAGGCTGAGAGGACACCCTCTCTAATTAATTGTGACTGTGGCAAGACTTGACCCACGAAAATTATTTTTCTCTAAGAGGTTAATACAGGCATGGAATGCCCTTCCTGCAGACATTGACTTGTCCCTATCCGTGGACACCTTTTAAGACAAAGCTTGACCAGCACCGCCTTACGTGCTGCCATGGCAACTGAGTTCTCCGAAATCAAACACTTAAATGCTATGAATATATGCTAATAGTAATTTTTAAGTAATATTGCTATTATTTGATAAAAAATATGTTTTGCCTATCCGAGTTCCCTTCTCACTGCGCGAACTGGGCTGATCGCGTCTGCAGTCGCATCTACCGTACCTATGGTCTTAGGCTACGCGGCCCTTTCTCGTATCGACCTTGAAACCGCCTTCCGAAGACGTAGTGGGTTCCTCTGCTCTTGTCACAGCAAGGGCGTATCATGGTCGCATCTCCAGGTCTTAGAGACGATCACGCGACTCTGAGGTCTCCTCCTCGTATGGTCCTTCGGATGTAGATATTACTCGCCAAGGACTCCATGGCTGCATGCCATCATTCACAGCAGCATCCTGGTCCTATATTAACATATTTTCCCCAGCGGGCGACAGTTTTTCTCCTAAAAACCACAAATGACATTCCATTTTGAATTATGAGCCATGCCTTAAGAGTTTTTTTACTGACTGCTCTTCTTGCTCAGTTACACTGTTGACTCGTGTTAACTGAAATCAGCACATGTGAATGTATTACTTGAAACTAACGAGTAGTCGCCTACAATTGTGCCAACGACTTCATTGAAATATTCGGCTATGCCGATGCATTTCTTAAATACTATGTTTAAATAGGGGATTCAAAGGCGTTTGCCTATATTTTATTTATAAACTTGACTTGACTTCTTCAAGCCAGGGATGCAGCTCGAACATAACTTCATCTTTCCGGAATTAATGGGCATGCCAACCGACAGTTACCCGCGACACTACAGATTGTAGACCATAAAAGCTTGAGGCTAGCAGCGCAAGATCATCGGCGTAGTCGAGATTAGTCAGCCGGCGTCCAGGTGCAAGCTCAATACCGTCTTCTTCATGTAAGGCCTTCCCGCGAATCCAGTCATCGACGTATTTAAACAGAATGAGCGACAGTACGCAACCCTGTCGGACACCAGACCGAATATCGAACGGTTGAGAGGAATTGTTGTGGACCAGAATCCGTGCGGTGATAGACCAATAAAAGGCCTTAATCAGGGCAATAAGTTTGGCTGGCATTCCATGTATTTTCATTGTTCGTCACAGAGACTCACAATGAGTGGAATCGAAAGCAGTGGCGAAGTCAACTAAGCAGACGGCCGTCCGCCCATGGCTACCGAAAATTATCGCCGGTTTATTCTCGTGTGCACAAAGAATAGTTTCTGCCCATACCACAATGCCCAGTCACGGAAAAGCAGCTGACGTTTGCCACTGAAGCCTTTTAATCAACCTCCCTCCCCTCAAAAAACTGCGAATCAACAACCATTTCTGACGAAAGTGAAGAAGTTGAGAACTAGATGCAAGCTCACAGTTTCCCTTAGAATTCTTCGAAGCAACATAGTTAATTCGCTAATGGTCTCTTTACATATCTGCTTCTGCATGGGCTAATTAAATTCGATCTTTTTCAGAATCCAATACAATTCCTGTTATCCTTCCAGAAGGTATTTTAAAAGATTTTAAAGCCTGCAATAAACGAAAATGGCATGGAACCTACCGGGGTCTGGCCCGTTTTTCCTCCCGGATGATGACCGTCTGTTAGCGGCTGAAATAATGATGAAAACGGACAAGTTAGTACCATACTTTAGATTTGGTCACATGTCGTGCTCACGAAGGCTCTCAAAAGGAATAGCAGTATGCGCACTTTCAAGTGTTCTACAATGAGAAACATTACGTTTTTTTCTGCATCCAATACTGAAACATTTCTGGCACAGCCAACAGACAACCGGACTATCAATCCAATAGGCTCTTAAGAAAGTATTTTGCTTGTTTCGAAAAAAAACCAAACTAAATTCCTTAGCAAGCTCCTTTTTACACACATTGAATATAAAAACTTTCGACTGCTATTAGCAATTGAAGAATTTTTGAAATTTTAAAGAACACTACCAATACTTTGGATCATTTTCAATGAGTAAATTATAACTGGCTTACAGAAGTGGACACTTAATGAACCCTTAGTTCGCGAAATGTTCTGCCTTCCTACAATGAAACCTCAACAATCTATATCTAAGAGTTGAATCCGGTAGCCGCGCTGGACCGAAGCATTGTATGAGGCAACCGATTCACAGCAGTTAGTCCAAATCGACATAATCGTTCAGCATAAATTGTTGAGTTAACTTCCGGAACACTTGCCGTTTTATTTCAATAGTTGCAAGTAGCGAGATTTAATTGGGCGCTGAACGACATGACCTGAGGGCTCATGGGTATTTTATCAGATTTTTATATGCTTATATGTGATGCTGTTGCAGAAAGTATGCAACGAAAAAATGTTGAGCACGAGATTTGTATTTTCACGTCAAGAAGTATGCTAAAGGGCAATCAAATAAAATGTTAAAACAAGTTTATAAATTGGATTCTAGAGAGATGCATGTGAATGCGTAAGCAAAAACTACGAAAACTGTCAAATAGTCAATATAACCAAAAATTTTAATCAGTTCTAAGTAACTTCCAGCTTAATTTTAATTGGGGTTCTTTGTATCTACGAGTGAACATCCTGGAACGGTATATCCGGGGATCGGTATTCAAGTCATTCCTGACTGGCGAGAGTAGATGAGAACACAGTCAGTCTTTTATGGTGCAGGGTGCACACTATATATATTTTCACTGTGCTCTGTTCGGTGAAACAGGCAGTGTTCAAGAAACAGAAAAAGTAGAACACTAATGTTGTATCATGTGCGTCTACTTTTTGTCGTTTATTCAGCGTTACCTTCTTCCCAATAATAATTGATAAAATAAAACAGCATGGTTGATACATTGTGCGGACAAAGGAATAACCTCCACCGACTGTCTTTTGTTGCTGAATTATCTTTAAAGTTAGTGGAGAAAGAAAAACAGATAAACTTCCTCATTAAAATGTCAGAATGTCTTTTTTTGACTAGTAAATTTTTAGTTGCAGATACGGCTGGACGTTTCTCCCTCGAAATGTCCCGCGTCGGTAGAGCCAACAAGGTACTTTGCAGAACGCATGATCCCTCGGTGGATTGAACTGTCTCCTGTGATAAAGTCAGTTCACTGAGCCTCATCATATACATGGGCATGGCTATTAATGAAAATTTACCTCCATCTCAGAGTGAACTGTTGGAACGGTATAGGGTCGTAAAGATAAGGCTTTGCAGGACAAAACTTCGACCCACTAACTTGAAGTGACGTATATAAACTCGGCGCTATCTCTCATATTCACGCATAACTCAGTAAAATTAGGCCGGTAAGGATTTTATGGTATGCGTTTAAACTAATGAAGCAATGAAAAAATACCTGAATACCCTATGGAATAGAAACAAGGAGGGAGATTATTCGCTGTCATCGGCCACCGATACGCAAACATGGGATGCAACAGTGTGAAGACTATTCACTTGCGTGTCCTGTATATCCTCAGCCTCAAGGTAAAGCGAAATTGATTATTTCAGTCCTTCTTCGACCAGAGTAGATCAATGCGCGCCATTCTCATCTGACATAGTAAGCTTGACCTCGGCCGAGATGACGCGAGGCCGTGAACTCAATGATCAGGACTTTGCTCGATTATCAGCTGACTTGGGTACGGTATAATAGGCGTGTTGTCTGGGCCTAGGTTATCACTGAC
Organism: Ligula intestinalis; assembly: GCA_036362985.1. Lineage (NCBI taxonomy): Eukaryota > Metazoa > Platyhelminthes > Cestoda > Diphyllobothriidea > Diphyllobothriidae > Ligula > Ligula intestinalis. Next base: position 50,695,788 of record JAYGXS010000003.1, read on the forward strand.
TAGAGGCGGTAAATAGGTTCAAAAGGGCCACTCCAGTGTCCCCATCTTTCTCTTATACTGACGGTTAGTCATGAGGTGGTCTCCCGCGTGGACTGTTATTGGTAAGCACCATGGAGTAGCAAAAATGTTCATTCCCGTTCTCTAATCAGAATATTTCGGTAAATAAAACGCTTGAGTGAGATCCAAGTGAATTATAAGCGGGTGATGAGCATATAAAATACATTGAGGAAGTTCACGAGGTCGACACTGAAGCATTGCCAAAATACCACATACGACAGCTGTGTTTCTGAGAAAAATGAGTTCTCTAAAAGAGTGGAATCCTGCATGCTTTGCTGACAAAAAGCTGAGCCTAAAAAATAACTGGAATGCGATGTTGCTTTCTATGCAATGTCCAGCGCGCGCCCTACAGCAAGTTGGTCACAGGAACGCTGACTTGAGCATGAATTATTTCATAATTATAGTAGACTTGCACATGATTGAGAAGAAAGAGAAGATTCGATCGCTGGGACAACACTTTTATCCGCCGAGCGGTTCCACATCCGTCGCGGATGCTTCATCAGAGAGATAAACAGAAAGCAATAGCAGAAATGGGTAATATATGGATAGGAATTTGCGGTATTTATAGGAAACAACCATAAGTGAAAACGTATAACCCCAATTAACGAGAATTGCGTTCTTGTGCGTCGATAGCTTGTTGACCGGCCTGCGGGCTCCGACTAGATGAACTTCCATCACGCGTGGTGGACTCGTCCACCGGACAATCGGGCGTGACGATTGCTCGGCCATCTGACTCTCCGGTGTTGGCGTAAGACGACACGGTGGCCTGTGCATTTCCCAAGTGGCGACATGCTTTGTAGTAGTGGCTGTGTCCTATAAATCCTGAAAATTCCTGTGCATATGTTACCTGTTTCTGTTACTGCTTTCTGCTTATAGCTCTAATGAAATATTCGCGACGGATGTCGAAACGGCAGGCGTATAATAGTGTTGTCCCAGCGATCGAATCTTCTGTTTCTTCTCAATTACTTCCTGGGACTCGCATGTTCACTTGTATTCGCACATGCTTATGATGATAGATAAGAGTAGGTAAGCTCGAACCGAAATACGCAGGACTGCCGGGTGTACATTCAAATAAAGGTCAACGGGAGACGAAAACAATCCTACATTACGTGAATAAATGCTACCGCTCCCTGAAATGTAAGTATGCGTGGTGTAATGCTGCCAAGAAAACGCATCTTAAACTGGATAAAGAGGTTCATTTTATCATATTTTCATGCAGAGAAAAATAAAATCGATGTTAACCAAAACAAGCCTTGAGGTCCTTGCACGCAACAATTTTCTACAAATGAACATGAATAGAATTTCTATGTTGAAATTGTTGCTATTAAGTGACCTACTTGCCTACCTACGTGAATTGCAACTTTAAAATCTCGTTAAATCATAATATCTCGAAGAACTGAGAGGAAAGCTGCAGGTAGAAAAAAATCCAGGATTGCCGAAATTCAGAGGCAAAGATAAACAATACTGTACCTTGTGGCTCGGTGGGTGGCATCGCAAAATTTGCTCCAAAAGTAGTGATTTGATGTGGGTCTTGGGGTTGAGGCGACGGGCTCTCGGCTGGAACTGTAATTATAAAAAAGACCATACGAGGAGCGGCTTAATACAAATTGCATACGATTTCTATGGAAACGATGTTTGTAAACCAGCATAATATAGACGACACGTCTGATGTTAGATAGGTCTTCTCTACAGGGTACGATCGATTAATCGCTCGTGCAGTCATTCCTAAAAGCCACTTACGCCTGTTATGCTGCTAGAGGCAATACTCGCTGAGTCAAGTAAAAGTTAATTGTATGAATGGCAGACGGGTACTTTTGACTTAAATAAATCTCCACCGCAGTCATTTTATGTGTTAGAAGATGCTTACTAGCATTATCAAGCAACAGACCATATCTTGCCTTAGTATATAAGATTTTAAGTCACACTTTGTTCGCTGATCAACAAAATTACGTGAAAGCCTACCTTAAAAAAATGAAAATTGCCTCAAAGATAAAATTTAATCGGTTTTCTGCTATGCGTTTACTAGGTGAAAGATCGAGTAACCGAAATCATACCTCTTTGGGGTGGTCGAAAGCATGCAGAGTATGACATATTCCTGGCTAAACAACCACAAATAAAAGATGAATTTCGTTTATGGAAGACCACAAACTGAACTTGATTACTCATTTGCAATTACCGGTTACAGTGATTTGCTATGAACTATAACAGACGCTTAAAATTGGAGAAATGACCATTCCCTGTAAAACGAATGACATTTGGATCCCTGCATTGCGTACAAAATTTTGAGCGGCAGTATTTTAAGTAGTGGACCTCATATACGGCTAGTCGCAGCATTTTGTCCTGCGGAAACGGTCGTTATAGGGGTTTTATGAGAGTAATTAAGAAAGGTAGTGGAATATACTTTAATAACTGCTATATACGTTCTTAATTTATTGCATTGAGAAATGCTGTTGATTTATATCTGCAGATTTTCCTAAACTGTATTGCAGTAAAACCCGATTATCAAAATGCAGGTTTGTCAAAATTCCTGAGAAAATAGAAATGATGGTTAGGAGGTCATCCACCTCGACTTACCGTTCTGGAGTTAGATTAGTATAGTCCGCGGCGCTTCGCGCCGCACACATCCTCAATTTACACGCGAAACCTCTTACTTCAGCGGCCGCGGGAAATAAATTCAAATACATTTTTCTATCTTCCATTGTCTATCCTATTTCCCAACCCAAACTCCCTTTAACCATCGTTTCCGTAGGAAAAAATGCTAGGATTAGGCGTATATGAGGTGCACTACTTAAACTACCTTTCCCAAATTTTGGCATAATGCCGGCTGGATGGTATAATGCACGTTTAAGCACAACTAAAGTAAAAGGGAAATAAACCTTTCACTAAATGAGAGCGTGAAACAAGCATTGATTATAAATTGTTCACAAAAATGAGAATCATAAAGTGCCAAGGAAAACAATAAAGTGATGCAAATAAGTTGATTGTAACCCCACCTGTTGGAGACTGCTGCACCGGAGCTATCGTAGCCTAAAAGTGAAAAAATCGTAATAACATGCAAAATGCAAAGAGCAGCAGGTGGCGAACATTGAGAGTTGTCATTTTTCATGCTTAATGAAAGACTACCCTGCGTTAGGTAAAAACAATCAGTGTGTTCCAGTTCGGCTTCTCATGTGGTTTCTGACATAATAAGCAGGCCTAGAAAAGTTCAATCTGATAAAGACTTCTGTTAGATAATATGCAGTAAGCAGTGCGCTGCAGGCTAAATTTCTCTCCTCATCAATATAGAAACGCCGATTGAGATCCAACCTATCAATTACGCTGAAGATTTACACTCAAGGAGTTGAAACCTACCAGGTTCCCAGAAGTTATATTGAGCACGGCACAGAGGCGGCCACGAAATTTTGACGGAGCAAAAAAGCTTCTAACTTTAGGTCCTAAGACATTGCGTCATATATGAGTGACGGCACAAAACCAACAATTTTTAGCTTCCGAATGAATGCGAAGGTTCGCGATCCAGGTACTTGCATGGATAAGGAAGAAGGCAGGTCGAGCACCAGTTCATTTTAAGCTTACTAGACAGACTGGCGGCCAACGGAATTTCGAAAGCATAAGAAAGCACAGCATTTGTAAATGCACCAAAAGGCGTCCATCGTTTTTTTCGGTAAAAACTTATAAGGATCTTACCAATACCGTCTGAGCAGTACGTAGATTCACTGTTAGAATTTAGAATAGGGCCAAGTTGACATTCTGTCGCAGGGTGAAACGTGTAAATGAATGAACTGTCGAAGAAGAGCGGTCATTTTCACCTAGAGGCTATGATATAGTTCAGATTTTTAATTTCCTGAGAAATTAATTTATGTTTTTGGTATGCATAGGTATATTTAAGGTTTATAGGCATTGACCGAAATTGTAAGTGTACATTTGGGTTGAAACCCGTCAACTACAGCGAAATATACACTTGCTGCCAACAGACAGAATTAAGAAGTATATATTGATGTTACGACTTAGCATACTTTTAGCTAGTACCTAGGCTGTTAGTATGCTAAGTTACAACATCAATATATACTACTAAAGTCTGTTCGTTGGCAGCAAGTGCATATTTCGCAGTGTTTGACGGCTTTCAACCCAACTATACTTTTAAAATATCCGTCTGTGCCTATAGACCTTAAATATACTGATATATACCACGAACAGAAATCAATTTCTCGGGAGATTAAAAAGCTAAACTTTCAAAACTGGTATATCATCCAGAAAGCAGACAGGGAAAGCTGGGGGACCCATTGATGAGCAGAACCCTTCGCAGCTGTGTCAAGCAGCGGCAGAATACCGACGAAACACGTGTCTGGACCTTTTAGTTAGTACCTAGGCTGCTATTATGGTAAGTTACAACATCAAAGCTAAGATATAGTCGTGAATGATGTGACTAATTTAGGGGAATTACTCAAACGCTGTAGGTGCGGACACACGAACACAAACAAAAGCTGAGGAGGTCAGTCAGAAAGCGAAGTTGGCGATACCTGCCACAATGACTGATTAATAAACGTTGAGATTGAGATTGTGAGCCAAAGTGCAGAGAAGCAAGTGCGGATATGGCTAGTGGATGCTCCTATGAGCAATCGGCGCAACCAGGTCTGGCGAAATGCGTGCGCACAACTGGGGGGTCATCGATCTCACAGGGTGGGACTCATCAGGCTCTCATGATGCATTACCGCATGACAGTCGAAAGCGCAGATCGATCAGGAGAACATTGCAGCACTTTTCGATTTCTCACATACCTTGCCTTATTGTTATTACATTTGCCTTGGCACGAGGCGCTTAAAAAACAGTTTGAACATTAAAACAAGCATGCAATGCATGTACGAGTTGCTTTTTTATATAATTAAGAACACACCGGTTCATCTTCTAGACGGTTTTTGTTAACGATCCCCTCCATTTCCATCTTGTAAGTAACCTTGCAGCACAATTCAGGGGAGCCACATCTACCCATGTCAGCCCTTTCTCTTTTGTCCCACAATAAATAATCACCTGCCAGCTAAGTACTGTAGTGAAACTCAAGCGAAAAACGGAGGAAACGGGGGCAAGCAAAGCAGTCAAACCCACATATTCGCATGGATCTGATATCGTAGATGGCCGACAGAGAAGTTTGGATCGCGTTGGAAGCTTTAACAGACATTGATCAACATCCGCGGTGATGGTCTCAAGGATGTAGGTGTACATTTGTTGAGCAAGATTGGCGTTGACGTTAAGAATCTGTGAGTAAAAGGGGTGACATAAGGATAATGAAAAGACAAAGTAATGACCTGTAAGCATCCAAAATACTTCTTAGACCATAACATTTAACATCTAAAATGCCTCTTACATAATTTTGATCTTAGATATTTCATCCTTTATGAAACTTAATTAAAAATTATGAAAATACCCTTAGATTAACAAAAAATAATAAATCCGAAGTACTCGAAAGAAGTCACTAGCTCAAGAAGATGTTGTAGTGCAGATTCTCCGGTGCCATATCATCCAAACAACTGATATGTTCAGACATAGTCACCCTGCGTGCAATATTTCATATTACTTGGATGGGTGTGCGGTCTTAACATGTGTACCGACAAAAATGTATGGCATGACTCGCCTCCCAGGATAACTAAGGTATGGCTAATTTTTGTCCGATCACCTACATGCATTTGCTTCGGCGTCCTACACGTTCAGGCTACTTCGGTCGTATCAGATCGTTTTCTGACATACACAACGAACGGTGCCAGTGGAATTTGCGATCTAAATACACTCCTTTATCGTGCAGAAATGAACTAATGGAACTTCAGTTTATAGTTTTGGCTACACTGTGCATATATAAAGATGGATTAAACATTATTTAAACGAAAATGCCTTTTTTACTCGGAAAACTTTATGTTATTGGAGTTAGCACATACGATCTAATTTGAGGCGAAAGCATTCAACTTCATTCACAATTGTATTGAGAAGTACAGTGTGCTCACGTATGCACCACTTACTGTATTCACTAATTAGAGTTAACTGGAAGAAAAACTGGTATGCACAGATATTTTGGGCAAATAAATAACACTTTAATCGTTGCAGCGCTAATGGACAAACTGAACTCTTTACTTAACTTCGCCAACGTATATACAGAAGATTCTCTTCCTTATGTCAACCGAAATTGTAGAACATGTTTCCAATTTGAAAAAAGTACTCATTTGGGGTTGTAGTATGGATAAGCGTACAGGTTTTCTCAGTTTATTCCGGTCACACCCGAATCACGGTCTTTGACCGCCTGCAACAGTATGCATTGTAAAAAATGGCTTCTTCTGTTGTATGCATTTTATTAATTGTTAATAATGCCCTCAACCTCATAGGCATGGAAAATCACCGTGTAAATGCATACTTCTTAGGCAACCATTTCTATAGGGTATACTTTCTTGCTGGTAGTCAGAAAGAAGCTCCTTCAAAAGCCTGCCTCCCAACATGACTAAAATGTCTTGCTAAGTACTCTTAGAACCCTGTTCAAGTAAAATTTTCGAACCACAAACACATTTCAGAACGTTGAGGCAGGTCGTTTACAGCCATAGCAAAATGCAATGCTGTAACCCCATATTAGTATGCGGTAACTGCAGCAACACCTACGCTGGCTAGTTTCAGCTTGTGTCAGCTTAGTTTTGAAATCATCCTTAAATGCGGCTGGCTCGTCTTTTAGAAGCAAAATCAGTGAATCACGGAAAAAATTAGCAGCAAACAACAGAAAGGAGTGGAATTCGGGATTAAAAAGTCGAAGAGGCAAACTAACCATGGGCTCGACAATTTCGCCGACTTGCTCCTGCAAAGCACGGCATGCAGCTTGGATAATAGGATCCACTTTTTGGTTCAGTTCCTGTTCTTTTGGACGCACACTGCAGAATTCCTTACCATGGGTTATCTTCAGTTCATTAAAGATTGATTCGATAGTATTTTTCGCTGTTTCTTTAAGAGCAACCTAAGGAGAAACATGAAATAGAGGGATTAACTGTTAAAATAGCAGGTATAAAACTAACGAATAATCCAAATACGCAAGGCGTCTTTGACCGGGATCCTTGTTATCATGCACAAGGAAGCTTCTTGTCATAGAAAAAATGAGAGGAAGGCTACCCAGTTAGCAACCGTAAGAGACTATTTCAGCACGCGAACAACCTACAAGTATCAACTAATTTTGTTGTCCGAACTTTAGAGAAAATCACAGGTCATTTTGGATACATCCTTCGTAAGATGAATATATCCTTGTCACAGTCAAGGGAGATTTGTTGCCTAAGCTCCGTTATAAATGATATGTTTTGGTCGTCAAGTCTCATCGTTTCTGCAAAAAAAAGCGAACGTATTGAGTAGAGTGGGATCGGACAGATTTGCAATACGCCCATTGCCTGAATGGTCCAATTTGCCATGCAAAATGGAAGCAGCTTAGTTGTGATGAAAACCGCGACCTTTGTCTCCACCATGCCATGTTCCGTGGCCACTGTGACCTTTGCTCTTTTAGTAAAGCTTAACTAAATGTGTTACAGCAAGCGCTTCCTTTAAAAAAAGATCAGGGAAACTAGGGAGACTATAAATTGTACCTGCAGTGCCTCCTTGAGTTTGTTCTCTACACTCTTCTGCGCCTTTGCAAGGACTGATGGGTCAAGAGCAGAGTCTAACAACTGAACATGTAAGGCGGGAGTGGTGCGATACTCCTCGATGGCATTCTTGGCAATATCGGCATCAGGTAGATGTGTGGAAAGGTAACCGAAGTTTTCTGCTGGAATACGTAGCTGAAGGCGTGCAATGCTGGAGCTGAGTTTCTGAAGACCAAAATGACAGCAATGAAATCAGTACTCCAGTAAGTTTGTTCATGCAAGCTTTAACCCAAGGGCAATTAAGTTACCAGAAAGTTTGTGTGGGCAAAACTCTACGCTTTTACGCAAAAACAAAATAACATCACCCGCCATTATATCACATATGGTAATCAGTGACCTACACTTGCTAACTGGACGCTTATATAAACTCCAGGCGGTTTTCTCTTTCTTTCTCCCATTTAGTTAATAATAACTAATGTATTGTTTTCACAATAAAAATAGAACACTGGAATATAAAAACGCAATTTCTGACGTTTACTTTTGATCTGGAAAGCTAACTTGTGATCTTGTTATAAGAATGAGTCTTCCTAAGAAGCAAGTTACTAGTTCGGGAGCTAAGCGTATTTACAACTTCCAAAATTATCAGGAATAGCTTTTGGTTGAGCAAACCCTAGCAGGTTTATTGAATTAATTTATGGAATTCGTCTAAGTCTCCAATAAGTATATCGAAGAGGACTATTTTAAAATATATTGACGTTTGTTTTAGGATCGAAAATAACAGCATTTTTTGTCAGAATCTATCTCGCTGCACCAACCAATATTTTTTGAAATGATAATGTCGACAGATGTCTGTGGTTCCTGGGCCGTATGTACGAAAAAAATAAGATATTGAACTCAACTCGAGAAGAATCGACCAACAGTCAACGACATAGAAAATACATGGTAATTTTGGGTCCCAACTGGTCATCACCAATCAAGTTTATCCAACTCGCAAGGAAAAAATACTGAGGCTCCAACCATGGTCTAGTTACTATTCGGACTCAACGGACTACGAATCCTCTAGACAGTGGGACACGCTTGTAAGTAGCTCGTATTACTGGTGGGCTCGTATATCAATTGCAAGAGATAAGGGTTACGAGGTTTAACGTTAGGATGGCGAGTTAACGTTCAAGTTAGGGCATAAGAATATGTAATTCCCTGGAATCTATCACAACATCTCTTGTAGCACAATGGCTACCTACACCCATATCCAAATCTCTTGCCTTTCTTAGCAATTGTTCTCAATAGGTTATTGCTCTTCTCTGTTTGACCGCACAGCTGCGCAATATTTTTTAGTTCTGAAGCCGTTTCACAGTTCTTTCAGTAGCTAGATGCAACCAAAGAAGGTTTCTATCACGAAGAACAGTATAATATCTTATGCTGGGAAGAGAAGAACGTGGCTAACACCGAAAAACACCGGGCACCTTGTGTGTGCAAGGGTGATGCAAAAATCGAAAGCATCTGTATATTCACTCGTAATAAATGAAGCCAGCCTAGCAGTTGGCTAGTTAGAGAAGAGGATAGAAGATAGGGCTGACAAGATCCTTACGTCTTGAGCCATTAAGACGTCCGTTGATGGATTGACCAATTCACCAACAAGCCTCCTTCGTACTGGAAATGCGATGTTGCATCCACGAGAAGGGGGCTTTTTGTAGTTTAATTCATCTCTCTGTGAACATAAAAAGACATGAGCACTCAGTAACAGTAAGCGTAAAGAAGGCACCACAAGGATGCTGGAAAGCAACCGAACTAGAGATTAACATACATGAACAGTCCCTTGTAGTTTATTTAGAAATAGCAACAGAATCAAGACCTCTTCAGTTTACAGGCATAACGACGCCTCAAAAATAAACAGATTCAGGTTGGCGTTTGAAAGGCATTTTACCGTATTGAGATCAGATAGAGGAATGCAAACAAGTATGGAATTTATAGAAGACATAGAATAAAAGCATTTTAGGCCCTAGAAGGATTGTTTTTAGTATAAAAACGGTCTATACGCTACAAGAATCGTTTATAAGGATGAATTTTGGTCGGTTAGGTCGGTAATTCAATGAGAGATCAAACGCTAGTAGCATGCCAAATTGGAACTGTAGAGTCTACAACTACGTGCATGACTTGAACTTCGCAGACTACAGCAACCTTATTGTCGCTAGTATTACTCACACTATTATCAGCAGCCACAATTACCATAGTCGCAACTTCAGCTTAATCTTTGAGCGTCAACGCAACCTTCTCCTTCGAAAGTATTGGCACTCCCTGAAGATCCTCCATTGAAGAGTAAGCTGTGTTCTCGTTCTTTCGTTTTGTTTCGTTCTCTTTGTTTCCCCTCTCGTTTCTTATCCATTCTTTTCGCTCTCTCTTCTTCCTTTCCTTGTTCTTTTAGTTCGTTCTCCTTGTTTCCTCTCTCGTCTCTTTTCTTTCTTTTCTTTTTCTCGCTATCCCAGCATCCTTTTTTTCTTCTCTTTCACAACCCGCTAAGCAATGATCACCTCCGACTTATTCTCTTTTTCGACAGTGCGTCCATCTCACCCCAGGCGACCGACAGCTAGGCGTTATCCCGTTGCTGCCGGGGTTGCCAACTGACGGGGTAACTCGGACACCGCAGTAGGCCCAGTGTGTCTTGTTGTGTGAAGTGGCTGTCCGCAGATTGAGAGTCAGACTCAATGGCTCCCTCTTAACGTGGCCTTTATGGCGCTCCCCGTTGGGAGCCTATCTAGCGAGACGTTATGTTGGTACGCGTGTTGATTGTTGGTCGCGCCAGTTGTCTGCGCCCTCCTCCATCTCCGGCCTTCTTGACTCTGTAATGACAACCGTGTCCCGGCGTGTGAGTAGTGAGAGAGTAAGTAGGTTCTCCGTGAGTCCACTGTCGGTGTATATCTCGCGGTAATCACCGCCTTGCTTCAAATAATTGAAGCTCGCAATGGACATCGTCGAAATCGACGGTCAAACTGTCGTATGACTCGTACTGAGGCATGTACTGAGGCGGATAGTAACCGTATCGCACGTATAACCAGGCTGCTGAAATTGGATGAAAGACATTGCAGCAGACGAGACTCGTGTGCTCGCAAATGAGCAACATTATATTGAATAGTCGTAACGGAGCGTGCAATCAGAAACGAAACAAGTACTTCAGAGTTGGTCAGAAAGGATAGCTCTGACGGTGGGTTTCAGTTGTTTAAATGCAATCTGCTCCTCTTAATTCATGGAGTTGAATTAACACTAAGGTCTGTTTAACCTCATAAAACCTCTCCCTTTGCCTGCAAGGACTTGTTAGGAGGTTTTCCCAGAGTTAACCGGGAACTAGTGTCCAAGTACGGAATCAAGACAAAAGTCACAGTAATATCCTAAAAAGGAGGGTATTCATAATAGTAAACATGGGATTCCCGAATGGCAATTCAAAAGAAGGAGCCTTATAATATTATTTACGGCTGTTTTCCCAAAAGTTGGAAGCATTTGAGGGATTATTGAACAATGATATTAAAAGTATGATAACGAGATGTATCCATTCTTTCAACATTCTCTTAATTGTTAAACATAATGTACGAAGTAGAAAGACGAAAATACGAATTGCTGTGATAAGGTTCAATGAAATAAATGAAATTCGGAAGTAAAAAACGAAAATCTGAATGCCATGTGTGTAAAAATTTGGCTAATACCTGATCTGGCAGCTTAGTTTAATAATGTTCCGTGCAAAGCGTGCATAAAAACGTTATAGTATACCCTAATATACCTAAATATAATTTAAACGTACCAACCAAATCTTTATTGTCATACGATTGGTGTCTTCTTTTGCCTTTGAAACTTCGAAGTTTGAAAGGCTAGATTTACGATCGGCGAAAGCCTCAATATCTGACAGACTCTGTAACGAAAAGAGAAAGACGGGGGCTGAATTAATGTTCTAGCGGATAACACAGAATTCTAAACATAATATCTATACATGGAAGATCACAATCTGTCCGATTACACAAACATTGACTTCAAATGGACCGACGTGTTAAGGTGACGAGCTCAATGTTAAATACTTAATAATTTTTGTGTTCAGGTTTATCAAACTTGCGACTCAAATGTTAGGAACAGTATGATAAAGTATAACTTAGTATAAAAGAGAATATGCATACCGACTAACGCGGTGGCAGCAATATCACCAAATTTGTACCGATTTCATCAACAAAGAAAAATTTCAAGATAGGTAGTAGTTTCTCCGAAAAATTTACAATCGGAATGTACTCTTTCAACCAAAAACCTCAGCCTGAGTGCTCTATATACTTAATTTTATCGACGTGCTGCACAAATTCAGTGATACGTTTAAATCTAATGGCTTCTAATGGCTTATGCAACCATAATTTTGGATAAGTATTGACGTCCATTGGTTGCGTTGCATGTCTTGTGGTTGATTTTCTGAGGAAAAAGAAGATTTCATTTACTGTTGTGTACTCAAGGGCCCTTGATAAGAAGGCCTCTGAATAAGTAACCCTCAAAGTTGAGGTTTGTCTTCAACTTCGAAACCAGAGAGGAAAAATCTAAACCACATTGCTTTAAACAAAGCTGCTCTTTGCTCATGTTCTGTAGGAAAATACCAGCCGCACGTATAACAGCCATGATAAATGAATTACACAAAAATAAATCGGCTCAAAATCTAGACAGTTCCAGAGCACTAACCAACACTGAACAGGTGGGCAAAGCTGATTTAAGCTTCCCTTGAAGGAATGTGAATGCAAACTACACAGTAGCTGTCTAGTTCTCTCTTTCTTACTCTCACAAAGTTCAACGTTAAAACGACAGGGACGAGCTTGAGCACAGAGGCTAAAGGTGCCATCTACAAAGATCAGCGACACAAACTAAAACTCACTTACCCAGTACCGATCTCTGGGATGTGCCGCTAAAATAAATCTAAACGGTGTCATTTAAAGTTAATACCCCCTCCCCAATTTCGTAGTCTGTGATTGTGCGCCAGTGGATGAGGTTCCAAGTTGCGAGTGCTAGAGCTATATGCCACGTCTAAGAGCATCAAGGACAAGCCCACATACAAACCATATGAAAAGCACTGCATCAAATTATAGTGCATCACACTATACTACCCGTGATTAGCAAGTAGCCATGTTTGCCTGTCATATTTTGTTACGATTTGACTACCTTACAACTGTGGTGTCTTACCGGAACGTGTAACTGACGTAATTAAAAAAAATTTCTTTGTATCCATTTATTTCCTATCATCTTGCTACCAATAGGGAGTTTAAAGGCGTTCGCCTATCGTTCCCTCAATAAACTGATACTGATACTGAACTTTTCATAGTGAAGAAAAATGCAGTATCGCTATCAATTCCTATGCCCTCACACACTGATCCCAACTGTAGAAAGATGATTCGGGCGCAGTGTTTCACACATGATCCAAGTGAAAACACAAACTTCCTTTGAGGCCGAATAAGTAATAAATAAATCATTTTTTAAGCGGCAGCCAAGTTTTGTACTCATTTCCTGAATAAATCAGAGCGTTTTATAAGATTTCCCAAAAGGATTCTTTTTAGCAAGTTGTTTTTACTTAGCATCCTATGATCTAGCTTTGATATTAACCGACACCGGCAGGCACATTCGAAGAAGTTTAAAATAATGTCTTCTCAATACAGCCATACAGAGGAAGTGTTCTTGCTATAAGCAGAAAAAAACATTTATCGACAAAAACCGACCTGTTTCAGGCAAGAGGGATTAATGACGAGAGTGAATCTCTCTTTTGTGTTCCAGAGAAGTCGCAGGAGCGTACTTGTGTCAGTCTCCTTAAGAGTACACTCTGATATATCCAAGTACTCGAGGGGATTGTTGTCAGCAAGTGTGTCCAAGAAGCGGACAATATCGTTCGAATAGGCCTCTTTGCTCAATTTCAGTCGCTTCACAGTCTGTACGGAAATGAAAGGCAAAAGTCTCAAGACCGCCAGCAATAACTCATAGACGGGAGTCAGAAGATAAGTCAAAGTTTCGATTGCTTGGATAGAGTATGTTCACGTCATTGGAAATTATTCGGCTACTTTTTCATTTGAGATAAATATTGCACATTACGGAGGAGATAGGTTATATTCGACCCGTCGGTCAAAGCCTTAAGTGTATCTGCCTCGGTAAGTTTATTTGCAATTATGAGTAAAACTAGGAGTTTCAATTTAAGCCTATTTCGCAACAAAAGTCAAGTATCCCTGATAGTTGAATGCATTTTCAGATAGTTCTAGAAGTTGAATGTAGTGTTCAGGTGCCGTCAACTGCAACTACAAACATTTTTTGCCACATAGCTGTGCTAAACATGTTTTCCGTTCCCCAATCAGGCTGAATCGATAATGAAAATAGCACTTGCTTTTATCTGCAACTGTCAAATGAAAACTGCGTGCATCGTACTGTCTTATGAATAAAACAATGGAATGCTTCAATTCTTGTGTCCTCAATATGCTAAGCCAGCAAGTTTCAATCAATAAACACTTTCGGGTTGTTTGAAAGAGATCGAATTCTTTATAAGCCATCGGGTTTAAAAAGAACACCTGACCGCATAAATGGAAATAAAAAATATACTTGATGATTCAATGTTTGTTCAAGAAGTAGACGGAAGCTTATACTTGACACTGGGTCGATTTACCTGATGAACAGGAAAATGCTTAGCCCTTGTTACAGACCCACAGTTCAGGTAGCTGCTGGCCGATCAAAATCATAGTTTTTAACCCGATATCATATCATAGTACCAAGTGTTAACATGTTCGCGTACATGAGCACTCTGCAAATTACATATTTGCGGACGAATATGTCCCCAGAAGCGCTCAGTCTAGAACTCGGATCAGCAGCCGGGCAGTCTCCTTGGCTCGAAGAACCGAGACAACTGTTTCTTTTTGCACCGCTTCCAGTATCTACTGCACCTGGCTTCAGTGAAAAAAGACCGTAATATAACTAACTTCGTTGTTAGAATACGTTGTGTGTGGTCTGTTTTGCTCGGAGAGCAGAAGTAGTGTTTTTCAGCTTCAACGCAAACCATTCTTGATGCCGTCAGTGCATGCACCCAGGGATCTTCAAAGCTATAGAATATATGTAGTATGGCAGTTTAAATCTTGATGCAATGAGCCTCCACGCGCAGAACATATATTCGTCACGGTTTATCCTCGTATTGTTATTACAATTCCATCGATGAATCGTCACATTAAGTATCATAGTATTTAACACACTAAGTGCTCTCCTCTTCTGAATATACGGCATTCGATTTTCGGACTTCGTTCGGGAAAACAAGTCGATGGCCTGTTCACTTATCGCAAATCATGTTCCCGCTGTCTTCTCCTTTCCTGTCCTCCTGACGACAACTCGGTGCAGTGGTTGCCAGTGGCACCAGCGACGCCAAATCCACTTTTTTCCCGACGGATTTCGAAGTTGCAACGCATTAGTGAGATTTATTGGGTACACAAAAAAACACCGGCGGATGTGAAATATTCTGCTTACAACTCTTTTCAACTTCTGCTGCACATCTGACCACTCACACAGAGCACCAAGGAGCAGCTCTTTATAACTTCCCCAAACCATTTAAATTTTTTTTATTGAATATGACAATTTGTTAATCTCTAACAGGAAGCTTTTGCTGCCAACTCTGTGACGAGCTCGAAGTTCCTAGCAGTTCTTAGTCTGCGCCTAGGCAGGTTTCGAAGGCAGTCAGGACAGCCAGTTTGTCCGTCAATGGTACGGTCGAGAGAAAGGCAGGCAAACCTCCACAGAACCTGTCACGGGGGGAGAAGGTAGAGGCTGATAAATGCGGCCAATTTACACGAGCAATATGTACAGTATGGCAATTGCTGCAAGCAAAATGCCCCAATTTTCGAAAGAATGGTAATCACCCACAAACCAACATTAAATAGGGTTGAAATGCTGCTAATCATGCAGTCTAAGCTCACGGTTTTTCAGTCAAGCCAGGATGCCGGCTCTGTACTGAGCTTCTTTCTGACCACTTATAAAATTTAGATTCACAAAAAATGGCTTCTTAAATATAATTTATTTTTGTTATTGATTTTCACTAACTATATTAATTTCAATATATTTTAAAAAAAACGCATGGACAAATACATTTTTCTCTGTACCCATTTAGTTGGAAACTACGCCTTCTTTAAATTTTGCAGTTCAAGAAAGGGTATCTTTTGGTTAAAAAAAAGTTTATAAATTGTCGAATGATTTTGAAATTTACCGATTGTTATACCTGAATTCAATGTTTCCAAACAGCATGCTGTGTTAATTCTGTTTAGAAAAAAAAGGGTTTTGCCTACAGGTTGACGAAGAGGTTGTACAGTTCTCATAAAATTTTGCAATATATATATGTGTCATGCTAGGCAGCATTGCTTAATGGACGGATACACTATATTAGGAGTGAACCCCTCACAGTCATGAAACATCTCATATTCAAATATTTTTTTTCTAAAAGCGAAGGATACAACTTCTTTAAGTATAAAATTTAATAAAAACATAATTTTCTACCAAATGAGTACAAGAAAAAAAGTTTTGTTCATGTTTTTCATAAAATATATTTGAATTAATAAGGGCAGTCGGAATTCATGATAAAATGCATGCAATTTAAGTAGTCATTTTATACAGAAAGAAGCTCCTTACAGAGCCGGGATCCAAGCGTGACTGAAAAGACTTGAAATAAGACTGTCTGATAACAAATTTTGCAACTCTACTTAATGTTAGTTTGCAAGTGATTACCATTCTTTTGAAACATGCGGCATTTTGCTTGCAGCACTCACCATATGTGATTCTCCAGTGCATTAGTGCGATTGCAAATACGGAATATTTTATTCCGAATGTGAGAGCTCAAGATGTTTTTTTGGAAAGTATATCAGTAAAATTGAGTACGAGAAGTAGTGCATTTTTGATCTAAACAGTCGCGTAATTTCCATCTTTAACAACGCTCGAACACAGTTTTTGTTTGTCCGAAAAGTTTTCGTATGGTAAACTCGGAAAGAATTTAAGTAGGCTCGCTGTAACATGGAACCCAAGAACGCTGAGTAATTAGAGTCAAGACACCCCAACTGTTGGAATGGATGCAAACTTGGGCACAAACTCAAAACATTTCAATATCAGGAGCACTTTTAACCCGGCGCGCGCGAACAAGCAATTATAAACAGTAAAACTCAAACGTAACGGCGGATGGAATTTGCGTCAGCGGGGGTCTTTGAACTGCCCAAAACAGTCATTTATCTGAGGGCCGTAGACGCAAACGTGTCTAGTCGACAGAAACAGCAGTCGAAAACATTATGTTGCGCTCATGGGGCTAGTTGAATCGTGGGAAGAAAACCCATACTCAGTCAGTCTTCCTGCACATTTCGCGGACGGCATTTTCAAACAATGTGTGCGTTAAGTCTAGCGATTTAATGATTGTCTGAGATCAAACAAAGCTATTATTTTTCACCTCACGAGTTGGCAGTTTAAACTACGAGTAACTGGGTGGTCTTGTGTATAAATTCTGTGAAACCGATTAGCATATTTGTTCAGTGCCTGTACTCAACCTAAAAAAACGGTTCGCCCGAATGAGAATGATTTCTTTGACATCAGGTTAATCAAAAATAATTTATCTTTTATGAAATCTAGAAAGCCAAGCTTACGCTTCCGTAGAGTAGATTGACAACCCTGGACAGCTCTAGCCTAAAACGGAAAGAAGCACCCATGAACGAAATAAAAAGTGGTATTTAATGGTTTTAACCGACAAACGGAGAGCACACTCACGAAGGCTTTTTCTGTCTCGTTGTCTCGTTGAATGTTTCTTTTTTTTTTCTCTAAACTCGAACTCTAGGTTTTTAGATGATATCCCAATGTTTATCACAGAGCAGCGTTTGGTGCTACTACTTCAAAATCGTGCTTCTGTAGAATTCAAGGGTTAAAAATCTTCAAGGCCTGTCATGTCGTCATTAGTCTTCTAGATTTTCAAAATTCACGGTAAGAGTAGATTATTTGGTGATAAGCCGTCTGCGCATGT
The DNA here is from genome assembly GCA_036362985.1 of Ligula intestinalis. Classification (NCBI taxonomy): domain Eukaryota; kingdom Metazoa; phylum Platyhelminthes; class Cestoda; order Diphyllobothriidea; family Diphyllobothriidae; genus Ligula; species Ligula intestinalis. Next base: position 50,713,449 of record JAYGXS010000003.1, read on the forward strand.
CCACCCATTTTCTGGCACGGCCTTGCAGCAACTGTCATGCGATAAACACGTCAAGCGTGCAGTTCATGTGAATGTAACGTAGTCATTGCGCCCTAAAAGATTCAGGCATCGGTATCACGAAAATCTATTTTAAACTTCTGAACAAAGAATCCACCCCATAAGTTGGTTAATTTTTCAAAAACGGGGGTATAATAGAAATTTTTCTAGCAGTAGAGCGCATACTCGCAGATGCTGTACAACTTCTTGGCTCATTGTGGCGTCGTGATATACCAATTGTAGTCTAAATTAGGCGAACGCTCGCACTACAGTTTATGTGTGTGTGATTACCACAGCTTTATACATCTGATCTTTCGAACTCTCACTACGTTCAGTCGTCAGAGATCAGCGCGACAACAATAAAGCAACAATTCAAGGGAGCGGGGGCGAATCAAACACTAGTGGTTGAGTTTTTATCTCTGATGATGGACTCTTGTAAGAATTCAGAAGCTTGGACAAATAAAGCCATACTTCCGGTAAGGGAAGAGCTTTCTTCGTTTTCTTTATTTGAAGCCTTACTTGTTGTCTAAGAAATCAAGTTCTGCGTCAATTAACAAAGCTTTGAGGCATCGATAATATTTTGCAAGTCATTACGATGGATTGCAAATGTTTTCAGTAAAACAGGACTAATCTCAGTTTTTCTTGGAGAGCGTTTAACCCCTGAAAATTTTGCACAGATTCAGCAAGGGGACTACCCTTTCTTCGCGTATACTAAACGGCTGATGGTTCATTTCTATAATTAAATTGACTTCAGCAAGCAGCGGCTCAGTTGCGGACTAGGGAACTCAGTGATCTATGAATGGTTTTAAATGCACATGTAGATACGACAGTTCGTATACTGGATGAATCGAGCAATACAACTGCAATCGACAGGAATAACCTCCTTGCATATGCAACCGGCCACGATACGCCCTGAAAATGACACAGTTTTGACGTCAGTTGACATCCGCCCAAGCCACGACTTTTTGGGAGTCCTGATAAATTCAAGAGTGCCATAGCTTTTATTAATGAGCAATGCGCTAGTGTGCAGAGACTATATATATATATTTTCCAGTGTAAATGTCATGCTATCTTCAGTCTAAACCCTTCAACCAATTGATGACGAGATAATATGCGATGGATAATAGGGCTAAAGAGTCCATCTGCGCATGCCAGGCTCAACCTAGTCTCCAAATTATGTACCAGGCCGCACAAGAGAGTGGGCTTTCCGCTTAAGTAAGTTTTTCATGTTTTGGCATGCCATGCTTTGCCTGCCATATCTGCGAGAACAAAGGTCATTAAATGTAGCGGCATGTGTATTAAGGTACGGTCAGATGTTGTATTTTACAGTCAACTTTTTTTTCGAGGATTTGCATGTAGTCACTTATGGTTGGGTGGACTGATGTACTAATCGCTCTTCCTGAAGAGGTGTGGGCAAGTTAGATGGGAGTGGCGGAAGTAAACCGGATTATTTGCACTGGTTCGCCACGCTCATTTTGATGGATTAAGGAGTGACCGGCTAGCCCTATGTATGATTCAAATGTATGATAGCAATAACATCGGGATGGGGGACTGCGTTACTACTACTTCTAGTGCTGGCGATGCTGTTGCGGACTGTTTTAGTAATGCCGGTGGTGGAGGCATTTTCATGTGCAGAAGATGGGTTGATCTTGGTGATGTTTTGCTGAATCTTATTGTCGTGTATGTGTTATGATCGAAAAGACCCACGCAGTGTCTGGAACAGTGAGGCCTGCGTGCCTATGAAGTTTAACTAAGTATAGAAAGAGAAGGGGCAATGGCTGGAACGAGAAGTTTATTGGCTTGGCATTTTGGATTTTCGCTTCAGCCCAGGATCAGAGACAACCACAGAAAAGGGCTTGCTGGTGGTTTAAGCGGGATGTTGATACGTCAGGCCAACAAACGGTTTGTGCCAGCGATCCTTTTGACGTGACTAAAGACTGCTACTCAAGACTGATTGACCAATGACCACATTTGATGTGATCTGTATGGGGTCTTGTCGCATGTGAGGTCAAACACTCCCCTAGAGAAGAATTCATGATGTTGGACGTGAGAGGCCGGTTGTGTGTACCACGCGTAGACGGGCTGCTTAATTCTTTCAGGCGCTGCGCACACGCCAACCTCCGTTGGTAATGGTTTCGTCCGGTTTCTTCGGACTGCAAAAAGTGGTTTGGGGGAAAAGGATGGGGTATGTGCTGCGGGAGTCCCGCGGACGGTAAAATACTGCAGATGCCAGTCAAGACTACGGCCATCTTGGGAACACAGCGGCTCTCTATGCTCGCGAAAATCCAAATATCAGCATCTGATACATACAAAGGTGTAGTTGCGCAGTCGCTTTTCGCCAATAGATCTGGCAATCGGCTGTCGTGCAGTGATTCCACGAATAGTCACTTACCGCCCAACTCCCGGTCGGTTCCTCTCGAGTCACAAACTTGCTGGTTCCTTAATATCAACTCACTTAAAACGCATCAACACGTGTTGGATAAAAAAGAACAATAAAAAGAAATCAGAAACTGGCTATCAGCCCAAAAGAACGATACAAGCGTGCAGCCATGGTATGTTCAGAAGTGTCAGTCTCAATTTGCACCTATTGATGTACGATATTCTAGTACGCAGGATTTGCATATTGCTGCCTTCAAATGCAGCTATATAAGAATAAACGTCCATCTAATGAGTACAAACAACGAGAATGGATTCATTTAAAAGGTACTGTATTCGACCCCCGTAAAATTGCTTTCAAACTTTGAATACGAAGTGGGTGAGATGCTATAGGGCATGAACTACAATCGCATTTGCACTGCCTACAAACGAAAGAAACTACTGACATAGTTGTTCATTTTGTTTTTCGACTTACTATTAAGTGTATCAACGGAACGTTTTCTAATTAAATATACTTGTCATATGTGCAAATGTCAACTCTTAATCGTAAGCGTGCACGACGAAGAACATCACGAATATATTCCCTATTGGCAAAATGAACTCTCAATAGGCCAGCTGTTTTAACACAATGAGTTCTTCTCAAATTCAGGCTCAGTGTTAGTCAAACTTTATATTCGCCCTACGCCTAGTTATTCAGAGTCAGAATCAACTAGTTTTTTCGAGAAATTGGACTGAAACTATATCTTTTGTATGGGTGTCATGGCGCATTATGCAAATATGGGGAAGACAAGCTAGAAGCAAATACTCACTTTGACTTTCTGGGAATGTGTATAGAGAGAAATTGGAGCTTAGTCTGCAGCAGAAGTACCTCAACGAGATCATAGGCCTCATCAGCGAAATCTAAAATAGAGCAAATGGGACAGAAATGGCTGCTAGCTACAGTTTCTGTCAGTTAGGAGCAGGGAGGAAAGCAATTAGTGCCAAAAGGCTCCAATCAGTAGGTAGATTAAACAGCTAGGGCTGGATTGAAGAAAACCACCCAGAATCAAATAGTGCGCTTAGTTGATCTTGCATAAATCTGGGCAAGAGGTAACAGAGACTTAGAATTATGGTATTCGGCCATGTGTTTTGTCAAACGTCGGAATGTCGAGGTCCTTGAGACTGGGCGAGGGTGGGCGCAATGTTCATCGGTCGAGTACGCGGAGTGAACATCACTGTTAAATGCATGACGTGAAGAATTGCCATCGGTGTTGGCCACGGAAGTGATAGTGCCTGTGTTAGCGTCTTCTGGAAGCCCATCACCGCATTCGCTTGCCTATAGTTATTGTATCGGCTGTTGCTAGCACCCGTTGGCGTAGGCCCTTAGAGAAGTTGGTTGGTCCTTGATAGATAATTTGAAATACTTCCTTGGGAGCAATTCTGTGACTCGAACTGACGAGATGTGCAGGAATAGAACTCGAGATCTATCTTTTTTCCCGTTTACTTTACCAGGCAGTATGTTTTCACGCGTAGTTAACATGCCGAATTCGTCATGTGAGCAAGAAAACTATTCAACGCAAGTCGCAAAACAAATGTTTCAAAATAATGAGGCCGCTGAGATTGATGTATGTCTGCTTGAATCTAAAAGGGTGTATGAGGTCCATTTCCTATTAGCGCTTCACTAATAATGACTATGTCGGCTAGTAAGCAGACCGTTGGATAGCTGATTTATACAAAGCACATCTTGCTTGCTAAATAGCATCCTACACTTGATTCATCGGCCGGTTGGTCCGACGGACTCCATATAGTGTTGATTATTACTATGCGAGAAAAATTCGAGGTCCAGATAAAATATTCCTTACATCATCTCCAGAAGTGGAAGAAGAAGAGAAGACGACTTCTGAGACCAAAGTGTATTCTGGTTGACGTTTCAAAAGCTCGCTCGCTTCCATTATCAGAGCGAGGTGGTTGTATTCCTGTTCTTGTCAGATAAATGTGAACGACCATTCGCCTTGCTTAATACCCGTGTGTCACAAAAACGACTTGACACAGCTGAAGAAGACGCGAACAATTCAAACTGCCACAAAAAAATCAATCGGTGCAATCGATTGACAAGCAGGCGAATGGTGGTTCACATTTATCAGACACGAACATGAATACAGACACCTTGCTCTGACGATGGAAGTGAGCGAGCTTTTGAAACGTCAGCCAGAATACTTTTTTGTCTCAGAAATCGGCTCCTCTTCTTCTTCTTCTTTTGGGGATGATGTAAGGAGTGTTGATTATGCTAGGAGCCCAGCTCAGCTTTGGTCAGAACATCCTTTTAAACGGGTCATTTCATAGTCCCGATGCCCCTGGCCTCTACGTATACCACAGTTTGGTGCTGAACTATCACAGGTTTACCGCTCACAGATAGCCGTTGGTTTAAACGTTTACCAATGCGCATTCAGTCTTGCCAATAAAAATTCTTATTTAAAGTTCTCGCACGAAAGAGAAATTCTACAGACTGGCGCATCATCCTTCCAAAGGACACTTTACCGCAGCCACAACGGTCCGGGCCATCCGGATAGGGCCGCATGTGCCGCTGGCATGTTCAAATTTTGTGACTCCCAAACAAACTCATTCGGTGTCGTTTGACATACTTCGTCAATGAAGGTACTCGTCGCGGATTAAATCAACGATCAGGGACTAATTTAATGACTCGATGAAATCTAGCCGTTGAATACTCCAGCGGTAGGTGTCGCTTAACAATGCACAGACTATTGCTTCCCGCAGTTGCCTCATTGCTCTTTCAGGTTAAGGTGTATGTTTCCACGGCCTTCCGGTTCGTTTCTGCTATATTACCTTCCATGAGCTTCACGGTTTTCGATCGCTTTAGAAGTCGTCTGACCACTCCAATTTCAGGAAACTTCGCGAACAAAGTCAAAATCTTGCCTCACCAAAAGATCATACGTTGAAACTGTCTAGGCATCCTATGAGGACCAACGATACCTACAATTTGTATACCTATTGTTCGAAGAAAATCGATTCGTGAGCGGTATGCCCTTACTTGCATTCACTATCCATTTTTAGTGACAACTACTTCTGCCTGAAAAAAGTAGCCTTTCCAGTCCAGATGCGAATAAACGTAGACAGATTAGGCGGCTACATAATTGTAGGCCAACCATTTTCTGACCGTACCTGTTTCACATGATTCTAGTTAACCATTTCATAATAAAAGCGTTGTTCGCGCGAGAGTCCTTTGCTTTTTACTCTCTTTGTCTTTCGTGCGAAAAATATAAAGTGATTTATATATATTTTAAAAATTTTGATAGACACAAGCCAGCTTACCTTTTATCCTCTCTACCTGAGGCTTTTTCCTGTAATTTTGCACAAAAACGGCCAGTTCGATGTTAGCGGAACTGCCCGAGTTAAGTCAACGTATACCTTGACGTAGTTTCAGTTATTTCTGTCAACATTTCGCAATTACGCATGCAAACTGTTCAAACTTTTAGAATCCCATATGTCCTTGAAGAAACACTTCTCATATATGTCATCTTTCCCTTAGCTGAAAGCGGTTGCCCAAAATATTTGAAACCTCATTATGTGCTCAGCATTTTTTTGCATCTCGCTAAACACGTTTGTCTGACTACGCAATGGCGATTAAATTGTATGCACTTTTATCTTTCGTTTTGACTCTGTATAAATTCAGATATATTTTAAAGAAAACATGCGTAATAACATGCTTTCTTGTACCCGTTTGGTAGCAAATTTCACCTTCTTTAGATTTTACACTTTAAGAAAGTGTTTGAAATGTTTCTAAATTAGCGAATAATTTTGACATTTACCGAGCGCTACATCTGATTTCAAGGTTTAAAATCTGCGCGCTATGTGCTTCCAGTTTAAGGAAAAATACTTTTTCGCCTACGATTTGAGAAAGAAGTCACATTGTTCTCATAAAATACTGCAGCAGATATGGAACATGGTGTATCCATTATAGGCAGCATTAATAAATTGACGGACAAAATGTATTATCAAGGAAGACTTCAAAGTCGCAAAAAATCTCGTGAATATAATTTTTTTACAACCGAAAGATAACCTTACTTTAAAGAAAAAATTTAAAAAATGCGTAGTTTCCTACAAAACGGGTACACGTAAAATATATTGCATGTTTTTTTTACGATATTTCAATTTATGCAGCCAGTCAAAATCAATGATAAAAATGCATACTATTTAAGTGGCTATTTTAGTGAATCTATATTTTATAAATGTTTATAAAGAAGCTAATTACAGAGCCGGCATCCAGGCATGACTTAAAAGACTTGAGATTAGACTGTATGATCATCAGCATTGCAGCCCTGCTTGATGTTGGTTTGCGATTGTTTACCAGTCTTTCGAAAATTGGGGTATTTAGCTTGCAGCACTCGTCGTACTGTAGTAGTACAAGGTTCGTCTGAGGAATAGATAGACCTCGTGTTGGACAGGAAAATAAGTGCCCTTCTGAAGTTAAGCACATGACCACTTATAATTTGAGGGTATCGTGTCCCATTGCCTATCCTTTAACTTACTAGAATTTAGCTCAAGGTAACCTCTGATACGGAGACACTAATTTCCGTGTCCTAAGAAAGTATTCAGACCCCTTCTGAAATACCATATCATCTTCCTTAGCCAAGCAAGAACTTCATCCCACTAGAATCAAGAACTGCACCTCAAACCTCAAACCAAATGCCCTGTTGTGTAACAGGAGATATTTTTAACTAGAAACTCCAAATGGATAATACTGTTTCTGTCCTGTGTCACGGTTATTCCAATTTCTTTAGAAGTCGTTTCTCAATTAAAACTGAAAATTTGTCGCAGAAGGTTGAATAGATATTGATGTATACATCTAACAAGTTTCGGCATAGAAAAACTAGAAGCAGACGAACGCAGAAAACTATAAACATGATATAAACCTAACAGTGAACGAATGTTTTCAGTAAATTATATACTCGCTGACAGGTTAAGGCAGTATGTGCTTTAACTTAGAATGTTTACCTTCTTAGCATAGTCGGCTTTTCGTGGGGTGCGAAAGTTAAGTGTATTTGATTTAAAATTAATCAACTTTGAAAACTAGACTCCTAAGCAACCCACCATCAAAGGCTGCAACAGTATTTTTCAAAGGAAAGCTATTTTGTCCTCTGCAGAATCAAAGGGCAGTCAGGAGGCTAAGAAAACCTATTTTCTTGTAGGTCTCAAAAACTGTTCCTAAACATTCTCCAGTTGAGATCGAAAAAGCATTATAAGAGCGGTTATCGAGACTGCAAGCCACCTGCATCTTGGTAATGCCGACCAAAATAGCAGTTCACACGACCTTTGGTAGAGAGTGCAAAGCTCTGAGAGGTGGCGAGACCGATCTCCACCGAAGTACCTGTACCTGTACGCCGATCAATAGCTGTCACTTGCAGGTGCGTGTATGCGCTCAGGTGCAGAATATGTGATGATTCCGTACGCGCGATAGCAACTGGCAGAACTCAGCAGCGTCTTGATAGAGAACAGCACAGCTTAAAAATCGACCTCAAGCACAGAAGCCTTTGTATGTGCAGCGAGAAAACAAGCGTATTGGCTGAAAAACCGCTCTTATTTCAGTACGTCGACACAGTGACATTGAGAATCACCCGAGTGGGGCTATTTTAAACTTCACGTAAATTGAAAAACCCCGTATCTGCACAGCGGGCAGGGGTGATATCAAAAGTGCGTGAGTTCTAAAACCCGGTGAAGGCGTTGAGCTCGTTAGCCGTGTGCCTAGATGGGTTAGAGCACTGTGTGTGTTAGAGTTAACGCTGTGAAAGGGCAGTGATTTTAGCGTTTAAAACATACAATTGCCTCCCATATCAAGATTGCGAATCCGGCTGGGATTAGATAGGTGACTCTTCAAACACTTTACGTCGCCATCACTCAGGCCACAATCTACTATGGCTAGGGTACAGTTGAATTGAACCGACTGGGTTTCTTCTAGGGCAGTCCAAATTGACTAAAACGTGTACGGCAGAAAACACAAGGAGGTTATCACAGAGGGAAGATAAACAGAGTTCCAAATAAACGAGAATGCTGGTAGATGCAGCGGAAGTCTCCTGTGGCATAAACTGATAGTAGCAGAATGTCTAAGAACTAATTATTGCAGGACATCCCTCGGGAGTTAATCGGAGTCAAATGCACACTCTGTTTGAATGCTTAAAAAACTGCTAGGTAATTTTGCCCGAAAATGCCATGACATTTTCTAATCAAAGTAGGTGCCTTCACTATGCTACTTGTTACATTATGTAGGTAGTTTAGCTTTTTCTATCACAGTCAAAGTTTTACTTATGATAAATCAAAATATGGAAATCGAGTAAACAGGGGAGAAATCCCTCAGAAGCAAGCAGTTTCGTTACCGTTTCGTTAGCAGAAACTCTGAAAGGGCATGTATCAATTGTTCGAAACTGCATCGAAAGCTTTCATGTTTGAGTTTCGGCGTTATGTGACCATTAGGGGAAAAAGGAAGATAATGATGCTTTTAAGAGAACGTGGCCAGCAAAATGCGTCCAGATGCCACGGACTACGCATAAAAAGTAGCTATAGTATTCAGAAGGAACTTTGATTCCACCTCGACTAACAGGGGCTTTTGAGCGTTTCTCAAGCAGAAAGCCCATCTTCCAACAGGGATGCCCGTGATAGGTATTCCCATAGTAATCAATATGTAGGCTTGTTAAAACGATACAGAACCTTTCTCTTAGCAGTTCAAAGCCCCATTTTAGTATTTTAATGGCTGTAACTACCTGCCTGTAAACTCCCCTATACTGCATTATACTGAATTTCTTTCGCCTGCTTTTTACAAGGTAATGTGTGGTCCAGTGTCTTGGTCAACTGAGTATAAGTGAAGACATTGGGCATCTAAAGTCAGGTCAATTATTTGAATTTACGGAAGCGGGACCTTCAACTGGCCCAAACATCGCGTTGGCTCTTGCTGGAAGTCGCTGATTCACTTGCGAGACGTGCTGCCAATAAAATAGGTTCTTGATTATAATATTTTTTCGTGTTCCCTCACGAGGGCCGCAGGTGAACAACAATTTGTGAGAACGCTATTAAACAATTGGTCTCTTCGAAAGCAAGTACTTTCCGTTTAAAATTTCTAACATAATTAAAAGTTCGTTTTCGAAACCTAACAATTTAAAAACGACAGTGCGTGCTTAATAAATTTCACGAAACATCGTCGTTTCGCGTCAGATACTAACATATGTAAAAAAGATAGCGTTCTCTTTTAGAGATAAACGCTTCTATCCACCTTTGTGATTCGAAATCAGTTTAGTTAGTAGGTTGTAGTCTCTACATTAACCATGAATTTCACTTCTGCGTTGCAAAAATGTAAAAGAGCATTTATTTTTCTTTTTGGTCGTTCTATCTACATGTGCAACCACCACAGTCGGTAGTGGAACCTACATATATAACATGCAGTTGCGAAAATGCTTTCGATCATAATGAATCAAAGCTGATCCGTAGAAGACTGAAGACAAACTTAATGGAATTGATATCAGATGATAGAATGAGAACCATAGTAGAAGGAAATAGACGAAAGAGTACTTTTATCTACACACTCTCTCACTGTTAGCAGATCTAATAAATGTCGGTTTTTGTAAGACCTCCCCCTAAATGAAGGTTAAGGGATATGCCAAATGTAAAAAAAAGAAGGATAAAACAAATGTAACTTACGCCAATAACAGGGGTCGCAAGCTTGCCTTGACACCGACTCAAATTCAAAACCTTCAGGTTTTCCAGGTTTTTTAGTGTACCAAATGATTTGCAATCACTGGGTGGCTTATCGCCAAAATAATTTCGCATCAGACTCAACTGCTCCAATTTTTCGCATTTAGCCGTCTCAAGGGTTTGCATGACCTTGAAAGAAGAAGGGCAACAGTCAGTGGCTCCCGAATGCAAGATACTAGGAAAGCTAGACGAAAATATGGAGGCTGTTACTGCTTCCTTTTATGTTCCTATCAGCTGAACAGTAGTATATTCTCAAGTACAATCGAGGTGACCGTAAACAGAAACGGCGTCTTGACCGCAAGCCTGTTCGCTGAATAAACTTCAACCTTATTTATCTTACCGATCCACTTAAGTCTTTGTGCGATTAGGTTAGTAACAGTTTCTTTTTAATGGGGATAGGCTGTAAAGAATATTTGCTTGGCCCACCTTAAATCAATCCACGAGTTAACTAAACTTACAAAGAAATCAGAACTTGGCATTGATTAAATTTTGTCGCGCGTTTTATAGTGCAAGCTTAGAAAAAGCCAATCCTTCCATAACTGCTTACTGCAATCCAAGGAATAATGGAAGCTAGCTGAGCTTCAACAGTACGCATTTAACAAAACCAACGATCGCCCCACTATTTCGCCGAGCACAAACTGATAGAACCCGTCAGCAGCTACAACTGAATCGATATTTTGAGATTAGTTCACTAATTAAGCAAAAGAGAATTACAACCAATTGGGAACTCAGCATGGGTTATGGTAAACTACATCTCCTTCACATATAATTTGAAAAGTTTTCAAGAATGGAAGAGTTTTTCATAAATTATGCAACAAGAGTTCCGAAAAAACTGACTCCATGTATCCCTTTTTCGGTCTATTTATGCAAAACGTGTCTACAGGATGGACCGTAAGCTGCTGTCTGATATGGAAGTGAAACCTCTGTCATCAAAGCCTTCGAGCTCCCAAGCAAAAAACAGCACTTGGGAAAATTAGTAGTTGGAAGTCTCGTTAGCCATAAACATACACCTTCACAGTACGAGGTACTCAGAAAATTTATAAAAACGCGCATTTCGCTCTGAAGGCTGTGGAGGAAGTCCTTATCGCTGATAGGGAGGCTTAACTACCACGCAGACCACATTCCGATGTCAACGTAAAATTTCAACGGACGCCGGTAAGCGCGATCGCTGCGATTGACTGAACCAAGCAATTCATCTACGCGTGCCACACATGGTCTGGTTCTTACCACATCACTCGACATAATTTGAAGAGTCTCGGAGCCCACATGGATAAAAATCGCGCAAATAAACAAATCGTCTTTATTTGCTTTAAACTTGCGTCCTCGGTCTATAGCGTAAATAAGAGAAAATAAAAAGCTATAAACGACTTTCGCTTGGAAGAAAAGCAGTATTTTGCTCGAAAATGTTGGTTCGCAAACGTACAGTGTTATGCCAAAATACCTAATACGAGACCTAGTAAACACCTTCTCGATTGTCACAATAGTGATTCATACGCTTTTAAATCTACTGACTGCTACACTTGAATTCAAGGTTTACAAACTGCGCAGGGTTAATAAATAAATTGCCGGATGTGATGTATAATGAATAAACATTTCACAATCGTAAAAAACTCATGATTCGAAACTGTTTTTTTTTACCGAAAGGTACCCTTTCTTTAAGTACGAAATTTATAGAAAGTGTGATTTTCTACCAAACGAGTACAAGAAATAATTTTTTCGTGTACTTTTTCCATAAAATGTAGTTCAATTTATAAAGGCAGTCAAAATCAATGATAGAGAGGCATACTACTTAAGTTGCCAATTTTTACAGTACATAGGTTTTGTTAGCGTTCAGAACGAAGATCATTACAAAGCCGGCATCCTATCGTGACTGAAATGACCTCAGAACAGACTACACGGTAATAAATATTACAACCTTCCTCAGTGCCGATTAGCGAGAGAGTATCAACCTTACGCATATGTCGGCATGTTACACAAATTTTAGGCCGTACTATATATCGTTAACCTCTTGAGCAAAAAAATTCAGTCTCTTTTGGCTGACTTAAACGAAACAGATGGAACGCCAAGGAATTCTGTGCATGAAAAGAACTCACGCCGCACTTAATGAAACCTAAATTCACACAATAAAGGCAAAAGGCTCCCGGAAAATTCATACTAGCGGGTTATTGAAGCATTTATTTTTATAGTACGTTTTAGACAGTCCATATCCACTTTCCGTGTGTAAAGTGGGTTGCATACATGCACACGTTTAGGCTTTCCTCGAAATTTAGCTTTTTTAGGGACCTTTTATATGTGCCAATAAATTAATTCAAATTTGGATTTCCCTCATCTTTACTGAATCTATTTTTTTCTGAAGTCTGCTCTTCTAAATCAAGTGAATGGTGCTGGCTGATTTACTCGCAATTTCTCAATCATTTCACACAGTTCGACAATCTCGTCAACTGCTGTTGATATAGGAAAGCACTCGACCATATACCCTATTTCTAGACTAAATGTGGATCGGCGTTATTACGTCTTGTGGCTTCGGATCTAAAACACCTGTAGCTGTTAGAGAAGAGACTGTAAAACAAGCAAGAGGAATTAGTACAAAGAAAAAGGAGAGGCTAAGATGGTCATTTTATGTTAAGCCGATAAGAAATACCCTCATTAGATATGAAAGCATAAAAATAGCCTTGAGGCTGTCACCTGAAAGACGTTCAATTGGCAGTCGTCCAGTTGCAGATCCCGCAGGTGCGGTGAATTGTTAATCAGAAACGCAAGGTCCTATAAGAAAGGAGATCAGGTGCGTATTTTAATTTATGCAAAAAGGTGGCCACCGCCACCTACCAGTCCTCCAAATCGCAGTTCAATATGAACAAAGACTATTCTGTTTTTCAGAACAATGCTGGATGAAATAGGGGGCCAATTTACATCGATTAGTTAAAATGTATGTCATAAAACTTGGGGTGGTTAGGGTATGTGCTGGTATGGCGTACAATACTTACATGAGATATCCTTCGCAAAAGCAAGAAAATGTAAAATTAAAAAGTGCTTAACTTGTGACTTTTTTGCTTAAAAGTGTTCTGCAGGCTATAGTTGAGATAACATAGTGGGCTACTATTTGATTTCCAAATAACACACTGCATGGTCTCCAGAGTCTTGGTATCCCTGCGAAAGTCAGCTGCTTGACCTTGACTTCTTCTTTAAACATGGTGAACTATCGAAGTGCACTTATTAAATCGATAAATTTGTGTTTCGAATAATAAAGTTTAAAAACATGGCTGCTGCAAAAACATGTTATGGCACGTTATGAAGTTGCCAACTTGGAGTAAAAAATCCTACAATTAGTGTTTGTTGTAAAGATAACTAACCAACACCCTATTCTAGCAAAGTTCCTACTAAAAGGCAACAAAATTCGGATGAAACTGTATTTTTTTCCTGCAGAAGACGTAGATATTTGTATCAGCTGCCGTGTTACACTCAGTAGTGAACATACCCATCTTAAAATCCATCGTAACGACCGGTTTGGCAGAGACAGTGTGTCTTGCTAGTGGAGCTTTTAGTATTTCAATTGCCAGTCTTTTCAAGGTATATGGTCTCTTGCCTTCTTCCATTTTCTGCGACGTCTAGTGAATAACTGTGTTGCAAATTCAATGAAGCTTCGAAATCTACTAAAATTGAAACAAGACTAATCGCCTAGTTTCAGCGTGGGAATCTGACCGATGGGGGAAAATGGACCTCTGAATTTTTTCATATCTCCTCCTCTCCCATTGTGAAATCACTTCTGTTACTATACTGCTCGTGCCCTAATAAACTCCGCAATGAAAATTTTTGATCGCTTTATTGAACTTTCCCGTTCTGAACTTCCAGTTTACCTCAAATAAAATGCAAGCTCCCTTGATTTTGTCTTCGTTTGACTGTATTTAAAATCCCTTCAGTATAATTGGCATGCTAAGATGGAGAGATCAGGAAGAATTATCACGCTCCTATCAAAGTAATGTCAACAAAAGTACCTAAAATAATTTCACCGACTCCAAGTATTTTCTTTTTGACCTCCAGAAGCCTAAATTTGTTGTTTTTATTGAAACTTGGTTTGAGTCTTCTGAAAACGGAATATTTTGACTGTGTGCTCACTGCAAAACAGCTATGTTGAGTCATTCGTAAAAATAAACTCAGCATAAGATAACTGACACTAAAGAAACCTACACAAGACCAAAGGTAGGAAACAATTTGGATTTCCGGGATGACGGCAGCGATAATTTTATCATATCCTCTCAGCTGGTTGCAAATAAATAGTAAGTACTTAACGAGAGAATAGATCTGCACCAATTGACAAACTTCTACACGACTCTACTGTCATGTCCTGACCGAGGATGGATAATGGAATTTCAAAATGAGAAAAAACCTAGGGATTTTAAAAATCTCAGAAAGATGTTTCATTAATATTTTCATATATTTCATGAAGTGAGACTTTTCAGCCATATTCAATGAATAATGCAGTACTTCCAACGGTGTGTAAGAAAGTTAAAGGTACACGTGCAATTGCCACCCAAAAATTTCAAAGAAACAAGAGCATGTTTAATCACGCCAAGTTGTTATTGTCGTTTCAGACACTGACCCTTCGCTATAGCACATAAAAAATTATGAAGATGACCTGGGGCGTAAAACTGCATATTTTTTGCTCCTGTTTGTAAAACGCAAAAAGGCTTTTGCGTCATGATGCGGCCAACAGACTTCACAAACAGTGTTTGACATGGGACTATCAAAATTTCATCACCAAATGTCCTTTCAAAGCTCTCGTTGACTATCTCACTTTCACTAATCATACTTAAATTCTTAGGTCTGAAATCTCCATGTTATCTGTCATATCTGCACCACCTGGCAGGTGGTCTTTCGTAGCATCAGAGATTTATCTCAATCAGCAGCGCATGAAGCCGTCAAATGCTGATTTCAAATTGGAAGATAAAGGACAGACAGTTTCGTTTACTGCGACTTTGTGGTTGGCCACAGACTTTTTCCTCTAACCCCAGACTATTTTTGATATAGGTGCGGTTCTAGAGGACTGGTGAGACGCGCCTATAGCGAAAACAGCGCAGTCCCCGAAGATAACGTGTGTTGAAAACTGCCGTGACGTAAAGCCGACAAGCAAACATGCAAATGCCAGCATACCCTCCATATGAAGCGCAGATTCGTTTATAAAAGTTTATGAACGGAAAAAATTGTTGGGTGCTTTTTTAATTCTAACAGGAAAAAATTCGCATAGACAACGTACTGCAATTTTGACCCTATTTCCACTCAGACAGAGACTAATTAAGGGAAGTGTGTTCACAGCAACATTTTCGAGGCTGCTTCGGAAAGCAGCGGTCAAATTTGATACATCCTCTTCGCTCAAATTGTGGTTGGCAATTCGAAATTTCACGAGGTTTCGGGCAGTGTTTGCAGCAAGGCTTATAATTGCTGACTCTTCGTGTTTGTCCTTTTCGTTCTTTGATTTATGAGAAACGTCCAACAGTCGAAGAACAGAGAATGGTGAGAGGAATTTGAAGGAATCTGATATAAGGCCACTGTGAAAAGTAAAAAACGTAACGCTGACTCTTGCGGTAGCATACAGGGAAATCGTCCAAAGCTTGTATGCGAAGAGCCTAATTAGACTCCTTAAAATCGTTTAAGCTGTAAAATTACACCAAAATTTAGCCGCATTAACAAAAAGCGGCTTAATACTGTAATTTCTATCAAAATCGTAATGAAAAGAATTTATAATTCGCAAAAGAAGCATATTGTGTAAAAACAAGCCATTTTATAAATAACTCAAAGTGCGTCTAGAAAATGATAAGGGGTCACAAAAGTTGGTCTCTTAATGAAGCTGAATTGGTTGGGCACAATATTGGTACACAAAATCTATTAACTTCTTTGTTTGCTGAATGGCTTCGATATACTTACCTGTATATTAGATCTTGAAACCTTATGGATGCCTACACTAGGAGACTTACTAGCTCCTACTAAGGAACTAACCAAAAGATGAATGAAGAAGATTGTGTTTTCTTTGACCCATAGTTAACTCATATTTTTAAGTACGAACAATGTGTATTATTCCCAGCTATTCAATTTCCTTCAAAATTTATTTCTGAAACTTTTTGCAGATCAGTGTATTCATAGTCTAGAACTATGGACCAAAATTTGATGTAAATATTTAGACTGGAGTCTATCAGCTACTGCGATTTATGCCTACAGACCTTGAATATGCTAATCTGCACCACAGTCAACAAGTAATTTGGAAGAAAAGGGAAAAACTGAAATTTCCAAAGCGGTGTATCAAACAGAAAACGCAGAGGAAATGTTGGGGGCCTACTGCTGAACCGGACTCCTCGCAATGTTTCGAGCAGCTAAAGAATACCGGTGAAAAGTGTGTCTGATATTTTAGCTAGTACTTTTGCAACTTATGATAAATAATTAGATTGTCTTGTCCGTCATGGAGCATTCAACTCCTCTACAATGTTTACTTCCTCATCTAGGAAATGCTATGTTATTCAGAGTAAGGCCCATATACAGTGTCCATTTTTTTGACACATAAACCATTAACTTGAAGATCTAGAAAAATAGTATCCTCATCAACCCTAATAACTATAAAGGGCAATACATGAGCACATAATTGCGTAAGAACTTTAACACCATAAAAAATATACAAAGCCGCTATAGACGCAGAGACGAAGTAACGGTAAATGCATGTTCCTGAATTGTATGCAATATGCTACTTACATAGTATGTTATACGCGTGACCGTCTTGTTAGAAATAGTAATTTCTGGAGAATCGGCATCCCACGAAGTATAGATGGGTAGAAGAAGTTTTTGGGAAAATTTCGTTTTTTACGATTCCCAACCGTCTGATGATGACTTGGTGAGTCAATGTCGAAAATTCACTCAATAAACAACATTTTACCAAAGAAATTCTTCGATCGAATAGTAATTTCGAATCCGTACTCGAGGCAAATTATTATGTTCCTTTACTTCTTACCATTTTTTGAAAACGCAATATGCAGCATTCATTTGGCCATAATGCTGCCGTGGTTTTGAATCCAACCGGGGCCGACGATGTCCTCACAACTCAGTTAGATTATTTATTCAAATCGGTTAAAAACATCTATTTATATGCTGTATGGGGGAGTAAAATATCGCCTAGGATAGGTAGGTAAGGAAAAGTGGAGCGACATTTTATGGGACGGGGAACAGAGCGCGGATAAACTTATTGAAGTCAACCAAGTGTGCACAAAGTTAAAATCAAATACGAAAGTTGTGACCTTTTGCTAACATAATGCTTAGTGGATCGAAATGACTTCTAGGACATGCCATGTTTTCCAGAGCTAATTCTATATACGGTATCAATTTTTTGACATTTGACCCCTTTACCAGAAGATATAAGCAAATAGTATTAAATGATTATTTTGAAATGGCAATACTTGATCAGGTAATTGTCCGAGAATTCCGACATAGTAAAAAAAGAAATTGCAAAGCCGCTGTGGATGCAGAGACAACGCAGTGGTAACTGTTTGCTCCTATATTTTATGTAATTTAATATTCGAGACCGCCTTATTATAAATAGTAATCTCTAATGAGTAGGTTAGGCAAATTATTATTTTCCCTTACTTCTTATGAGGTCTTGAAAACAATAAAAAGCATTTCTTTGAACTAATTGCTGTCGTGGTTTTGAATCTCACTGCGGCCGTCGACGTCTTTGCAACTGAGTAAAATTAATTGCATAAACCGATTAAAGTAATTTATTAATATGTTGTATGGGCAGTTAAAAGCAGTTATGATAGGTGGATAAGGGAACATAGGAGGACTTCTCACCAAAGAGGAGGAAAACGAGGATTTATTAGTCAAATTAACCAAAAAAGCAAACATATTCAAGACAACGAAAACTGCAAAAGGTAAAGATCTTAAATGAAAATTGCAACTTTGTACTAACATAATACTTGATGGATCAAAATGATGGCATTAGAAGACAAAGTATAAATATTTACAAAGTAAAGGCTTACTAGGAAAGCTAATCATGACATGAGCAGAGGGAAGTGGTATGTTCGGCAGAAAGTAAAGTTTCTGGCTGTTGACGTTTAATAATAACTCTAACCATAATTAAGCTAACAGTTTAGACTTTTTCAACTGCTGACGCACTCTTTTTCTGCAATCTGAACCTGTGGTGTCTAACGTATTTAGTTTAATCCGATTCTCTTTAGTGAAGAGTAAGCTGTGGCTGGTTTTCCGGTGGTTTTAGACTACTTTTTAAAAAATATTTTCGATTCTCAGTTAAATTATTCTACCTAATTTAATACGATACGTAATGCATGTTTATTACACGGCAATATTTACAGCCACGCTAATGTTCTGGGAAACGAAAAGACACATAAAATGTTACAAGTGGGACAGTACCTGACGGTGTTGCAATTTAAAGTTTATTGGAACGTTATGCAAAGGCATATAAAGCTTTGTCAAATAAAGTTGTGCAAACTGGTGTAGAAGTTTAAATATATCGTCCTACTCACTCAAATGCTGGTTTTCAGAATTCTGACAAATCAGTTAATTAGAAAAGCAATTTTTCCAGCAAATCCAGAACAAGGCAATGTAGTTTTCGATACTATAAAACATCAGGAGCAGTCTTTGCTGCTCACAGTCAACGTAGCGAAACCAAGACAGTTGAAAAATATTTTTCGCATACTCGGTTTTCACGCAAAATACAACTTTGTAGGTAGCCTGCAAATCGCAAGATAACTTTTTATAAAAATAACGTCATAAATTAAATGGTTCAAGTCTTCTTATGTATGAGGTAAATTAATCGTATAGAGCACATATGCGTAACCGCTCACTGGAATGAAGCCAAAACGTAAGCTTTGAATTGTCAAACTGTTTTATGTCATACATTTAGGAAAAACAAAAACCCAACATCATGATTAAAAACATTAGAAGAACGAAAATATTGGAACTGTTTTTGTAAAACACACAATCAAAAGTGATCACAAACCCATCAACTTGCGGATCGGTGACTGCCAGGCCTCGAAGCGACTTGTTGATTTTGAGCGAAATTGGGAGAACTTTAAGAAGGGCTTCGTCCTATAAAGCACACATAAGTAATTTTACAATAAGCGGGGCATGAAGGGAAAATTTAAAACGGCAACCTCAGGCAAGGGATTAAATTCAGCCCTTACGTAAAGGGCCGATAGGGAAGAAAAAGTTTCACGCCCCACAGTAACCATAATTTCCTTTTAATAAAATATTTTTCTCACTCTGAAAAAAGCTAATGATGAAAATGTGAATGATATCACCATGAACCAGTTAATTAATATTACAAAATTATTTGATAACATACATAATTTTAGTGAGCCGCCAAATAAAATTCCGAAAATGTTTTGCGTTTCTTAGTAATTAAGTGTTTTCAGTGCAATCTATGTTGTAAATATTTCAAGTTTTGCTACTTGTGCTTATGGTCAAATATTAACAATATATGAATTGGTTTAATTAACTCGGAGGGATTAAGCATAACTAAATGATGGGGTGAATCCAAAAATCCTCCAGGAATTTCGTGGAATTCGCCCATTATCATTTCTCAAACAAACAGAGATTGTGCACTGGACAAACGCAAGTGGAAAAATACATGTAGGAGATTAAAGTGCGAATAAATTCGAAAAGTTAACAATGATAATATGACAAAAGTGTAAAAAGTCCCTGAATGAAAACTTGTTGAGAAGCTAAAAGATACAGATAAACAAGTGCTATATTCGTCAAAATTTCGTTGTTGGATACTTACTATTTCTACTCCGCTAAGATCAATAACAGTGGAAGATGAAAGGCAAGATGCAGCAACCATGAGAAGTGGAACGTTATCCGACATAAATTTTGATGTATCGAACAATTTAAAGTATCGAATTTGCCCATTTGCTTTTAAAATCGGAAGGCCCTTTAGCAGAGGTCAGTAAATAAAAATGATGAAACCTTTTCTAATGACTCAAGGTCACTATTCTTCAGTTTGATATCCCAAAAATAATTCTTCAGTGTGGGAGCCAGAGGCAGATCCATAGGCTGGGAATCTTGACTGTCGAGTTGTCCACAAGTCTCATCCTCGACTATTTGGCCAATAGCCTCAGATGTTACTGAAAGTGATTCGTCGCTTTTAAACTAGTCAGAGAGCAAACTGCTTACCGATAATTATATCTTGGAAACGTATCCCTCCAGTAGTTCACAACTCTGGTGAGCAAATCCCGGAAAAGGTTTTGTTGTTCTGTATTTGACATTGGGATGACCAGCTGACCGTCATTTAATCGAGCCTATCAATCATATGCAAATATTAACGAAACATACTTCCTGCTCAGTTAATTCAATTCTATAAAAGTCCAGAAAATGATACACTTTCTCTCTTTTGCCTTTCAACTCAAGGCATTTTGTGTCGTCCCGCAGATACTATGAGGAACAGAGTTCAATGGTAACGGAAAATTTTACTATTTTGTAGTCAGAAAATTTGCCTTCAAGGCCAATTTTTAACTTCAAATGATCCTTTGAATCCATCTTTTCAAAGTGTTTTATGCCAGATCACCGAACTACAGCAGAATGTCAAAACACAACACAACACAATCTGGTCAGTGCAATATGCGAAGGCCGAATGAATAAGGTAAACATGTGAAGCATTTAAACAAATCAAACTGTAGAGTTGGAAAAGACTTTATGGCCATCATATTTAGAGGATGAAGAAAAGGAATTTCTACAATTTATTTCAGTGTACACGTGGGCGGAAATCGGAAGTTTTATGAACTTCAATGTACCTTACGGAGAACTTTATAAAAATCTTGGAAATCACTTCAGTTATTTTAAGATTATTACGAGTAATATGCATGAACATTTGAGAACCCTCCTTGCAGGTACATATGGCGTGTGGAACAACGAGGGAAGCTATGAGGGTCGCAGAAGTTTAAAGAATATGACAACTGCTATGTGTCTCAGGAGTGAAGTTACTTAACTCATCGCTTTGGCTTATTTTTCGATATAAGTATGTAAATTTGCTTTCATAAATTCCTCACTTAAACCATCTACTCAGTGTGTAAAGGCAGCTAAACGCACGACACAGGTGCTGTTTGCGATTAGGCAGGGATTCGTCAACACTGACAAGGAGCTCTTCAGGAAAACCTACGGAGCGTTTGTTCGGTCCCACTTGGAGTATGCTGTCCAGGCCTGGCGTCCGTGGTTCAAGAAGGACTACCTGCACCTGGAACGAGTGCAGGCGAGTGCTACGACGATGGTCAACAATCTTGGTCATCTGCCTTATGAAGACAGACTGACCGAACTTGATCTTTTCCCTCTCAATTATAGGCGACTCCGCGGGGACCTCATACAAACCTACCGTATTGTTAGAGGCCAAGACTGCGCCCTAAAATTTGAGGATTTCTTCGAATTTGCTCGGACTGACCATCTGCGAGGTCATCCTTTTAAACTACAGAGGAAACCGGCCCGTATCGACGTTCGACGAAACGCCTTCGCTCAGAGGGTCATTGGAGCGTGGAACGGATTCGCGAAAGATGTGGTCCTCTCAGATGCTGTTGACATTTTTAAACACAAACTTGATTCTCATTTGCTGAGAAACTGTGGCAGATATAATGAACAGAGTGTCAGTAGCAGCATATTGCAACTGGCTCACACGTATCGCTGATGTTAAGCCTACATTTGTACATTTGTATTATGTACTATTGTTACGGTGGACCTATTATGCGATTTTGGTCTGAATAGGGTGCTCAAGGGCGAAAGCCTTCTTCCCTTCATAAATTGACTTAAAGTGACTTAAAGACCTACTATCGAGGGTAAAATCACAACATCTGTGCGGAGAGCCTAACATGGTTTGATTTATCTCACGGAGATGGCGCAATTTCTCACATCCAGTCATGCCAGCTGAACTTGCAGTTTTACTGAAGGTCCGCAGAGTTTCGTCGTAGAAAGGCATTTAACAAAATCTCCAGAAACCAGACAACAACTCCAGCTTATCATAATACGTAATGTCTGCGTGGTGTCCCCGCAAAGTTATTTGTTACTCTAAGGAACCCACGTATGGTTAATTAAACGTGTTGCCAATGGCAAGCCTCTTTAACTCTTAAACACTATGGTTGTCATCTTCTGATTAATTTTGAGTCCATTACTGTCTTGATTTATCCTGAATCCCTATGCTTGTAGAGCGTATTATTAATGTTTTCTCATGAATGTCAGAGATGAGATCTTCTTGGACTTGGTCGCTCTTCCTGTGTGGAGATCAAAGTGGCTAATTGAGTTCTCACCTTCGAAGTGTCGATACATTTGTTTGGGCCTAAAACACTGTCGCAACCTGTATATTTCAGGGCTGCGTGATGACTGAGTATTCGATCGTTAAGGATTAAGTTATGCCAAAACATAAGATTCGATCACTAGCCTCGCGCAAATGGAATTTTGGCCAAGCTGCCGAGAAGCCAGTTGTAGCACCTTTAAAGACTATGAGGCGTATACAGCCTCCAACGACGCAAGCAAGTACGCTTTCGAAACGTCAGGATATTTTACCCATTATTCCCAAGATCACCTCTTCTTCTTATTAGTGTCCGGGGACACGCTTTTTCGCTTTAATCAGCAATATATTCGGGCGCGAAGCGCTAGAGTCAGCACGATGATGGGAAATCTTTGCCCTTTGCGTGTCATCAACGTACGTGGAAATCGAATTGCTCCACAGATATCTCGACAACCATGTGCGACCGAAGGGTTTGGCCTACAGGCTGCCCGTGAACACAGGGCTAGCGAGGCACTGGGTGCTGCAACATGGCAGATGAATGACCCGGGCAATTGTCCAGGACTATCATTTGCGGCTGCAGAAATATCGTGGCGCCTTGAACCTAATTATTTCGAAGTGCTCAGAGATGTTAGGAGAGAATGGTCTTTTACTACGGGAGCGATTGATCGTAAATTGAGCCAGAGAACTACGTGCCTTACGAGACAAGGAGTTTGCAGTTAAACTCCAAAACTATTGCCCATTATGCATGATCGCGAGGAGACATTGGTCCACAATTTATCCTCCAAAGAACTTACCCTAGCATTTACAATTGCTCAAACGCGCAGCATGATTCAACACCGCGGATGCCGATCCGGCGGATCTTTCGGCTACCGTTGAGTCAGATCTCATAACCTCCGAGGAGCCGGACGATACGAAGCACCTCATCCGACAACAGGTTACGTCCTTACTATTGACGCATAAATCACGGGCATCAATCCCGAGGGCGAAGCAGGATGCCATCAAGACACTGAATGCTGACATGAGCATCGTAATAGTGCAAGCGGACGAAGGGCGCTCCACAATGGTACTTGATGAGTCTGAATACCTCCAAAAGGCCAACGTTCTGCTCAATAACCTAAATTCCTACCGCCAGGGTGGCGGAGATTCTATGAAGAAAATGGTGACAAAAAATCAAGATGACACTCGTGGGACTGCAGAATAACGGTGCCATCTCAAAAATCGAATGATTTTATATCAAACCAAGCGATTTAGCCATGGCAAGATTCTATGGACTGTCAAAAGTGCACAAGCCCACTACTCCATTTCGGCCTATTGTTTTTTTACGGGGAACACTGACATTAAATCTGTCGAAATGGCCTCAACGGCGTCTGGTGGACTCATATCAGGCTCCGACACAACGGAACGCTCGGTCTTAAATTTCTTGGAAAGGCTTAGCAGACGAAGTCATGGTATCGGTTGATGCTACCTCACTCTTCACATCAATCTGTCAGACTCTTGCAATTGAAACTGCAAGTGATCTACTTGAGAGCCAATATGAGAGGGAAACTAATAGGCATACAAGTGCGCATCTCATCCAGCTTCTCGGGTTCTGCCTGAGCATGTATTTTACCTTTGAGGGCACGGTGCATGAACAAATCAAAGGCACTCTGATGGGATCGCCGCTATCTGGTTTCCTTGTTAAGGCAGTCCTTCAGAAGTTAAAGGCACTGGTGTTAACAAGCCATAGACCAGTATTTTGGGCGCGGTACGTAGACGCTACCTTCGTCGTCCTCAAGCATGCAATGGTCTCTGAATTTCACACGATACTAACCTCTATTTTTGCCGACATTCACTTCACAACAGAGGCTCAGAGCGACAGAAAAATTGCGTTCCTAGACGTCTTGGTCCACCACAAGACTGACGGAAGCTTAAAGACGACAGTATACCTAAAGGTAACCGACACACATCAGGTACTCAGTTACCAACGTAAAAATCCACTGGGCGACAAATTCAGCTGTGCGCGAACGCTTTAGAAAAGGGCAGAAACACATTGCAACGAGGCAGATCATAAAGTGGCTGATCTTAAATACCTTCGGTGGATGTTCATCTCTATCGGTTAACCTCGCAGTTTCCT
This sequence comes from Ligula intestinalis, assembly GCA_036362985.1. Lineage (NCBI taxonomy): Eukaryota > Metazoa > Platyhelminthes > Cestoda > Diphyllobothriidea > Diphyllobothriidae > Ligula > Ligula intestinalis. The sequence continues at coordinate 50,737,973 of JAYGXS010000003.1, forward strand.
AGAACGCAGCAGGTAACCGAAACGAGCTGCCAGACCGGCATTGGAACAACCGAGAATGTGGGGAGCTATGCCATACATCGAGAATGTTTCTGAAGCAGTTGCTCGTCTGTTACAACCACTGGGTATAAGCGTAGCCCACATACCTGAGGCAACAATAAGACGACTGGTCATTAGACCAAAGGTTCCTCTATTCCGCGGAGTCACAGCAAACTTTGTCTATCGCGTCCAGTATAGTTCCTGTGAGGCCAACTACATTGGGGAGACCAGAACGCGACCACTGTTTGTATGAGCAAGCACGCAAGGGCAGTCAATAGAATGGATCGACTCTCATTGGTGGCGGAACATGGTGCGGCTTCTGGACACACCTTCGCTTTTGATGACGCCGAAATCCCACGCCGAGGTAGTGACCAGGCGGCCAGAGAAACACTTAAACCATGGCACACCGCGTTAAATTTCATCAACCGATGTACGATTCTCCCGGTTGCTTACCAGGCGTTACGCGTGCGGCTCAATCAATGAAATCGTCGGCAAGATGTCAGACGGTTCGCAGCGACTAGCAACCCCACAACGGGCCAAAATACAGGCGTGCAGGAACTTATACTAGACACCAATCCAACCGTCAGCGACGCCGTGGGCAACGTGATCCAACAAGACCTCCTGTCGCAGTTGTACATG
>JAYGXS010000003.1:50746520-50774843 GCA_036362985.1 Ligula intestinalis
TAACCAGCCCCTCGTTGTTGCTGTTTTTTGTCTTTGACGATAAACTCCTGTAAGAGTTCGAAAGCTCAGAACAATATACAAATCGATCCGGTTCTCTACCATCTTTCTTTCGTTCCGACGCAAATACCTGGAACGCTAACATTCTCCTTCATTATCGATATATTATCCCGACGGCGGATACAATTAGCAAGATATCGTTCGCAACGGACTCAGTAAGAAAATATCTGGGTCAACTAAAACCCACTAAATCGCCTGGTCCGTATGGCATCTCAGCGAAACTTTTTATGACCTCGCAGAACACCTGGCCTCCCCACTTTCCAATATCTTGGAAATATCGATGGAGAAGGGGCTCTTCCTACCGACTAACGCTTTCAAACTACTCGATCCCCCAAAGGCTTTCAAACTACTCGATCCCTTAAAGCTAAGTGAAATAGATATTTTTTATCAGATTTCATCTTTACTTGCTGAAGTTACTAGCTTAATTGTTGTTATTTATTTGTATATCTAACCCTTTTGCAACTGTACATACCGGTAGTTGTCTTTTTTACAGATAGGTCAAAATATACATTTTTATACTGTTTCACCGACATAGCCTCATCCTAGTTCCGGTAGATTCAGTTAAAACGCAAGTAATCTATTGCGTACATAGTGAGTAATATCTGAAAATTTGGAAATATATCAATTTCCCTCAAGAAATAGTTTGTATTACTCGATATACTATTTGAGATAATTTTCATCCTGCGTAGCCTCTTCGGTAATTCAAATTTTCTGTCGAACTTTTGTGCATAAATTTGCTTTGAACATATCCTATCACTCACCTCCTATTCAATATGATACCTAAGCCACAACTGAGACGTAAATTAACCCGTAATACCAATCCTCTTAACGCTAAACTCATCTTAAGCATGAAGAAACTTGATCTCGATGTTTAAGACAATTTTAGTAAGCTTTATGACCAATATGCTTGTCTGTTTACGGTCCTTGGTGCCATCTTTGATGGAAAGGTATCTACGCTCACTTCTCACCAATGTGAGAAACTAGAGCCTTTCGTTCATATGGTGTCTACTGAGACCCGAGATCGAAAAAAAAGGAATTTTAATTTTCTTTTGCAAAATGCTTCAAAAGATAAACAATCTATAGATGTTGCTGTTCAGTTTCTTTACTCTTAAGGCTTTAATTTTAAAGTTGCAGAAGCTAAAAGACTCTCATCCCGAATTAAAAACTGCCCATTCTCGTAAAACTTTTTTCGGCGATAGAAGTAGACCTTATACTCTCTCAGCATGAGCGGTCAGCCAACTATTTAAAGGCAAATAAACTTTACGTATGCAGGGATAAAATGCCAATGGAGCGTCGGGTTTTATCTAAAGTAGCAAATGAGAACACTGGCTCTGCTTCCACAAAACCAAAAGTTGTCTCTGAGGCCGGCCCTCCCGCTCAGGTAAGCCCACATCCCTCTGGATCAATGTCAGTTTCCCCTGATACTTCTTCCATTCACCTTACTCGTGATTCGAGTGAGATTGTAGCCTCTTCAAGTCGTTCTCCTTCTAAACCAACCACGTCTGTGATAGCTTTAAATTCCGATAAACCTACGAACGCCCCTAGTAAATCTACGTCAGTTTTCAAGTTCGGCAATATGATTACCGATAACAACTCAGCATCTAACAAAAACCCAACCGCTCAAGCTAGCGCTTTTCCTATCCCCAAACCTCATCAATATCCCCAAATAATTCAGCCAGCTAATAAAATTAACCGTTTTTCAAAACCAGTCATGCAATTTTGGAAGGCAAATTTTCCGTCAAATTATGATTTAAGGCCTCAAAATCCCATTTTAATGCCCCCTTCTGGTTTTCCCATGCCACACTTCAGCCGTCCTTTCTATGGATCCCCCTCTAATTTGCCTTTCGACAATATCCACCGTTCATTTGATAATAATTACTTTACAAACTGTAGACCATGGCCAGTTTGCTTTCCGCCTTTTGTTTCTCCCATGCCGTTTCCCTTTCCACCACCAAATTTTCCGTTTTTATAAATACTGACGAGCGTAGCCTACATCCGAAGGATACGCTCAGTATAGTCTCACTCAATGCGAGATCAGTTGTTAATTAGATGACAGAACTTAAAACAGTAGCATTTGAGCTTGATCCAGATGTGCTCTGTGTCACTGAATCTTAGACACACTCTTTTATTTCTGACTCGACACTCACCATAGATAATTATAGTTTGTACAGACAAGACCGCATTGAAAAGCGTGGCGGTGGTTGCCTTCTTTATATTAAATCATCCTTTGTACATTTCCCGTATCACTTGAGCATTTCGTCATTTTCCGGAAATTTTTGTCTTATTTCAGTCATCCTGCCACACAATAAAAAAGCGATAGTTGGGTGTGTCTACAATCCCCCCTGTAACTCAAGTTATGTAATGCAGCTGTGTGAAATGTTTGAAAAAGTTGCAGGGACTCAATTCGATGTCAGAATAATTGTAGGTGATTTTAATCTGTCAGACATTGACTGGCATGCAAATACCTGTACACCAAGATTTCAGAAATTGGTTGACACCATTAACTTTTCAAACATGTCACAACTGGTCAGTTCAGTGACCAGAAATGACAACATATCAGATTTAATTTTTACGAATGCCGTCCACCCTCTTTTTATGAATTTTCATCGTGATATTTTCACAAGTGACCACGCCTTAATTCACTGTTGTTTTACAGTCTCTCTTTCTAAAAAGCCCGAGGTAAAATGCAATAACCTCGACTTTGCTAGCCTGAACCATGAATTAATAAATGATTTCGTAAGTACCCTAGATTGGCATAGAATATTTTAAACTGACGATCCCTACTTCTTCCAGGAGCTATTGCAAAACCTTACAGAAAATATTCAGGTTCTTATCCCACTTAAGATTTGTAAATCAAATTCAGCTTCTTCTACTGTGCCACCTTTTCTCCAAAGTCGACTCAAGAAATTACAAAAACAACTTAAGGATACGTCTAATAGCTCTTTATCAGTTCACTTAAGAATAGCGCAAATATTTGAATTAGCGCTTTAAATAAGGCTTGCACGAGATAGGCGTAGAGAGGCCACAGCATTAAGTGATGCGAATTCTTCCAGATCAGTTGCTCAAGTCTTCCGTCTTCGGTCGTCGGCTAAGCTTCAGAAAGTCATTCCACCTTAACTCAATAGCAACAATCATTTTGTTACAGCGGATTTGGAGAAAGCAACATTGCTAAATTCATTTTTCGCCAAGTTCTTTACTATCGAAACTAGCCTCACTCCTGTAATCCTCCTGCTGTGTGATTCAAATCTCAGCACCCTTAATTTCTCACCCGCTTGTATTCAAAAAGAAATAAGTCGTCTTAAAAATCCACATTCGCTTGGAACTGATAACATTCCAAACTCACTCATCAAACAATTAAGAAATTTCCCACCCTTACTGCGTAAGTTATTTTCAGGGTTTCTTGAGAATGTCTTTTTCCCGGACTACTGGAAAACTTCTATCATAATTCCCGTATTTAAATCTGGTTCCCGATCAGATATTCACAATTATCGCGGTGTTCATAAGACGCCCTCTCTGGCTAAACTCTGTGAAAAACTAATTGCCACAAAAATTACAAATTACTGCATAAACAATAACATTCTCAGCTCCTCACAGCATGGCTTTTTACTGGACCGATCTTGTGAAACATGCCACATGTCTTTTTAAAATCTACTTACTTCTCTTTGTTATGATCATTTATCTGTGGTAGATATCTATTTTGACCTTAGTAAAGCATTTGATAAAGTTCCTCACAGGAGGCTCCTCGGCAAACTAGAGGCGATAGGATTTCGTAGTCCTCTTACTGACTTCATCAGATCTTATCTTTCAAATCGACAACAAAAGGTTTTAGTAGGATCCTCATACTCTTCTCCTACCGCAATTTTGAGTGGTGTCCTTCAAGGTACCGTGCTAGGTCCTCTGCTCTTCTTGCTTTACATAAATTATATCCCATTGAGTGTTAAACACTCCCATTCTTATATTTATGCAGATGATCTCAAGTGTGTTTACTCTTACTCTAACTCTACGGCCGCGTGATGACTAGAACAAATTCATTCTGATCTGTACCCTCTTTCGGCGTGGAGTTCAACATGGCAGATGGAGTTCTCACCTTCTAAGTGCCGATACATGTGCTTTGGGCCTGAAAGGCTGCCGCAACCTGTTATTTTTCAAGGTTACCCAATGACTGAATGCTCCAGTATCAAGGACCTAGGATTAAGCTACACCAATAAATTAGACCTTACTCTTCACGCCGATAGAATTACAGTCAAAGCCGCACAGATTTGCGGCTTCATTTCTTATAATTTCTATCTTCCTGAAATGGAATTAAGACTTTATCGTATGTTGGTACTTCCCATCTTAGAATACTGTTGCCCCTTTTTCGGTCTCATGAATGAAGTTAGCCGTTAAAAAATTGAACAAATTCAAACAATTTCACACGAAAACTGTTGTATCCGACAGCTTCTAATACTTGTTGCTCAAATAGATGTCAATTAACAAAACTAAGGTTCCTTTGGGTCATGAGATTGGAAGCAGGCTTTTGTCTCCTTTTTCGGCTCAATAATAACACAAATTTTCCCAGGACTTCTGTCATTACCCCCGTCAGCCGTCCCTACAACCTAAGAAACTCAGCACTTGTTATACCCCCTCCTGCATCCTCCTAATGCAAACGCTCTTTGTTTTTTTGCTTCCAGATATAGCTTTCTTTGGAATAACTTGACAAGCGAAATAAGGTCGTTAACAAGACTGTCTGCTTTCAAACGGAGACTGCACATTTATCTTAACACTGATTTTATAAACCTTCTATTCTCCTCATCTTTTCCGAGCAGCTATCTCCATGACTTCGACAAAGGACCATCGGGAATTTAGGAGATCCGCTTGAAACTATTCTCCCTGCCTCGTGTCCCCCGAGAACGTAGATGTTTTTCATTAACCACCGCTGAATCAAACGAAGCCACGCGGAAGTACTCAGTCTACAATGCTGCAGTTTCGTTGACTACTCACCTTCATCAGACCACGCACGCCTATTTCTGCTCTACTACTATGTTCCTGCTACTACATTCCTAAGCGATTTTTTTATCATACACACTTTTGAACATGGAGGCCCCTTGGACACTGTCTCCATTTTCACTGTAGGAGTTTTTTATCTGGCATAAGTTTTCGTTTTTAGTTTAAAATTACCTGCAAAACATTGCTAAATGTTGCCCCAAAAGGACAATTTCTGCTGACATTATTATGACTTTCTACGTCTACTTGCATATATTGTCAAATTATTTTTTGAATTTTTATTTTTTCGAAATTAACTTTGTATAGATAGCACCGTACCGGCGCTGAAAAATATAAATTCCAAATTCCAAACCAGAACGGTCGCCCGGGTCCTACATATCAGCCCGGATGAGGCCTAGGACTCGCGTGATCTTGTTCCTCTTAAATCTTTTATTATAGCCTAGTTCTCTTAACCGCAGAAGTAAATTTGCTTTATTAACTGCACAAAATTATAATCCACCCTACCTTACAATCTATCTGGCTGTACTTTCATTAATCAGTTAAGACACAAATGTACCTCTAAGTTTACGCAGTCTAGTCTCTTAGCTAGACTTCTTTAGCAAATGCCACTTTGTTATGACCAACGGCAATGGTTCATCTTTAGCTATTATCAAATGCACGTTTCTCTAAACTTTCAGCTTACTAAAATTTCCATATAGGCTATGACTACTAACTAGGCTAAAATTTCTACATGCACGTACAGGCCGCGCTGCAGCTTGCCACCTACTGACTTTAGCAAATGTGATTATTATAACTGCGAATACTGAAGGACCTATAACCTTCATTTCGCAATTCACGGTAGTCGACTTCGGCTCATAGGCAGATTACAGCGTGGGATATTGTCACCTCAGACAAATAGTAACGTCAGTGGTTTTACCAGTCCTACTAACGGCGTGGGATAATATGACAGCGGTCCCCTCACCCGCGGCCCCGCACGACTGAGCCCTCTACTCATGCGAACCGTAATCGCCCGGCCAGCAGCAATCCCTCAGTTTTTGGATAAGCTTTGGCGTGTATAACGCCCTGCCACCGTGACCGTCTCCACCTCTCCTACTGCGTACAGGGGGCGTTCAATGATACTAGCCTCCAGGTGTCAAATCAACACGATCTGTGACTAAAAATGGGTCACTTAACCACCCAATCGTGAGTGTCCTAGGCACCCTGCTAAGGAGGACGAGTACTAGACTGCCATTTGCAATTTATCTTTGACAGTCTCACTTACCTACCGGAGGTGAACGGTCGCCCGCATATCCCACATATCAGCCCAGAGACTACTACCATAGTTATGTGAGAGTTTATCGCGAAAGTCACAAACTTTGCCCCCCCCCCCCTGCTGGGCCCAGAGTCACTGGGAATACCTTAAGCAAGCAGACCGTGATACTCATATGCGTCAGTGATCTCCACACCCAGTCGACAAAAGTGATTGTGACATCCGCCCAGCGACCACCCAATGCTCATAGCTACACAGCTAAAATCATAATCGCGCCGTTGCTCCCCTGTGGAAGGTGTGGGGGATAATCGTCTTCGCCACAGCCCATAGACTACTGCCGTTGCTACGCGAATGCATAACGCCAAAGTTACATAGCCTGCCCCCAAACTGGATAAATGCGATCAAATGACTACCCCCCCCCCCCCCCGCCGCGCCCAGAGCCACAAGGAACAGGTTTACACTAAGAAACACTCCACTTGCAGGTTGACTTTGCCTTGTTCAGGTTGAAATTTTTACATCCAGCTCTCACTTACGGTTCTGCGAAGCTAGTCTCTGCTAGTATCAATACTGACTCTCTGTCAATACTGCTTCTACGGAAATAGCCCCATCTGTGTTCCCACAAAGTCTCTGCGTCCTCCTTCAACATCGCGAGAAAAGATATGGCACCATCTAGGTTACAGAGACAGGCCGGAAAGGGAGTCAGCAAAAACTAGCATGCGGGAATGGGCGTACTCTTTAAGTTAGCCCTAGAATATCTGGCCTGCCTGAACGAAGGACTGCGCTAGTAGCCCGAGAACTGGCACGTTTCGAGGTAGATATCACCGCACTCATTGAAAATCGCCTCCCCGACCAAAACCAACTGGAATGGGTAGGCGCTGGCTACACCTTTTTCTGGAGTGGCAGGCGACAGACAGAGCGACGCAAGGCTGGTGTTGCCTTTGCTATCCGGACAGCAATCGTGGATCACTTGCCCGCTTTGCCACAGGGCAAAAACGACCGCTTGATGAGCCTACGTTTGCCTCTTCGAGCAAGTAATTTTGCTACTATCATCAGCATTTACGCCCCCTACAATGAAAAACTCAGACGAGATAATGAACAGGTTCTACGAGGATTTGCATGCCACCCTAAGGACTGCACCGAGGTCGGAGAAGCTGACTGTCCTTGGGGACTTCAGCGCTCGGGTCGGCAAAGATCATATGGCCTGGAGGGGAATGATAGGTCCATATGGCTGTGGCGACATCCTACAAATCCTCTCTGTCCTCCTCCAACATCGCAAAAGAAGGACTTGGTCACTGAGGTTACAAGTACGGGCCGGAAGTGGGATTCAGCTAACACTGGCATGCTGGATTGTGCGCACTCTCTAAGATAGTCCTAGAATTGGCCTGCCTTAATGGAGGACTACGCTAGTGGCCCGAGGTTTTTTTGACTTCGGCTCAGACTGACAGAACTCTTTGTGCCATGTCCGGTAATTGGGCACAGTATGGCACATTCCATGGGGAGGCATATAGAGCTGAAAATGTGGGATATGGCAAACTGCTCGACATAAGTGCATGTTAGGATTTGTGTCTACTTTACAAACGTGCTATTATTATTATTAAAATACTAAGCACTATATCTTCACACAGCTTGGGAGTGCATACTGGGTGTGGCTCCTTAAACGCCCACACGGGCAGTACTCATAATATACTATCTACTTGCCTTTGTGAGCATCATTACTAAAAATTTAGCACTTTAGCATAAGCACGTACGTAGAGCAGCAGTATCTCAATTTTTACCTAGCAGAAACGTACACAGCTCGATGGATCGAGTAAAGAGTGTGAAAACCGAGGCAAACGCTGCTGTGCTCAGGCTCCAAAGCATGTTCTTACCCGAAATAGCTAAATCCAGAGTCACACTCCCTGTTGAGACCAAGGGGACATGAGCCGTTGTGCTGGCTTAATCAGCGTCACCTCTGATAAATGGTGGCGTCAGTGCCAGCACCAGTACACATAGACTTCTTGTCGTGATTTGAAAGACATGAGCCCCGTGCTGTCTTTAATCAGCGTCACTTCTGACGTACCAGCACCAATAAGAACTATCAATAAATTACACCCTAGTTAGTAGTACAAGAAGTAGCAGTACCAGTCCTGGTTTACTAAAGTCCGGCTAGACACCTACTATAGGTAAGTGAGGGAAGATAGCACAGTAGTACCCACGCAAAGTCAACTGTCACTTGATACTAAGTTATGCAGTGTAGTGGCTTGCATTTAATACAGCGGCCCACGCCGGACCCCGTTTAATATTCGAGATTCCGGGAGAAGGTGAAGGGTGTGAAAGCGCTAACTACGTCCTCTATCACTTTAAACTAAAGCCTAAGACTGTCACCTTCTGTACCAACCTGTTGGTGCACTAGGTTGACCTCATCGGAATCGATGGTCGAACATACATACATACAGTTGCAGAAAGGTGAGTATTACTAATTCATCAGATGTCACTAACTTGGGCAAGTGAATGAACTAAGGAACCTAGGTGTTTGTATGACGCCCACTCTCAAACCTTCAACTCACTGTTCCGAAATTGCAAAGAAGGCTATGGGCAACCTAGGAGCGAGCTGAAGATCCTTCCTCTATTTTGAAGCGGAGCTTATCGGGTGAGTGTATGGAATATTTGTTCGACCGGTGTTAGACTATTGCATGTTGGTGTGGTCCTCCTGAACGAAGCAAGATAAGCAGCGCTGGAGAAAGTTCAAGGAAGGGCGACCAAATTAGTTAGCAATTTAGGAGGTCTACAATATGAAGGTAGACTAGAAAGGCTCATGCTTTTTCCTCTTTATTTTACGCAATTAAGAGGAGATACTATTATGGTTTTCAAACTCACCAGGGAAGAAAACTGTGCTTTTCAAATGACTGATATATCTAAATTGGCAGAAGCGAAACATCTCTGAGCTCATTCATACAAACTGAAGAAATACCATGCGAAATTAGACGCGCGGGGCAACTTCTTCTCCAACTGGGTCATTGAGGACTGGAACAAACTTCCTTCATAGGTTTTTCTTGCCGAAAGCATTCAACCAAACACACAAACTGAAGAAGTGCCATGCCAAACTAGAAGTACGGGCCAACTCCTCCCAGCTGGTCAGTGAAGACTGGAATAATCTTCCTTCCCCGGTTGTTCTTGCTGAAAGAGGTGACGCATACAAAGGAAGACTCAATCTTATTTTACTTGCAGGCCATACATTTGGCAGATAACTACGGTTTATATAATTAACATATATGGCTTTGAAAGACATGCATGATCTGACAGCATCTATCTGTAAATATTGGTTTCAAAGGTGATACCTACCTCCACTATACATACAGCATTAACAGTGTTTTAACAAATTAAAATTCACGTGCCAAAGTTAATAATTTGGTCCGACTGTGTGTGATTTGCTTTGATTCCGTATTTGTGACATAATTCATTTTCGGTCTACTGACATTTTTCTCGAATCAGTTTTTGCCTGTCTTCGTGATACATTCACCCTGTTATAGTTTTTTTTTCACCGCAGTGAAACTAGTACATATGTACTAATGCCAAATATTTGGCGCTAGTGACACGTACTCATACCCGAAATTGGACTGACAGCGTACTTTTGACCGTCATTTATCGAAACTGTGATTTTTTCGCCAAGAAGGTGCTCATCGATCCGGTATCGATTTTTTGAGGTTCCCGGAAAGCGGTGGAAGGGAAACGTTCGCCATTCCCTATGCTATTATAATAGCAAAACAGCTACGATCTAGCATGCTTTTTTATGACAGCACGACAATATTGTACGACATTGTCGTATCTCATAATTAATTTCTTCAGTGGGACGCCTTCCTCCTTAAAAAAATCTTTACAGGAAATAGAGCGTAGCAGTCTTCTGAAATCTGTTTTAATTATAAGAAGACTTTTTCATACTTAAAAAATTTTAAAAATAGTTCTCGTTTTAATTTTCGTTATTGACCTTAAGGGCCCCTTGACGGACAAGGCTCCGCTTGCGGGTCCTCGGCACCTTGAGACGCTGAAAGAGAAGAAGAGAGTGAATTTGCAGTGTGCACATAAAGTTATTATGAACGTGCGAAATGTTTTCGTTGACTTAACACAGGTTGTTCTTTGTGCAGCGGCCCTACTGAATCGCCGGAAGTCCCGGTCGTTTGCCTTTTTGAATGTGGTCTTAGAGGCCTCCTCAAGGGTCCGACCGTCTACAGGTTGGCTGGTGTTTGTGATTCGATATACCTCTGTGTATAGCGGGGTAAGACAAAAAGCAGTAAGGTTTACGCAGAATGACGGAGTGCGTATCCGTTTAAAGGAAAAATGTTTTTTCCTTTTGATGGCCGGCAAATGTGATGTCAGCACATATATGGTCGGCGAATAGGGTGTGAAATACCTTATTCACGTAATTAGAAATGCTGTCACTAGCTTATTTCGTCAATTATTCTGCCTGATAATGTAGTTTTAATGTGCGCTGTCACTTACCCGTCTTCGCCTGAACTCCAGTGAAGACAGACTGTTCTCAAACTCCTGGAGGCAGTCCAAGAATGTTATTTCCGACATTAAGGGTCCCTGTGCTTGGGCCGAAGTCTCAGTGAGATCGTTGTTTAGGGCGGCAAGTATATGCTCAACTTCCTCATCCAAACGTTGATTATATTACACAAGTGCAATTTGTCAGTCGACGACCCACCCAAAGGCCATCGTCACCTGGCGTTTTAAATTGTGCATTGGGATGTGTACTTACCTGGGCATAAAAGTAAATTGCCCGAAGGCAATATCCATCAGAGTCAGAGTCCTACACTAGCAGTAAATACGGCAAACGTTTTGCTTGCGGATGATGAGGGCAGGTTTGTCAATTCACCCGTTAAGGAAGAGAAGTAATCTCTTACTGAAGTGGGCTGACGCCTACTTCTTCGTGGTTGTCTTCGTTGCGAATACTTTTGGAACATAGTCGACCAAAACACAACAGGAAAACGTGGGGGTTAACAGAGAAATGCTAACTTAAAGAGGGGTATGGCAGAAGTAAGATTTGTAGAACTGAAATGTTTATTGAAATGTGCATTCACTTTCTCTCTCCGCTGTCCACCAATCATTATCTAAAGGCTGTTGTGTTGTAGGATTGTTAAATAGTGCCCATATGGGAAGTGGTACAGTGAAAACTGAGGAGGGGTGGGGAAGAGGTTACCTTGCAAAACTTTTGCGCTCATCGTTGCGATTCTTCGCTATCCTAACGTTCGTTGATTTCAATCAGGACGTAGTTATCATCAAAGGTAAAGCAGGCGTACTTCTGGAAGAAGATGCATTCGACGCGAAAACTTCGATATAATGCTGTAATATTTCGCCGACATCTTGCAGAAAACACTGTCTTCTGTGCCTACAACGCGTATTCCGCGACGGCGGCTCAGACATGCTGAAAACGGAACAACACAATTGACAAAATTTAGGCGTACACAACCGCTAAAGCAAGAATGCGAACGCTTCACAGCTTGCAGGTGCAGGGAATTACGTCCGATAGCGCTCCACGGCCTCTGGACACAAAGTTCAATCGATTTTCCAATAGCGGAACGCGTCCACGTCTGCTCCTTTAGTAACGCGATGATGAGTATTCTGGGAACCAGTCAAAATAAGCCCTGACATACAACTAAAAAACGAGTCACCATTGCCTGAATTTTGCTATTAGGGTTACGGATTATTCTGTTACTTATTTTAATAACCACGACCTGTTCTCTTTCATTTCGTGTTTCTTCATTTGTCCCTTGCCGCGAATGTAATAATTATATTTTTTTAAATTACAAAAGCGATATGTACAGGTGCGCAACCCAGTTCATTCGTGATCATTGGTAGGTGACGGTATTGTTACCTGGCCTCGCTCTACTAGAAAGATGTAGGTATGGTATCTGCAGTACGGCCTAAAGTTCGTGTAACATGCCGACCTATGCAAAAGATTGAAATTCTTTCGCTAATCGGCAATGCGTGAGGTTGTAATACGTATTATCATGTAGTCTATTCTGAAGCCGTTTCAGTCACGCCTGCTGGCTTTCTAACGAGCTTCTTCCTGACCGCTAACAAAACGTATGTACTGTAAAAAGTGAATACTTAATTAGTATACCTGTTTATCATTGATTTTGACCGCCATTATAAATTCAAATATATTGTATGGAAAATTTACGCGAAAAATGATTTTTTGTACTAATTTTGTGGAAAATTACGCCTTCTTTAAGTTTTATACTTAAAGAAGGGTACCCTTTGTTAGGACGGCCTAATGAACAGCCTTAGCAAGCCATAGCCGCACTCCAAGCAGGCTATCGATCGGCCTACACGGGTGAACGTACACAAGCCGTCAATCGATCGATAATTCAGAATTCAAACTACAGTCATCCACTGAGCCAACAACCAATGGGACTGGCCACTATTTCAGAAGATAATCTGATTGGTTCGTGGACCTATCTTACACACGTTCGTTTCCCTTAGTTTCTTGTACCTCTAAAGCTCAAGGACTTCTGCCTCTGCACACTGTTTGTTGTGTTCTCTCTCTCTCTCTTTGGGCGCTCGCACGAGGCGTAATTAGGCGGCGGCTATTTTGGCCTAGGCTCCGTTACAACTATTTGGCGACGCATTACGCGGTGATGTCTCGGCCTGGGCCTCCGTTACAACACCCTTCGGTTTAAAAAGTTTCTAAATTTCCTAATAAATTGAAACCTCCTGACTGCTACACTTTAATTCAAGGTTTACAAACTGCACGCTGCGTACATACTATTTCATGAAAAGTATGTGTTCCCCCTGCAGTTTGAGGAAGAAGTCACATAGCTTTCATGAAATGTCGCAATAGATGTGGATCATGCCGTATAAATCATAGGCATCATTAATAAATTGACTGATACGATGTATTATAAATGAACACCTCACAATTGTAAAAAAAGTTCACAATTAGAAACTTTTTTAAAACCGAGAGATACTCCTTCTTTAAGTATAAAATTTAAAGGAGCAATTTGCTTCCAAACAAGTACGAAGAATAATTTTTTCATGTATGTAAGAGCTCTAATGGCAACGTGGACGGATGAGTGTGTCCTCTAACACATCGGTGTACGTGTAGTTGCTATTGTATGTCCCCGATCTAATGAAGTCGAGACTGTGAGCTCGTAGCTAAATTGTAAGGACGTTTGCCTCTGACCGGAGAGATCGCGAGTTCAAAACTCGGGTGTGGTAGCAATTTCAGTGGCAACACCGGAGTTAGGTATCACTAGCTGATGACGCCTAATGAAGCAGAAATGGCCATCCCTGTGTCCCATGTCTTTGTCGGTAATGTCCTTCTGCATGTATTTTAATTGATAAGGCAGAAAACATCAATGATAAAAATGCATGCTACTTAATTAGCCGCTTTTTACAGTATATACGTTTTGTTAGTGATCAGAAAAAAGCTCGTTAAAAAAACCGGCATCCCATCGTGTCTGAAGTGGCTTAAGAATAGACTTAATGATAATCAGTATTGCAACCTTATTCAGTGCCGATTGGCGAAAGGGTATCAATCTTTCGCATATGTCGACATGTAACACGAATTTTAGAGCGTACTCTATAGATAAAAAATGATTATCTGGCCATAGAATAGGTACACTCATCGGTCGTTTGCGTCATCTTGCATTGTTTAAGCACACGCTTGGTAAGTGTCAAGCGACCCTTTAAGTTGCTTCGTCATCGCGAGGTCAGCCTTGTCGTCTGTATTTTACGATTCAAAGACCTCTGTTATGTAGAGTAGTCTCTGTTGTCAGGAAACCTCGTCTTGATCGATTCATACAGGACTGACCTAGACAGGTCATCGTTCAACTCCCTGCCCTTGAAGTTGATGTACAGGCTGATCTCGTCTGCAAATAGCGTTTAAGATATGTGGCTGACGAAGTCATCTGGCGTTCGTCCGCCATGACGTGTCATATAGGAGATCTAGTTTAATGTATAGTGATCAATTTTTTGACTTACCAAATCTTTGCGGTATTCACCGTTATGTAGTTGGTCATTCGTTTCCTTTAAATCATCTGCTGAACTTACTAGGTAGCCGAATTTTGTCGCCGCAGTGAACGTCGACAGTATGTTTAATTCTTTCTGCACTGCTTTGATAATTCCGAGCGCTCTATCAATACCTTTTAGCAGGAAGCTCAGTATCTTAGTCATGTAAGTCATACACTAGCATATCGTCACGACAACCCTTTCCGGGATGTGGTCATGGTCAGTGAATGCCGGCCCCAACAAGTCTAAAGTCATTTTAATGCAACTTCACCTAACGTCTTACCATCCCCTGTAGGTCATTCTTCACAGGGGATGGTTTCGTAGGAAGCATTGCCCGTCCTGATTGTGCTCAAGTATTTCCTAGAATTTCAGCCGTCATTATATATTTTGCGTAACTTACCAGCTGTTTTAGGCCTTGACCGGACAACTCGAGTTCGTAGATAGTTGTATTAATAACCGACCTACGTTGGCATTGAGAGTGGGCTAGGCTGAGAGTTAACCATAGTGCTGTCTATAAACACACCAAAAGAGGGGGATGTAAGTTTATGGTGTACATCATATCACTATGAGCATTTCTTCCCTACAGTGCTCGCAAACTACTCGCAACGAGAACTATGCCTTTGTAGGGTTTCCGAGTACCGTTTGCGTAGTCGAAATGATAGTAAGTAGCCCTCTAGGGGTTTCGTTTAAATTTAATTGATTAAAGTAACCAACAGGTCGTGGGTTCGAGCCTCAAGTTCCGCAACACCTGAAGTCGGATATGACCGACCTTGGAGTGAATACTCGACAGTTATTCTTCCGCTTTGATTCAGCTTCTGGTATCTATATAGCATGCCATAGATGAACTATATATTTCCTGTATACAATCGTTATCATGGTGACTTTTTCTAGATAGTCTCATTTATCTGTCCCAATGTATTACTTAGCATATTCGCCGCGTTTTCCTACGTTAAAAAAGCAGGCGGGAAATTGCCAGATGCAGTGATTTAGTGTTTGGCGTCTTTATTTGTACTTCACCAGCCCCGGTCTACCACAGAGCGCACTGTTTTTGTGATCTTTACTCTTGCACCAAACAACAATTTCGTCTTTCATATCTTAGTAATTTTAGTGGTCTTGATTTTTTTCAACAAGCAGAACCCAAACTCGAACTTATCACCTGTTCCCATTATCAGATCTTCCGAACACCTGTAATTCCTTTCTGTTTGCAGTTCTGCATCCGCCTCTGAGCCTTGTTTGTGTCAAGCCACTGCGTCCACTCTCGTTTACGATGAGTACTGCTTTTGAAACAGGTGAGTCACTTTCTCTCAATAATACATTGATTTTTGATGCGCGCTTGTGATAGTAACGGTTTTGACAAGAATATGAGTAGGTTACGACAGCACCCTTCTGGACTTGCTCTGTATTAGCTCGAATTATCATAACCGTAAACACGGTTGGAATTTTGACTTGTCCTTTATGTTATGATCAGCTTCATTTGCCGTCCGACTTTTCCAACAAAAACGCATATAACTAATTTACTAACCCTTTCTATCCAATATCTTCGACTTGTCTGCCGGCGTAGTCTCGAATGCCACTAAACAGTGAAAACTGTGAGTGCCCAACTCGCAGACAGACGTGTGTCATGATTGCATAGGCGTGCGTGAAACCCGTTTCCCTACATTCTTCTTCATGAAATCTGGCATTAAGTTTCCTGTTTTCTATCTTGTGGAAAAGGTGCATTCTTCGCAGATTCTGGCCTATAGTCAGACCTCCAAATACCAAGTTTGCTCATTGAACCGTGTTTAGTGAACGCAGCAGCCTATAACCTCTAGTCAACTGTCAGCAGGAATCTGGGAGCGCAAAAAATTGAACCGTAGTCTTTAAGGAGAGCATCTTTATGGCTCTAAAATGAACTTTAAATCGGAGCTTTTCCTTGCTGTTGGAACTAGGTCGTGTGGGGCATGCTTAGGTGGGCTTTGTCCGCGATCGAAACTGCGCTCACATTCTGTTGTCTCGCTATTATCTTGCCATTGGAGTCTGCTGAGTGATAGAAAGAGTGTGGTCGATGGTACGCAAGCCGCCTATTTTTTTTCTCTCCGTGGTACACATTGTGTACGTCGTCGCTTACAACGTTGGAATTCTTATCAGCAACTCCGCCTGGAAAAATTTCATTCCTGGTTGTCTAACGCCAAATTTTACTCCTCGAATTCTTCAACTTACGTTATCACTGTCAACCCATCACAATTCGTATCGTCTGTTTCCTCCATATTGGCAAGACTTATACATCACATGCTTATTTTTCGACGATTGTAGTAAGTTTTCATCCGGCCTAAACCACACACAGTGATATACTGCGCTCTATCAAAACCTTTATTTTTTTCACGCCTCAGAGATGGGCGTCATGCCTGAGGTCTCGAAGGCCATTCAAGAAATGGATTGGATCTTACCTACGGATATACAGAGTGAGGCAGTTCCCCTCATCCTCGGCGGTGGTGACGTCTTGATGGCAGCAGAGACCGGTAGTGGGAAGACCGGTGCTTTTTGCATTCCTGTCATCCAGGTTGTCTATGAAACCATCAAGGATTTGGAGTCGGGAAAGACGGTAGGCTATCTAACTTTATTGATTGCCATCTCACGCAATGTTTTGGTAGGAATCTCATTCAGCAGCAGCAGCAGGGCCTGTTGCGTCTGTGAACCAACACATCCATCTGAATGCTTTCGACAGAACTGAGGCCCTCGCAATCGATCCAGATGGTCTTCTGTGTCAGAGTCGTGATCCCGCCGGTTGGCACGGAGCGCGTGCCACTCGTGGTGTCCGAAATAAGGGTTAGTCCGAAAAATCTGTTGATTTATTTTACCGATAGTAATGTTCTGAGATATTTTTTGAAATATTGTTCACCTTTACCATTTACACGTTTCATATTCAGAAAAGGAGTACAATATTTTGAATAATCATTATATCCCGACAAAGATACTATGTCGTGCATGTTCGTTTCTGGCTTTTTTCCATTGCCAGCTAATCGTATCAAATTACAAAGACTTGACGTCAGGACCCGAATACATTTTTTTCGTTGCGCCATATGCTCTGGCGATTGCGTCATGGCTGCAATTGAGGAGATCCGAGGTTCATAAGCGTGGTGTTGACCGATCAAATTTTTCGGTGGAATCAATTTTATTTTTGAGCTGCTGCCCAACGTTCTTGTAGGCCGTTCTTAGTCATTTTTCGAGTTAACCCAAAACGGTCTACGACTGACGACTTCCTGTTTGCTACTTATTAATCACTATCCTTTTGGCATTTTCCTCCCATCTTCCTCTTTACATCTCCAGTAGATGGTTTTGCTTACTTGTGCCCCCAGAAAGGTGACACTGATGCGTATCGTCGCTAGTTTTGGAATTTATGTCTCCTCCGCATCGAACCACGTACTCAGCTTCTTACTGTTGCTTATTTAGTAGTCCTAGCCTGTCTTTTGCCGTCGTGAGTTTTTCATCATAAATTAAGGAGCCCGTTCTCTCCATCCATTGCTCGTGAGCCTCCTCTCATCGCCAAAAATTCATTTATATGCGTTCTTGTGTAACTCTCATCAGCGCCCAACTGCGGCACCTCTTACCGACCAAAGGTATGAAGGGAAGTTTTTTGTGCGCCGAAAAAAAAACCTTTTGGCATTAGCTTTCGCTTGCTTTTTTACCATAAGGAACTTTATCGTCACATCTTTGGTAAGGTGGTGTGCATGCAATAGGTTGAATATATCGGTGGTTTTTTACCACGGGGTACTTGATAAACAGCCTGTAAATATGGTCTAACACTATAACCCTACAGTACATTTTCTGGCGCCCTATCTTACTGTTGTCCAGTCTTCACATCTGCTCTAGTAAACCGTGAGAGGGTGTGATATTGAAGTTGGTGAGTTGTTCAACGTTGTCCCATTGCGAGATGGAACTCCTATTTCACAATCAGTCGTGGTTATTGTTTCTTACTGTTTCAGACACTGAGCTAGCTTAAAAAAGTAGGACATGTGTCCTCATTTATCTCTCGTGCCCACAGACTGAGTATGCGCTCACTACTCCTTTCAGCGCCCTTCCTCTGTTCTTCTTCTTCTTCTTCTTCTTCTTCTTCTCAAAACTTATCTTGAGGTCTATCTTGATTAATATGCTTGTTTTTTACTCCTGTTTCATTCGATGTCCTGGTAAACCCTTTTCGTTGAGCAGGATGCGTCGACTTACGTCTTAACGTATCTTATTGCCTTCCTGATCCTATCCTTCTTCCTTTTCGACACCTATTGACAGGCAAGTATTACTTCGAGGCAAAAGTAACCGACGACGGTCTCTGTCGAGTTGGCTGGTCCACCCTTCACGCCAGTCACGACATCGGTACTGACGCGGAGAGTTTCGGTTTCGGTGGTACTGGCAAGAAATCGCACCGTCGTCAGTTTGACACCTATGGCGAGTCCTTCGGTCTAAACGACGTTCTGGGCTGTCACTTAGACCTGGACAATGGTCTTATCAAATGGTCCAAAAATGGTAAGGGGTCCTGTTTTTTTCTTCTGGCTTTTCCCTTTCTCGTGTTTTCTTTTTCCAATTCTCTTGCCATATTCGTAATCCTATTTCATCCAGTTTCACAGGATTGTTTTTAGTCTTTCTACTGCCTTATCTATCCTCTCCATCTTCCCTTAGCTTGAGTTATTATCGTGTTTATTTTTATCGTCTCGGTTGACTAGGGAAGGATTTCGGGAAGGCCTTTGATGTTCCGCCTCATATGTGCGCATCCGGTTTGTTTCCTTCAGTCAGTCTAAAAAATGCGGAACTGAGATTCAATTTTGGTGCCACACCATTTGCCTATCCACCTCCGGCAACGTGGGTGGCTGTGGAAGCAGCAGAGTCCCAGAACATTATCAACTCCTCCATCCTAGGTGAGATTACACCCTTCTGTCCTTCAAGGATGTTGTCTGCGCAGCAAGGTTGGACATTTTATGGTTATGAGGGTTTTCATCTTTGATCCGTAACTAATTATCCTCAAATTAAGCTAGATTCTGTGCTTCGCACCAGGTCCGCTATGGCAGATGACGGAAGCAGGCCTCTTATTTTAGGCTTGATAAACCACAAAGATCAAATATTTCTCGATTAAACAGATGATCAATTTAAACGCTGGTCATTTGGTATTTCTCTTATTTACATATATGCCGAAGGAGTCATCCTGTGCGTCATTAGACAAAAGAGACCAAAACTCAAAATAGTCCAGTTAAGGTCAACGAGAGAAAGAGAGAATGCTTTACTTTGAAGGGAATACCCAAAAACTTTCAGCAAAACATGAATCCATTCACGGAGAGCAAGGGATAAAGTAAGTAATTGGTCATGGTAACATGTCATAGAATGCTCACAATCAAAGGTTTACACGATATCCACATCTATTATGGAGACTGGTTGGCTGTCAACTTCTCAATTTTCGCTTTTTCACACGTGAGATAGCGTGCTAGGAATGGGAGTACAGCGTGCTTATATGCCGATGTACGGCAAAACATGACGGAAGCCTGGGCGCATAGTACGGGAAGACTTAGCAGCCATTAGCTCAGAGTGAAGAGGGTGATTGACCTCACTAAGGATGCGATCAGCAAGTTGCTTGACTGTCAGCTAAAAAAACATAGGAAACACCGGCAGCTGAAGAGAGCATTCGGAGGATACGTTTAAGAATTATCGGGTCTTTTTTTTAAGTAAAGCTGGAAAAATAACTGGAAAGTAGTAAATAATGAGGGGGAAGAATGCAGGCATCTATACATCGCCAGATATGGGCTTGCGGTGTGCGGTATGAACGCAAGCGGTGGATACAATATCAAAGGTTACGGATTTTTATGAAAAGGCCTTCTATGTGATGAGCAATTTTAAGGTTAGATGCCAGAGTAACACCAAGGTATCGGAAAGGGGATACCTTGTTGGGTAGAATGTCAATAGTTTCAGGACTGGGCGAGGGTTTCAGTCGAAAAATACACTGGACTGACTTCCGCCCGTTAAGTAAAATGCCATATGCTCACGACCATGTTGAGACGTTCAGTCTTTCAGTTTACCTGCCCATGGTACTAGCCGCCGTGCGGCTGTTGGCGGGGCTCAAGAGTGGGCCACCAGGCAGACCGGGGTGAATGAATCTCGTAACCGTTGGTGAACTTCTATCCACCAACATTTAGTAGTCTCGTCTTGTGGGATGGGAGAGGGCCATCAAAACTCTGCCAGTTTCATAGATCAACCAGTCTTGGCGCACCATATCAGTCCGCCTCCCTATGACCGCACAGAAATGGCATGCATTTGGGTGCTTTCAATAATTAATCTTCTATGTTCATTTTTATCATCCGCTTCCCTTGTTGCTTTTAGGCGACAGGAAAAAAATGTCCTTCAAGCCGATGCCCAATGCACCCCTAGCGCTCATTGTTGAGGTGAAGTAACGTTTTTTCACATGTTACTTTTCTCTCAAAATTTCTGGGTTTTTTATTTTCCTTGTGTGCTGCCATCGCTGAATTAATGTGGTTGAACAGTTTAAATTTGTCCAAGCTTCTTAACACCCCTACCCCTATGACTCAATCACCCATCTGCGGAAGAGTGGTCTCCCATTACTAGTCCGTGTTTATGGCACAAAGAGATGCTCTTTCTAAGGTTGCTATGCGTACTGAATTGATAAAATTGGAAGCGATTGTATCAAGTGGGTTTTGAGAACCGAATAAGAGAAACTTTCTAACAGAATCTACTGTACGTTGGGGAGGTCAAAGTAGAATCTTTAGCACGCTAACCTTGTGTTTTATCATCTCTTTAATGGGTCTAGTTTTACTTCATAATTATTAGCAATACCCTTCTCCAATATTCAACTTGCCTTCCCACATTTTCTACCCACAAACGATGAAGCCCAAACTAGTCCCTAAATCAGACGCTGCCGGCCCGATTCCGGACAAGGTTGAACTTTTATCTCAAATAGTCGAACTCCCAGAATAAAACCAATTATAACTAACTGTAATCTACCGCAGTTTTTAATTGCTATAGAAGTCTGCCTTACGCTGAGGCATTCTGTTTGGGATCTTATTACGGTCTGAAGTTCGTCTTTCTTGATAATTGTGTATGTTGCGGTAAATGGAAAGGTTTTTTCCCGTTATCCTTAAATGGCTTCTCGCGTGTCCCTATTTGCTTTATTAATTTGGTCCTCTCTAATGCATGGCGTTTTAGTAAAGTTTGCCTACAAATAATTTTTAAAGCTGTGTTTTTGTGACTTCTTTTCAATCATCTTTGTCTGTTCCAGCCTCGCCTAATAGATGACAGCTTACTTTGAACTGCTTTTGACCCTTCTTTTCTTTGAAATTACAGTTTTGTTCTTCTCATTTTTAAGCCCTCACGGGAGTTGGCGGAACAGACCTTCGAGCAGATTCAGAAGTTTAAGAAGTACCTTTCCAACCCAAACCCTCGTGCACTCCTCGTCATTGGTGGTGTTAACAGCAAGGATCAAATGAGTGCTCTCTCTCGTGGGGTACTTTACCGTTTATTATATACTTGATATGAAGTTCCTAACTTTTCACCCTTTAGGTGCGTTCGTCTCATCATTTTGTTTTCATGTCTCTTTGCATCACATACTCTTTCCTATTCATCGTTGTGACGAAAGTGGGACTATAGAATCCAGCCAGTGCAACTATCTTCCCCTCAATACTTTCTACTTATTTCACTCTATTAAACAACTGGATCTCACCTGCATCGCCAGTTGTTATATCCCCGACTTATAAGCAAAAAGGGCAAACAACTGGTTCTGATAGCAAGCCTTTATTTAGAACGGTGCCGAGACCACGGAAATCCTTAGCTTCTCCAATACAGCCAATTTATTAGGCTCTAGCCTTCTAGAATACTCCTCGCCCTATAGCATACGGCCGCTGTTCTGGCCTGCCGCTGATTCATAGTTCGCCGTGCTGTTTGTGGTCGTTACGTATGCCTTCTAATCGATAGTTCCCCACGCTCTGTGAACGGTCCTCGCGTGTGCACACTGATCGATAGCTGCTCGTTAGCGTTCGCTGATTGCTTATGCGTATGACTCCAGGCCGTAGGCTCTGGGCGGCTTGCGTCCCTATAACAGAGCCCATCCCACTCCGTAGGACCGGCGTCAGGCGTGGTGGCTCCGACCCTCTGCGCCCGATCTTGCCTCCGGTCTTCTTGACTTTGTATTGACCCCGGACTCGGCGGATGAGGGAAGAGAGAGAGAGAGAGCGTGCAGCAGGTGCAGCGCAAGCCTTCTGTCACTTTAAACTAATCCTCGCACAAGTCACTGTCGGAACCGACGGTCAATTTGTGTTGCTCGGCTCGTGTCTTTTATAAGTCAGTAATCCGCCCAACTCACGGTTTCTCAATGTTTTTTTATGCAGGTGGATATTGTCGTGGCTACCCCGGGTCGTTTGGAGGATATGATTTCAACCGGTGCCCTCTCTCTCACACACTGTCGCTTCTTCATTTTGGATGAATGCGATGGGCTGCTGTCCGCCGGCTATGGTCCCATGATCCACAGAATTCACAACCTCTGCCCCAAGGTCACACCGGATGGAAAACGACTTCAAATGGTCGTCTGCTCGGCCACCTTGCATTCTTTCGACGTTAAAAAGCTGGCCGTACGTCTCTGTGTTTTTTGTTTTTCCATGCAGTGTCAAGCCCTCGTACAAATCAGCTCAGCACAAGCTTGTAGCCATGCTCGTGCGCGTTGATTTGGCGGTCTTGCCCTGTTTTTTTCTTTTTAGTTTAGCCGAATATCTTGTGCCTTTAAAACGTTGGGTAAACCCTACGCTCTATTGCACGATAATTATTCGTTCGCTGAATTCGACGAGGTGGTAGTGCTGAGGAAGTATTGCTGACTTGCGTATGAACTCATTGCCAGTGGGAGACGATTGTTCGGTTTCACCCTTACTCTATTCTCACGCCCATTACGATTCAGTACTTATTTAAAGTTGGGATGGAAACGAGTGGGCATGGGAAACAAGAGTGACTTCAACCACCTTGGTGGTGATTGGCCGCCTTGAAGGTTGATCTCCTTAAGTAAGCCACCGCTGTAACGTTTTTCGGGACACAAACTACCAGGGTCTCCCGTATCGATTCTGATAGTTGGGTCTTCTCAATCCTTCGAAAGCGCCTATAAATCTGACGCGACATCTCTATCGCCGCGAAGATTCGTGTAAACCGTGCATCCATCTGGTCAGTCCTCCTCTATGGATGTGAATGCTGGGTTGTACGTGCTAAAATGAGCGAAGACTGGAGGTCTTTGGCCACCGATGCCTGAGGACTAACCTGCGAGTTAAGTATAGCGACCCCATCTCGAATGAGACAGTCCGCACTCGCTGCGATCGTATCGCGAGGATATCTCAGACCATTCAAGAAAGGCGACTGAGGTGATTTGGACACGTTATCCTTCGTCCGCCCCACGAGCTTAGCTATGCTGCCCTCGACCGGGCACCGCAGCCCACCTGGAGGCGTCGAAGAGGAGGGTAACTGAAGACTTGGTTCGACACTGTCTGTAAAGACATGGAAGCAGATTTTGGAGTTTTTATCTTCGGTCTCCATTGCTGGAGAAGGGACTGGGTGAGGCTCTCCAGATCCGCTGCTGCCAATCGTCACACATGGAGAGGTACCATCCGTGACATCATTGAGGCCGGCTAGATCAGGCGTGATCACAGCCGTAACAAGTACAAGTACAAGAACCACCAGATATGTATGCCCATAGTGAAAACCCTTGAGGTACTGGTGATGTAATGCAAACAAAATGCCCAGATGCTCTGCAACGGCTGATAGATGACGTAGCGATGGGTCCACCGCACACCCTCAATGACCTCGATTTCTACTGTCGCTACGTGAATGCCATCCTCTGCCTGACAGATTATACTACCGCTATCACCGAGACTGTGTTCCGGAAGTTTAGGAGCGTGAAGCCGTCGCACAGGTTGTCTGCAGTCGACACCACCTGCATCTACTTGACTACGTAATGAGCGAAACGGTTGCACTCCACCGGTATACGTTTTGGGGTAGCAGATTACGTCTTTTTCCAATTTCATACTGCATTTTTCGGTTAAAAAAACTTTCATTTGCTGATGACTTTGGAAAATAAACTGCATTCGGGTCTTTCGAAGTACCTGCTGTATAGCCTCAGTCGAGGGAAAATTATACATTCGCCTTCTTAGGAAGACGTTACACAGGGCTCATAAAACCTTGCAATGCGTATGGAACATGTTCTATACCTTACAAGCAGCATGAATGAATGGGCATTCTACGGCCCTAAAAATCTCATAATTTAAACTTTTTGAAAACTGTAAGGTACCCTTTAGTCAAGACGTAGAAGAAAACGTACCAAATGATGACAAGAAAGTATATTTCAAATTTGAAAGACATCGAAAATCACTGCTAAAAGGTGCTTACAAATTAATTAGTCTTTTTACAGTGCGTTTTTGTAGACAGCCGGAAAGTAGTTCGTTCAAAAGTCGGCATCCTGATGTGACAGATATATCTTAGGATAAGGCTGTATGAAAATTACTATTACAAGTCTAACTAAGCAATTTTTTGCAAATCGAAAGCATATTTCGGAATTTCCGTTGACATTTCATGTGATTGTTAGCCTACTGTATGCTTGCATCGTCACTTGGCCCTCTAAGTGCATTTCCTCGAGGCGCGCCGTCATAATTCGCCTTTGCTATAATCGGATCTTTATTGATAGCTAAATCAACTTGTTTGGTTGGCTGCAGTTAGGCTGCTCAAACAATTATCTATCCGGCATCCATACCAATCACCCAACAACTTTGTAAACCAGTATTCATCGTGTTTCTACTTTAGAACCAGTTGATGCATTTTCCCGTCTGGATCGACCTCAAAGGCCAGGACACTGTCCCGGAGACTGTGCACCACGTAGTAAGTAACCGTTACTATCCCATCTTTTATCATTTCACTGTGACGTCGTGCTTGAGCAGACAGTCAGACAAAGCACACGGACAAATTACCTGTCTGGCGGTTTCAATTTTTAGTTTCTTTGTCCTTCATGTCCCACTTGCAGATTCTTGAAAGTCTTTAACCCACTCTTTCAGTGGAAGACTCTTTGTATGGCAAGGGAAGTGCACTCACCGGTTCACAAAAACCTAATCTAACTCGTTCTACTTGATCCTCCATGGCTTTTTGGTATCTTCCTCTCCCGGATGAGGTTGCCTGGGACTAGCCAATCTTTTGCGAATATCACCGTATTCTCGTGGTGCTTTCTCCCCGACTATTTTATTCCTTTTGCGTTTTGTTTCATTCAGATGTGTCTGGTGAATCCCTACCAAGACCCCTCCTGGAAGGACCTCATGCAGACCAAGGATCATATTCACACCGATGGTGTCCACCTGAAGGACAAACTGAATGTGAACTATGAAACTCCGGGTAAGCTGGTTCACTAGTTGCAATCATTTGTTGTTTATCATGTTTCTCTGTTTAGTTAACTCAAAGACGGAACCATGTTTGATACTCTTTTGCAGCGCGAAGCCTCAATCCGCGTCTATATGCAGGATAAACTAACTTTGCGACCGCTGATGGCTTACTTTTGCTGTGGTCCATATTTTCTCATAAGTCGGGGCTAAGTAATAGAAGTTTTGATTGGACGAGTGAATCCTCCATGACCGGAATGGGTTGTGATTTACAGAACCCTGATTATGTAAACGATCCGGTAGGTGGCCCCACTCAAAAAACTAGAGATAAGGACGCCTGCAATACGGAAATGGCGGTGATAAATGATTTTTTGGATGAGGCAAACAAAGCTGACATATAGTTGTTTTCGGGATGTAAAAGATAAAAACTTACATTTACGCCAATAAAGCCCAAGAATGCGGGCCCCTAGTTGGAAGTTGGGAACTGAACCAGGAAGAAAAATAAAAACCGCAGATATTGGTTAAGTATTCCGCGCGAACATTGAAGCCTACCTCCTAATCCGTGCCTACAGTCGAATAATATCTTCTAATCATGCATCCAGTGCTAGACTTAATGGCAACACCTAGAAGTTTAACGGAAAGGGGATTAACTTAAGCCTTCCCAAATGACATGAATAGGGATTTCTTAGAACTATCTGCCAGATGGGGCCACATATCCGATCGTTAGCCGCTTTGGAAGCTCGGAGTCCATAATTCTGGGGCTTCTACCTCGGGCCACTCCCTCTCCCCCCCATATTGGTGTTATTTTATGCAGTGTATCTGTTTATTCCAACGGTCTTTTCAATAACTCGTGCAATAATCCCCAGGAATGCTGAAGTCAGCCTTTCCGTGCTTCTTTAAACGCAAGACGAACCTGTCGGCCATGTTTTCCGTCGCTTGCGAATCCACTGCACTGGGACTGGCAAACCCGTGCTAAGTGCCCGATCATTCACCCGTCATTGACATTTCACCTGCCTACGAGACATTCGGCCATGAAATAGGCCCATCCGGCCATATGCGCCTCCACGAATTTCTCCAGTAAAACAGCACTGTTCAACCCCCGCCCGTCGCAATACCCCGTTTTTAGTGCATACTAACCTACTCCACGACACACACGCACATGCGCGACACCTCTTCGCAACACAACCAACAAAATTCTTGCAGCACGTACTCGGTTCGTCTTGCTAGTGCCGGCACGGCGACTGAAAATTCGCATATCAGAAAGTGTGCATTTGACAAAAACGGGAAGCATGTTCTTGGACGTAACCTTGTACACGTAGACGGCGTGTTCAGCTTTGCCAACCATTACGACAGAGCCCATAGTCAGTCTCCTGCCCTAATCTTGCCATAGAACCCAGTTGGATGAGAGGGAGAGCTTGTGGTACGTACTAAGCAAGCCTGTTTCACTATAAAGAAACTTACACAATGATATACGGACGCTTATTGATCGGCTAAGGAACTCATTCGTCCCATTGTGTCTTTGCTCTCTCTCGCTCTCTCTCTCCCCTTTTCTCTCTCTCTCTCTCTCACCGTGTTTAATGATACGTTACCGACAAGGACCGACCATACCCAAGTTCAGGGGTGGCAACCCCCGGGGCTCGAACCCGTAACCATGTTAAATGGAAGTCTAACTCTCTAACCACTGTGCCACGTGCTCTTTGCCTTGTCCGTTTCGATCGGGAATATAGACAACAGTCGATGGTTGCTCCCCTGTTTACGCGATTAACTCGTCCCGTGGAGCCTTGGAGACAACGATGCTGCGCTCACTCCGTGAAGCACGCAGTCAACATCGTCGCTGGCATCGGTTAAACTGTTGTTTATGAGCGTGCGGGCAGGTTGCTGACAGGAGACTTTGGGAATTGATGTCACCTTGCTCACCGTCCTTAGCACCTGCTTTTGAGATATTTGTAGTTCGGTCAGCTAGTCGCTTTGTTCGTTTTCTTGGGGTAGTGTAGGGCAGTACTGTGCGCACATAATGTCTGACAAGTAAAAAAACATAGGCTGCAACTAGGGAATTGTCCTAAAGAGGTTGGCTTGGGCATTTGTAGAGAGGGTCAGTTTGTTGTTGGCTCTCAATCTGCAGAGATTACAGTACGAAGTCATCTGCAACTACCCTATCTATGCCTCCATTTATCGTCCGTTATTTGTTATCTTATTTCATGAAGCTTGACAAATGTAGGAGTGGTCTATTTTAACAGATCTTGTATTAAAAGCAAACACAGACGTTTCCAAATAGATTATAAAGCGTTGACTCTTATTTAAGCTCTGTGTATAAAGAATGCTTGATATGATGGGGTACTGTCGTCTTGTCGCGATATTTCGCGGGTCATATGCTGTTTTTTATCGAGATTCCTACCACTTAACAGCATTTGTCTCTTCTATCTATCCCCCTGTAAATGGTCCCAAGCATCCGCTTTTCTCCACTGTCCGTGCCAAAAGCACATGCTGGTTTACGTGGTCGTGCCAACCTACACGCCTGAGTAGAGTATTTTTCAAGTTGCATCGCATCCCACACTGTGCTACCTGTGGAGCCACAGGCACTCGATCAGCCGTCTGAAAATAATCAAGGCTTATAAGTACTTTCTGAAAATCAATATTCATCTAACATTATCTGGGGGTTTTGCAAATTTGCTTAATTCAGTTGAC
>JAYGXS010000003.1:50775243-50965770 GCA_036362985.1 Ligula intestinalis
AGCCTTCCCTGCTGTGTGGGTTCGACTCCAACCGAGGCCGCGAATTTTTCACAAGTGGGTCAACTGAATTCATATATCACCTCCCCGTGCTTTTGTGTATACCTGTGGGAAGTGGTAACTTCTTCTTCCTAGCCAAAATTCGATGCAATGCCTGGTGTCAACTTAATTGAAATTGAGCGTTTCAGCGCATCCTTGGATGTGCACTTGTAACGTTTAACTGTTTGATGGACACTTGACTGCCTCCAGTAGTAGATCCTTTTCGTCCCTATCTCATCTTGTTTTTTTTGGCTGTGTGCAGAGTTGCTGTCCGAAGCCATCAAACTCCTCAAGGGTGAATACGTCGTGCGGGCTATTGAGCAGCAGAATATGGA
This sequence comes from Ligula intestinalis, assembly GCA_036362985.1. Classification (NCBI taxonomy): domain Eukaryota; kingdom Metazoa; phylum Platyhelminthes; class Cestoda; order Diphyllobothriidea; family Diphyllobothriidae; genus Ligula; species Ligula intestinalis. Next base: position 50,775,615 of record JAYGXS010000003.1, read on the forward strand.
CAGGGCGCTTATCTTCTGCCGGACTAAACTAGACTGTGATAACCTGGAGCAGCGCTTCATTGCACTCGGTGGAGGTAAACTGTCGTCACACGTTTGAGTTAATTTCGTCCACTTTTTTTATTTCACCCATCCTTGCCTTCTTAACGATAAGATCACCGCGTATACCCATCTTTAGTTCATGCTTTTCCACTGCGATTCTCCCAGGTACATCTTTGGTATAGCGCTGCGCCCTTCTGCGTATGCCTCCATTCGGCGATTCGCTAGTCAGACATGTCGTTTGCCAGTCTTCCGCCAAAGCCAACTACTGTTTCACTGAATTTCGGCCTGAATCCTATTTTAGGATCTTGTGACCATTGCCTTGGTCGTTCGGTTGCGTTTCGTCAGTCCCTGTGCTTGCTGCTCGATATGATAAGGCACTGGAATAGGTATCCTCTGGAATTTCACGCAAGGCTACCTGTAATACGGGGATTACTCACTCCGACCCGCCTCGATTTCTTTTTCCCTGCTGTCCTGCATTGGTTTTGCCTGGGATATAGAAGCAACCTATGCAGCTGGTCTCTGAAACTGTCTTTACCGCTGTCCGTATCTCGCACGCAGAGAATAGGCTGTGGTTACAGTGAATGCAGAAGTGGTTTCGGGAGCAAGCTTCTCTTTTTCGTACACTTTTAAAGATTCTTCCCCTCATCTAACCTCAATCTGCCTATTACCGTGTGAATTGAACTCCTCTGATCAATTTACTCAGTCTAGGATCTGACCAAATACGGGATTACCTAGAGACAAATTGACTCACGGGCGTGCGAAGCTAGAGCTTTTTAATCATATGCACTTTGGAAAGAAGGGAGTTGGGCGTAAGCAGGTGTTTAAATCTGTAAATAATCAGAAATTGAGGCCCAAACTATTCCACACACTCACATAGGCTCGGAAGAAATTGATAGAAACCGAGACACGATGTTCAGTTTTAAGGAATGTGAATGCCTTTTTGGTGGCACTTTAAACCACAGTCTACGTGTTTCAGTTCCATGGTACGCCAAAAGTTATTCTAGGAATGGAATGGTTGTTACGCTAAACTTGTCCCATGAATGTGCTGAAACTGGGGCAGGATAGAGCAAAGTGACATCTCAGCCATTAGATCGAAATGAAGAGAGTAGATCGCTTTTTGGGAAATACGAAAATCGGGGGGCTTGATTGTTACAAACCACCGTCATTTTATACACTATGGACTAAAAAAGATCAGAAACATACATGGGAGGCTACAACGTACAAACAGGCAGAGCAATAAAGGATAAAAGGAAACTTGGTAGTACTCCTCGGAATATAAATCAGGGAATAAAATGTATACGGATTGCCACAAGCTAAAAGTGCAGGTCCATTTATCTCACGTGTAAAAACAACCTCTGAGGCTAGGATGACACTTTTAAGAACCTAACGACTTTCGTGCTTGCTGTTTTTTCCACTTTTTTGAACTGTTTTTTTATGCTCTTTCCAGGCCCCTTGCAGCCGCACTCACGCTATAGTTGTGTCTGCCTGCACAGCGACCGAACACCAGTAGAGCGTAAGGCTAATCTGCAAAAATTCAAGGTACTTACTTCAACGCATTTTCAATGGCAGTCTCTTTTCCGTCCGTGCTGTTGGCCGGGCTATTTTACTGCCACACCTGCCCGAATATTAACTTTTCCGGTGGCCTTTGTTTTTTCTTCTGTCCCTCTAAAGATTGAACACCCTTCTCTTTTCATTCTGTAGAACGGCGATGTCAACTTCCTTATCTGTACTGACGTTGCTGCACGCGGTCTTGATATTACGGGCTTGCCTTATGGTTAGTTTTCATTTCATCTTTGTGCTGTTCAGATTATCCTTTTTTTCTCTCCAACCGGCCATACAATCTCAGCCAAGCAGTATTTCTTTCCCTTCGAAGCATTGCTGCCCTCCGAGTACTTGTATTCGTTGCTTTTTTCAAAGGAACACTCAATTATTGTTTTATCCTGTTATGCCTCACAGCACCTCTAATCTGCCTTCCCTTCCTCGCAGTAATAAATGTGACTCTTCCTGACGAGAAAGAGAATTACGTTCATCGTATCGGTCGTGTCGGTAGAGCAGAAAGGTAACGACTGTACCTTGCTTTCTCTTTTTAACTTTAAGTTATACTTGTCCTTTGAATGTTTTCTTGTGGTTCCTGGGCCCGTTGTGGAAGGCTCTACCTTCGTTTCTTTCTGTTTTTTTGTCTGTATTGTCTGCATCACGTGATTGCTAAGCTATTTGCTGGGGTCGCATGGTCCGTTTTTAGCTAGTTAGTTCACTTTTCCGGTTACTAGTTCGTCCTTCCAAACTCCCACAGCATTTTGAACCACATGCAATTGTACTACGGCGTTCGAATTATAACGGAGTCAATTGTGCACTATGGCTCAAATGTTTGCTCCTATAAATACACTGCATTCTGTCTAGGTTAGATTTTTAAAATAACACTTAGCATCTTCAGTCCCAACCCTGACTCGTGATTGGTCGCATTTTCCTTTTGAAGATTCTATGTAGCATGTTAAAAATTCCTGAGAACTTCAACGGTCCGTTCCTTTGGTACTTTTTGTAGTCGACGGCGGTCTGAGTTGCCAGGTGGCGCAGTCTGTTGTATTAACGCTAACCAGTCTCATGCGTCTTCGATTAGGAAATATTACTTAAGTGAAGTTGTAATATTTTTCGTCATGCGGCATAATCTTATGCTATATCATACCTTCCTTTCGGCTGCTGACTGGCATCATAATCAGTTAAAAACTGATTGCTTAGGTTAGTATGCATGTTTTCGATTGATTTTCGATGCCCTTGTAAATTAAAACATATTTGATGGAGAAGGTAAGCAAAAATGTTCTTTTTGTACTCGTTTGGTAGCAAATCACGTTTTATACTCAGAGGTAGGGTATATTTGGGTTTTGCCGAATCTTTTTGCGCCTGATCTGCCACTTAGGTTTTTAAATCTACAGGCTGTATGCCTCCCGGGTGAGGAAACTCCTAAATGTGTGCATGCAATTGCAAAGATATTCGATTGCATCCATAAAAATTTGCGATGATTGTAGCCTAGGTTTTGTAGTTCACGGGTAACATTAATAAGCGGATAGAGAACGATGCTATTTGCATGGACATTATACGGTCTTAAAAAATCATATGATCGAAAACGTAGACAGTAAAGGATAATCTTCTTTCGAGGATGCAGTTTAAAAGAGGTGTGATTGTTTGCCAAATTACTACAGAATAGGATATTTTGCACGTGTTTTCAATAAGATATACCTTAATTTACAGAGGCATGGAACAAGCAGTCATTTTACTGCGTAGGGTTTTAGCCGGCGGCCTAAAGGAAGTACATTCAATGGCCCAACTATCAGGAGAGCTGAACAACCGAACAGATCAGTGAGCGAAAATCGCTTTCCTATTGGATGCATGCGTTGATTGCTTATTGGCTGCTTTAGCGAGACCACTAATGAAATAAACGCAACCCACGTTGATAGGAAAGTGATTTTAGCTTGGCAAATGGTTCGCTTGTTCATCCTTGGCTATTACCATCCGACTTACCTAATCTTTCCTAATCAAGGATGCGTGTCAGAACTTCGGTCAAACATTTCATTGAGTTGGTCATTCACTGTACAGCAGGTGCCGGTTGTGCTGTCTTACCAGACCTAAACGAATGACTAAGATGAAGGCATCTTAGCGACTTAACAGTCATTATGCGGAAGGCTGCTAATGACGTCCACTCAGAACCAGGAGATATGTGGCTTTACAGTAGTCTTCGCCTATGTTACATCTGAATGAGCAGGATTTTGTTCATGACGGCTAAAGTATCAGGGTATGTGGGGTGCGCGCAGACAAGGAGTCAGCCACGGCTCTATCGCTAAGTCGCAGTTGTCTTGATTTGGACTTGCCTTTGAAGTACGACTAATTCGGGAGTACAAGAGGAGGCCAAGGCTGTACAGGTTTCCCTCTATAGTCCAACTAACCCACTGGATATCTCTACTTATAGAAAACAGCAATGTACTTCCCTTATGAATGCCGCCAGGCCTAGTCTTTCTTTTTGTGATTCATTCGGCTGACCAAAGCTTCTTGGTTCTTCTAATTCCAGGATGGGTTTGGCAATCAGTCTGGTCGCTGCATGCAAAGAGAAGGTATGTTTAATGCCTCCTCTACCTCGTTTCTCCTTGTTTCCCACCTCCGTCGCCTGACCCCCCCCCCCACTCTCCTTGTCGTTTTACTCCACCTGAAGGTTTGGTACCACTCCAACTGCTCCACTCGTGGCCGTGGTTGTTTTGACACCCGACTTGTATCCAGTGGCGGCTGCTGTATCTGGTATGACGAGCGTCAGCTGCTGGGACAGATCGAGGAGCACTTGGGTGTGACTATCGATGCCGTAGGAATCGACCTGAAGGTGCCTGCCAACGAGTTCGACGGAAAGGTGGTCTACGGAGAGAAGCTGAAGCACAGTTAGTTTCCAGACCTTACTGTCCTTTTCTGTGGTTTTCACATGCGTTGTTCTCTTGTGGTTTATCGCAGGCAAATGCTTTCAAATACCATTTTTTCCTCTTAAGTCATTGTGTTTTACCCTGTCGTGTTTTTCTGGTGTTCCATTGATGTGCCCTGAGAGTGCCTGCTTGAATTTGAAAGTCAAGTAATGGACATTATGCGGATTCTTTTTAGTAAAACGTGGTGAATCCCATAGGTTAGTAGAGCCGACCTTATTTACCCACTTCCATTTATTCACTAACTGAATTGAGGAAAGAGTATGGGCTTTCCGAACGCACTTATGTCTAAGCCAGCTTGGCTAATCAGAAAATACTGGGAACCGCAAAGACTATGTTAGCCCGAATTCTAAAGTAGCCTGATGACTTCAATCAGAATTTTGTGTTGCCTCCTTAGCGCAATTCTTATTTGTTAGTTGACTTCAGTAATTGTGAATATGTGCTTTAGGGTTGTGTTTCCTTTGCAATGTAATGATTCCTTGGGATCGATCTCACTTGCCTACCCCTTTTCGATTCCTGCTGACTCTTCTTACCCAATCAACCAGGTGGTGCTTAAATTCAGCGAGCTGCCAGTAATTGTGTAAATTATCTGCCCCATCTTGCGCCACACGTACAGATAAACAAGTATGACTCACGAATAGAAGCGACTATGTGTGCCCCAGGTTCTTGTTGTAAAGAGGAGGACGCGATCCCTGGAACAGCACCTTTATTTTTCTGAGCTTTCGGCTCCACACGAGAGGCCATCGTCAGAGAAAATTAGAAAGCAACAAACGTTGGCTACGCGCAACTAGGGATGGGAGGCAGGTGGCACTTGTAATTGGTCCATGCCTACGCCCACGTCTATTTTCACACCATCTAATCGTGTCTCCCCCGCACGCGTCTCTGGAGTAATGGCGTGTGACCTTGACGTGGCAGCCTGCGTGCTTGGGCAGGAACCGGACTGTGGTTTCTGATCGCGAGCACGGATGGCAGAATAACAAGGAGGTATATCCAAATGCTTGTCGATGGAGTTGGGGCCTGATAACCAGACCTCCAGTAGTTCTCGCCCCGTCTTATTAGCAGCGCTTTCTATTTTTTTCTGACGATGGCTTCTCAGCCCAATGCATATTCGGTGCTGATGCTAAACTTGGCCAAAGCAAGTCGCCGCTCGGGGAACAGACAGGCTACCACATCATCCTATGCCAACACCGCAGGGCTAGATGGTCATTGCTGACGCAACGAATGAGCGCACACTCAAGGCATTTATCGATTTTTCTGCACGTTTAAATTTTCCAGCAAAACCCTGTGCACACAAACAGTTTTTGCTACTGTTCTGTGAATATGTCTCTGATGATGAATCCGCGACGGATTTCGAAACTTCACGCGAGTAAGCATATTTTCATAGCGATTGAGTCGTCTTCTACTTCTCAAGTCTCTGACATTGAACGCACGTTCATTATGAGGACATATTAAAGTAAACCGTGTTTTGTTATGCTCTTCCTTTGAAAAGTACCACTTTATAATTTAGTACTCAAATCTAGTTGACAGACTCTCGTGCAGACACCTAGCCTTTAGGTTAAGCGAGGACGAGTAAATGCATTTTTAATACCGCTAGAGACCAGAAGTTGGGTTCCCGAAAAACTTGAGAAGTAGCCACGCGCTTTGGAACACAACTGAATTCGCCTGATGTTTCAGGTTCACACTTGAATCTAACATTAGAGACGGAATTAGATAAGAGCATAACTGATAGTCTTGCCGCGCATGACAAGTCGGCTGCGAGGAACTGTGCCATTATCGTTTCACGTGTAACCGGCTGCGCGGAACGCGAGAGCAGCCCATTCTGATACCATAGCTTTGCTATCGCATGAAGTGTTAACTGAACTGTCCTGAAGTGTTTTTTTCGATTCGAAACGCTAACTTATAGAGAGTTATCATGTTAATTATTGTGCAACGTAAACTCACTGCAAAAAATAACCATTTGAATAGTTTGGATTTTCCTTATCGTCTACTGATACATTTTAGAGATAACATGTGCATAAATAATATTGCTGTACGCATTTGGTAGCAAAGTCAATCGCCAAAATTATGTGTTAAGAATTTGTATCGTTCATTTTTTAATCTTTTCAATAATAAGATTGTTAAAGATCATGAAATGTCTATTCATGAAGCATGGTTTCTGTCCAACTAATAATCTGTTTAAAAAGTATACATCGTGGTCCGCATCCATTGCATGATTTTACGAGTACTCTATGCTGTCTGCCTAATAGCATAGATGATTACGTAGGAGTTCCTCGTACGGTGGCCTCTGAGTTTGGGGGGTTGGGCGGCAGCGGGGACTCAATAATGAAAACTTTCTTGCATCTTTTTAGTAGCTCGATTTACATATTTTTTAAATTCATTTGTGGCGCACAGGCGCACTTCTGATGGCTGCTGCAGCAGCAAAATTTGAGTCGGTGGACTTGTCACCAATTTTCCATTTTTATCGTCCTCCTTGTGCATGCAAAAAAAACTTACTGCCAACCTGCCATTCTTCTTCCAGTGGCTCCGAAGTACAAGGGTCATGCGGATGTCTTGGCGTCGGCCCTGAAGGAGCTCAACTCGCTGGAAAAGAAGTCCCAGCTGAGCTTCCTGGAACTTTGCTATGGGAATCTGCTCAAGTCCTAACTGCTCTTTATCTAGTTTTTTTCTCTGTGCTTTCTTGTCCCTTAAGAATACACGCATTCCCGTGGGTCCTACCCCAACCTGCGCTTTAACAGTTTCAAAAAAAGTAGGCCGACCAATATTTTGGGCAGAGGGTTAGCCGCAGGCAAGTCGTTGATAGATATTGGAGCGTACAGCTATGGTGCATTGTCCGATATGACTCGCTCTGCTGACGACAGCGGTTTACTTTCTGTGCCGCAATTAGCATTCGCCGGCAGCTCTTGTGGTGTGACATTATAATAATAATAATAATAATTTGTATATATAAGGCCCAAGGGGCCCTGTCGTTACTGCCTGGAAGTTCCTTCGAGATTTATGCCCTTGTTATGTGTACTCGCAGCCGAATGCAAATAAGGCTTCCGATGGCGGTCTCATCCTTCTACGTATGAGGAAAGATATAGTATTTTGGCTCCAGGACCTCGACTACCCGCATTGATATGGCGGTGCCATTCATAATTTGCCCCCTCTCTTTTTATTCGACTAGGTCATCTGACAGTTTTACGACTAGGCCTTGTTTATTCTGGTTTAAAGAAAGTAGACCGACAGGGACAGGTAGGACTGAGATGGTAGCGCTTCTATAGCACTGTCATTCATATTTCGCCGCTGTGTCTGTTTAGCCCATTATTAGCCTGTCCTGAATGCTGTTTCATTGGTCGCCACCATCCGGTGTACCAAGTCGCCGAGAATCGGGTTAACGGGCAGACTCGTTTCTTCTGGGGCTTTCGGTGGTTTAGTTCTAAAGTATCCATCGAGGTTCTGCTCAAGCAGGGGATAAATATTAGGTACTCGGCAGAATTTATCTGTGTCCTTTTAGCTTTCGTTCGTGCCTCAGTTCACGAATCAAAAAGTCTTGTCAAAGTCTGCCAACTATGTGCGCTTCCACTGATTTCAGATAAGGTGACACGCCATACATGTGCTCCTGCTCATCGTCTACAAGCAGGTAGAGTTGCATTCCAAACCTAGGGTTTGTTTGACGTATTAGTGACTTACATCTCTGCTTTAGGGGCTCACTTGTAATGACAAACGAAATGGTTTGTAGTTTTCCGTGGACGTCCGACACACCCGTCAGATTTACACTGTGCCATCTCTTATGCGTCGTCTACGTGAAAACAGCTGTCGCCCGCAGAATCAGAGCCATCAACATTCAGTAGCAGGTGCCGCCACATAAGGTATGCATATCTCTACAACCAGAGCACGATGTACCGAGTGCACTATAGCCGGTCGCCCTCCGACGGTATCAGGGTTCTCAATCGCTCTTGGCACGCCCTGTTCTGCACGGTGATAGAATTAAGACTACTAGACTCAAACCACAAAAATCTCGAAGTAGATAAATAGATTGGGCCGAATCTGTGATGCGCGTGACGTCTAGTTTGGACGTTCATGTTACAGGTTCCCTGAACTAGACGCACGTTGTAATTGCTATGATGGGCAACAATGGACAACCGGACGTTTCTAAAATCGGGCAGCGAGAGATAGTAGGACATTCTGTTGCGATAGCAACCAACTAGCAGACCGTGAAACAGCCGTTGTTATTGTGTTAGCCTGGGTAGTGATTGGGCGTCTAAGCTACATTAGATATCTTATCTCATTAAATTATCACTTTTTGTTTTCGTCTCAAAAAATATTACTGCAGCCTGCTTGTGACATTGTTTCTAGTACATTAAAATTGCAAGATGTTTCGCCCGTCAGTATGCCGGCTTATGAATAATATTCTTTTTGGCCAACGTCATAAACTACAGTGCAATAGAGTACTACCTAAGCAGTGTTATTTTCTTCCCATTCCAATATATTTTGTAGAAAACATGCAAAAAGTTTTTTTCTTGTACGGGGTTTGTCTTTGCCACGAGGTGCGGCACTGTGGAGTCAATGTCCTATCAGACGATGGGGTAGCTAGCGTGACGAACCATAAATCCTTCGGAAGTATTTGTGAACTCTGTTAGCCAGCATGTGAGTCCGGAAGAGTCGCGGCGCCGTCGTAATAACTTGTCTGTGAAATCCTACTTAATTATTATAAGTATGCAGGTTTGTATTTATAACCCCTATTTTCAGGGACGCGTGCTGTAAGTGTAGGATTCTAAGCCGTGGGTGTGCAACAGCACTACAATTATTATGCCCACTTTCGTATAGGAAGAGAAGGGTGGACACCATTCGAAGTTGTGCATTCTTTACGGAAACGCCTGCGCGTGCGTCTATCGGATAGCGTAATGTGGGCGTGAACATTGCACGAAAGTAAGTCACTGGCTGCTTGGCCAATAGCAGTTTGCGGACGTTTGTGATTGGCTGTCCCATAGGCCGTTCAAGTGCTGCGATCATGAAAGTTCTTGCGCCGCCTCATGTAGTAGGTCCCTCTTATCAAAGGATGAAGAAACCACAGCTTATAAGGCGAGCTGCATTAAGATTGTGAACAGCTTTTAGTTGGATTTGCAAACCCCCAGCACTCCAACTATTACACCCAAATCCGTATGAGAAGAGAAGGGAGAAAAGCAGTTCATCCGCTGTAATCTACGAAAGCACCTACTAATCCACTATGTTTCTGGTTTTCTCATTGATCTTACAGTGCCAGCGCACAGGGTTGATTGCAGAAATAACGGTCCATAAAGAGCTTCCGCCGCCTCAAACTATGAATAGCAATTACTCAGTCAGCCGATGGTTGACGTCAAAACAGGAGTGGATCTGCGAAGGCCTCACGCATAAACAATCACTTCTGAACTGACTTGATTAAACTGATTTTTAAGATTCCGGATCCGTCCAAATGCCTATGGTGTTGTATAAGAGAGTTTAGTGGATAAGCGAAAAGATGGCTGCTTGTAAGTTAGAAATCATCATTCCAGTCTCCCTTGTCATTGTCGGTAATGATTTTCTGTCCATAAATGAAGTGCATCCATGGTCCAAAATAAGGTACATGAGGAAGTTATCTACATACCCTGTTTTAGACACGAGAAAGCTTAGAAAGAGCAGACGGGTGATTTTACATATGGAGCAGAGGAAAGAATGAGAGACCGGTGTGACCACTTCTGCTTTATTAGCCGTCGTCATCCGACCGTACACAAATACTAATTTTGCGAACCATAAGATGCAATCTCAAAATCCTCCACTCGACCAGACAGGCGACTTCCCCTACATCCGGAGTTCACTAATTAATTGCGTTGCATGTCCTAAATTCACAAACCTACAAAAAGCCTCTTGTTTTGCAGACCTAACGGTAAGGATGTAGTCGACTTTTCGACCAAACAGACATGTACATTGTGACTTTTGCGAGACTTCGAGTGTCTGCATGAGTTCCATCTGAAGGTCAACTGTAAGTAAATAGGACCGTTATCGAGAGGGTTCTTCTGTATACATGCGAGACCTAGCCTGTATACTCAGAAGACGTAATTCGACTGGGTTTATTCTGATGACATGCCTGCGCTCCGTTCTCCGAGTTCAGCCCAGGCCTCTACTTCCTCCCACACATGAAGTCCGCCCATGCGCCTTTCTTGTCTGCTGAATGAGATGGCTCAACAATGCGTGGAGCTTGTACAGCAGTAAAATTATCCAGTATGCCAGAATGTTCATATTAAGCCTAGACATGAGAGGACGTCGTAAAAATGACCTCAAGCGCATCTCTTACCCCACGTTCTTCGAGGCTGGCATGCCAGATGATCGAACTCCCAAGTTAACTGCATTCCAAGTGACCTTAAGCTGCAACTGAAATTCAAAAGATACAAATGGCGGCAATGTGGACCGCATACAGTGCTAATAGGCACATGTGGATATAAGTAGCGGACCAAACCGAAAAATCGGCGTCCAGACGAAAGATGTACCGGTGAGGCTGAGTTCTTGGACGCCCGCGTCGGTTGAAACGACGGGCAGATGCCACCACCAGTATTCGGTGCCTGATTACTATTATTTAATTTATTTAGCGAGGTTAATAGACAATGCCTTTGAAAACCCTATTAATTACGTGCCGGTGCGTCATATACATTTGTACATGCACGCGTAAAAATGTCACTATTAAAATAGTTCAGCGATTATACCATGTAAGCATTCAGGAAGTCAACTTAGGCGAACGAACGTTTTTTATCAATTAATCATCAGGCTAGCTCAATAATATAAGGGAGGGAAGAGTTAACAGAAGTTTAAGCAAACCAATCAGAAGTAATTAGGGGGATAAGGGTGTTTAAAAGGATCAAAGGGGTTAGATTCTAGTCTTTATGGGGTACCAAAGAGAGGAAAGGGTGTGGGATGAGAAGGGGCCCGACAATTAGTTCGTGTCTTCCCACCGTCCTTGGTTCGCATTTTGTTGGGAGGTGTGAGGACGCAAAGCGAAACATTCAAAGTCCCTGCGTCAACGGATACTTGCGACGGCGGAGGCAGTCACCATACGCCTCACTAACTCAATCTTATGTGCGCAGAAGGCGTCTGTAGAGGCCCCAAGGCTCCCGTGGCCGAATACTAACTCAACATCCGCCCCCACGCCTCTTACCACGTCGCGAAACAGTGACGAGGTCCCGACAGCAAGCATCCTTAGGCCACTCACACTGTCACAAGACAATGACACCTTGCATCCTCACTCCTCCCAACAAATTGCGAACCAAGGATGACGGGATGACATGAACTCATTGTTGGATCCCTTCTCCTACCCCTCTTCCCCCTCATTAGTACAGATTGGTTGCTTAAACTTCCGTTAACTCTACTCTCCTTTCTATTAAAATGGTATTGACAAAAAGTGAGTAGCATTGTTTTTAAAAATGGTGTTAGTTCGAGTTCATGCTGTCGAGGGACAATAGGGGACACATGTTTGTTTGGACAGCTAAGGGACGCAGCCTCCAGGAATGGTTGTGGGAGGTTATTCCACTGTTGTATGGCCCGTTGTGTGAAGAAATCAGAACGGAGATTAAGCTTGGACATTTTCTTGTGCAGCTTCATTTTTTATCCACGGAAATGAGGCGAGAGGTGCCACTTAAGCATGTCCTCGAAAGCGCAGTTCTTCCTCAAGGCCGTGCAATATCTTGTTAACTAAAGTAAAATCCCCTCGTTGTTGCCTGTCATACAGAGTGGTTTTTTGCCCGACGCTGCACATTCTCGATACATGTTGCCTTACACAAGCCATGGTGGCCACCCCTGTATGCTATATTCTAGATGTGGTCGAACGAAGGTTCCGTACACTGCCGAAAAGATCCTTGCTGAAAGTAACATACGCCCTTTTATGATGTTCAGTACTCCAATGCGGTTTCTTGCAGCTTTGACGCATTGTAACGGTAGCTTCAGATTGCTATGTATCCAAATGCCGAGATCTTTCTGCGTGTTTCAAATCTGACCACCATTTTCGCCCTCCGAGGAAATTAGATTTATTCGCGATTTAGGACTATAGGACGCTCTTGCAGCCTGTTGGGATTGAGAATATACTTCGCTTGCCCAATATCATCTCCCTCAACCACCTTCAGGAGGACTTATCTACGTTCTGCAAAATATTGTACTCTTCGGATTTTGAAGATCGTCGCCTCTACTGATTTCTCGACTTAGAATTCCATTACTCCATCGTGCATTGCAGATCGAACTTCTACGAAGGCTGAGTCAATCTTCTTACATTGAATTTCCGTTTTATCCTTTCAAAGTTCTCATCTTCGTTTGAGCATTTGAAATTCCAAGAGGAACTTAAGTTTTCTCAACACGACGGCCCTGCTCAACTTTTGAAGTCTCTTTCTATCGAAGGAACCTTGTTCTAGAATATTTTCCTCAAATTCAAGGCAATATCCTTGATCAGGAAATCTATTTTCGCTGATTGTAAAAAGCTTTGCAAACATGTTATGCTCGACTTCTGAAGAGAAAAAGGAGGTGCTGCCAGGATTCGAACACAGTACCACTAGCATCGAGGACGAACGCGCTAACCATTACGCCATCACAACACGATCCAAAAGGCGTTCGAAAAGTGTCTTAAATTTACCGCAGACTACGTAAGTAGACCAGCCGGTTTCCGCAATCCAATTGATGGTCCAGATGCTAGTCGCCAAATTTAACCGGATTGAACTAGAAGTCCAAGAGATGAAAGAGCTTATCCACAGGTCTTTTATTCCGGAGGAGACTACACAAATAGCAGCCCGTAGTAGAATGAGGGGTGGAGTGCCTAACATAACCACAGGAAACATACAAGTGGTGTCTAAGATACCCGTAAAAAGCAGTCCAGTCGCGCCTCCCAAAGAGCCAAAGACTAAGAGCAAGAGACCAACGGCTACAACACAAGAAGGTCGCCTTGTCACGAAAGAGAATCCCTCGGGCTCTTTAAATAAGCAAATATCAGATCTAAAGGCAGTCACAGCCCAAGTTAAGGAGGTCTGCACTCCGGTAGTGTCGAATTCCTCTCAGCGGTCCCCGGATAAAGGCCCCGTTGACCGTGCACAGAGCGTTACTAGTCCGGATGCCCCAGCAGACATTCCCATTTTGCGAGGCCCATCTGAGGATTCTGAGTTGTCGCAGTATGACCGAAAACCCCCAATCAATAGCAGCGGCCCTGACAAGGGCAACTGCATCATCATACAGGGACTACCCGAGTCCTCTGCCGAAACACCCAGCGAAAGAAGCGAGGCTGACAGAGGGTTATTCCAAGAGCTCCTAAACGAGCTGTTGCAACCATCTGAGGAAATATTTTATCAAAAAATATTTCGTCTTGGAATTCGCCCAAACTCAACTCAGCAGACTAGACCACGACCACTAAAGATCGTCCTAACCAGCGACACAGAAGCAAAACTTCTACTATCCAGGCGTTTTCGATTGAAGTACTCCAGAAAGGATGTGTTTTTTCAGCCGGATTACTCTCCTGCCGAGAGGCTGAAACGCCGCACGCTAGTTCTAGAATTGAGGGAACGCAGAATCAAAGGAGAACCGAATCTCGTGATCTTCAAGGACCAGATAGTCGAAAGACATTCTGCCCCCTCATGGACCAAACCGATTCGCATGACCGCGCAGCTACTCCAGTAGCCTGCGTTGGGGCTACAAATGGACCACGCAAGAATTCAAAAGTGACATTTATGTATACCAATGCGCAAAGCTTACTTTCAAAAATGGATGAACTAAGGATCAACGTATCCGACCTCCTTCCCGATGTTATTTCGATAACAGAAACATGGTTGTCGGGCCAGATTGACAATCGCGAAATTGGAATCCCCGGCTTTCAACTGTTCCGGAAAGACAGAAACAACCGAAGAGGCGGAGGCGTAGCAACCTTCGTGAAGAACGGTTTGTATGTTTCTGAAAAAACGGCGAATCTGTCTTGCCAAGAAGCGGTATGGTTAACTGTAAGAGCAACGGGTTCCCAAAGCCTTGATATCTTAACTGTCTACCGACCACCAAGGAACAATCCTGCGGCCGATGCCCTATTGCTGGATGAGCTTAAAACCCTCGCTACGCGACCAAATACCCTTATTGTTGGAGACTTCAACGCTCCTAACATCAACTGGGGCTCCTCCTCAGCTGATTGCCCTGAATCGGCATTCGACCACCAGCTCCTGAATATAACTCAATCCCTACTTCTCACCCAGCACGTCACATTTCCCACAAGAATTCGTGAAGGCCAGCGGATGAACTGCCTCGACCTTGTGCTCACTAAGTCGCTCGACAATATCGACATTGTGGACTGCTTACCCCCACTAGGCCAAAGTGACCATGTAGTTCTCATGTGGGAATACAGTTTATTTTCTTCGCCTGCCCAACCACAAGACCTCCGTCCTAATATCTGGCGTGGTGATTTCGAGCAAATGAAACATGATCTCTGTTTCATAGACTGGGCATCCACACTCTCCGACAACGTTGAAGAAGCTTGGAAACAGTTCAAAGAGATAGTCCAAAATCTCATCTCTAGCCACTGCCCTATCACTCGCCGAAAATTTACGAACAGGCCTCGCTGGCTGAATCCATCCTTAAAAACTGAAGTTAACAAGAAGGGAAAACTCTTTAAAAAGTACCGAATTGATAGGTCACCTGAATCTCTTAATAGGTACAAAATGCAGAGGAACCGGGTCAAACGTCTTATTGTCAGAGCTCGACAGCAGTTCGAAGAGGATCTGTTAAACCGAGCCATGGTTAACCCCAAAGTCCTGTACAGTTATATAAGACAGAGCACACGGAATAAGGATCCTATCCCCCTACTGCGAACTGCCGAAGGTGCCGAAATCTCAGACGACAAGGATAAAGCTGACCATCTCTCTCAGTTCTTCCGGTCCGTCGAAGTGACTGAACCCGGTTTTCTATCCCACACTTATGAAGACAATTCGATCCCATCTATTGATACAGTCCTCTTCACCGAAGATGTAGTTAAGAATGAGCTTCGTAAATTAAAAGAATCGACCTCCCCAGGCCCCGATGCAATCCCGGCCAAGCTGTTGAAGGAGCTAGCTTCTGAAATGGCCAAGCCGTTAGCCCTAATCTTCCAGGCGTCATTTGTTACGGGCTGCCTACCATCTGATTGGAAGACAGCGACGATCATCCCACTTTTCAAGAGTGGCAGCCGAGCGTCCGCAAATAATTACAGGCCGGTGAGCCTTACCTCCATTTGTTGCAAAATCATGGAAAAAATCATTAAGAAGGCGTTGATGCAGTTCCTTGAGCAGAATCATCTCCTTTCCGATGCCCAACACGGTTTTCGCAGTGGTAGGTCCTGTCTTACCAATCTGCTATTCTCACTTGATAGCTGGACCAAAGCACGTGACGAGGGCAAAACGGTGCATGCGATCTACATTGACTTCAAAAAGGCGTTCGATACCGTCCCTCATCAACGCCTGCTGCTTAAGCTGCGCAGCGCAGGCGTTCGCGGGAACCTCCTCCTATGGATCCAACACTTTTTGACAGGACGGTCACAAAGAGTCCAAGTCGGTCGCCAGCAGTCCTCAGGTTTACCTGTGGTGAGTGGCGTCCCACAGGGCTCAGTTTTAGGTCCCATATTGTTCCTCGTCTTCATCAATGACTGCGTCAGGGAGCTAGACTGTGAAGTCACCTTGTTCGCTGATGACATCAAATTATGGAAAGTTGTCCAAAGTACGGCAGACGAAAACCATCTACAAGCCAACTTGAACAGATTGGAGGACTGGTCAAAGCTTTGGCTTATGCCTTTCAATGTTAGTAAATGTAACTTTCTTCAAATCGGCAGTTTTAGAGCATCCTGCACGAAAGTCTATTCTTTAAATGGTACTCCGTTGCAACAAGTTGAGAGTCAGAAGGACTTGGGTGTGTGGATAACTTCTTCACTCAAACCAACGCTGAACTGTACGAAGGCGGCGAAGTCGGCCAGATCTATGTTACAACTGATTAGACGAGCCTTTATGGGGTTTGAAAAAGACAGCTTTTCCAAAATCTTTGGAAGCTTCATTCGGCCGCACCTGGAGTTCGCTATACAGGCATGGAGACCTTGGACTGTCAAAGACTGTACTGTCTTAGAGAAGGTCCAGAGGCGAGCGACAAAGATGGTCGAAGGTCTAGGAACATTGCCCTATGAAAGCAGACTGTCAATCCTCGACCTATTTCCCCTTACCTACAGACAACTCCGGGGGGACCTCATATTAACGTTCCGTATTATGAATAAGCTGCATTGTTGTTTCGTTCCTGATGATTTCTTTGCCCAGGCTAACACGCCAACTTTGCGCGGGCATTCCCTTAAACTACGCCCGGGCAAAGCAAGGATCGACGGAAGAAAATTTTTCTTTACCAACAGAATAGTTTCAGCGTGGAACGCTCTTCCAGAAGAGGTTGTCCTCTCCACTAGTGTCCATGCATTTAAGAGAAGACTGGACATGTATCAAGTGCAAACGCAACGAAGGTGAAAACTCCTTCATCAGATTCCAATGAATCACTTACAAATGAATGACATTGCTTATCACATTCACTGCATCAAATTATACTACTCGCGATTTGCGAGTAGCCATATATTTTTCTATATTTTTGTGAAGACTGTCTTTCCGGAACATGCAACTGTCGTCAAGTTTAAATTTTCCTTTGTATCAACTTATTTCATATCATCCTGTTACCAACAGGGAGTTCAAAGGCATTCGCCTATCTTTCCCTCAATAAACTGATACTGATACTGATGTTAATGTCGTCCAGGTAGTATGTCCTAAAGCTGTGAGGTATAGGGTAGCTCGTTCGATGCAAGTGGAGGACGACACACTTCCACATTACGACCTAGGAACCACCTTTCGGACCACATCTGCGGTCTGTAGCATTTATTTTGAAGAGATTCTCGGGCGCTTAATGATCTGCGAGAGCTTAACGTCGCCGGTATATATGATCTTACCGCAGTCCAGGTCTTGAAGGCTGTCATTAACAAAGAAGATGACGAGTAAAGAACCGAGATTGGAGCCTCGAGGAACACCAATAACCACGTCTACCCAGTCCGATTTATCTTCTCTGACGCAAAAGCATTGTTTTCGACCGACCAAAAATATCCTGACCCAGTTCAGAATTTTCTCCGCTGATGCCAAGGACGCTGAGGTTACGTAAAAGCCTTTGATGGTGCACGCGATGAAAGACTTTGCGGAAATTAATGTACACTACGTCTACTTCGAAGCCCTTTTCTAAAGCAATTGTTGTGTAATCGACGAGGTGGCAGTCCCTCCGCCTCCCATTTTGGAAAATGCCAAAAGCAGAATTTTAAAAATAGGGAGTTGCTAGGCTTTCGCCTATCTTTCCCTGAATAAACTGATAGTGACACTAATAGGTGCGAGTTCGGAGTATACTACTTGCTCATAAGAGTGCTTAAATCCCATAACATGCAACGCTCGCCTACGAATGACCTATGGCAAATGTGAAAATCGCTAAAACGGACCACTTGATAAATTATACCAAAATCATAGAAACGCTTTTTAATCAATTACAGAATGGCGGTTGTCAATCACCCAAAACGACGCCCAAAAGATAGGCTTATCTTCAAAGAAGTACAAGCAGCTATGAAAATGGACGTTTCAATAGCGTGAAACCTGTTCACTGGCTGTAAAGTTGTTGCTTGGATGTACGTAAAACTCCCTACTTAAAACAATTATCCAAGCGTGCAGCTAGGTTCTCATCGGTTCGTTTAAGATAGCGTTTTGCCTGAGAAAAGAGAAGAGCAGATTATAAGGAAAGTAGTCTAATATACATGATCTCCGTTCGTACAGAAAAATGCCGGTCACATATCAAGAAAGTAGGTCCCGAAAGCCCTATAGAAAAGGATCATCTTTAAGGTCATGAATTTCAATTAGTTACGAAGTAAGACATCATATACACGGAGTGGAATGAGAAAATTACACAATTTAAGGTAATAAAGGCCAAGGACGAACTCAAGTTAAATGTCATCCAGGATACAGTCAGGTTCAAGCCATGCAATGCCTCGAGAGGAAAGAATTTCGGCCCGCCGTTTGGATGCTTGCTTTAGTTCTGTCAGGCGATCCGCCTGTAACCGGAAAATTTCTTCTTTTGAAGTTCTTGTAAACTTCGAGTCAATGTCGAAGTCCGGCTTCTAATGGGTGGATACAAAAAACAGTGGTAGAGTAATGGCGTTAGGTAGCAGTATTCAGAATCACACAATAGTCAATCCAAAGTAAAATTAATGACGAATTTTGAAGCAATCAGTTTCAGCACGGTTCGACGTAGTAAACGAAGGAAAGCTGGCACAAACAGCCGTATTGATGATGGTCTTACTATATGATAATGGAAAAGTGTAAATGCGACGGTGACAGATTGGGTGAAACCAATACTCGATTAAATATGGAACGGGCGGTGAATCGATATTTTCACTCAAGAGGTACTGTGTGAACGAGCGTTCCCAAAGCACGCGTACATTGTTCGGATATGAAAAAGAGTATAGGTTAGTGGACAGAAAATAAGTGGGATTCAGGGCTGAATCTAGATAGACGTTCTATAGTTAGCAACGAACCTATGCATTGACCAGAAGCTGTAGAAGTGAGTATTTCGGTCAGAGTTCGAACAAAAAAAGGTCTTAACAATGAAAAAGATCCGACCTACTGGTCGTTGGTTCAACATAATTTACCTCAAAAATGTTTACTTTAGTGAACAAGTAGAAGTTACCTGCTCCCCAATAAGTGCAATGTTTTCTCCGCGGACTAGTAGAATGCCGTGTTTTATGTCAGCATACTTGTCTCCCACAAAAATGCGTTCCAGAGCATCGTGCAAAATTATATTGCCTGTCTATGTAAGAGATGAGAAGATATCAAACAACCGAATTGATCGACGGCACGAAGGTATCCAATGTAGCATTTAGGGCCTCGAAGCTTTACAAGGACTTCCTCTAAAAAACAGTGTCGAAATGAGTAAATGGCTTACTTCCGAGGTCGTTTAAGAGACTTGCAGAGCCCGGAAAATGCGGAAGAATGAAATTGTCATCGGCAGATGACGTCATTCAGAGGGAAACTGGGGACAGTGGTCTCTGGATTCAATAAAATTAGAGAGGTTTACTCTCTGAAGTATCAAACGTTTGTGGTCTACAAAAAGACAGGACGATAAGTACTGCAAAAGAAAGAACCGAATAAAATACCTACGATGGATTCATGTTAACCTCCACAGGTATAGCATAATTGGAATATGCAGATGAGAAATGATTGATTAGTTTAGTATTTGTTTGTGCACCGATCTATTCCTCAGGATGCGCCCAGCCTAGGATAGTGCTTTTGCGAGTCGGATCAACCAACTGTGTTCCGCAAAGCTACTGATAATTGATATGTTACTAGCCAACTGTCAGTAACACATCTTTTTTATGTTTTGTCATAAGAGTATTCCGGCCCAGACACCGGCCCAAGGCACCGTGATATAGCTATTTCGGGCTATTGGCCCTGATCAGCCACGGGTAGCCAACTCTAGTGTAGCAGCTGAAATTGCCGCCACACCCGAGTTTCGAACTCGCGCCTCGCCGGTCAGGGGCAGACGTCCTAACCATTGAGCCATCGAGGTCGATGTCTAGGCGGTTGTAGATCGGGAGTATATATTATTTGTTTGTGCACCGATCTATTCCTCAGGATGCGCTCATCCTGGGATATTGCTTTTGCGAGTCGGATCAACCAACTGTGTTCGGCAGAGCTACTGATAATTGATGTGTTACTGACAGTTGGCTAGTAACATATCTAGCTGTGCCACCATACACATTAACCTGCACGTGTCAATCACATTTTATCCGCGCAAAATAGACCAAAATTGCATTAAACAAAGAGAAGGCAGTTAGGATCCCTTCTTCCTTCTTCTAGGCACCAGTCATTTGTCCGATCCAGTCAACCAACTGGTGCTGAGGTGGGATGCAGTGACCGACAATGCTAGCCAGCCCGTCTAGTGTCACACACGAATTATCTTCCCTACAACATGCACCAAGCTTTCACAAAAAGTGGACGGCTGACTTAGATTTCGCGAGGGTGGGCCGAGATGTAGTCTCTAGGATGATGTTAAGGCTAACCCGTCGTCTGAATTGACGTCAAGGACGCATGACAATTCAACTGTCCGAACCGGATTGGATAAAAATGGTGTGGTAGTTTCGGACGTAAAGCTGTAAGTGCAAGGAACGGTTGAAGTTTATGTCGACCAAACTAGTGACCAAGATAGTATAGACAATATCTTCTAGATGGCACATATAGGCACGTAGTCAAGGTTTTTATTAAGCAGGCTATAACATTTAACAAATATGACGGCTATGTAGGGTGCCTATTTTATGGACAAGAATAGAAGGTTGTGTACATAAGACTTTATGAAAGGGAATGGTTCAAGGTTGATGTTTCTTTAGAGTGAGGGTTGTTGTGGTTGCGTGTGGGCGGGAATGCGGATTAAAGTGACTGTCACTACTGGCCGATGAAGTGAGGGCAAATAAATGAGCAACATACACAAACCAATTTTTTCCAAAAATAAAAGAACTGCAGTTATTTCCCCACCGTACGAATGTCTAGAGGAGCACCACATGTACACTTTTATGAATTCAATATTTTAATTATTCTTTCAGTGGGGAAGCCTGCACAGTAGTGATATGACACCCGAGGTAACTGAAAACCGCACATAATATCTACGACAGTTCCCCCGTCGATTTCGACGTTGGGCACCACGCGCTCCAACAAGCCGCATCAAACGCCGAAGCAATCCGCAGCATACACAGAGGCAAGCTGGGCAAGCAACACGAAAGCGGCGACAGCAAGCAGGAGCAACGCAGAGAACTCGTGCGAGAGAAAACAGGAGTTTAGGCAGACTCGCACAGAATCCACCCACTCGCTCGATACTCCCACCTCCGTTTCCGGTGTAAAGACAAAGTCAATAAGACCGGGGATGAGGGAGGGTGTAGATGGTTGGCGCGATAAACACTCAGCACGCGCACACTTGACACAGCCATCTCGCTAGGTATGCTCCCGCGTGCGCGGGAGCGCCATAGACCACATTAAGAGGGAGCCATTACAGCCTGACTCTCAGTCCTTCCTCTCCTCCCATACGCACACACAAACACTCGCGTACAGGAGAAGCAGCAACGTAGGGGCCCGAGTTTTCCCGTCAGTTGGCAGACCCTCCAAGCCACGGCTTTTAGCGCACCGTGATATATTCAGACGCATTCAGATTTTCATGGAAAGGCATCATTTGGGAAATAAGTAATTTTATTGAGTAAATTTTCGACACTGGATCCCCAGTTCGTCATCACACTTGAGAGAAATTTGCAAACAACAGTTAGCATTTCAAAGTGCTCATGCATTTATATAGTCAGTCTGGTGTGGGTGTTAATTGCGGGTTACAATTTCCGTCAGATCATGATGGACGTGATTATCAGTTGCAATGCCGTAATGACTAATAGGCAACTGCAATTTGAGTTAGTCCGGAGTCAGTCCACCTTATCCGGTGTGGACGCTAACAGCGGTTCATGTTGGTCCATGTTTGTCGGCTGCAGTCTTTTCCACTTTTCTTTGAGGTGTTTGTACACTCCGGCTAACTCAATACGCCGGTTGATGCATGAGTCATCGGAGTGCATGGCCTCAAGAAATTCTCGGCCTTTTTTGGAGGGGCAAACTCCAACGATAGCAGTTGAACCGCCGACAAAGGAGGTTCAACTGCTATCTTAAACAAACCAGACTACAAGCAGAAGATGCTTTCCCTATTAAAAGATAGCTCAACCTATAAACCTCTTCCAAAGACCCTACCAAGAAACAGATATCATCCATTGACAGGGTACTGAAACGCCTTACAGCGACGAAACTACTGTCAGGAGATACCGCAAAATGCCTGAAACAATCCGAGGCAAACATCGCGAAGAGCTACGGATTACCCAAAGTTCACAGACCGGAAGTCCCTCAACGACCGATAGTATCATTAATCGGTGCACCGAACTATAAAATCTCTAAGTGGCTATTCCGACAACTTCATCAACTTACGAAAGATCGTGAGACTTCCATTCAGAACTCTACGGAGTTTCTACAGAAACTAAGGGGAATCACGGTCTCCGATGATGAAATAGTGGTCTCCTTCGACGTCGTTTCCCTGTTCACCTCCATGCCACTTGATGTAGCAAGCCAATGCACAGAGGAAGCTTTGAAGAGCTATGAAACGAAGGTTCCTGCAACTGCCTTACTTGATCTTGTGGATCTTTGCCTCGAAAACTATTTTTCATTTGATCATCAGTATTATCAACAGCTAAAAGGAGCTCCAATGGGGTCACCCATAGCTGGATTCCTTGCCGAAATAACCATGCAGAGGCTAGAATAAATGGCCCTTCCATCGATTAACCCTATGTTATGGGTACGCTATGTAGACGACACATTTGTGGTCGTTATAAAGAACCATCTTGAAGCGCTTCACAAGACCATCAACTTAACCATTCCGGGCATTCAATTCACGCTCGAGAAGGAGGTTAACAGCAAACTCCCATTTCTGAATGTCCCCGTGCAGCGGAATGCTGACGGAACATTACAAACGTCCGTTGACCGCAAAGACACGTATGCGGAAGTTATTCTTAACTATGAGAGCAACAACCCCATCTCTCACGAAAGGAGTGCCGTCAACGGTCTGCTACGCCGAGCGAAGACACACTGTTCTGACGAAAACATCTACCGAAACGAGCTCAATTACTTGTTTGAATTGTTTTCCCGCAATGGTTACCCCAGAGACTTTGTGCGCCGATGCATGAGACAACAACAATCCAAGAAAAAGGAACCGGATAGTTCCCCTCAGGCCTCAAAACGAACACATGGTGAGTCCTTCCTTACATAAGGAACGTGTCTGAACTCGTTGAAAGACACTTGCGGAAACACCAAATAAAAGTGACGCACAAACCGATGGCTACTTTACGCACTCAGTTAGTACACCCTAAGGATAGGGTTGGCTACCTCGATAAGAAAGAAGCCATCTACAAAATCCCATGTAAAGCTTGTGATAAGGTATATTGTGGCCAAACAGGAAGATCATTCTCTACACGCATCCGCGAACACCAATCGGCAGCGAAGAGCCATAACCATTTTTCCAAAATGGCTATGCATTGCCTTGACACAGGACATACTTTTGCATGGGATAAAACACGCATCGTTGGAGTTTGCCCCTCCAAAAAAGGCCGAGAATTTCTTGAGGCCATGCACTCCGATGACGCATGCATCAACCGGCGTATTGAGTTAGTCGGAATGTACAAACACCTCAAAGAAAGGTGGAAAAGACTGCAGCCACAAACATGGACCAACATGAACCGCAATTAGTGTCCACACCAGATAAGGTGGACTGACTCCAGACTAACTCAAATTGCAGTTGCCTATTAGTCATTACAGCATTGCAACTGATAATCATGTCCATCATGATCTGACGCGAATTGTAACCCGCAATTAACACCCACACCAGACTGACTATATAAATGCATGAGCACTTTGAAATGCTAACTGTTGTTTGCAAATTTCTCTCAAGTGTGATGACGAACTGGGGATCCAGTGTCGAAAATTTACTCAATAAAATTACTTATTTCCCAAATGATGCCTTTCCATGAAAATACATTTCTTGGGATGCCTGCCTTTCGGTTTATACGAAACATTCAGATTTATTAAAGTTAGGATAGAAACGCGCCGAGGTCGACCTCACTCTCTCCCCAACCGCATAGTGACCACCTAGCTTTCCGGAAACCTGAGGTGGGGTCTGAAAACAAGTGGGAGCGCGAACGCAATCACCAACAGGGAATAAGAAGTGAGATAAAGTGCCAGCGCCTTCCAGGCCGCAGGAATCGTGGTTGGCTGAGGACTGGCGTTGCATGTGCATACAGACCATTGGATCTCAGAAGGGTGAGAGCAGCCCTGCATGAAGCCTGGGCCAACCCTGAGAGGAGTAACCAGTCATTCGACGACTGAAAGGCACTACCCATGCTCCGTTGTCGGTTGGCGTCCGTGGGCGGGGCTGTTCACTGCAGTTCACGAAACTGTAGGATGAAACGAACGAGAAGGATGATCTATGTATTCTGCGTAAGGAGAGCAGTGCTCCGCGAGGTACCTGTACGCATGGTCAAGCGAGGTTTGGTGCTTAAGTTTCTAAGGACTACGATTCATTGTTTTGAAGAGTCTGTCGTTATTAGCTCAAAGGAAGTAGGGGAATATAGTTGTTAACAAATTACCACTGTAAAAAATAATGCGTTTGCGTGGCACATAACCTGAAAAGGTAGATGACACAAGATAGTCTACTTCGGTACAGCGAAATTGAATATGGGTGATCTGAACGGTTTGAACGATAGCCATAATTGTCCACATAAAACGCTTCATTCCTGCGGTAGGCGATCGTAGAGGTAGTGGTGTGATGACCTGCGTATATTTCGTTTCGCTCAAGAAATTGACATTTTTATTCTCACAGGAAATTTTGAATGTTCAATCACAATCAGATAATTTCTGTTCAAATGCTGACCTTTATGAGCCAGCACAATAACATTTTTGCTGGAAAATTGCCGGAAGCGGTTAACCCCAAAGTCTCTACCAACGAGCTGCGATTGATATAGTAGGCGGCTGCTGTCTCAGTCAACTAGAGTGACTCCTACTATTCAACGCTGCATTTTTACTACCGTTGTTTCTTAGTTGCTAGGCTTTGCTATTATGTCAACAGAGGGGTGACAGTGTAATGCCTCTGCGTGAAAACTGTGGTACACGTAAGCCCACAAGAGTAAACAGTAGATACAATGTTGCTAAATTTATAGTGACTTGAACTTTTGACGTCTAAGCTCATATTTCAGCCCTGATCTAAGCTATACCAACTTAAGTTGGTATTCAACATCGCCGGTAGCAATTTCCTGGAGAATTAACTGTTGTGCAACTTGCATGCAGTGCTGAGCGGTATTCTGTAATGCGATTGACGGAGTTTGCAACCGCTTGCAACCTCCGCCAATCAGGCAAACGAGGAGAGGCCTTGTTGCATCAGAGCGCACTGTAAGACCGCTTCTAAATTTGCTCTAGAAAATTGCTATCGGAGGATATCTCTATAGCAAAGTCCTTGTGCTACGCAAGGTCCACATTTTCTGCTGGATGTAGTGCACAAGACCAAAAAGGTGAGCCTCCAATCGCGAACCGTTAATAATTTCTCCAAATCCCCGTACGGAATACCGCCCAGCACTGCATTGACGTAGCACAGAGAACAAATGCTACCAAGGATGCTCCGATAGCATCCCCTTTCCACGGCTTCGCACCAGGCTAGCCTAAAATTTTGCGGGCTATGTTGTGTTTCGTTATCTGAACAGCATCGGTCAACGAGATGACGAAACGCCACATGGTCTTTAAAATGTTTGTTTGTTTTTTTTTGTTTTGTTGATGCTGTCAGGGTATGGGCTGTTATTTAAGTGTGCAACACAAAAGCTGAACTAGCGGATAAACTCAATGATGGAGGATAAATGGTCCCCTTACTAAGTATGTTCAGCTGGTGAATCTGAACGTATATAAGGGACCAACCGACGCTTTTTTGAATACACTTTTGTAATTTTTCAATTTTTAGTGGCGGTCGTGGAAACTATGCGTGAGAAGGGGCCGGAAAGTAATCAGGCCGGTGCCGTGGAGGACGTGTCTGGGGAGCGCCAGCTATTCCCGCCGTCAGAGGAGTCTTAGTGGTTATATGTTACTGATTTTGGTAAATAAACTTTCATACGAGACGGATTCTTTCACAATGCGTGTGCGACGGCTTGCCAACTACTTAAAATCACGATGACTTCAGGCGAACGACCAAGAACAACAGCAGCTACAAGGCCCAGCAGCAGAAGAAGTTGAGAAGGAAAAGAACCAGTCGGTTACTAAGAACAAGTCGAAACCTGGTACGTTGGTTACACTGAAGAACGAGCCAGTTACTAAGAACAAGGAGGAACCTGAAGCGTCTGTTACACTGGTGACAGCTCAAACAGCGGACCTTGCCCCTAGTTGTCCTAATCCATTTCCACCATCCTTTCGCCCATTCGACGGTCGTCGGGACTTCACTAGCTGGTTGGAACTCTGCAGATTCCACCTCAACCGTATATTCCCCAGCCAATGGAGCGAATGCCTCCTCTCGCATCTCGCAGAGAACAAACTGTTGAAGGCCCTAAGGAAGGGCTATAGCTCGACTACACCGTTTGATTTCCTATGTGATCAGCTGAGTAGACTTTTCAAACCTCCTTTGGAAATTGAAGATGACACCCATCAATTAATTCACCGCCGCTGGCGCCCAGGGGAAGATCCCCAGGCGTTCGCTGATGACCTTCTTGGGTTGGCTTCCACCGCCTACCTCCCCCCCCCCTTCTGCCGCTCACAAGGACCGTGTCGTCTTTTACCACTTCAAGAGCGGCCTCAATTCGGAGGAGGTTTACTATTCCTTTCGGCACAACCCGCCGGGTGATCTTGAAGGCACCATCCAGAGGGCCAAGCATATGCTATTACCAGACAAGCTTCGGCCTCCTACAATTCGTCCTGGATTTAATTCCAATCCCTCGTACGCCAGCCGCCCAAGGGAAGGTCCCCTGTCTTCACCTAAGCCGCGTTTCCCGAACGCACGTTTCTCGCGAGGTGGACGCCGGCCTCCCTTCAATCCCAACCTACAGAGTGTACGCGACCCTAACTCCGGCATTCATTTTGTTTCTGTTTGCTTCATTGATGCTGCTAAACCTTTACCCTTTTATACTACTGTCCATATTAATCAGCATCCTTATTGAACTCTTCTTGACACCAGCGCTACAGCTTACCTAATTTGGTCAGATATTTTATCCCCTTCTCAACCTCACCTTATTGATTCTCGTCCCCCTCTACCTAGCCCATTGATGGCCAACGGACAACGTTTACACATCCTAGGATCCATTTCCCTGTCTTAAGACGTCCCCACTGGGACCAAACACCATTCTTTCCTAGTTTGCCCTTCCCTGACTTGGGACATTTTGCTAGGCGTAGATTTTCTCACTAAATTTAATTGCTCACTTGATATCTGTTCACGATCGTTACGCTTTGGATTTACTTCTTCCACTATCCCGTTAGCCATCCCTCTACCGTTCAATGACGATATTTGTGCAGCCATCGAGGCTGCCATCACTCTACCCCCGACTAACCTAGAAGGCCTCCTATCCTTATATTCTGATCTCGATACTGACACCCGTGTACAATTACAGGCTCTCCTGGGCCAATTCGCTGACGTTTTCGCTTGGGATGACCGTTCTCTTGGATGTTGTTTCAGCATTCGTCACACCATTGATACCGGCTCCGCAAAACCTGTGTGGCAACCGCCCAGGCGGATGCCTCCACATTTCCAGCAACAAGTCCAGGACATGGTTAAAACGATGTTGGAAAACCACGTCAGCTGCCCGTCTCATTCACCGTGGGCCTCTTCAGTTACGCTGGTACCCAAGAAGGACGGTAAACTACGTCTATGCAGAGACTACCGTCTTCTTAACGCACTCACAGTACGCGACTCATTCCCGCTACCCCGCATCGACGTCACCCTCGACGCGTTGGCGGGGGCCGTTGTTTTACCACCGTAGACTTGAAGTCGGGTTACTGGGAAGTAGAGATAGAGCCCAAAGATAGAGCCAAAACGGCTTTCATCATTCTCCAAGGACTTTTCGAATTTGAAACGATTCCCTTTGGCCTCTGCAACGCAGCCGCCACATTTCAACGTCTGATGCAGTCCGTCCTCTCTCACCTCAATGTTGCCTCATCTACCTCAACGATGTAATCGTTTTCAGCAAGTCCGTCACCGAACACAACGCTAACCTGCAGGCAGTTCTCGCCACCCTCCGTGACGCCGGGTTGCGCCTTAACCCCCTGAAATGTTTGTTCCTGTGGGGTAAAGTAGCTTATTTAGGCCAAAAAGTTAGCCAGGATGGCAAAAAAGCCTCACAAGAGAAAGTCAAGGCCATTCTGACTTGGCCCACTCCGACTTCAGCTACGGACGTGCGCAGCTTTATCGGTCTCGCATCATACTACAGGCGATTAAGATGTGGATTCGCGGAGATCGCGCGACCCCTGCATATACTCACGGAGAAAGACCGCCCATATCAGTGGTTCGAAGCTTGCCAAACAGCCTTCGACGAACTCAAGGCGCACCTCACGACCGCCCCGGTTTTGATGCTGCCTAATGTTCTCCCCGACGCCCCCGAATTTATCCTCGATACGGTTGCAAGTTGTTCCGCTATCGGCGGCATCCTATCGCAACCTGACGAGACCGGCGTCGAAGGGCCCATTTGCTTCGCAAGTAGGACCCTCACAAGGACCGAACGCAAATACTCCGTCTACAAAAGTAAGCTGTTGGCCTTAGTCACATTCGTCAAGCATTTTAAATCCTATCTGATTGGCCGCCATTTCTTAATCCAGTCCGACCACAAAGCCCTTCAGAGCTTACAGAACAAGAAGGATGCAGAATGCGAATTGGCACGATGGCAAGATACCCTTCAAGAATTTAACTAGTCTTGCCTCTTCCGGCCTAGTAGCAAACACACCAACGCTGACGCGTTATCCAGACGTCCACCAGACTCCAGCGATGCTCCGATGTCGCTTTCAGCCGACTCCGTCTCTGCTCTTATCATAAGCGAACACACGCGGTACCATTGGGCGGTCGCCCAGAGCATCGACCCTGATACAGCTATTATTTATGACCGTATGTTTTATGGCAAACCTCGTCCCACTGATAACGATCTCCGCGGCTTTTCTGAGACCGCCAGTATTCTTCGCAACCACTGGTTCCAACTCTCCATCGAAAACGAGCTCCTTTTCTTCAAGGAAGGCATCCACATGCCCCCTCGGTTAGTAGTCCCCGGCAGCCTCGTCAACATTGTCCTAACGGACTAACACCACGACTTGGGCCACGTCGGTCATGCTAAAACCGAGGCTGCAGCTCGTCAAAGATTCTGGTGGCCCTTTTTTCGAGAACAAGTCGCCACCTTCTGCAACACGTGCGCTACGTGCACAAGCTTTAAAGGTCCTAACCTTCGACCTCGAGCACCTCTCCAACCCATGGTCACCGGATCCCCTTTCGAGAGAGTCGGCATCGACGTGATGGGACCTTTACCCTTCACCGACAGCCACAACCGGTACATTCTAGTCATGGTTGACTATTTTACCAAGTGGGCGGAAGCCGTGCCCTTACCCTGCCAAGATGCGGCTAAAGTTGCCGATGCCTTCTTGTCAGCTTGAGTCTGTTGTTTTGGCGCACCCCTGTCTCTTTACTCAGACTGCGGCGCCAACTTTCAGAGCAAACTCGTGCACGACGTCTGTAATGTACTTCGCATCCTTAAGACGCACACCACACCGGCCCATCTTGAAGGAAATGGACAGACTGAAAGAACAAATCACACTAGCATCAATCTCCTGAAGGCCCTAGCCAAATGGCAGGACCGTCGTAAATGGGACCTTAAACTATCCTATGCCATGCTGGCCTATAGGGCCAACCTCCACTCGTCCACGGAGTATTCCCCGTTCTCCTTACTCACTGGTCGTCATCTTCGACTGCCTTCCGACTCCTTACTCCCACTTCATTCATCCGACGGTTCGTCCCCGGACGCTTACGCTTCTGAAGTGCAAAAAACACTCCGCCTGGCCCATAACCTCGCCCGTTCCCATCTTCACGCAGCATACGCACGACAGAAATTCTATTTCAACCAAAATGTTTACGGTACCCCACATTCCCCTGGCGACTACGTCCTCCGTCGACGCACCACACACCCCCCTCCCCCCCCGGGGTCAAGGGTCAAGGGTCAAGGGTCAAGGGTCAAGGGAACCACAGCAGACGCGTCTGGGAACCACAGCAGACGCGTCTTCGACCGCGTTCCCACCCGCCCTCAGGGCGGCCAAGGTCTGCTACACCAAACCTCCCTAGGGTGGATCCATTTCTTCTCCTCTCCATCTGTTTCTTTTTATGGCAGAGCAGCCCCTCTTGACTATGCTGCTCCGACTCCTCCTCCTCGCCGCCGGGATTGAGGCCCACCCGGCGGAGTTCCGGATCCACCAAGGGCTACTTGCCTGCCTGCCCCCCCCCCGGGGGGATACCTTCCAAGATCTGCTCGTGGGAAGGTTTGCTCGTTGTTGTGGAAGCCATTTCCCCCTCCATCTACTGCATTCGCGACGCCCGTGACCCCTCCGGCCCTACATCCACTGTTCAGTTTGACAAGCTGACACCCTACACGGGCCCTCCCCGTATCGCCAACACAACTTCTCCCCCTTGTTACGCCATCGGCTTCCGCGGAACCCCCGCCCCCTCTCGATCCCGACTTCCGCCACATTTTACCCCTTCCCCCCCCCATCTAGTTCCCCAACTGGGCGCTGAAGTAGAGATAGGTAACCCTGACCGCCTGTGGCTTTGCGGACAGAGCCCCCTCTTGGTGGGGGGCATGTAAGGGACCAACCGACCCTTTTTTGAATACACTTTTGTAATTTTTCAATTTTTAGTGGCGGTCGTGGAAACTATGCGTGAGAAGGGGCCGGAAAATAATCAGGCCGGTGCCGTGGAGGACGTGTCTGGGGAGCGCCAGCTATTCCCGCCGTCAGAGGAGTCTTAGTGGTTATATGTTACTGATTTTGGTAAATAAACTTTCGGACGAGACGGATTCTTTCACAATGCGTGTGCGACTGCTTGCCAACTACTTAACATCACGATGACTTCAGGCGAACGACCAAGAACAACAGCAGATACAAGGCCCAGCAGCAGCAGAAGAAGTTGAGAAGGAAAAGAACCAGTCGGTTACTGAGATCAAGGAGAAACATGGTACGTCGGTTACACTGAAGAACGAGCCAGTTACTAAGAACAAGGAGGAACCTGGCGCGTCCGTTACACGCATAATTCTTATGAGACAATCACGTGTTATTAAAACACGAATGAGCGCTGTGTGCAATTACGAAACGAAATGAATGTTCAATGTTTTTGCATATTGATAATTTGACACAAAATTTTAGTTGCTTAAAAATTTTGGGGAGTTATTTTCTAATAATTCTTATCTGTAATACTTGTAACAAATGCTGTGATTTGAATAACAACATACCTACGGTTAAAGAATCGCAACTAAACCACCAAGTAATAGGACAATAAGGAACCGATAAAAACAAATAAAGAATTAAAATCTTACGGGCATAATATGCAGAGAGATATGAAACCAATGAACATCAAGCGTAAAGTAGGCACAGAAAGACTAACAACGCATTCGTAAAAGGCCTTTTAATGCTCTCTATCAACACAAATGCACCACTTGCAATTATCCCCATTTACGTCTAACCTTAGAATTCCCTTACATATAACTGCAATTCCAGCCCTTACGTCGACCATCACCTTAATTTTGATCCCATTTATTAAAGTGAACCCACAGAATGGCCCTTACTATAACCTGAAAACTTAGTGTCAGGAAAAATCGAGGCCTTGAGGCACTTGCCATTTTGAATGAAGATTTATATCCGCAAAAATTTGAGGTCCAGATATGATATTCCTATCATCCTCCCCGGAAGAGGTAGACGAAGAATGGGCAATTTCTGGGACCAAGTTGTATTTTAGCTGACGTTTCAAAAGTCTTCCCGCTTCCATCGCCATAACGTGGTGACGGTTATCCTGCTGGTTTCAGTTTGTATGCCCGACCGCTGGCCCGATGACTGACAGCCGCGTGTCAATCGATTGAACCGATCGATTTTTTGGTGGTTTTTTGAATTGCATATGCCCTCACGGTTGCCTGCATGAGGTGTGTTAAGTCGTTTGTATGCCTCCTGAGCGTTTCTACCTTCTTCGCTCGTGGCTGGCGACTGTCGGCCCTGTTATCTTCCCCCGCCCTAACTATTGTTTCGTTCTGAGCAAGTGTTAGCCTTCTGTGGAGCGCTTGGTACGCGGAAATAAGATAAAGTTGCTCTGTTTAGTGTGCCAGTGGATTACCAAAGTTCTAGCAGCAATCTGACCATCTTGGCATTGGCTTGGGCTATTATCCTTGCTTTCTCGTTGACGAACGTGTGATTCTTCTGCTGCACTTGGTCGTAGATCATAGATAGCTTATCCTTGTGGTTAATTCTGAGCTGATACTCATGTAACCTTGTCACGAGGCGTCTGCCCGTTTCACCAACATACTTTGTGTTATGTATTCTAAATGGAAGACAGTTTGTAGACAGATTGAATGTAATGTAAAACAGAAGGCTGCCTGTAGGCAAAATGTCATTTAGGCAAAACAGAGGACTGTCTGTAGGCAGGACGTTTGCTGAGGACGAGTGCACAGTTCAAATCACGAGTCGTGTTAACGAAGAGGGATTTAGAGCTGGGCTTAAAAGAGGGTGAAAGGTAGCCAATAGAAACAAAGAGCGGGGTGAACCAGCTGGCCATGGGTGAAGGTTGGCCAGTTAAGAATAAAGAAAGGGGTGCACGCGTGTCCATGAACGAAGCCAGTGGCTGAAGCATGCATCATGTCATGATGTTCCGACACTTCGCTTGGGCATAATCAACACTTTGCATTGCAGTCTTGGCATGGTATGCCCTAGACCACAGCTGATTGCTATGTCAACGGGAGCGAGTCTTGGGCCTCATTATCTGCTGTCTGATTGTTGACTCCAGCCTATGAGTCACACCGATCCTGAACAGTTTCAGGATTCTTGCAGCCACCTCTGATACATTCTTCACATAAGGAATTTCGAGCCAGAATTTAGGGTTCTCTCTTTTCGGCCGCTCATGGTGGGCTCCTTAAGACACTTGTGTACAAAGGGCTTTAAATTCCTCTTGGCCTGAAATAGGGCATGCAATAACTCAATCTTCTCCTTTTTCCCACTTTCGTCACTGAAGTTTGTCTAAACGCGTTGGAAGAGGGTTCGAACCCAACTGTGTTGGTGACCAACGGAATGGTTGCTTCTAAAGTGGAAAATGCGCATGGTATTGGTTGCCGTGTGGTAAACCTATAGGAGTTAAGGGTAAAACGGCTAACCCTAATAGCTACACTCTTTCAGATCCATGGATCCTTAGGAAATGTGAGAAGTCTTGGGAAGGCCAGAGTAGGAGATACTACAAATTGTTTGCAGAAATGTTAGGCGGAAAGTCGTCAATAGGTCTTAATAATATAATAATATGTTTATTATGCCAGTTTACAGGCAATTGTAAAGAGTTGGTAATGCACCTCTTGGGCACCTTCCAACACCTCGAAGACCGGAAAAAAACTAAAACAAACTCCCTATGTTGCGGCCAGTATTGCTTTTGGTTCAGGTTTTTTGTTTTGTCAATACTGGGCGAGATAGGGAGTTTGTTTCAAGTGAAAAAAACCTGCCTTCAAAGTTATGATACACACGGAATAAATGTACAGTTGTAAGCTGAGTTGACTCATCAGCAGGAGAAATGTTTCATATCGTTTGAGGACATTAGTTCCAGATTGAGAGGGTTGGCACAAGAACACAGTGTTATCAGTCTTCCTTCAATGGTTGTCGGCAAAAGTTGCGCGCTATCGGCTGAAGGGTTAGCAGACTGCGGGCTGCTGCTTCAGCAGCATTATTTTCAGCATGAAGCCTGGCGGGTTCAAAGTCCACGAACGCCATCAGATTGAAAGAGAGGTTCCACCGAGCCAGCACCTAAAATTCGTGAAAGTTGTCCTGAATGTCGAAAACTAGTTATAGCTATCTTAAACACAGGGTAGCTTTGTTAGGTTTTAATATTTTTGGGCAGCTTATTCTAGATTGATATGGCGTTTACTGAAAAGAATTGCCGGTACTTAACTGTACGTGCCATAGGAAGAAATAAAAATACATCTCGATGAATGGCGCGTCGAGCGTGCTCAAGCTGCCTTATTATACCTAGAGGATTGAAGGTTTGACCATTCAAAAGTTTAAACAGTAAAAATAGACCCTTCTGCAATCTACGACGCAACAGGGGATCCAGCTTTATAAGTTCGCACCTTTGTTGGAAGGCTATGTTACGGTGTTCTGTAGTGAAAACACTTCTAGTGAAGAAGTGCTGCAACGATTCTATTTCTTTAGTTCACTAGTGCGCAGAAGACTGAATAGGGGTGAGCAGTATTCAAGACTAGTTCTCGCGTACATATTAAAAGGCTAGTTCTAACCTTGATAGTCTTAACATTTCTAAGGATAAAACCGGTGGTTTGACGTGCTTTTGAGACTATCACGGCACAGTGCTCTGACAAATTGAGACTATTAGAGTAGGATATGCCCAAATCCTTGATAACTCCTGGCACATTTAGTTCGTGGCCGTCAATGCTTAATTCCGATTGATGATCGTCGCCAACAACCATAACGGAACATTTGTGCTATGAAAGGGTGAGGCGCCATGTGCAACACCACCGGGCGAAGGCCTGAAGATCCCCTTTTATCAGCTCGAGCACGATGTTGCGATCTGCCGGTTTATATCGATAAGCGACTTTTAAATCATCAGCGCACATGAAGCGTCTGCTATAGTGAAAACAATCTGAAACGTCATTGACAAACAGGCAAAATAGGAGCGGCCCTAGAACACTACCCTGTATGCGTTTTTTGTTAACTTTCCTCACTCATTTCTCCTCATACTCTACCCCTACCGCTATTTTAAGTGGTGTTCTTCAAGGCAACGTTTTGGACCCCTTGTTGTTCTTGCTTTATATAAATAATATTTCATCAATAGTTAAACACTCTCAATCGTATATGTACGCAGACGACTTAAAATGTGTATCTCCTTCTCTAATTCCACGTCTGAGCAATGCTTAGAACGCTATCATTCGGATCTGGACGCTCTATCTGCGTGGAGTTCCACGTGGCAGATGGAGTTCTCGACTTCTAAGTGCCAGTTCATGTGTTTTGGGCCTGAAAGTCTGCAACAGCCTATCATTTTTCAAGGTTGCCACATGACTGAATGTTTTTACATTAAGGCCTTCGGTTTAATTTACACCAATAAATTAGATCTTTCACCTCACGCTGATAGAATTACAGCAAAATCTGCTCAGATATGCGGCTTTATCTCTTATAATTTCTACCTTGCCGAAATGAAGCTAAGACTTTATCGCATGTATTTGCTTCCTATTCTCGAATACTGTTGTCCATTCTTCGGTCTAATGAACGAATCTAGCCGTTCAAAAATTGAAAGTGTCCAAAGATGATTCACTAAAAACTCCTCTTTCTGGCATTTTCAGATAATAATCATAATAATTTGTATATTGAAGGCCCAAGAGGCCCTGTCGTTACAAACTAAGTGCTATCGTGAAAATAAAAATTATAATGATAAACAGTGAACTCTTATAAAATAATTGTCATCGGCAGTTAAAAAACTCCTTAATCGGTGGATGAGTTCAGCGAGCAACCGATTTCCAAAAACCTATAGGAGAAAAAACTGCCTTTGTAGGTACCAAGGTTTGATGCGGTTAGATTGGGACCTGATGTTGAGGGTTCGGGACGTTTATGGTCATGGGAAAAAATAATATATCGTTGAGTTAAGAAGAGGTCATCCGGGACAACAGGATAAAACAGTACAAGTCAAGGCAAAATCACCGTGATGCGACCCACCTGACTCCAGAGCCCATCGGAACTTTTGCCATAACCATAAGTAGTGACCTCGAAAACCACAGCGAAGGCTGCAATCACGGAGAAGAGTTCGCAGCCCTTGGAAATGATGCTTGACTCAGCTTCAAATGCCAGGAGGACTCTTTTCATAATCTCCAACTTGCGTGTTTGGAAAGGAAACAGGCATTAACGACTTTATTTTCTCTAAACTTAAATTCTTATGTAATTTTCCTTTAAAAATCGATAGTGTAGAAGACAGTCTAATATAGAGTGGAAGGTTGTTCCAAATAAAAGCATATTTGGAGGTAAAAAATCGAGAACGATTAGATGTGGAGCTACGGGTTGGTAAAATTATCATTGAAGAGTTACGAGTGGCGTAAGGTCGGTCTACCGGAATAAGAGCGTTAATTTGTGGGCGATTAGGACTATTGTTAACGCGAAACAGAAAGCATATACTAGCTTCGAGTCTTCTTTCCCAAAGAAATTGAATGTTTGCTAACTGACATCTATCTGTATAACACATACTAGACCCAGAAACAGAAAATATTTTACGAGTGAAAACTCGCTGATTCTTTTCAATTTTACTACAGTCATTCTGGGTCATGAGACCAAGAAGCGGACAGCAGTATTCTATTATAGGGAGAACAAACAGGTGGTATAGTTTTAACTTTATTTCTGGAAAGAAAAAAATCTGCGATATAAACCCACATATCTGTGCGGCCTTGGCAGGAATTCGATCTGCATGAGGTGATAATGCAAGCTTATTCATGCAAGTAAGACCCAAATCCTTTATCGTAGATCTTTCTAACAGTGGACTATTTTGGAAGGTAATGGGCCCAGGAAGCCTTGCGGGACCAAAACACATGAAACTACATTTGGATGGAGAAAACTCCATCTGCCATGTAGCGCTCCAACTTGAGAGGGTACGCAAGTCTGCGTTAACTTTATCAACACAACTTCTGGCTGTGTCCATAGAAAATGAGTAAGTACACTTAAGGTCATCAGCATAAATGAAATTTTCCGAATTATTTAGCACTGTTGAAATTTCATTCATTTAAAGAACGAAAAGGAGGGGGCCTAAAACCGTGCCTTGTAAAAAGCCACTCGTGATCGGCTGAGGCATCGAGCAGCTTTTGCCTACTAAGACCTTCTGGCTGAGGTTAGACAGGTAGGAGGCAATGAAATCGAGGAGGGGAGGCCTGATGCCTAGGGCCTCCAGTTTCACTAAAAGGCGTCTATGCCGTAACTTGTCATAAGCTTTACTAAGGTCAAAGTAAATCACGATGACTGATTGCTGTTCATTACGAAGTGAAGTAACCAGGTTAAAGAATGCCAAGTGGCAGGTTTCGCATGATCTTCCAGGTAGAAGTCCATGCTGTGAGGCGTTTAATAGTTTATTTCCTACACAAAAATCGAGAAATTGATTAAAAATGATCTTTTCCAGAAGTTTGGCTAGGGCCGGGGTTTTATTAACACCTCGGTAGTTATTTACGTCCGAACGAGATCCTGACTTGAAGACTGGAAGAATAATAATATATATTCCATGAGTCAGGAAAGAAACCGCTTAGAAGATAAGCTGAGAATAGATGACTTAGCAATCGGGGGAAGCTGAATACTCTCTTGATAATTGAATTTGGAAGGCCGTCAGTTCCCGTGTATTGTTATTTTTTTGACGGATAATGTGCTTACGAATTACTTCTATGAAGAAATCAATGGTACTGATAGTATTGACTAAGCATGGCTGAAACGAGGGGACCGGTTCAGATTCCGTCGTAAGGTGCTTTGCAAAGAATGCATTGAACAGTTCAGCCTTCTCAGACTCATCTTGCACAAAGTTTTTATTTTCATTCAGTAGAGAGGGGATTTCGTGACCTCGTTTAGCGGAGGACCGACGACGGAACAGTTGGGCAATAGATTTTGCAGAGTTTAACTCGCTGGGTGCGCAAGATTCCCTCTGTTTGTCACGTGCAAGACGAATCTAAGACGCTTATTTGAAAATCTCTGCGATTCTAAGGTGCACAGATAATGAACTAGTATACTGGTCTTTCAACTCTCTTTGCAATTTCTTTAGTCTAAACAAAAGAAAATTAGGAAGGGTGGGGTCCGAAGTATGAGGCTTAGCATTTTGATCGGCACAAATTCCAAAATGCTATTTGAAATTGCCGTCATTAAGTCACCGAGAATTGTTACACTGTTCGTGGAGGAAAACTCCTGTTAGTCTAGTGAGTCCATATAGTTGTTAATTAAAGTAATATCAGCTAGGTCAAATGCACGATAGGTACGAATGGTGCTAGCCTTTTTCGTAGAAGCAAGCGGAAGACAACAATGGATTAAAGTATGGTCACTTGGGAAGAGGTTCTGATTGTAGTCAACGAAAAGAGGGGAAATTTCATTCGTGAAAATTAAATCTAAAGTATGCTGATCCCTTGTTGGGGAACAGACCAACTGAGACCAGTTTGAAAAATTGATGGCATCTAGGAAGGGCTGAAATCTGGATGGACAACAGTTCAATGACCAATCAATTTCGGGAAAGTTGAAATCCCCAGCGATAACTTTAGCATCAAAGGTGAACTCTGAAATCAGCCTTAATATTTCGCAAAACTTTTCATCATCTTCCGATGATGAGTTAGGGGGACTGTAAATGCATCCGATAATCGTCTTTTGACGGGGAGACAGGATAATGGATACAAAGCAGTAATTGCCCGAGAACGACTCAGAATCTAGGTCGAACGGGAAATGCTTAAAATAGCTTTAATATAGAGACGACAACCACTACCACGCTTACTAGGGCGGTCTTGATGGTAGAAATCATACTCGTCTTTTATGAGTAAAGCATCAGAAATAAGTGGATGGGTCCACGACTCTGTAATGCATATAACATCTGGCTACAGCTCGAACGCAATGGCTCTAAGTTGAGCCATCTTATTTAAAACAGATCTTGCATTAAGCAAGATGATATCTAGTGTAGCTTGAGTAATCGAACTAGAGTTATATTTATTTAGTAGTAAAAATTTGGAGGTTGGTAATTTGGTTGGAAGTTTGGAGAATTGGCATCAACTTGAGCAGGACATTTAACATAAGAAAGCTGAGGGGGATAGCTAAAAGCTGCAGGTAGATAGCTCTGTGAGATCGATGGGCCATAAGGATTAGTGTCGTGGTGAGCTTGATGAAAGTGATCAGGAAATTGGGAAAACCAAGACGGGAAATAGAGGCTGGTGGGCGAGGTAAGGTAACTATGAGGATTAAGCGGTGGAAATCCTGACCTAGTATGATAGTTGTGATAAGTAAGGTAACCTATATGTTTGTTACCTTCCTGTTGTACAGACTTAATTTGTGTTTGGGAAGGCTGCATGCTAACGGATGAGTTCCGGATCCCACCCTTTCGACGACCTGAATTGGGTGATTTAATAGAAGATTTGGGAGGACTCTGATCGAGTATCGAAGCTGTTGGTCTACCTGACGTAGAGGGCTTGTCGGAATTTCTAGGATGGTTACCAGAATGACTAGCTATGGCAACTGGGGAAGCATCTAAGTTGGAAGAAGATGGGGATGTCTGGTGACTTGAGGGGGATGAGACAGTTGCTGTACTGGGGAGCAGTAATCTAGGTTTGCCAGGAATCAGAGTACATGGCTCGCTAGGCTTCCTAGGGCTACGACCAGGAACTTGAGCCGGTCGCGGTGAATTAACAATTTTATTAAAAGAACTTGACGATATTTTTCGCTCTATTGGAATGAGATCATGACAGAGGAAATACTTTGTATTTCTCAGAGATTTGGAAACAAGCTCTTGCTGTTTAAAAATGGCGTCTATTTCAATGGGTGAAAATAGCTTGACTAAAATGGGTGGGTTTTTACTGCGAGATGACAATCTAATAGCCTCTGATATTTTATAGTTCAATCCGCAGCAGAAGAGGAAATGCATTGCAACGTCCATTGGCCAAATTGATTTCGGAAAGTTTTTCAGAATAAAATTGTACGACATTTTTTGTCTATCCTGTGACTCACTTGCGACCAAATAAACGAGAGTATCTAATCGCTTGCATTCCTGAGAGGAAACTGCAGAGATATTCCCATCAAATAGGGCCACAAGGATTGAGAGGACTGACCCAAATTTCGACATAAACTTGTTGCAATTTTTCATTGCAGACAAATCTATTCGCCCGGCAATCAGATCAGGCTGAATACTGATGTCAGGCTGAAGACTGATATCAGTAATGATGTTTGCCTTTCGCAGACACCGCTTGGGTCTGGAATTCTGAGGCTTCCTACGGAATAGATGCCAGATAACGAAACTGAAATTTCTTTGGGTCAGGAGACTGGAAGCAGGGTTTTTTCTTCTGTTTCGCTTTAATAATAGTTCAAATCTTCCCAAACTTTCTGCCCTTACTCTCGTTACTCGCCCATAAAACCTAAGAAACTCAACGTTGACTATACCTCCTCCTGTTTCTTCCACTTCTAAACGATCTCTATTTTTTGCCTCTAGGTATAGCTATCTTTGGAATAATTTGCCAATTGCTATTCGGCCGTTAACTAGTCTATGTGCATTCAATCGAAGACCACAAATTTATCTCAACACTGAATCTATTAACCTTTTGTTTTCCTTATCTTTTCCGGGCAGCTTTCTCCACGCTCCCGAGAAAGGGCCATCGTTAATTTAGGATTCCTTCTTGAAACTACCTTCCTCTGACTCGTGCCATTTGGAATCAGGACGTCTCCCTTTACCATTTGTCACTCAGATGATGGAAGTCATGTGGACGTACGCAGTCTTGACTGCTCTCGTTTCGTTGACCATCAACCATCATTTAGGCATTATATTTGGTCGCATCTGAGGCATCCCCAACGATGCTCTTGTAGATTCGACGGACTTTTGGATCTCATACGGTGGTGCCCATCACGATCATAAACTGCTGGGTTCCCTATATTCTATTATGCCGCACCGGTTTGGGAACGCGAGTGTAGTGCCGGGAACCCGTCTATACAGGTAATATTTCGTTAACGCCAATTGTTCTGCCCCACGCTCAGCTTTGGCTGAGTTTGCCTCTAAGCCCCTCCCCTACTAACAGAGGCAGTGGGTATCAGGATGCATGGTCAAAATATGGATAAAGATTGGGGCCGTCTGTGTGTGCCTTCGAATTTCACTATCCGCAGGATATTGCTGTGCGCATTTTTTTCGAATCTACCAAATTCGCTCCTAAACAGTTGCACTCGTGTCATAGCTATGGACTACTTATAATGTTTGTTAAACCAATTATTCCTAGAACTTCCTGATATCGAATTTTTGGTTTATTTATGAGGCCAAATGTGCCTGAAATAAACAACTAATTATTATACGGAGGGAGAAACCTGACCTATGCAAGCAGCTTGACCATGTCGTTAACCTCCAATTGCCCTGGTGATTGGTCATTAACTTTAATTCCCAAGTGTTTTTCGTTTACTTCCCCCACTCATTACTTCCCATGTGTTGACTTAACGTCCTGTCCTTCATCGATTATTTTTTAAACTGACCCACGTTCCTTGCTGCTGCCAGTAATTATGTGAAATTCACTACTGCTCTATGTGTCCTCGTTATCTTACTTATGCAGTGACAAGTAGCACCTGATTTGCTCTCGAAATTTGTTGATATCAATAAACTCTGCTGTTTTTGCCTGCGTAAATATACGCTTACACCGATCTGTTAAAGTACTTACTCGCCATCATCGTCTCCTAAAGAATAGAAAGAGATAGGGGGCGGATTCGTGGATCAAATTATATTTGGACTGCCGTTTCAAAAGTACACCCACTTCCATCGTCAGAGTACCGTGCTTACTCTTTCGTGGGCCTTGAGTGAATTCACCTTGCCGCTTATCTTGTGTTGTACCCGTGTTCCCTGCATATGCGTTTGCCTGCCTGTTGGCCACCGGTTGGTGTGTTGACGTGTTTGCTGCCGACCAATGGCGGGTCCGTGTCCCCTTTCTTCCCTAAGCCACTATCGTGTTTGCCGCAGCGCCGTCCTCCTCCTCGCCAGGTGGTCGATCGATCGGCTATTGGTTTTTGCTCGCAGTCATGCTGGCTTCACTTTCACGTGCGTGAGAAAGCTCACCGTGCCGGTCAGATAATTTGCTATCACCGCCGCCTTCCTCCTCCGTGGGTGTTAGCTGTTGGCCCTGCGTGACGTGGTCGTCAGCCCTCATCTCGTCAGGCCGTGGATCGATCGGCTGTTGGTGTTCGCTAGCAGCGCTGTCAGCTTTAAACGGGATTTTAATCGATGGCTCGGTTCAGTGTGCGCGTCGAGGACCAACTTTCCAGCACTACTCTGGCCATTTTCTCATCGGCCCTGCCGATCATCCTTGCATTCTCAAAGGCGAAATTGTGGTTAAGCTGCTGCACCTGATCGTAGACCAAAAAGAGCTTGTTTTTGCTGTGGCTTGCAAATTGGTGTTCATGCAATTTTGTGCCCAGATGATTGCCTGTTTCTCCAATATACTTTGCATCGCAATTTTGGCATGGTGTGCTGTAGACTGCGGCTGATTGCTTGGCTGCCGGCAGTGGGTCTTTGGGCTTCATGATTTAAAGTCTGATTGTTACATCTGTTTTATGCATCACTTCGATCTCAAACGTTTATAAGATTTGTGGAGCCGCTTCTGAAACGTTCTTCACGTAGGGCGTGGCGAGCTAGAATTGTGGTTTTTCTTCGCTCGACCGAGGAACGCGAGGTTTCTTCGGGCACTTGCGGAGGAGGGACGTCGGATAACCGTTGGCCTAGAAAAGGGCTTGTAAGTAATTCATCTTCTCCTGCTTCCCACTGTCGTCGCTACGGTGTTGTAGCTACAATCTGTTGTAGCATCACGATGCGTTATTTGATAGTTTTCTCTTCAGAAGGTCTACCTGTGTACCGATCCTTAGGATTTAGCTGAGCTCTCTGGTCTGTAGTGTAGCACTAAGGGGAGGGTTAGCAAGGTATGTTTGGTCATGTAGGACCTAAGTATGTGTAACCGCATTAACCTCAGTTTAAGTATGAGGAGCTTTTAAGTTCTGTAGAATTATGTCACCCTGTCGTTCCTTAAAAATTTAATCAACGGTGCTGTGCGAAAAATTCGAACAATGGCTTAAAACAGGCTGTCAGTCATGAAAAAAAACCAGAAAATCTTACGGTGGTGGCGCATCGTAAAGCCGCATTCGTAAAAAAACTTTATACTTATTTCGCACACCAAGAACGCCTAGTTTACCATGACAGGCCATAGGTTGCAGGGGATCAGACCTGACCTGCACAATTATTCCTTAGGCTCTCATTAACGCAAAGCCCTCACTGCTTACGAAGATTTTCAATAATTATACGCGTAGGGGTTTAGAGGATGAAACTTGTGGAACAAACCAGATTTATTCACTATCCAAACCCCGAACACAGCTATGACCTTTTCTTGTAAGCTAGATTCCAGTGTAACATTAAGCTTTCGATATGGATTATTTTAATGAGAGGGACAAAAAACGCTTCAGTTGCGGGATGTGTACTGGCACCGCACCACTGCCTTGTGCCGTGAGAGAGTTCATAGAGTATTCAAGAGGAGTACAGAATGCGCGTAAGTGGTGGGCTTTCGGTGATGCTGTGTTTTTTTTAAATATAAAGTCTGTTAATGTTTGCTGTTGAGCAGTGACTAGCAGTGTGTCCCTTCAATGTGAGGCAGCATCAGAAGAGTGAACCAGTTCCAGTCAGGCATTATACTACTACTACTCTGTAAAGAAGCCCTTTCCCTCTATGTACCATAAAAAACGTTTTGCAAAAAAACATCTTGCAGCTTGGTTTTTTTCTCGCGAAGGCGTCGGTGTGGAGGCAAACTTGCACAGGTTCCGACCGCTGCGGGGTGACTGATTACTGGCGAGTTGTTGACTACAGGGGGCATGACATTGCGGTGCTACACTGAGATGCCAATTCGGTGGCATTTGGCAGAACTTTAGTAAAGACAACACTTGTGAATTACAACGACAGTCATACGGCTTGTATCAATAAGATGATTCCCACCGTCGCCAGGTCAGTACAAGTGTTGGAAAATTATTGCAATGACGGTAGATATTGTATATTCCCTGCATTTTGTGCATAACATTTTGAGCGTGTTCATAATAAT
Source organism: Ligula intestinalis (assembly GCA_036362985.1). Taxonomy (NCBI): domain Eukaryota; kingdom Metazoa; phylum Platyhelminthes; class Cestoda; order Diphyllobothriidea; family Diphyllobothriidae; genus Ligula; species Ligula intestinalis. The sequence goes on from JAYGXS010000003.1 coordinate 50,819,736, forward strand.
TGAGTCTCCGAATTCAGCTGCGGTGGAAACCTACCCAGATAGGGCAATTTGGGTAACATTTGAACACAACAAAAGACTGTTTTTTAATTTTGTGACTGCGTTGGCCCACAGTACAATGTCCAACATTCCTATGCGCTTGATGTGTTTGAATAAGGAAAACAAAGGCGTGAGCGCCGCGCTGATCCGCTAATTAAATTTGGTTGTTATTGGTAATTTCACCTTTCCTTGTCCGATCAGCAGCGAAGGAAATATGATTGACTGCATAACTAGGTATCACTGAATTATACTGTGGCATTGTTGGAGGCTTTATAGGCGAAGAAGAGTACCTAATCTGATAGGGTGGCGAGAGTTTAAAAAAAACAAGTTAGCATGAATGAGTTCTTGCAAATTCTACAACTTACTCTTCGACGGATTTAACACCCTCTGTGCGAAAATATTATACCAAAGGCCTTTGAAAAAATGCTCGTGACTGGCTGAGGAAAATAGCCTGTGCCCTGTGTTTCCGTCATCATTTAGCTTATTTCCACTACTGCTCAGCGACCAATCTGCTGCCTTCCCTGTTGAGCATTTTGCAGTGTGTGTCTTTTCGGGGATTCTGCTCACCAAACCTCTTGACAACCTTCACCTGAATGAAGTTCGAGGGCATTTTGTAAAACAAAGGTCAGCGCAGGACCTTGGCTGCTCAACAAAAATGCAGCGTGGCACTATGTGGCTGACAAAGGCAGCTTGTGCATACCTGGAATTTCTTATCGTCAGCATACCTCAACAGGCCGCTCGCCTGATGCATTTACACTTGGTAGGATGATTTTGATCGCAGCCGAGACGTAGAATAAAATCGAGTATCACACGTGCAGTTTGCGCTGAAAGTAATTAGGCGTGCTGATTTAACTGTGCCAAAGTGTTTTCAAACTGGGTCACATGTAGCTGTGTGCGTAATTTGTCCATTGATGTTTGTGGCGCAGGCGCTGCTAAAAACAACAGCCAGTCTTTGCAAAATGACAAAAAACCTAGCCACCGCACTTCATGGCAAACAGTAGAATCTCATCCGATGAGACGCAACAAGTGGTAAAAATGATATACTGTTAGTGCATTTTCTTTGTACACGTATAAGTCTTCACACTTTTCGTACACATATCTACCTCGTGGACTTTTGATTACTACGCAAATTATTGTAAAGCCAAGAGTTTATCTCATCGTGGGTTGCAGATAAGTCATCAGAAAGTTATTTCCAGGGGAAAAAGATAGAGATAATTTATATGTCAAGAAAATGTGAGAAGTGGGCTTATCAAGATAAAATAAGAATAAGAATATTCTCTACAAAGGAAGCCGTTTCTGTAGGATTAAGATCGCACGAGTAGAACTGGGTGAAAGCAGACATTTTTGACATGAGCAACCTTTCCACGCAAACTGATGAATTGTTCATACGTATGCTTTATTAGTGAAAGCCGTAGAATATATTTTATCCAAATTTCCTGATGTCTGTTACTTACTAGTCATAGCTTAACAAAAGCTACGTACTAGAAGAGGTTAAGTGATAACGCTTAATAACGATAAAATGACAAATCATTATGATTCAAACGTGAATAATCAAGAATTTATTTTTTAAATCTGAAATAAATGGGAACACAGGAATGCTATTGGGAGAGTGTTGACAGATTTGAATAGTTCGATTGACGCTATTGTTAAAAATGTGGCGGTCTCAGTCAGATTCGAACCGATACCAGCAAGTGAAGGCTTGCCTTAAGTCAAATCTCGAGTCAACTGAGCTATCCAGGACACATCGACGCCGCCTATTTTCTAACAGTTACGCCAATTGAATTATTCAACTCGGCCAAACCCCTGCTGATATTTAACTGTGCTTGCTAGTGATCTGGTGCATTCTTGTTTGATTTTCAAGTAAATCTTGCTTGGGCTGTCAGCTTACTGTTTCAGTATGGGTGGATTCCATGCGTTGCAGCAGGCTAGGCGGTTACATCAGTATGAATACCTAATACCACGTTGTCAATATTCTGCGGTTATCCCTTATTGGCTTGTTCCAAATTTCGGTCTACCCAGGTATACTCTTGACTTTACTGATCAACGAAAGATTAAAAGATAATCCTAGGAAAACGTCAATAGCTGAATATTGAAAACGAGGATTTTCCACTAGGAAGCACACAGGGAATGCTTGAGGACCTACTGATTCAGCAGACACATAGCAACGATAGGCCTTATATTTAAGCACTAGTTCTACCAAATAAAAAGTCATTATATTGAACCTCTTAGCTAACCCAACTCTTAGAATGCGAGTACCATACAGACCCTATTTCAAATGTCAAATTCCTAACCTTTAAATTCACTGAGCTGTTATACCTTCCACATCTTAGGCTAACGTAAAATACTGTACCGTCAGTTAGTAGGTTCATATCTTAAACTCTTTCCTTCAGTAAATATATGAGTCTACCTTCGAGTTCGAAGCCAAATGTAGAAGTGGCCGATGGTTACCCCAGACAGGTTGTTTATATCAGCCAGGCTAACCACAGCCTTATTATTTCGTTACAACTAATCCACGATTATTCAATTTTCGGTGAAAGCAGTCAGCACAAATAGCGGACTCTAAGCTGTGGCGGAGATACTTGTTGGAAACCCTTCATATGCTAAACCACTGGGTGTAATTTCTAACCAAAATGCCAAATGAATCAGCATTAAAAGCATTGCCAAGCAAAACTCTGTGACGTGTGCGCGCTCAGCCGAAGCCAACAGTTTTTCTAAGCTCAAAGCCGAAGATTTTGACAGTGATTCTAAATTGATGACATTGTACTGCGTGTTGTCGATAACCCCCGGTCAGCAACGTACCAGTTCGCAACTTTTGTACATTCTCAGCCAGACGAAGTGACGGTGTGATGCTGGGCAAATATAATGAGCTTAAGTACGTACGTCAAAAAACTCAAACGGTCATTCAAGATTATACTACCGACTGATTGACCCTTGAATATACTGCTGTATTTCAATGTATATATGATTCTCAGTAAATCACAAAATTTGCAATTTCAAAACAAGTGTATCGGGCAGAAACTACATACTGGGAGACCCACCGAGTAACAGACATTTTAATAATAATAATAATATGTTTATTATGCCAGTTTACAGGCAATTGTAAAGAGTTGGTAATGCACCTCTTGGGCGCCTTCCAACACCTCGAAGACCGGAAAAAACCTAAAACAAACTCCTTATGTTGCAGCCAGTATTGGTTTTGTTTCAGGTTTTTTGTTTCGTCAATACTGGGCGAGATTAGGAGTTTGTTTCAAGTGAAAAAAACCTGCCTTCAAAGGTATGATACAAACGGAATAAATGTACAGTTGTAAGCTGAGTTGACTCATCAGCAGGAGAACTGTTTCATATCGTTTAAAACATTAGTTCCAGACGGAGAGGGTTGGCACAAGAACACAGTGTTCTCAGTCTTTCTTCAATGGTTGTCGGCAAAAGTTGCGAGCTATCGGCTGAAGGGTTAGCAGACTGCGGGTTGCTGCTTCAGCCGCATTATCTTCAGCAGTGAAGCCTGGCGGGGTTCAAAGTCCACGAACGCCATCAGAGTGAAAGAGAGATTCCACCGAGTCAGCACCCAAAATTCGTGAAAGTTGTCCTGAATGTAGAAAACTAGTTATAGCTCTCTTAAACATAGGGTAGTTTTGCTGGGTTTTAATACTTTTGGGCAGCTTATTCCAGATTGATATGGCATTTACTGAAAAGAATTGCCGGTACTTAACTGTGCGTGCCATGGGAAGAAATAAAAAAACGTCTCGATGACTGGCGCGTCGAGAGTGCTCAAGCTGCCTTATTGTACTAAGAGGATTAAAGGTTTGACCATTCAAAAGTTTAAACAGTAAAAATAGACCCTTCTGCAATCGACGAAGCCATAGGGGATCCAGCTTTATAAGTTCGCACCTTTGTTGGTAGGTTAAGTTACGGTGTTCTGTAGTGAAAACTCTTCTAGTGAAGAAATGCTGCACCGATTCTATTTTCTTCCGTTCACTAGTGCGCAGAAGACTGTACAGAGGCGAGCAGTATTCAAGACTAGGTCTCACGTACATATTATAAAGGCTAGTTCTAACATTGATAGTCTTAAAATTTCTAAGGATAAATCCGGTGGTTCGGCGTGCTTTCGAGACTATCAGGGCACAGTGCTCTGACAAATTGAGACTATTAGAGTAGGATATGCCCAAATCCTTGATAACTGCTGGAACATTTAGTTCGTGGCCGTCAATGCTTAATTCCGGTTGATGATCGTCGCCATCAACCATAACGGAACATTTGTGCCATGATAGGGTGAGGCGCCATGTGCAACACCACTGGGTGAAGGCCTGAAGATCCTTTTTTATCAGCTCGAGCACGATGTTGCGATCTGCCGGTTTATATCGATAAGCGACTTTTAAATCATCAGCGTACATGAAGGGTCTGCCATACTGAAAACAATCTGAAACGTCGTTGACAAAAAGGCAAAATAGGAGCGGACCCAGTACACTACCCTGTATAACTCCACTCCTCACATGCGTGGGGTTGGAGATAACATTGGAAATTTTTACTCGTTGTGTGCGAGCATCCAAATAGGAAGATATGAAGTTCAGAGGCTTGCTACCTATGCCGAAGGAGGCCAGTTTCAGGAGGAGGAGGTTATGATCGACCCGATCAAAGGCCTTAGTAAAATCAAAATGGACGCTATAAGTGGCAAAACCGCTGTCTCTAGATTGCAGCACATAATCAAAGAAAGAGAGCTGACAGGTGTCACAAGATCGTTTCTCGAGAAAGCCATGTTGAGCTGTATTGAGCAGGTTGTTCTCTGTCAAGTGACGCATCATCTTTCCTTTGATTAAGGTCTCCAAGATTTTCGAGGCTGCGGGAAGTGTATTTATTGGCCTAAAGTTGTCGAATGACGTCGATCGGCCATGCTTGCGAAAAGGCATTATGTGCGATTCCTTCCACAACGAAGGAAAGGTTTCGCTCTCAAGAGCAAGATTAAATACCTTACAAAGAATAGACGGAAAGATGTCATTCGCTTCAGCTTTTAGAAGGCTAACTGGGACGCCATCTGGTCCTGGACTATAGGATTGACGATAACGACGAATGGCTACAGTCACATCCCAGACGGTAAAACTTATGGTTTCGAGTATGGCACCCGTCCAAGCCTGGATAACCGGAGGTGCAGCGAACGAGCTTTCACTAAAAGTTTTGGATAGGAACACATTGAAGCTATCGGCGGTCAACTTAGCGTCAGCTATGGGGTTTCCTAAAGCATCTTGAAGTATGGGGTGCTGCGTTTTCATCTGCGCTTTTACTGTACGCGAAAAGAGTTTCGCAACATTAAGGGAAGGGTTTTCAGCAAAGTAAGCCTCATCGGCTATCTGCTTTTCTTCGGAGAGCTTCTTAGCCTGCTCAAAGATCAGTGTGATCAAGGGCAGAACGGAAGTGTCGTTCAGCCGATGCAAACGACGAGAGAGTTTACGCAGCCTACGACGGAAAGACAGAGGAAGGTACACTTCATCCTTGACATGTATTACTTTCTTACGGGGGACAAAGTGGAGGATGAGTGGATCCAACACTTTGTACAGTGCATCGGTACAAACATTTACATCCAAACATTGGAAAAATTCAGACCAGTCGAGAGCGTTTAGATGTGCCAGTAGGTCAGCCGTGTTTGCTGATCGGAAGTCATGATAAATACTATACTTTTGGGAAAATGTTTTATCTGCCTCCAGTTCTAGTTTACTGACAACTGTAACATGGTCTGAACTCCCAAGTGCGTCTAAGGATGACACTGAAAGTGGTTCGCATCCCCTACAAAAAATTAGGTCGAGTATGTTTGCTCCTCGAGTGGGAAAATCGACTACCTGATCCCACATGCCGATATCTATTGCCTCAAGTAAGTTCTCGTACTTTGAAGGACCGGATGGTGGAAACCACTGCAAGTCAGGAAGGTTAAAATCGCCTGCAATCAAGCAATACTTAAGATTCAAGTCAGCTGCGGCATGAAATGCCTGCGAGAGACAAAGATCGTAGTCTGCATTGGCATTAGGTTGGCGATAAACACAGCCAACAAGTAAGGAGCATTTGTTTTTTAGAACAACTCGTAGCCAGCAGCTCTCCTCCACCGCTGTGAATTGTGGATAGTCCAACGGGAGAAATGCAAGTGGCTGCTTAATATAGATGCAGCTTCCTCCGCCACGGCCATTGTTTCGATCGTTCCGAACGCATGAGTAACCTAGAACAGAGGGTTCTGAGTCAGCTACAGAGGCCGATGCCCATGTCTCAGTTACCATAACAATGTCTGGGCGGTTGACGAAAACCAGAGTCTGGAGCAGAGGCATTTTATTAGTCAGTGATCTGGCATTTAAAACGACCAATTTAAGAGGGCATGTCTGAGGTTTCGGTGGCGGGACAGCTAGGCCGTCACTGTTACCGGCTTCGACCAGAGCGATGTCCTTTTGACCTGAACTATTTTTCCCTCTCTTATTTTGAGATTTGTCTCGCCATTTGATCTCCGTTTTTCTAGCTCTATTATTAGCTGTCTCATCTTTCTCCGCTCTTTCAACTCGTAATCCGGCTGAAAAAAAACTTGCGAATGCAGACTCCGTAAGGATGGTTTGCGCTCTAGCAAGAGTTTAGCCTGTGCTTCAGTTTCTAAAATAACTTTTAGAGGTCGTGGCCGAGAAGTTGATTCTAGAGCTGTTTGAGCCTTCCCTATTCGAAATGCCTTAAGAATGCGGAAAGACTCGCCTGGTTTTAGCAACGGTTTGGCATACACACGCATAAGACCCACGTCATGGTCAATTCGTTCTTGTGCAATTGACGACTCTGACTCTGGGGCCCCTTTTACAACTATTTTCTGCTTGCGACTCAATGGGGCATATGTTGCAAGCTTACGTGCTTCAGCCGAGGGAGCACTTGTAGCCGGTACACGCGGTTCTGATGTACTGGCTATTGGGTAAGCTGAATGCAAACCCGTGAACCGTTTGGCTTTCTTAGGCTTATGCCTCTTTTGAGTTATGATCTTGTCAAACTTTTGGTCATCGCTTTCTTGTGCAGAGTCGAGCAACGATGTGGTGCTAGCATGCAAATTCCGATAATCGCTAGTGTCGCTTAAGCCGAGTGACGATGGTATAGCCCGTGGGCTTGACACATGGTCCGATATGCAGGTTTCAGGCGTGTCGACAGACATGTCCAAATCCAAGTCAATATCAGCGTCAACTCGTTCTTGTGCAATTGTTGACGCTATCTCTGGAGCCACTTTTACAACTATATTCTGCTTGTGACTCACTGGTGCATCTGTTGCGAGTTCACGAGTTCCGACCAAGCGGCCATCTGTATCCGGAACTAAAGGTTTGATGGGTCCTGATGTGCCTGTTTTTGGGTTAGCTGACTGCGCATTCCTAGCCCATTTAGCCTTTCGAGCCTTTGTAGCCCTATGCTTTTTTGGCTTCATGATCTTATCGACCTCTGTATCATCGCTTTCTAGTGCAGCATCAAGCAACGATTTGACGCTAGGACGCAAATGCAGATCATTGTTAGTGCTGCCTGAGCAGAGTAACGATGGAGTAGACTGCGGATTTATTTTAGTTTCTTTGCGATCGAGTGAGACGCCCGCTGGTTTACTTGGTTCGGCAGGTGATATGCGAGTTTCAGGTTTACCGGCCGAAGCTATCTGAGCATATGTACTTTTATTTACCCCCGGTTTTTGGCCGACAAGGGCTGTTTTAACCGCTGTATAAGAAATATGCGTTTTTAGATAGGCTATCTCTTGTTTCAGTTTATTTACCTCGTGGTAAAGTTCCTGCTTCATCTCCGAATACTCCTGGCGGAGGACGAAGTCCTCACAGTCTAACTTCGGTAAACGTAGTCGACATCTTGGCCGTTTGGCGGGAGGTGGAGAATTTATAAAATTATCTAAGTGGCCATATCGGCAGTTACTTTCTGGTCGGATCTTAACATGGTTGTCAAGGGCCCGTGTCGAAGTGGCCGGGCTGCCTGAGGTGCTAACACCGCTTATAACCAGATTTGCCGACCGGGGTTCGCGATCAGGCGGAGGCGAAGCGTTTCGTGCTAACGGACTTGTAGCATCTAAAATCTCCATACTATGTAAGATTTTTTTGTGTTACGACCTGCGTCTGATATTGCCAAGTAAGTTGGAAGCCAAACCCAAGAGCCCGTAGGAGTGAGGCGGAGAGAAGATGGATTGGCCAGATAGTGCAAGTTTACTGAGACAAGCAGGTTACAGCAAGTCAGAGTAAAATTTTGAGTTCCTGACAGATACAATGAAGTGTGTTTGGTTAAAAAATTTCCTTAGGAATAACGTGAGAGTCACTTTTATCCTAACGTAAGAGTCACTTTTATCCTAATTATTATGACAATATTAGGATAAGGGTATATAACAACACAATTATATAAGGACTCAGCCTCGGCGTGAAATTCGGAGATGTGCAGATTTTTGTGGCACAGAGGAGTTTTTCACAAAATCGACACGTCCAATAAGCAGTTTCCAAACTTTGGAAATAATTCACAGCGGAGGAATTTTCCAGAGCGACCGGATTCAGATTTCCACGTAGAAAATTCCAAACTTTGGAAATATATAGTCAATTCTTGAATAATTTCCAAGAAGCGTGTCTTCTATACTGAGATAGAGACTAAAAACACGTAAGCTCGGGAGACTTGAAATTCGCAAACAATTTCAAACTTCGCGGCAGATGTTTTTTGGAGGCTGTGTGTCGCAGCCCTTGTTGAATCCACCGGAATTCAGACTGGCTGTAGTTCGAGAGTTAAGGTGAGTGGCCGGGATCCGCAGGCCAACAGATGCTGACAGTCACGCGGAGAAACGCCGCAGTTGGGACATATTTCGGGTGTGGATGGGTCAAGCCAGTGTTGGTACTGGCGCAAGAACATTGAGGGGCCACTGCGTAGTTGAGCCAAGTTACAAGGAGTGACCCTCAGGAGTTTTTGTTCCGAGGCCGCAAATGGAGGTGGATGGCCATCCAATTGTATTTTCGTTTTCCTTTGACAACGACGCTTTGGTGAAGACTCTAGAAGCCCGTCATTATTGAAGAGCCACTAATGGGTAGATCCGAGAGAAACGACGCGACAGCTTTGTTGTGGAGAGCTAGAATAGACGGCCGAACGCTGCGGCTGGTGTGAGGAGCGTGGTAGCAGTAATGATAAGAATAGCCGGGTTGCGAACAGATCCACCAGAACTGCTGTACTAACAGTGTCTTATGAGGGGCGACCAGCGGAACAGAAGCCTCTGGATAAATATGAGCGATGGGCGACATTTTAGAGTGCAGCGTTTTTCTTCTGTCTAAGGGTGGCAGAGGCAGTAAGAGCTGATATTAGGAGATCAGAGTTGTGCCACATAAATGAGCTGCAGCTTGACCAGCGCTTTGACTGTGGTCATCAAATTCTCCTTCACGCAGCCCCAGGATATGCCCGCTAGGGTATTGAGGACCTTGGTTTAGTGATTCATGTTACCTGCAACCTCCCTGGCATGTTCCGCAAATATGAAAAGCGGATCTAAAAGTACACCAAGGAGCTTAGTCTTATAGACAAATCGTAAGGACGCACCGTTGACGATGATGGCCAGGTGACGATTGAACTCCTTTGTGTACAGCGTCAAAACAGTGGCGGACGACTTGGCCGCCGAGATTGTCAGCCCACACTGCGTGCAGAGGTTGTCGACATCAGGCATAAACTCCGAGAGGAGCTGCACAGCCTGATCAATGTAATGGTCCGGCAGAAGAGCGTAACATCATTCGCGTACGGTACCAGGTTCCCAGGTGCCCGATTTAGTTGGAGCTTTTGCATGCAGATTTTGAAGAGCGTCGGACTGAGCACAGAGGCTTGAAGAACGCTGCTGGTCTGTTTGCGGGGCTTAGAGAGAGCGCCGCGATAAAGGACATGGTCGTGGCGGCCCCGGCTGTAAGCCGCAAGCCATCGAACCTGGCGAGTTAGGGGGTTCAGAGGGTCCAAGCGCTGCAGTAGTCGGTGATGGTGAACTCGGTCGAAACGTGTGACAGGTCCATTGGGGCGTACGTGGTGCGTTAAAAGGGCTTCCGTTGATTTAGGCTCTCGAGGATGGCATCGCTTAGGACGGAAAACGCCATTGTTGAGACCCGACTCGTCTGAAACCATGTTTGGAACATCCGCCGTGGATGCTTAATTTGGTAAATTAGCTGCTCCAGGATCTTCGTCAGTGGACTGAGGAGGACGATAGGGCGATAAGCAATCTTTAGACTGGGGTCCATGCCCATTTTGACAAGGGTTATAATGATCGACTGACGCCAGCAATCAGAGATAATTGGATTAGCCAGCGAAAGTTTGAAGAAGGCAGCATGGTAAGCAGCCATCTTAGGGCCGATATGGCGCAAATAAATAGGTGCCAGTTTATCCGGTCCTCAGGATTTCGAAGACCTTATTTTCTTGACGGCGTTCAGGATAGCATCGGTCGAGAAGGAACTGCCCGAGGTGGGGCTTAATTCAGGAGACAAAGAAGAGAGTGCTGGATTTTGGGACTGGACACTGAGCGGAGCGAGAACAATTTGATCATCATTGCGGCGATCTTACCATTGTTTGAAACGAAAGTGCTGTTCCCGAATCTAATTGACTTGTTAGACGTATCGGCCCGGGACTTGGTCAAAGTGTTTAGAAGCTTGGAAGCGGCAATGGATTTGTCGCAGAAATTGCAATTCGTAAGTATTTCATGCCAGCGTTGGCGTTTGCCGTCGTCGACGGTTTTGGTGATTTAGCTGTTAAGCTCACCAATTCGTGGGTTATTGACACCTCGTGCTCGGATATCATCTCTCTAGCGTTCCTGACGGGAAGATTAAGGCGGATAGTTGGGGCAAAGTAAGGGATTGCGGCCGTTCGGCGTGTGGTGTCTTGCTGTTGCAAGAAGCCGTCATCGAAATGTTCGATCCACCGAGTGGATACTGGTGGGAGTTGGAGGCATTCGGCTGTAAGCGCTGCCCAGTCGGCTCGCTTGAATTTAATGAAGTGCCTGTTTGGGATCTTCATACGGTCGGCAGCGATGGGCAATTCGCGTACTATGGGGAGGTGATCGCTATCGAGCACATGGTGAAGGTTGCCAGGCCGAAGTGTGGAGGGGAACGCCGGGCGCGCTGGAGGCACGGTTGTGAGGGAGGATCATTTAAGACTGTAAAGGGGCGTGTTGAAGCCACCTAGCACCAAAATGTCAACAGAAGTTTCATGGAGTTCGATAGAGGCGGTGACACAGGGAAGGCAACAGGAAGTTTGAGGACGTTAGCAACGGCTAACGGCACCCAGCCAATGTCGGGGCAAATTGCATTTACTTCCATGGAGTTGGCACCAAGCAGGGATAGCTGATGATGGGCAATGGATTTGTTCACGAAGAAGGCCAAAAGTTTACCTTTTTGCGACGGTGGTCACGACGGACGATCCTGTAGTCGGTACAGGAATGCATGAAGGCATTTGATAGACTACCACGCCGACTTTACTTAAGAAGGATTTCGCAAATTGGGTAGTGTAATGTTCAGATGCACAAGAATGTTCTTTGCTCTCTAGAGCACAGCGGGTTTTTCATGCCGCATATGCTCAATGGTTACATGAAATTCCATTGTTGACATTATTTGTTCACAAGGACTTGTGCTTTCTAAAAATAAGTATAAATTTGCAGGTATACGTGTTCGAGTCCAAATAAAACACAAGGTGGCCGAGATGTTGTTGTTGGATGTGAACGAGTGTTGGAGAATAGGAGATCCAAAAATATTTTACGAGGCTGGCTGTAAATAGTTTGTTTCATTAAATACTATAGATAAATTCTATATTTAAGGCCTAAGGGCCCTGCTTTTACCAATTTAGTGGGTTGTTTAATGTAACAATAAATAGTATAATCACAGTCCTGTTTGAGCAACTGCATATACAACAACACGTGATGCTACACGGTTCTGTTTAATCCTTTTCGACGAATACTCAAGGCACTTTTTACCTGTTAACAGACCTATTTTTTATACTGGACTGAAAATTATACGGTGTTTGCTGATTCCTTCTAAAGTTCAATTGAATATTTATGCAAGTGAAAGCAAAAATGTGAGTGCTAGATAAAACATTTTGCTTATGTATTGAGAGAACTCACGAAGGGGTGGAGCTATAGCATACTTTCATCGGGACAGTGATTAAAGCTGGCACTGCACCTAGTTCAAATATTCGTAACAGGGACTCACGCTAGACGGATTCGAGCGCAGAGGCAAATTGAAAAACCAGACGGCCGTCAGTTATTACTATATATATTTATTTTGCCGGTTAACAGGCAAATTATAAAAAAATACATGTTAATTGGTAAAGTAACTCTTGGGCGCTTTCCAGAATCCCGAAGACAGGAAAAAACCTAAAACAAACCCCTTTCATTTGCACTCAGTATTGACTTTGTTTTAATTTTTTTTGTTCAATACCGGACAAAATAGGGAATTTGCTTCAAGTGAAAAAGCCTGACTTCAAATGTATGATACTATCAAAAGGTACGTACAGTTATAAAATGAATTGAAAATTTAGCAGGTCAAAGCTGTAGCTCATTAAGTGACATTAGTTCAGGAGAGGGAGGGTTGACACAGAAACACAGTGTTCTCAGTCCTCCTTGAATGTTTGTCGGCCGAAAGCAGCTCGCTGTCGGCTGAAGAATAAGCCGATTGCGGGCCACAGCTTCACCACTATATCTTCAGCATGAGGGCCAGCAGGGTTCAAAGTCTACGAACGCCATCAGAGTGACGGGGAGATTTCACCGAGTCAGCACCCAAAATTTGTGAAATTTGACCTAAATGTAGAAAACTAGTGATAGCTCTCTAAAACAAATAGCAGATTTGCTGAGTTTTAATACTTCTGGGTAGTTTATTCTAGATAACAGTGGCTTTAACTGAAAATAACTGACGGTACCTAACTGTGGGTGTCATAGGAAGGAATAAAACACATCTGGATGACTTGTATGCCAAGGACTTTCGAGCTGCCTTATGGTACTGAGGGTATAAAGGTACAGCCATTCAAAAGTCTAAACAGTAAAAATAGACCCTTCTGTAATCTGCGAAGCCACAGGGGATCGAGCTTTATAAGTTCATTTCGTTGTTGGAAGGCTAAGTTACGGTGTTTTGCAGTGAACACGCTTTTAGTGAAGAAGTGCTAGACTGATTCTATTTTCTTTCGTTTACTAGTGCGCAGAAGACTGAATAGAAGCGAGCAGTATTCAAGACTAGATCTCCCGTACATATTATAAAAACTAGTTAAAACCTTGATGGTCTTAAAATTTCTAAGAATAAATCCGATAGCTCGGCGGGCTTTCAAGACTATCAGGGCACAGTGCTCTGACAGATTAAGACTATTAGAATATGATATGCCCAGATCCTTGATAACTCCTGGCGCATGTAGTTCGTGACCGTCTATGCTTACTTCGGGCTAATGTTCGTCGCCAATAACCATAACGGCACACTTGTGCTATGAAAGGGTGAGGCGCCATGTGCAGCACCAGTAGATTTGTAAAATATGTGGTCCGTGCATTTACATTCAGCTTATAATCCTCTGGGCTTGGGCCACTTCTTTAAGTCATTCACTGACTTGAATCGTCTGAGAACGACATAATCGAGAATTTTGAGTCGGGAAAATGGAAAAGCCCCTTGCCCAAATTCATTACGGAAATCGTGGTTAAATATTTTATGATTGATTAAGGCGTAGGTATTGCGTGTTAAATGCGTGGTGAATGCATAATAGAAAATAAATTAGAGTCGCTTGTAATTGGTTTGCAGAACTAAAATATATGTATGAAAAGCAACAGCAAAGAATAAAAGCAGTCGACATATTGGCCAGCAAAGGGTGACTATGCGCCAATAAGGATAATAAGTAGATAGGTAGACATTCTACCTACTGGAAAGTAAGAAATTAGGGGTTGTCATCAATACCAACTCTCGCGCTGTCCCTATATGCATTGCTATCCAACAAGTCTATAAGACTTATTTCGTGGTAGTTTTCGCACCTAGCCTTATATTCCTTCTGGACGGCAGGTAAGATTATGTCTGGGCTCAAATCATCATAAACGAGTTCAATTCTCTGCGAATAGTCACCAAAATCACTGCACGTCTACAAAAGATAAGCAGAGCTCATTGGAAATAATGTCGTCTCCGGAGGCCTTGTTGGTGTGCAGCCATTGTATTGAATCGGCAAATTATTTCACAAAAGGGCAATAACATGACACTGCGTAGGATCGAGAGAAATAAAACTCCGCTGCAGATGGAAGCGCAGAGGTAATGGGCCTCTGACCCTTCTCTCCCCTCCCTTTCCCTTCCAAATTCTCCATCAAATCCTCACAGCCATCTTTTATAACTTCCCGCCCTATATATATGGCTTACTTGAACAAAAAGCGCACATTATTGAACGAATGTTCTAACTTGTACTCCGTTCCTTTACAACTGTACTGGCCCGACGATAGATGATCAAAAGCACTCATATGCTCATCGACTGGTCTTCTGAATACGTTTATGGAAATTTTTTACAAACCCGCTTACAATCTCGTCTTCGTTGTGATTTCCAAGTTCTGCGAGATCAAGTCACCTAGCACGTGGTATTTACAGTAAAGCAGGGAGATCGCGAAAGAAGACGAAGCCAGACTCTTCGCAGCAATCTACTTTCGTGAAATTAGCTATGCAGCCTCTACCTGACAAAAATGTAGAGACGCGACTATTCAGACGGCCGTCGTTTGCATAATAGGTCAGCAAGAAAATTTGCCAGTGCCGAAAACACGTGTCGCTGACAACATTTAACGCATCTCTCTGGATGTTAAAGTTCTCCGATCATATAAACCTTTTTAATTGTTCCTGCTCTAAGAGCTTCCAAGTTTGCATTGTCTGAACTTTCACGTAGAAGGGTAAATCACTTTGGTGAGTTGACTGAACACCGACGGACCATATAGATTTTTATGAGACTTGATTTCTGCCATATTCGGTATTCTTCAAAGCTTTATAATATTCAACGTGATAAGGAAGCTACATTTCGTTGAAGCTTGGGTGTTCAGACATTGCTACGGCTTTTACTTCCGCCGTTACCAGGACGGCCTGCTTAAACTAACATAAGAAGAGGTCATAACGACAACAGATGAATGCTCTCGGAGGTCACTATAAGAGGACATCAATTCATCCAGAGGCTAAACGGTCTGATTTAAGAGGGAGAACCAAGAATCTAATGTATACGGCCGTATTTGTATTGCCAACAGGCCTCCATTTTACTGGGCTGTAAAGCAAGCGGGTGAAGAGAATAAGTCTGCAACTGGCCCCTCTATAATGTCCAGTCAGCTGGACGATGTAAGTAGTTTTGTCTTTAATTGTTTTTCGGTTTTAAGATTCGTCGCAAACGGCTTCAGAAGCTTACAGAAAATGAAAGTGGAACGGAGGAAGACAAAGTGCCAGAGGCTAAATCGGCTGCCGTATACATTTATTTCTTGTTTTTTTTAACTTGCAATTTTCAATCTAGATTGCAGGTGAATACAGTGTGCCATCGCTTCGAGAACTAGCCAAGGAGTGCTTTACTTCACCGGTAACTCCAATGGATATATATATATTTCTATTTAGGTTGCGGAAGCCTCAGTTTTAAATACCTCGGAGGTCATGGACAATGAAAGTTCTGACCCTGCAGAAAATCCTAATTCTATTCAGCCTGCCAGCTTTCTTGGTGACCTGCTAAAGATTCTCTCAGTGCATTTAGCGGATTGTGGTTCCAATCCGTCTCAGGGTCCCCTTTGTCTCACAACGAGTGATGTCTCCGATTTCATAGACCAGAGCGTTTTTTATGGCTCTACAAATGCTATGTTACGTCTTCGGCATTCATTTTCCGCCTTATTGATTAAGATTCTGTATAATATCAGATCCAACCTCAAATTCTTTCAACAATTTGGGACTGAGTTTTCCTCCTCAAATTTTACTTTGACATATTACCTCCTATCCTGTCTGAATGGTGCACGGCCTGAATGCCTCACTTCAATGAAAGCCAAGGTTAGTCAACATTTCTTTATAGTCGTACCGATTTTTAATTCTTTCTCATGCATATATTATGTTTCGTATTTTTTTATATCTGTCTGTCGATGGTAGATACTTAATTTATAGTTATATGGCTTAACCCGTCTATCTGGAACTGTTTTTGAACGTACGTTTTATTCGGTAAGTAAACACACTCCCAAGATTCCTGTACTAAAGTCGGCAGTTTTGTTTAGGATATGCTTACTATGTTATAAAAAATGGCGGTTTCTGGAAAAAAAGATCTCTTGCATCCAGCCTTTCTGCTCCACTGCTGTGTATTCGAAAATATCTTACGAATTTAGGTCAGACTAGTTTGTTTCTAGATCTTTGTCCGCAGTAGCTTTAGCTTTTATAGAACAACGATGGGACGTTATAAATTCAATCGTGTACGGTGTTAGAATCAGGTGCAGTCTCAATACTCTATCGCAGCCTGATAGCTCTCAACAGCATTCCTGGAAGGCGATCGCCGACGTCCATCAGATTTGACGGACTGAATGCAGAGGTCTCCTGAATACAGATTTCTATAAATTCAGAAGATTAGAGCTTTGGCAATTTTTCATGATGTTCAACATTCCAAACCTTAGCCATTGCTAGTAAATTCTACTAACTAAAAACTATTTACGATAAACACGTTACTCCTAGATGTCCCAATAAAAAGACTGCCTATGATACTGCAGGGACTATTCATTTTGCCTCCAAAACCGGCTGAACCGTTTTAACTGTGGTTATTTTCTCCTTTGGAGTGTATTCAAGTGGCGTGTTTTACTACAATCTACGGCTTATTTTTTCACTCAGTTCTTAAAGTTTACTTAATTTAGGTTTTATCTAAATTTTTAATGTTTTTCATCTTTCAGGATGGCGACTGCTCAGACGTCTCTTTTGAACTTTCCAAGTGCATCTCCAATGTTCTAGTTAGTCATCTCTCACTGGTTTCCCAGGGCGTTTTTTCCCCTCTTGTCTGTCACCAGGAAGACACTGGCACTCCTAGTCAAGCTCAATCCACGGAAAGTCTTTCAGATAACCCCTTACTCCATCTTATACTGGATGAAGTACGAAATACTACATTGGGCACTGACTCATCCGGTGTTTTGTCTAATTCTCATCCGTCTTTCATTGCGAAAATGAAGTCCGGCAACTTGTTCGTAGCCCTTGAGAATCTTGCCTCAGCACTTTCCGTTGAAGCTAATTCAAAGGAAAAAGTAGTTACTCCTGTAAGTTATATTTAAGGTTTTGCAATCCAACGTCTTCACTGTCCGAATATTTCTTTCTTCCTAACACCCATCTAGTTCACTTTTCACACAATACATGCTTAAATTTCCGCCTTACCCTTCTACTTTTGCTGTATTGGAATTATTTATCCTCGTCATTGCAAGTTAATCTTCAGAATATCAAAATACATATCATTTAAATTTATCCTCCTTCCTTCTTTTAGATATTCAAGAAATTGCTTCAGGATTTAAATTTCAAAATGCGCAGTTCTTCAATTGAAGATGACAACCACACTACTTTCCTAGCTGCTCTCTGTCAACTTTCAGGACTCGTTACGGTTGATGGTAAGCGTCCCGTCGCTTCACTGGTACGTGCATTTATTTTGCCTCTATTTCTACATTGGTCTTGAAAATCATTCATGTTGAGTAGATACACGTTTTCCAATTAGGTAGACATTTTTGCGTCTTTGCTGCAAAGTCGTCTTTCTAGTCTTTCTGTGACTAAAAATGCCAAGTAATCCAAACACTCCGCCTAATATCTTTCGAATTTTTCATTATTTCACCTCTGTATCTGTTACAATCACTGCATGATGTTTCTTTTGCATTACCCTAAAAATAACTTTCACCAGGATTACGCAATCTTTGTTATCTAGATTCCCTCGTTGGCGTGTGAGCCCACTAGCCACTGCCAGCTTAGGGATTTAACCACCATACTTAAGTATAATATTGAAAGTTCTCCCGCCCTTGGCCTAATGTCTTTGTCTTGTGACTTATTTTTATCTCAGAAAGACTATTAGTTTTTTTTGCAAACTACGCCCGAGAAAAATTTTGTTACATTCACGTTATCCTGTCCGCCGCATGCTATTTACCACGAAGAAACATTAGTAAAATTTGGGGGTACGGTTTTCAATGTTTCATTCCTCGCTTGCCAAGAAAACGAAAATCCAATATCGCTTGTAACAAGGTGTTCTTTTTTTAAGTGCATTTTACTGAAATTTCGAATTGTAGGAATTTTTACACTCGATTACCAAAGGTCCTGGTTTAGAATCCCGCGTTATCCACACCTGGGATTGAATGTGACTGGTTGGTGACGGCTAATAAGCTAGAAATATCCATTCCGGTGTCCCTTGTCTTTGTCGTTTCCACTTCAAAATATCCTATAAGCCGCTATGCGACTGCCTATGCGAAGTCCAGGTTACAAGGGGACATTCTTGTCCCTTAACTAAACTGGTGATTCTCCTACTATCACTTTGTATATCTTTAGAATGAACTCTGAAGATGGTCCAAATCCAATTTGAGGAATAATTTATGACGATTATAAAGCTTAACCTACAAACGATATTTTGAGTTCTTGTAAAAGACTTCGAACTCTTTGTTGGCACTGTTCTTCGAAGTATTTTTGTAACGGGAATGATAAAAATGTTTACATCGGGAAGGGGAAGCTGCAGAATATAGCTGTCGGCCAGAAATTGCTGCACAGGTGCCTGTTTATCGCTTAGTTTCAGGCTTAGAAGGGAACCTGCAACTAAGAAAACGATCCCTTTCAACAGCGGAACTGGCCTGGAAACTGGTTCTTGAGCCTTGGTGAGCCATCGAAACATTTTCCGGGGTCATAATTGAAAGGAAAAGTGGTCTCATTGGCTGCACAGTGTTCTTTAGAGGGAATTTCTGAGCATTATTTTTGTTACAGGCCAAAATGTTATAGCCAAATCCTATTCTCAGCACATCCAAATTGTGAAGTATAAATTGACCATCCAACAGCCAAACGCGTTAGGCACAGGTTCTGCGGTAGGCGAATGCTCTGACCCACTCGTCACGCACTGTAGTGAAATTTGGCTGTGAAATTTCGTGTCATCCACCCTATTTAACTGACATTCTATCAGGGAATTACACTTGCCTCTGCCACTAAGATCTGTTTTTACAGAATAGGCAATTAGGTAACATTCTAATATGCCGATGTCCTTATATACCTACTATATGCAATTTAGTAGGCGTAGTTATGTTTATTACTGCACAAAAAAACTCGGAAATCTTTAGCATCCTGCGGGTACTTTTAGTTTTATTATTCTATGTTTAGTTTTTAGTTGAATCTTTATGGTTTTATTTTAATTTCTAAAGTTCGAATTAGACTCCATATTGATTTGTAATCTATTTGCAGGTGCTTTGTGCAGATCCCTTTTCCCTGATGGTTGTATTTGTCATTTTTTATCATGCACAATTTTTCGATTACTTAAATAATTGTTTCCTATTATTTTCTGTTTTTTATACTAAACTTTTTACTTTATTATTTATTTCCTGTGGTATGACTCTGCCATAAAGGCTCTATTAACACCGCCCCCGTTAGACACAATGGTGGTGCTAGCGATATCTAAGTACCTTGGAATATGAGAATTTTGCTGACAATTTATGCACCCAGCAGCTTTCCTTAGTGCATTAGGGCAGTTGGCCATTTCGGAACTCAGTAATGCCTCTAAGGATGAAATATATTTGAAGTGCATGTTAATCAGCTCTAGGATCTGTTTCGTTAAAAAGATACGACGTTTTTCTTTTTAGCTACTAGCTCATCAGTGTCATCTTACGTGATCTACTAGTGTGCTCTGATCAGTAGTTTTGGGACAGACTGCCTCTCAAAATCAAATGAAACATTAAGTGCGCGACCGCAGACCGGTTAGTTGCAAAACTTGGCGGCAATTGGCTTCATTGTACACTTAAACCGTTCAGAATGCCCTGTTGCCTCCATCTCTTGAAGGGAGAAGACGATTTCCTGTTTACCTTGTGTGCGTGTGCTGGCAAGGCCTGCCCCATTGTAAACCGTCAGTTTATTGAATCCATTGTTTAGATGGTGATGCTGCCGAATTGGAAACCTCCGTTGAGCTCATTTGCCAGCGCCCATGGCAAAATTGTTGAGCAGCTGACCTTCTTAGGCCCTTTCCTCAGCTCCTCAGTCTTCGCCGATGACGATGTACGTGCTCCTGTGTGTTCTACTTCGCCGCATGCATACTTTAGAGTGTGTGGGAAATACCAATTTTTTTTCGTTTACGGCGATTAGACAGATTGTTACCCTTCTCTTTAGTCTTAGCAAAAATAAGTTGCATCTCTTGAAAACCGTTTAAGGCATTTTTAAACGAAAGCTTGCAAGTTTATGATGGCTGGATTTTTATTTTTATTGCTGTCATGCTTAGAAAAAACAATCCTCTTTGAAAAGCCATACGTCTAGCCGTAAAAATATCCTATCGCCATCGTTGTAGGGTTAGTTCAGAAAAGCTGTTAATTTCGATTTCCGCTCATAAAAGTTATCCTGACTTGTTGCATTTTTCGCTCCTCAATGCGCTAGGCTAGGGTGGTCGAACGTGCATTTCCCAATGCCGATGCGGCGGAGTCTGATGTTTCCGCAAGTCAGCAGGGTCTACGCTACCTCCTAGACATTGTTTGGGCTAAGCACTTCTCCCTTGTCAGGGGTCTTCTGTCGCCCAAGGTAAGTCTACAGACCACGGCATTGCGTACGCGCTGCATTCTGCCGTCTCTCTTTCTGGTTTTATCCCACTGCCACTATCTCACGTCATATCGCTTCTTTATGTCCTACCTCTCCTCTCTTCTTTTGCGTCACTGCCTTTGTTCGCGTACAGAACACAAGAGCCGCCGTGCTGGACTTTCTTTCAGATGGCATCCTCCTCAACTTACCTCGTAGCCAGCTCCACTACGACAGTGATATGTTAGCAAGTGAGGGCTTCATGCTCAATCTATCCGTCCTCTTTCAACGTCTTTCTGCGCCCATTGATCAAACCTGTGTGAGTTTGGTCCTCCTTCTCCTCTTTTTTTATTCTCAAGATGGCAATGCTACGCGAAAGTCTTTATTTTTGAATCGACCTAGACGAAGTTCCTTCATAAGTATTTGCTGGTTCCCTGCTATTTTGTATATATTAAAAGAACGCTCATTTCGTCAAACATTTACATAGGTTTTTCTAGCATTGTCTTATAATTAGTTTCACCTCGTCCTTGAAACTCCACGATTTTCCGTGTTTTCAAGCTTTTTTTCATGAGTTTAGACTCCGTTCTGCGTTTAGCAAGACCTTCATAATACGATATTTCGTAGAAGCATTCACTGAAGTAGAAAGCTTTGGGAAATTATTTCGTATGAAGATCGTCCTTTGAGTTATACTTTTAACCTCATCCAAACACGAGAACTCATTGACACGAAAAATTAATTTCCACAACATAAGTCGGCCAAAATATGCAAAAATCAGTTCGAAAACCTCCTATAATAAGTTATTTGTTTATTCAAAATAAAAATGGGGAAGCTTTAGTCGATTTTTGATTTTCCCAAAATTGGGGATAAAATGTGTGCTAAAAAACTTACTTTTTCTTAATGTTAAAGGGCTTTTCGCTATATTTTTTTGCTTTTAGGTTCTGTTCTAAAAATTGCAAATGCACCAAAAATGGCCGTTTGTAGATTATACAGATGGAACCTATATTGTACATTGTATATTGTACCCGCTTTCAATGTAATATAGCTTGTTGTGGGCGTCCATCTCCAGAGTAACGCATACGTATTTGGTTTACGCGGCTCCTTACATTTTCCTTCACTTGAGTTTTGTTGAATTAAGATCAGATTCTCTGGTTCCCGAAGGGATTCATTTGAAACCTTTCTTCTTAATAGTAATATACTTTTGTAGCACAACGCACAACAGAATTGGTTTTGTGCTTTCAGATTAAATGGCCTAGAATATTTCTTGGATATTCAGCAGCCTCCAGTTTCGTCTAAATCCTGCTTGCTTTCTATCAGCAAATAAGGTTGGAAATACAGTGTTTCCTTGTAAAAAGGCTTTCTGAGCCTCAACTCCAGTCAACAAATCAAAATAAGAGTAGTTGGCGAGCGTACGCAGGCTTTCAATAAATTATCTTTGTACAAGTACAGTTCTATGGAAACGGGGTAAATGTCAAAAGTGTTCGTCTTTTCGTACGAGTGAGTCGTGGGAACTGGGGGAGGGGGTCGATAATAGAAGGCTGGTTATGAGGATAGGGAGAGAGAAAAAACAGAGCGCGGACGAATGCATGCCGCTAAGTGACCGTGGGCCACGCCAGACGTGTATCTTTTATGCACACAACGCCGGCTTCTTCAACCTCATAGCGATTGCTGCTGCTGCTAGCAGGCGCTGACCCAGCAACTTTCGATACTTCGGCGGGACCTCACAGATCACCCGGAAGGCTTCGTTGGGGTCCACATGATGTCCGGAATTACCCATATGCGGCAGAATGGAGCTGTTTATAAGCGTACATCGATCAGAGCTGTTTAGGCTCCTGGCTTCACCCATGCCGGGAGGTGTTCCTTTATTCTCTTAAGTAGGTGCCGACTCGTGCGACCAATATAACCTGCTCCCCAGGAGTAAATAATGCCCAATTTGCGCTTAGCTACTCATTGCATGAGTTAGGTCATCTACTGCACATGCGTCTTCAGTGTGGTTTATGGGCCTAACAACGAACTTGTCTGCTGCTTTAGGCCTAAACGAGAGTGTGTGGGTCAAGAGTTGGCAAGGGAACGTCGGCCACTACCTGCGATCTCATTTGCGATCAAACTGACTTGAATTCGTCATTGGCGAATGCCAGAAGGAGGAAGAGCGAACCGAGAGCACCACGCGTTACATTTTCCCTACCCTGGTCTAGCACTTAGTCTCCTCACTAATAATAACACCCATTGGCAGATATTATTTTCGGCAAATACAAGGGAGACTGGACTGGCCATTTCTGGCTTATTAGCCGCCATCAGCCAGTCATATCCTAGCCTCAAGGGGTTTCCCACCCGAGCTTCGAACGCGCAACCTTTTTAATAAGAGTCAAACGCCCTAACCACTGAGCCACGAGTTCGTTGTCTCGCCGTTCAGAAAATTGACATGACTTCGTTTTTTAGTCATCCTTTCAGGCCTTGCCGTTTTTTAAGGTGCATCAAATAATGTAAAAGCATGGTCTAGAGGCTAAAGGTTATTCAGAGGCCTTCTGAAATGTATGCTTGAAAGCCAGCTTTCCGGAAATTTTTTATACGGATTATCGAACACTTCTGCTTTTCCCGCCTTTTTTTTATTCTTTGAATTCAAAGTTGATACCGTAGCAGCAGCATGAACAGAGTCCAAACAGAACTTGTGAGAAATATGCATACCGAGTAGTTTTTTTAAACGCCGACGAATTTCGCACACTGACCTCGCAAGTCAGAAAGAAGCGCACGTAGATTACCTCGCACAACTGGCGGTCGTGTTAGCGATAGCTCAACTGCCAGAGCCTCCGACGTCAGTTCATGGACTTAACGGATTGTCTCTGTCTCGCAGCACGTTGCCTGACTGCGCCAGTTTATTCCCTCCCCTAGTAAACTTTGCTTTGGTGAGACTATGTTCTGTGTAAAATCTCTTCTACTCGTTACTGCCAGCCGTCAACCTTACTCAAAGTAATATAAAAGCACGACTAGCCCATTGGATCGTCAATTTTTGTCCTGCTTTTCTAGTGGCAGGTCATGCACGGACAGTTCGTTAAAGGATTTACAAGGTAGGTAACGCAGTATCGTCACTGTATTTTACAAACACCGTTCCAATCAATAAAGGCGAAAAAGTAGGCAAACATACGTTTTCTCACGTTCTCACCATCAGGTTGACGTAATGATATGTCTCAGTAAAACGCCCTGAAATCTGGTTACCTTACAACCTTGAGAACGTTCCACCCGTCACTCTGTGTGAATTGTGATTGTGTTCTGCTTTTAAGTTTGCTCAGCTATTTTACATCTTCCCTACCATGGCCCTAACCACCTGTAGGTCATCCCTTGTTCGATTTTGAGCTCGTAAACACTTGTCTAGAATGTCCCCGAACGGATGATATTGGCGTCATCTGAAATTTCTGTTATAAATTTTAACAAAAAATAACCTTATGAGCTCACCTTAAAGTATTTTTTCCCTCACCGCTAATGCATTTGCCCGAGTCAGTGTCTCAGTGATTATTTAGTTCCCATAGTACTAGATATCAGTAGTAGCTACTGAAGCGAGTGCATGTGTGTTATCAATGTTATCGTCTGCTCAGTTCATACCTGACTGTATTTGTGTATTATGCTGCGCAGTCATTATCAGCGTGTCCTTTTTTACATCCACACTTGTACATATCCTTTGTTCTAAGATCTGTCTAACTTAGTAAAACGAAATAATTTCCCTGATGTGTACTGGGATTGTAGCCTCCAACAAGACTCTTTCGAATCTCCCGAAATAGCCGGTTCAGCCTGCATTTATCATCTACCTAATCTACTGTAATGAATGTCAGGCCCTGGTCTTACCTTATTCTCTGTAACGCCGTGTTCTTATTCCGCCAGGAACTCCTTATGACAGACAGTCCCTGGTTTATCTTATTGCATTTATTTACTAGACGTTCATACTCCCCTCCCTGTTTGGTATCTTCAGGTCGATCCCAACTATTTGTACAGCTCCCACTGCCGAGTGGACTTAAAGGATATTACACGCCTCGATGGGACCATGGAAGACGCACAGGCTTATGTGGAACAGCTAGGTAAGTGCATTGCCGTGTTGCATACTTTTTGTCTCCGCTGGTAAGTTAAATTCAGTAGTGTGGAAAATACAGCGGCTGGTAGCTGTACTGGTAGAGCATTCGACTGGAAAGCTTGATGATCAGTCGGTCCGAATTCAATTCAAACCTCGGGTCTCCCGATTTTGTGGTGGATTATGATCATCTGGTTACAACAAATCAGGCAAAGATAGGCATTTCAGTATCCCTGGTGATTGTCGTCATTCCTTCTGCGTTTTCCAATGTTCATTGACATGCGACCACCTATGTTAGCTCCTCGAGTCGAAAGAAGTTTGAATCCCACCTAGGTGCGAATTGTTCACAATTGGGTCAACTGAATTGAGCAAATCTGCCTAACTCTCTTAACAATTAAGTGAGCCTGATAGTCGTCCTGGTGGATTCTAGATGCTTGCTTAGGAAATCCTGCCTGAGCAGTCAGCCTGCTGTTCCGTAATGGTGGATTCCATGCGAACAGTAAGTTGGGCAAATAAAATCGATCCAAGTGTGAGTAAATTCCCGGCTCATAGTGAGCCTCGTAGCTAAATGGTAGAGCGTTGGCTGCACAAAAGCCTTCCCTGCTGTGTGGGTTCGACATACACCGAGGCCGCGGGTTTTTTCACAATTGGGTCCACTGAAAGAAAAGTGAGCAGGTATGTCCCGTCCTGCAACTAACGCAGTGAAACCCCACTCTCTCCACGTTCATTGCTGCCAGGCATTCTCGTATATATTCCCCCCGGCTACTTTGACCTGTTCGTGCTGGCCATGAACAGTCAGGTGTTGCTTTTACCTATCCAGTTGCACGCACGTACCCAGCACCCATCTCTCATGCGATGTCCACATTCTGATGAAGATAACCATCTTCAATTGCGTCTGGTGCAATATCCTGCTGTAGGTGTGTTTCAGCATTTTTTCTCGCACAAGTTTTCATCCCTTTTATTAAATGACCTCTAAATATAAAAGAGGCAAAAGTAAGTATGTTTTCCCCACGCTAGTAGACGTTCTCACCTAGGACTCCCGCTTTTCCAAGATCAATGGTTTGCGGCGCGTTTCCCAGGCAACCGTCACTGAAGTCTGGCCATTGAGTAAATTCCTGCGGTTCCATTAGATGAATAATCTTCTCTTTGCACTTTAAGCATTCTCTTCCCCAGAATATGTCAGTAGCATCTGATTTTCCTTTTTTATTTCTGGATTTACATCTACGTTATGTACGTGGTTCGAACCACTTTTATGCTCTGATGCGCCATCTGGTGAAACAGTATGGAGTCTGGAATATTTGCTGTGGCCTATGTGTACACGTGACACGTTCGTCCGTCAGTACTTCATTTTTCATTAAAACTGCAGTAGGATGGTTTATTCAGGAAACCGGATGAAACGTCTAGCTGCTATATGGGCACCATCCTAGTTCAATAATCGAACTAACTGAAAAATCGGGATTTACAACCTACTCAGCTGGCAACGTTGCTGCAACGAAAATCAAATTGATTGTCTTCTTCAGGTCTGTCAATTTAGTAAAATTAGACTATCTTCCTTAATTCGTCCATGGGGGCTGTTAAACAGCAAAGCTTGCTGTGTCATCGGTGCCGCAAACTGACTCGCAGGGGTCGTAACGAAGGCAGCACAATGACTTTTCTTGCAAAATGATCGATTAGATGGTCTGCAGAGGCAAAGCCAACCGATCACCTAGATAGGCTCCTCTCATGGCTAACCCGTTCCAAGCCCATTCTTGGTTTTCCCACGACTGCCTAGATCGAATTTCGGAGATTGGTCGTGCCTCTCTCTCTCTCTCGGTCCTTCTTGTGGTTATCGTGTTTATCAAGCTCCTTCTGGTCGTACCTACTTTTCGTTTCTCTTAACCGCATGACGCTTGATTTTGCTAAATGCAGACGTTCTTTTGTCAGCACTACTGTCTGCATGCCCTAATAGCCGCTGTGTGGCTGTTCACAAGACTCTAAAATGAACCCCAAGGCAGGGCGGGACGACTAAGTTCCGTCAGCGATCGGTGAGCGTTATTCAACGACAAAGTTATTGTCTGAAGCCGGATGGTTTTTTTACTAACCTAACTTTATTCCAGGAAATAACGTGTGCTTAAACATCAAATTTTAAACTGCCTACTTTTTGATGCTTTTTCATTAATTATAAGGTCACTCTTACCCTTATGTTATATTTCTGTTTTCCACACAGGTGTTACAGCATACTTTCCCGTGTTTTAACTAAAAAACCGGCTGCTCACTCTTTGCGTCGGTGGACTGACTGACTGACTCCCTCATTTTGTCTCCTTTTCTTTAACAGCACTAGAGTCCACGCCTCCACCTAAATTCTCCACCGAGTGCTTTTACTTTACTGCCTGGGCCCTGAACTGCGGCCTCATGTCCAGCATTCGCAAACATCGACGTCGCCTTAAGGCAAAGGCAGACGTGGAGCGCAGCATCGCCCAACTCCAGGAGTTTCTCAATCAGGCCCGCGGTGTCAATAACCTGCCCCCAGGTGCGTTTGTCTTCTAGTTCCCGCCAGCTGTGTGTACACCCTTGCACGCTACCGGCGTGATCACGTCGCGCGTGACGCGATTGGTGCCCCCAAGTCTGCAATCGTATGTACGCTCTCTTGGTGATGTCACACAGATCTCGTGCGAAGTGCTGACTTAAAATTCCTAGGGCTGAGTGCAGTCTGTTTCTCTTCATCCTACTAAGCAGCCTGAACTGGGAACAGGCTTCCCTCCGCCTCATATCGACAATTGAAGTATTTCTGACCGAACTGATTTTGAACCTGTTATGACCCGCGCCTGGCACTAGTAATTAGCACGAACGGTTCCCAGCCGAATCCGGTCCCCCAAGTGCGGTAGGGAGAGAGCGAAAAAAAGAAGACCAGTCGGCCAGAGGGAGAACAGGTATTCAGACAGAACACGTGGGTGCAAGTCCTTCTCACACAAAGGCTGAATGTACTTAAGGGGGACGCAAGAGACATAGTCTGGACCATGAACCAGTCGGAATTGAACAGACATGCTGGGTGGCTGCCAGGTAGATTCGTGACGCCTTTAGGTGTACTGACTCGTCATGGGAATGGCAGCGTTCCCAACTCTTGGGAACTTATCGCGTGCGTTTCCCAAGGTTTTCTATCCATATAGGTGATTTGATTCCTAGAAGTCAGACAAGCTCTACTGTACCTCCTACATTTTTTGGCAAAGTTCGGCCTTTCAGTCGGTGCATCCCCGTCAAGCGCATTCTGTTCAAAGTAGCTGTTGGCATTTGGTCGCTTTCGTGGTCCTCTCGATCCCAGGGTCCTAGCCAGTTGACAGTTTCGAAACTAAATTGAGTGTCCATTTGAACCGCCAATCGCAAAAAACAACACCCGCGTCTCCATTAAATTTAACTCCGACAACAGACGGTAGTAAAGGGCTGCACGAAGTCAACGGATTTGGCAACCAGAAAAAACGTTTGCTTTCCGATGAAGGTGGGCCTAGGTCCATCTCCGTTCCTTTTTGTCAAATCACTAGTTTAAATCTTGCTTTCCGGAAGAGCTGGGGTCTAGCCCATTTAGTTTTTTGTCTAACGTACCATGTACTTCTTATTGCCTTGAATTACAACCAGGAAGTAAGTTGACGGGTTTGCAGTTCGATTTATGGCCCGATATATCCTCATTAAAAGTCAATAACGTTAAATCGCAGCCAAGGGGAGACTAGAAGGTTTCGTACGCAAGAACTAGGCTGCACAGAGTAATCATTGTTTTGTGCGCTTTCCCTTGTAGCTCTTGCTGGAGTATGACTGGGTATCTCCACATCACTCTCTTACTCAAACTTATTTACTATTAATTTTTTTTCAGATATCGGTTTTCAGCGGATTTGAATAAATTATTTGACTCGGTTGAGAAAAACTTGGTGGTATATGTATATCAGTAACAACTTATCTTCTTATCTGAAAGAACTATATAACGGTCCTTATGCCGAAGGACGAATGATAAAATTGCTCGGCTCGTCTTTCTTCGGAAGAAAGGCCCCGCTAATACAGAATCAAATCGCTCCCTTTATGTGGTCGGTCTGACAGTTCCCCCGTCGATTTCGACGATGGGCACCACGCGCTCCAACAAGCTGCAGCAAACGCTGAAGCAAGCCGCAGCATACACAGAGGCAAGCTGGGCAAGCAACACGAAAGCGGCGACAGCAAGCAGGAGCAACGCAGAGAACTCGTGCGAGAGAAAACAGGAGTTTAGGCAGACTCGCACAGAATCTACCCACTCGCTCGCCACTCCCACCTCCGTTTGCGGTGTAAAGACAAAGTCAATAAGACCGGGGATGAGGGAGGGTGTAGATGGCTGGCGCGATAGACACTCAGCACGCGCACACTTGACACAGCCATCTCGCTAGGTATGCTCCCGACTGCGCGGGAGCGCCATAAAGGCCACATTAAGAGGGAGTCATTGCAGCCTGACTCTCAGTCCTCCCTCTCCTTCCGTACGCACACACAGATGCACGCGTACAGAAGGAGCAGCTACGTGGGGGCCCGAGTTTTCCCGTCAGTTGGCAGACCCTCCAAGCCACGGCTTTTAGCGCACCGTGATAGATTCAGACGCATTCAGATTTATTATAGTGAGGGAAGAAACGCGCCGAGGTCGACCTCACTCTCTCCCCCACCGCATAGTGACCGCCTAGCTTTTCGGGCACTCGCAGTGGGGCCCGAAACCCAGTGGGAATCAGAGGTGAGAGAAAGTGCCAGCGCCTTCCAGGTCGCAGGGACCGTGGTTGGCTGAAGACTGACATTGCATGTGCATACAGACCATTGGATCTCAGAAGGGTGAGAGCAGCCCTGCATGAAGCCTGGGCCAACACCCTCCTGAGAGGGGTAACCAGTCAGTCAACGACTGAGAGGCACTACCCATGCTCCGTCGTTGGTTGGCGTCCGTGGGCGGGGCTGAAAGGAGAGCAAGAGACAACTGGTGAACTTTGCAATTGTGGGCGTGCAGAAGAAGATGAAGAGGAAGAAAAAGAAGAAGAGGAAGAAGAAGAAGGAGGGTAAAAAGGAGGAGGGGTAAGGACGAAGGCGAAAAATTGAAAAGGGATAGGAAGAAGAAGTGAAAATGGGAGATAGGGAGAGGAGGCGAGGGGGGGGAACGCAGACAGGCCGAGAGAGGAAATCAAGTATAGAAAAGAACAATGAGAGCAAAATCTCAACTTACCTTGCAGCAGAGAATCTTCAGTAACTACTGTGGCTGACGTGTGTGCTAAAGACAGAACTGTAGGTGCCGATGTTATTATTATGATTGCGGTAATGGAGCGAGTAATATAACTACAGGAGCTATTGGGTTCCCAAGCAGCACGCCTTCACGTTGGTGGAACCGACTGTACCCATCTCCGGACGGACCCATCTTCAGATGGACTCACCTCCGGACGGACCTATCTCCGGATGGACTACAGCAAAGAGCTGCACTTCCCTTACCCCCCCCCCATACCAAAATTTGCCAGTATATATGTTTCTGTCTCTATCGTTTTTTCGAGAATGGATCTTCCTCATCCGGCGAGGTTGATCCGAATCCTTCTTCTTATTGCCGGCGTCGAGCCCAATCCGGGACCTGCTCAAGGAACTATCAGATGGTTCTGTTCCACCTGCGCCAAGCAGATCTTCCCAAACCAAGCCTGTGTCCTGTGTCTGCCTTGCAATAACTGGCAACACTTCCGCGCAAGAGGCACTAATTGCTCGGGTCTCACTTCCATCCACCAATACAGCGGCTCATCGTACAGGTGCATAACCTGTCGTCATCCACGAAATGGGCCTGCTAACACTCCTGCACCCTCACTGCCACCACCACCTATGCCGCGGTCCGCCACGATTCAGGCTGCCTCACAACAACCCTCAGTACCGCCGCGGCTTATGTCGCTGACCGTCCCAGATGCCTCACCACTTTCTGACCTCAAAATACTGCAACTGAACTGTAATGGCCTTTCTGGTAAAACAGATGAGATCATTAAACTCCTCCATGATCATGACATCAAAATAGCTGCTCTCCAGGAGTCAAAGTTGTCAGCAAATTCGAAGGTCCTACGTTTCCCGGGCTTCGCCGTCATTCGAAGAGACAGAGCTCGTAATGCCGGGGGTGGACTGGTCACTTTGGTTCACCAAAGTATCAAATACCAGGAGCTGACCTCTGCAGCAACATCCGCGGACTCGCCGCTGGAAGAACTCAAGGTACAAGTTACTATTGGACCGTCCAGTCTGACTGTCCATAACGTATACATTCCTCCACAAAGCAGTTGTGATGCCAACTTCAGACCATCAATAGTCCACATGCTAACGGGTGATTCGAAACTCATCTTAGGCGACTTCAATGCCCACGATGACTTATGGTTCTCTAACCTTTCCTGTACTAGAGGTGCCTCACTAGCCGAGGAGATCAACAACACCAACTTTGGGGTCCTCAACACGGATGGAACGTCCACGAGACTCCCTCATTCAGGTACTTGCGCTAGCCCGGACATTTCCATCGTCAGTTGCGACCTATTACTATCTTCCTCATGGGACTGTCTATGCAAACTGAACTCTGACCACCTCCCGATAGTTATCACAATCAGCACACATGCTTCCCCGATTCGTAACGCTCGCAAGTGCTTTATGAATCTACGTAAAGCCAACTGGCCCGGTTTCCTTAGTGAAACTGAGAATCTCTTTGACCAGGCCCCTTTCCCTCCAGATGTTCGACAAGGTGTGTCGGTTTTCAACCACATCATGCATACTGCCTCTAAGCACAACATTCCCGCGGGCAAGGTCTTTGATCCCATCCCAGGATACCCTACCGATGCGGCCACCTTATCAAGAGAGCGTGACGTCACCCGAGCTCAAAACCCTCAGCACCCGTCGTTACCGGCCATGACCTTAGAGATCTCCCGACTGGTCAATGAACACAAGAGGACCATATGGCAAGAAAAGCTAGCCACTTTCTCCAGCCGCACCAACACCAGCAAGTTGTGGCAAACAATCAAATCCATCGGTAGAGGGGCACCTGCTCCTCCCAACCAGGTTATCAAATTCAATGGTATACCGAAGAAGACCGACAGAGACATTGCCAACCAATTCAATGTGCAATTCACCACGGTTGCGGTCCATAAATCCTCGAAGAATTCGAGGATCGTCAAACACAGGTCGTGCAAACCTTTATTAATGCCGCTCCAGTTCTCAGCTCATGATACCACAACCGCGATTAAGCGTGCTAAGAACTCTAAGGCGTTTGGACCGGACGACATTACGATGGTTCACCTAAAACACATAGGCCCCAGAGGTGTCGCATTCTTAACCAGGTTGTTTAATCTGTCTCTAGCCACGTGCCATATACCAGCTATCTGGAAAATGGCTCATATCCTCCCCAGCCACAAAGCAGGTAAAGACCGCTGTCTCTGACAGTTACCGCCCGATCTCGCTTCTCAGCCCGGCCGTGAAAATACTCGAGCGTCTTATTCTCCCCTCGCTCAATAGACATGCCAACCTCCAAGAACACCAACACGGTTTCAGAGCCTTCCACTCTACGACGTCAGCCCTACAACGTGTCACGGACCGCATTGCATGCGGTTTCAACAAAACGAAACCTGCGGACAGAACAGTAATGGTCGCCCTCGACCTTAATAAAGCTTTTGACTCGGTTAACATTGACACCTTGATGACATCCCTCATGGATTCGTCGCTACCGAACGAGCTCTGCAGATGGCTGAACTGCTATCTCCGTGGCAGACAAACGCGAGTTGAATTCTCAGGCACGCTGTCTATAGCCCGCAACTCTAGGACAGGAGTTCCTCAAGGTTCTGTCATTTCGCCATCGCTATTCAACATCTACATGGCTGACCTCCCGAATCCCCCCCCCTGAAGTCGAAATGGTGACTTACGCTGATGACATCACCCTGCTGTCCTCTCACCCAAACTTTCGCATGGCTACCGATGCCTTAAATAACTACATCCCCAGTTTATTCCGGCACCTAGACGATAAGCAACTGAAACTATCCGCGACCAAGTCCTCAGTAACTCTGTTCACTCCGGACCCCAAAGAATACAAATCCCATCCTCCAATTAAGGTTGAGGGCGATGACATTTCCTTATGCCAGTATCCTAAACTCCTGGGCCTCACTCTCGACCCGACGCTGGCTCTACACCGCCATGCTGACATCCAAGCCAGCAAAGCCAAAGCCAAGCTCAACATCCTAAAAGCCTTGGTAGGTTCTTCATGGGGCCAGGACACTGAGACGTTAGTCACGACATACCGGGCAACAGGCAAGGCAACGACTGAGCATGCATCAGCCATCTTCGCCCCACTGTTAAGCGATACCAGCTGGGCGAAAGTCCAACGCGTTGAGAACGCTGCTCTCCGCATCGCCACGGGCTGTGTTAACATGACCAATGTAGATCACCTGTATCAGGAAACTCAAGTCCTGCCTCTGAAGGTTCACTCCATCATGCAGGCAAAAATCTACATTGCGCAGTCTCATAACCCAGAACATCCGGGCAATCGCCTTAACGCGCCCCCCACCTGCTAGACGCATGAAGCAGTCTACCATAGACGCGTACGGCCCACACGCTTCGGAGTACCCCACTAATCTACCGATAACGGACCTCGTTAAGCGTATCCACACCGAAACTGTCGAGCTAGCCATCAGCAGCTATAAACCCAACAGAGTCCTCAACGCTCCCCCGCCGGTCTCCGACGTTATGGCCAGAGAACGTAGGGCCAACCTGTCCAGAAACGCTAGAACCAGGCTATCCCAGCTGCGTTCCGGCTTCTCCACGCTGCTGAATTCATTCAAAAGCCGTCTCACCTCATGCTTTGACAACGTCACAGACAACTGTCCTGATTGCCTCTTGCCTTTCCACACAACATGCCACCTCTTCGACTGCCCAGCCAACCCTACGGACCTCACGCCTGAGGACCTATGGCTTCGCCCAGACAAAGTCGCCGAATTCCTTCATCTTTCTTAAACATTTAATACCGTTCTCTTTATTCTTTATTCCCTCATCTCTATCCCTTCATCTTCCTTAAAAATTTTATAACATGTATTGCTGGCAAACTAGGTTAAGGGAGTAAGCTAGTACAACAACAACAACAGGAGCTATTATGGGGCAGTAAAAGGCAAGACAGTATTCGACAAATTCAGCAAGAACGGCCTCCACTTATGATAAGGCGCTCACCTGTGTTCCCGACAAACTTTACGACGCATTCGTGACGCGAGGCGACTAGTAAGTGGGGCTGAGGCTGGTGGTGGGGATGTGTGAGGTACTGGGTGTGCCGAAATCAAGGTCGATGCTGCTGTCGTGAATGCGCATGTGACCTAGTAAGCCCATGCGATGAGCGAATTATTGGGGGCAGTGTGGGCAGTGAAGGTGGCGGTCTCGTCTGTGTGTTTGTGCTCCAGGCACCAGTTCACCAGTCTCTGTGCGATGGATTCGCAAATGACCGACAAGGCCGATGCGTGAGGTGAATGTGCGATTGCAGTGAGGGCATATCAGGCCCTCAGAGCTGGTGGGGGTTCAGGTGTTGGGATGCAAGTTGTGGCGGGCAATGATGTGGAGGAAGTTTTGGGTGGGTTGGAGTCGGTGGATGAGGGCAACGAGGTATCTCTCGCGTCAATTATTGCCGCCGAGGTGGAGGCTGGAGTAGGGCCTGGTGGAGTGTTTGGTGCAGTAGACGTGGATGCTGTCGGAGGAGGGTTGCATGGCTTCCGGAGGTGACCGACCAAGCCAATGCATGCACGGAAGGTGCGTTGACAACGCGGACACGTTGGAAGGGCTTGGGTGGTGGCAGCGTGCGTCCGTGTGTTGTGAGATTTGCGTGCCGTCCGTTTTGCCTTGGCAGCGGCGATCCGACCGGCCTCGTAGATTGCGCCGCCCGTTTTGACCGCTCTGCGCCATGCGATTCGGTCCTGTGCTAGCTCCTCCCAGCTCAACGTGTTGATTTGGAGACGCTTCAGGGAGTTCTTCAGAGTGTCCTTGTAGCGTCTCTTCTGTCCTCCTTTGCGACGAGTGCCTACGGCGACATCACCATAGAACAGTCGCTTGGGTAGCCGTTCATTGTTCATACGTATCACGTGTCCGCTCCAGCGCAGGTGTATCTACCTGAGTATGGCCTGTATGCTGAGAACTCCCGTTCTCTCCAGGATTTCTGTGTCCGGAATCCTCTTTTGCCACTTCACCTTCAATATGCGACGAAGGCAGCTGATATGAAAGTGGTTCAGTTTCCGCGCTTGGCTAGCATAGACAGTCCATGTCTCCGCTCCGTACAAGAGTGTTGACAGCACAACAGCCTTGTACATCTTCAATTTCGTTGACATTTGAAGACCATGACGATTCCATACGGAGGCTTGGAGCCGACCGAAGGCTTGGCTAGCTTCGGAGATTCTGCGGGCAACCTCGTCGTCTATTTTAGTGTTGCGGGAAAGCGTACTGCCGAGGTAGGTGAAGTTGTCCACGTTCTGCAGTATGGCTCCGTTGACGTTTATGTGTGCGGGGTTGAGGTCAGCACCTGGCGGCGGTTGATGCATAACCACCGTCTTGTCCGTGTTGATGGTGAGGCCAAAGTTGGCGCAACCTGCTGTGAAGAGGTCCATGCTCCTTTGCATGTCCGCTTCGGTGGTGGTGTTGAGAGCGCAGTCGTCCGCAAACAGCAGATCATGGACTGTGGTTGTGGAGACGCGCGTGGGGGCCTGCATCCGACGAATGTTAAGGAGGTTTCCGTCCGTTATGTAGTTGATGGGGATTCCGGGACGCTCGTCACGGTAGGCGTCCATCAGCATGGCAGAGGACATGAGACTGAAGAGGGTGGGTGCGAGGACACAGCCCTGCTTCACTCCATTGGTCACTGCGAAGGCTTCAGACAGCGTTCCGTAGTCCGTGACGCGCGCCATCATCCCATCATGGAGTTGTCGAACCATGTGGGTGAAGTGTTCCGGACAGCCAAACTTCTGCATAACCTTCCAAAGTCCGGGCCGGGTCACCATGTCGAAGGCTTTTGTCAGATCTACGAACGTAGTGTAGAGGTGGGTCCGCATCTCTTGACATTTCTCCTGCAGCTGACGCGCAGCAAATATCATGTCAGTGGTGCCGCGGTGACGTCGAAAACCACACTGACTTTCAGGCAGAAGCCCTTGTTCAAGGTGTCTGTTTAGACGATTGAGGAGAATTCGTGCGAAGATTTTACCGGCAATATTGAGCAGTGAGATGCCGCGGTGGTTGTCACAGACCTGGCGATTCCCCTTACGCTTGTAGAGGTGGACGATTGTGGCGTCCTTAAAATCCTTGGGAACTTGGCCCTGTCGCCACATCTCTTGGAACAGGGTGGTGCGGTGAGTTATGAGTCGATGACCACCCTATTTGTAAATCTCCGCCGGGATCCCGTCGGACCCGGGTGCTTTCCCGCTGGTCAGCTGCTGCACAGCCTTGAGGGTCTCCTCAGGGGTGGGTGGGAGGTCGAGATCAGCATTAATTTCGACTTGGGGCAACCTCTCAATGGCAGCCTCAGAGGTGGTAGAGGGCCGGTTGAGTACACTTTGGAAGTGCTCGGCCCAGCGGCTCAGAAGTTGGGTCTCCTCGGTGATGAGGGTGGCACCGTCCGCGCTGAGAAGCGGGGCTGTGCCTCTCACTACGGGGCCGTAGACTGCTTTGAGCGCAGCGAAGAAGTTCTTCCAGTCATTGCGATCCGCGTAGCCTTGGATTTCCTCACCCTTACGAGCCATCCAAGCGTCCTGCATTTTCCGTAGCCGCTGCTGTACAAGACGGCGACTTTGGTAGTAGGCTGCTTTCGTGGCGTCGGTAGGGTGAGCGACATATTCGTTGCGGAGGCGATTCTTCTCAGAGATGAGAGTACTGATGGCTGCATCGTTTTCGTCGAACCAGTCTTGGTGTGGGTGGGGCGCAGGTCCAAGGATTCGTTTGATCGTGGATTGAACAGAATCCCGTAGATGACACCATCAAGCCTCCACGGATGTGTTCTCTTCTACGATTGGGAGGTTATCGAGATGATGAATCAGCTCGTTGATGAAACGAAAGTGGTTGGCTAGCAAGTTTAACAAAGCAGTATTCAACTTACCTGGGGG
Organism: Ligula intestinalis; assembly: GCA_036362985.1. Lineage (NCBI taxonomy): Eukaryota > Metazoa > Platyhelminthes > Cestoda > Diphyllobothriidea > Diphyllobothriidae > Ligula > Ligula intestinalis. The sequence goes on from JAYGXS010000003.1 coordinate 50,856,587, forward strand.
TCGCTTACCTTGAGGTCTCCTGCGTGGTTGAAGACGGATCCGCATCTTGGAGATGATGAGACGATGATCGGTATCACCATCGGCACCCGGCATTGCCTTTGTCACCTACACGTCCTGCTGGTCACGTCGCCGCACGAGGACATAATCCAGAAGATGCCACTGACAAGACCTGGGGTGCATCCAGGTCACCTTGTGCTGCAGCGGTTGGCTGAAGTAGGTGTTGGTCAGTATGAGACGGTGCACCGCGCAGGTGCGAAGGAGGAGTAGGCCGTGGGGTCCGAACACTCCTCTCCAGGCGGCGTGGTCTGTGCCGACGTGGGCATTGTAGTCACCAAGGACTATCAATTTGTCCGCCTTCGGCACAGAGGCCAGGAGGGCGTGCAGATCGTCGTAGAACTTGTTCTTTGTTTCGTCAGAGCTGGTCATCGGAGGAGCGTAGACACTAACAATAGTGGCGAATTTACCACCCCAGAAAGGCAGGCGGAGGCTCATCAAGCGTTCGTTGATGCCCTGTGGCGTACAGGGTAGTCGTCCCACGATGTCCTTCCGGATGGCAAAGGCGACGCCGGCTTCACGTCGCTCTGTCGTCGGACGGCCCACATAGAAGAAGATGTAGCCGGCACCCACCTCTTCTATGGAACCTTCGCCGGAGAAGCGGGTTTCACTGAGTGCGGCGATGTCCACCTTGAAGCGCGCCAGTTTCCGGGCGATTAGCGCTGTTCTCCGTTCCGGTCGGATGCTCCTCGGGTTATCTAAAAGGGAACGGTTGGTCTACAGCCTTTGGCACTACCTAGTACGTATGGGCCTGCCTATTGGAAGTGTTAACCAATTGAAACCGTTCCCTTCTTCATTAGATCTCTCAGTTTTCTTCCTAAAACTCAGATTATCTACTACGTCGGGTCATTTTCAACAAGTCAGTAGAAAACAATAGGTCTTAATCTCCCGTACTTTTTTTGGACAGAACCCTATTACTGTTCATCTGGATGTCTTAATTGCTTGTTCACTATTGCGTGTCTTATAGTTAACTAAGGTCATCTGCAGAAAAATACCCGGATTTCGATTGACTTCTCTAGTTGTGAGCGTTGCAGAGCCTAAAAACGTTAGATAGAGGCTGCTAACATTGTCCCACATACTTGACGGACGTTTGCTGACAACCAAAGTATTACTGTAGTTTGTATACCGAGTGACCTCATATATTCAGCCATGGGGTTGTTATTGTCCCCGCCTATAGTACCGAAAGCTTGCAGAATCTTGTTTTGTGTAGTAATATGTGTCCTCCTCTAACTGTGACGGTGAACTTAAACCTGATGGTCTTGGCGTACACCTTTCAGTACAAACACAAACAACTAGTTGATAGGTCGCAGTCTGGGAACTTTTCCTAATTTGAATGACACTTTATGGGCCCCCACTTCTCTCCTGGACGGTGTTGTGGGATGGAATTTAACACAGACTCCGCTGTTTAGTTTCAATCACCAAGTCAGTCCGCAGCTTTCAGTTGTCGCTTTTCCGCTTGACCTCTCTTCATTGCTTTTCCGCTTACCCTGCCACTGTTTGTGCCAATCTTGCCCTCACCACTCCGCTGGCCGCGCAGACCACATCACCAAAACCGAACGCCTCCTTGAACGTACCAAGTTGGAATTGGCCTGTCAGAAGCGGGCCCTCTTCTGCAGCGAGACCGTCCTCATGCACAAAAGCCTGCTGCAGTCCATGTCTGTTTACTACGCCTCTCTGGCACAGTTCATCATGCGCGTGGCAGAAGCCGACACGTAAGTTGACCCCCCTTTCATATTCCTTTCCCTTTGCAGAGGAACGTTTCAGCACAGCTCTGTTTGAATTCCGCCGGGTAGCTGTTATGTGCCTCTTAAGACTAGGCAGAAGGAAATTACCAACAAAGACAAGGGAGACGATAATGGCCATTTCTGGCTTATTGGCCGTCATCAGCCAGCTGTACCCAACTACTGGTGTTGCACCACCTCCGACCTGTTGGCCGGAAGTCCAGTCCTCTAACCATTAAGCCACGGGTTCGGTATCCTCTCGGATTTTCGGTCGGTGATATTCCTAATCGCAAACCGGCAAGACAACGAGCCCTTCGTGAAATGTTCAAAGGATTTTAGAAAGACCGCCACAAACAATGCCTTCCATCACTCTCCCGAAGACGTAGAGCAGACCTATGCGTCAATTAGTGTTTTTGAATAGCAGACTTGCGCTGCATCGATCTCACCCTCTAGTGTCTCATGTCCCCATGATAAGAAAAACCTAGACAACTGAGAAGGGCTGTAGGCAGGATGGAGAGCAAAGTTACTTATCCCGTTACTTGCTGTTTGGTCTACATGAACCAAGCTTGAATTCTAGCAAAAGGCTGAACTGGGCCATCAAAAACCAAATAAGAGCAGAAACTATACCGCTCTTTCCCTCATTCTAAAGGACCTAGCTAACCTGTGAAGTAGTAAGCATCCGCAGCCATGAATCTGAGTGCGTCGTTCTAATTTCAAGCCAGTGGCATTTAGTTTAGTGCTCAGTTGCCATGAGGCGGCGTACCTCATTATCGGCTCCTCTGTCACGGTGAGTGACCTGCCCGAGCTTGTCAGTAAATCAGTCAGGCGTGGCTATTGGTGTGTTCCGTTCACTGCAGTAGTCAGAGCCTCACGCATGAGTGCTGCAACCTACGCGGCGCGGTTTTGGAGCCCCGATGAGTCATAAAGCAACAAAGTGCACAAGAAATCTGCCAAATTTGCGTGATGAGTTCAAATTAGATAGGTCAATTTCATTAACCTGGAAAAGTGGTTTGCACGAATCAAACAATCCTAAATTTATTCGTGCACAGTAGCCTACTGGCTTTAGATTGAGCATTCTTCGCCACATATGTGCGAAATGTTTTTTTTCAGAAATTCATCGATGTTTATCTGTTGTATATTTTTTCCACGGCTTTTGTTATGCATGTCTACATTCAATCACCTTTTGTACACAACGGCTGCATAGAGGAACACTCATTTGCTTCATGTTTTAAAGGCGAATGTCTTCATTTTGTTTACTTAGATGAGGGGAGCATTTCGGTTGTTAAACATTTTATACTCATGAGGCTGATCGCCCCTATGATTATCGAGGGACACTACTATCGCCTGGCTTACTTATTAAGAGGGACATTTGAATTGCGCCAACCTTCTGAGAAGCGAGAGTTGAAGCCAGGACACGATAGTGACTAACACCCCAGAATTTGGCGCGGGGTCATTTGTAGTAGAAGGCTCCATCTTTCCATGACCAACCATGTAAATTACTCACAAAGCGCGCAACGTGACTCTTATCTATCGTCGGATTATGTGGCCACTAGGGTGGCACCTAAATAGGGATATGCAAGTTTATGGACATACGTTGCAGATAATCTACGTAGCGTGCAGTGTTCGTACAAGGGAGAAGATAAAGGTAAGGGTGGCAGTTTTTTCCTCCTAAATAATTCCAAAGAGTTTTTTTCACCGTCTGCTCTTTTTTAACTATGTTCCACGTCATCGGCTCATATCAATTGGCCTCGCCAATACGCTGAGACGCATTTTTCTGATATGACAACACGAATGTACAAAAAAGGGAGTTCAAAGTTAATCCACCTATATTTCCCTTAAAAATACTGACTGCTACTGATATCCGACCAATTCCATCATATAGATACGGGCTCTTTTCTCTTCTGGAGGGCTGATTTCACCGAATAATAATTATTAAGCATGCATTGCTTAGGCTAGTCGTATTTTTGTTAAAGCAAGGAATTTTTTGAAAACCTGTCAAGCACCTCTCACCTGGCATACTTTTTATCAGTCGCTGTCTAATACTCGAGTTCCGTAATACGTTAAAGAAATCCTGGTGCTGGAACTTGAAGGGATTGCAACTGTCTTGACGCTGTGGTCTTTTGCACCACCTTACTGTTTTTCATTTTTCTTGGGGTTCGTACTCTACATAATTTTTATTTCCCTTTTCAGGGTTACTTGTGTATCGAGGTCGGAAGTCACTCCGAAACAGTTCGCCTTCCTGCCGGAATTCTTTGTGGACGACATCGCAGACTTTCTGCTTTTTGTTGCTAGGTACTTGACGTGCATCTTTGATTGAGTATTCAAAAAAGAAACCTGTCTGCACTTACTGGGTGTATCAGACACTAGGCCAGTATGCCTTATTTGTTTCGAGAGCCGCTCTCTGTTGCCCTTCCGCAGCTCACCTTTCCATTTTTGTCTGGTAGTCACTCCTGGTCCCCGTATGTAGACCGTAGAACTTCCTTTTTCGTCAAAGCTATTCACTGTCCTCCTGCTATTAGGCCTCCTTAGAATGTCATCGTCCCTAATCCTCATCCTTTGCACAGTTGATTCCCCTAGCCACTTTCTGTCTGAGTTTTGGGGTTGTCCCTGGTCCTGTTATTGATACGCTGTTCGGTCCTGGTCTTCTACGCTCATGTCCTTTTTGGGGGGTCTTTGTGACGTACACTTCATCAGACGTCGTAATAACCTATCTTTCCGTACATTAATGGGTGTTTGTTTAGATCTGGCATTATTTGGGTCTCGTACTCGTAAAAAAGATCAAATATGAGGGGTCGGTGTCACGCCTGTGCGCAGGCTCACCGCGCTAGTCACCTGGACCCGATCCCACCTCCAGTTTTCTCGACTTGGTCATGACCCCAGTTAGGTGAGAGAAAGCAGGGTACGGTAGATGCTGCGGAAGTCTACTATGAGCTAATTCACATACAAATCGCCGTGCCTGCAACCACTATGCTGTTGAGCACACAGAGAAGACATCGCTGAAATCGACGGTTAAACTGTCGTGTGGCAGTTCAGCGGAATCCGCTTCATCGCATGACAGTTTGACGTCTGAGAGCAAAGTGAACCGGTGTGCTTGGTTCGCAACTGCGTGCAGCTTTGTAGGCAGGTGTCCTGTGGTTACAGCTTTTTGAACAGTTGTGTTGAGATTGATCAGAGAAGCAGTGTTACTAGTGTAAAAGTAGACAGCTTAGTATTTCATCCGGTCGTTTGGACAAGAAATACACGAATGACTCGAAAATATTCCCTGAGACGGCGGGAGAGCGTGCGTTTAAAGTCCAGGGCCAGTTATTTTATTTCTTCTTTTATTTCCTATTTTTATTCGTTTCTTCCAGGTGCCTACTATCGGAAAAACGTAGAGAATAAGCGATATATCCGGATTCATTTAATGCACAGATAGTTTATTCCTTTGTATGAAACCGAGACTTCTGCTATTTTTATCGATGTTTAAATATTATTTATTATGCCATCACAGTATTTTCAAGCGTTTGAACTCCAAAAGGTCACATAGTCGTACCTACTTTTGTGGAATTAATTTATAGTAGGCCGTGGCTCTCTGCGAAATGCCTTTTCCATGGGTATTTGTGTTATTGATTCACGGAGATAGTCATAAACAAAACGTGGTTAAGTAGTGCAATTTTTTTTGACAAACTAGTCAGAAAATCAGCCAACCTTCTAAGAAGTCTGTTTATCTACTGTCCGTAATCTAACGGGAGCTTATCCCCTGTCCACTTTTTTTTCTCAAGTTCTATGCTGACTCCCTATCTGGTGGACGCGGGCACTCTCTCGTCTTTCGTCAATTTCATCCTGTTTGCAAGTTGTCACGCCCACTTCATCCGCAACCCTTATCTGGTTTCCAAGTGTGTCGAGGTTCGTGCACTGCTTTTCTCTTCCTCTTCGTGACCACCTTTACCTTCAATCTCGCTCAATGATTGGCCTTATTCACGTGCATTTTTTTCGGTCCATCATGTCGTCTTCGCATGACCTGTTGGATTTCAGTCACCATTCGGGCGGCACTTTGAGGAAACAGGAACTGAGAAAACTATAGTCCCATATCAGATTTTCAATTCTCCTGTATAAGCATCGTTTTCAATTTTAAAATAAGGCTTCCTTGCAATTCCTCCTTAAGAGTGGGGGGGGGGAAGGCTAAAACTTGGAAACTATAAATTTAAAAATCTATTTGATTATTCACTTAAAATGGACCGTTGGATTAGATTTTTAGCTTACTATGTGATAGGTGAAGCTCTAAGCCAACACCGCAGAACCCCAGCTCTCGGTTAGCCAGTTTGTCCCCCTGCCTACGTTAATCGAACTTTCAGACTTCTCAGTACATCGGTGGATTTTTGGGACATTGCTGGCCTTGAAACCCGTCATCCAACGTCTGTATATTTTTTAACAAAACCTGCGTTCTCGCATCTTTCTAAGGTTTCCACGCTATTTGCCGTGTATCACATCTGAAGCATAACGAAGTTTTCTGCTAGTCAATTAATAGGCAGGACTGTCCTGTAGGACCGTCTAAATATATGTTCCCCCCGCCCAACTTTCTTACGGAATTGGTGGTTAAATATTTAATTTTTGGTTAAAGAGTATAAATTGTGTCGAAAATGACCAAATAATATTGAATTAAAGCCACATACAGTTGTTTTAATGAGCTAAATAGAATCAACTCCATGAAAATAAACTCCTGTTGCTCAAGTAAATGATGCCTATTCATGGAAATTTGACCTTTATTAGCGGAAGTTGAAGAAAAATGGGAACTTCGACCTTATATTTGCGGAATATAACGAAAAAAGGGAAATTCGGGCTACCGAAAAATGTAAAAGTAGGTTATTATTATAAGTAAAGGGCAGGTGGGACCTCTACGGCAGACAACCACAATGCGTATTCCCCCTTCCTTGTCCAAGGCTCGCTGCCCCAAAGTTGTTGTCGTCAAAAATAACTGTTGCAGTGCCTTCTTTCACTGGCCCCCCGTTCCCTGAGGCTTGACCCTGCAGCTGCTTCTGGCTAACCGAGAACGGCTGCGTCAACGCCCCCTGCTCTTTGGCGTGCCGGCGGACCCGACAGTTGACCTCAGCTTATTCAGTCACACACCCGCGTATACACGCCAAAAGGCGGCCACGCAGCAGGGGGCCTTGACAGGCGACATCCCCTTGGGCAATTGCAACACACCAATGACAGAACACTTGAACTCGCTTCACAGTCATGTAAAAGCTACTGTCATCACCCCACACAACAGATGGTCGACACTCTCAGGTCTGGCTGGACGCAGTCAACACTAGCCCTAGCTTCGCCAGTGGCCACTGCCACCTGAGACAGCAATTGGGAGTTCTGTACACAATAAACCGCTCCTTCTGGTGACTTTTACCTGGGGATTTCAACCTAATGATTGTAGTGATTCGAGTACAACCACTATTTACACCACTATACCTCTAAAGACAGTCCTGCCAATTTCTATTTCCTACCCTAAACGATGACTACCAAGCAGAACTCTAATGTACCTTGAAATCAAATTAATTACTCGTATATGCATTACTCATTGGGACATAACTCTGTCTATTGTCCTAACATTACGCGCACCTCCCCTCTCTTTCTCCTAATAGGTCCTCTCATACTGGTGTCACCCCGGCAGCCTGGGTTCAGCAAATAACCTAAAGAGTGTCCTAGAGACTCTTGCCAATTCGAAGCTCATTAGCGCTCTGATCAGATTCTACATCGACATTGAGTCAACCGGCGCCTCAAATGAGTTCTATGACAAGTTCTCGATTCGCTTCAATATCTCCGTTATCTTCATCACCCTGTGGGATGTCGGCTTTTTTAAGCCGCACTTCCTGCGTGAAGCCGAGTGAGTGTTTGCCCTTCGCTTCTTTCCTTTAAACTCTGCAAACTGCTTATCGTTGCGCAGTCCGAATGCCCTAAACAAATCAGTCATGGATGATTTAAACAAGTTGGCGGTCTGCTTGCCTAGACTTCAGAAAACATATTCCAGGTTCTGTCAAACAAATCAGTATTCACCTAGCTCATCAGTCGTTAAACTCGCCTTTGGGCGTTACCAGACTTGGTTTATTCATTTTTGCTTTTGTCCCTGCTAAAAGGTCGATGCGTCGATTCAGTTTTGTTGAGTTGACCGTGTTACTTTAAAGACGAGGCGGTTACTAAGATGACGCAATTTTCCCAACTTGCGGGTGTTATTGGATGTTGGTGTATTTGACCTCACTGGCTGCCTAATGTTTCGTCCCCTTGGACCCTTTTGTACAGGTGTTAGTGCACTTGCGAAATCTCTACCGGTGCCTGCATAGACTATCCTAGACTGATTGTGTTGATTAAATCTCCCTGTACCAACAGTCTGACTTTCCCATGTGGCGACGGACAGTGTGCGCCCATTTTATCCACCTTTTTTATGAAAGTTCCTGCGTCCTGTCGTCAATTATGCGTTCGTTGCATCGGATGAAGCATGTGACTGCCAATGTCGACATGCGTGTTGGCCAGTGCTAAGATCGACTAGTGTCCAGACTGCCGCCTTCGGACAAGTGTGACCTTCAGACGGTGAGGTGACCTCGGCACTTCAAGCGCGTTGCAACGATTCTGCGCGTGACCCTATTGCTGTAAACGCATCTGGTACGGAGATTAATGCCACGTCGGCCACTGTGTCTAATCTCCTTATCGGTTGGCTGAAAAAGTTGAGCGTACCACTGGCATATGTCATGGGACGGGTGAGGGGGGGAGAGGAGGGCAGATATTGAGCTATCCCTCCTCATGGCACCGGAGCATGTCAGTCACTTGAAGGTAATACGACTCACACGAAGTCATGATTTTCGATGGCTACGAGTGGTCAGGCTTGCTGGGTCTTTTTGTGGAACAAGGGCAGCACTGTACTCGTTCTCTCTTAGCTTAGCATCTTCTCTTGTGGAGGGGGGATATCTGAGGCTTCCATCCCCTCCTTATTTCAGCTTTGGTTCGTGTGCAGTGAGGTTCCAGACAGAAATTAACGAGCTAATGGACTTTGTCCCCACTTTTACTCACGCCCTCACCCAGTCAGTTTGGCTTGCTCCTGTCATGCGAACATGATGGATGAGGGGAGAGGGAGGTAAATTCCATGAAAGTTCGCTACTGAAAAAAAAACCTTGCTTGGTGCCTAGGACAACCCTGTGCCCTTGGGACAGTGGTTGAACGCGCTGTCTGCAACAGGCAGATAGGATATGTACGTATTCTGCCTGTCATGCGCCTGCAGCCTGGGCGCACGCTTGTTTCTAGGCATCCCGCTACGGCTACTGCATTTCCTGCAACCTGTGCTAGTTGTGTTCTCTTCTGTACACCTCCACCCTTCTAACCATGTGGCACCTTTTTCTCCAATGTTAGTGGGGATCCGGCCACCTTCACAAAGTTTATCAACCGCATGATCAATGACATGTCCTTTCTGCTTGAAGAAGCCCTTGATGGTCTTAAGAAGGTTCGTGAACTGCAGGACCTGCGCAATGACGCTAGTCGGTGGAGTAAGTTGTCACGGCCACAACAGCTCAACAACACCGCCGAATTGGCTACCCACGAGCGTCAGGTAGGCCCTCCCATCCCAGATTCTTTTGTTTCTGCTAACTGAACATTCTTCCCCGGGCAGGACTGTCTTTAGAAATCCTTTTTTGTCTTTGACTGATGACAATAACCAACTTTTACATTTTCGGTAACCCGACTTTTCCTTTATTTTCGTTAACTTCCGCCTATATTAGGTTGAATTTCCCTCAATTGGTATCAGCATCTTGCGCAATAGGGCTTTATTTTGATTGATTTGATTCAATTTAGTACATTGAAACAAATCTTATGATAGTTTGATCACTTTCTTTACAAGTGATATTCATTTACACTCACTAATCAAGAACTAAATGTTTGAGCAGAAAATACGTTAGACAGTTGGGCAGGAGTGTTATAACCTCGTGTGTTCCTGTGTCAACACCGATTATGCCCCCAGTTACGTTTTAGGAAGAGAAGGCAGAACAGAATAGCAGATAGTACTTTGCTGCCACTAGTTTTGATTGTACACCCGCGTTGTCTTCTGTGTGCTGGTCAGCAGCGTGTCCTCTGCAGTCGGTCTCACCTCGCTAGAAGTCTCGTCTGTGGCAACAGAGTCCTGTGTCTCCAGCAGCAGAATGCCCTTCTGCTCGCAGCCTCGCTATTTAGGAGCCAGTAGTCATTATTCCCCATTGGCCCTCCACGAGTGGCCTCTACAGGCAGCCGTCGTGGCCTAGCCATCGTGTCTTCAGGTGACGCTTGGCGCGCGCGCTTTGCCCCTGGCCAGGCATGACCTCACGGATGGCAGACCCTGGCCCGTGCTTTTCCTCTTATGCTGGCGTGTTGGCCTTTCAAGGTCGCTTTCTTTGCCTGCTCTTAATGCATCGGTAGGCTGTACGATTCCTATGTTCTAGTGCCCTCAGGACGGCCCGAGTTATGACTCGCGTGTTAGGCCCTCCTAACAGGGGTGAATCGATATTTCAGAAGCCCTACAAGACAGTTTTGCCCTTCCGCGCATTCGCCCAGGTCCAATCTATGCAATGTATACTTTTACTTTCTTCTGACTTTGTATATTCCTCAGTCTCCACTCTAGCAGGTCTATTCCCTGTTTACCTTCTTTTATTTATGTAAGCCCTAGAAAGCTTGCCCTTTTTTCGTTCTTTTATCCAAGTTAATTTCAATTAAGAAATATGCGAACAGTGTTGTCTCACACCCTCTTTCTTCTCTGTTTACTCCAAACATTGCTTTTATTCACGACTTTTGCGATATTCTGCGTTTAGCCACAAGAGTGGCACCCAACGACAAATTATTATTGATCTTGCTTATTAAACGAAGTTAAGAAAGCGAACGGCCGAACATGCTAATCGTGTTGCGTACATTGGTGTCGGATTTGCGGGAAGTGAATGACTAGCGCATGTGCGAAACTTACGGGCCTTGACTTTATGCCGGGTCTTGTCATTTTGGCCTGACGGGCATGGGAACGGAGTGTTTTTTATGCTGCACAAGTCACCCTCGCTGTAGTCCCACCTTCATGACAGTGCTTTTCATTGTCTTATTCGACAGTTCGTCGGGCGGTCGAAAGTACGCACCAGGTGAGTTCTTCTTCAGCTGGCAAATTCACGCACAATATCGCTGTCTTCTTCCTTCTGACCAAATTTTGGCAGAATAAATTCTGGCCAACGGGCCTTGCCTGATCCCTCACACCGTCAGAATGAATGATCTAAGAGCGTCAGTTTCCAAAAGTTGGACGATCAAGTGTACTAATTGAAGTACTGTTATTGGAAATCCATTGAATTCTCGTCATCATACACATCTCTTCTTATTGATATGTGTGTTTGTTTCCTGTGAGGCTTCTGGGCTCAGTCGACTATTCGCCATCATCATACGAATGTTGTCTTTATCGGCATGCTCACCTTCTCCCACATTTTATAGCCACGCTCTTTTTAACTGTGAATATCTACTGATACTGCTCCATTGTCTTTTCTTCCTTGGTTAGCTCATGTTCTTTTTATCCAATCCTCTGTAGGTTCGATCCTACCTGACTCTGGCCAACCAGACCGTTAAATTGCTCTTTCACCTCACTATGGAGATCAAAGAGCCCTTTTTGCGACCAGAGATAATCGGCAAGCTGGCCGCAATGCTGGACTACAATCTGGTTCAGTTGTGTGGCCCGCAGTGCAGCAGGTAGTCCCATATCTTCCTTACTGGGTCAACTTTATGTTTGTTTGTCCACCCCCCCCCTCCACTATCACCCTGGCATTCTCTGCTTTTAAGACGCAACTTCTTCGAGCACACTCATGAGGAAAGTGCCTTTTGCCTGTTCCTTCCGAGGAGAATACTTGACTTACACAAACATGAGGAAAATCTACTGCTGTATTCTCGACTTCTTCAGAGTTAGTTCATTGTAACTGAGCGAATCGAAGGTTACTATGTCAAATTGTATTACTTGGCGTGAAGCTGTGTTCCATGCTCACCAGCCTCATGTGGGAGCGAGTTCAATAGCTAGAGCGCAAAGTAGATAGGGGCTAGGACTTCCTTTACTGATCCGTTCTACAATGTGACCCGGCTCGAAGTGAATGACCTTAATAGAACTAAGTGATCATTTTACCGACATCTGGACAACCAGCGAACTTCAGTGCACTGGAACGCCATTCCCTAATATTCCATGCTGACTGCAGGACGCGACGTGCAATGATCCTGTTCTGCCGCAGAACTTCGGCTCAGCGTCTTCGGGGGTGGTCACCTGGTGGCGAGCTGGAGCTCAAATCGGGATCACACAAACCGTTGGAGTATGGCCGGCTTAAGACGCGAGTAAGCTAAATGTGACCGAGCGACGCTCACGTCGATAGAGTCGAGACGTGTGAGCAGCTGTCGAATGATTGGCCTAGTACTAGGAATTGACAGAACTCGGCACCAATATATCGCCAATGTAGGGTACTCGAAGCCTAGGTCTCTTAGAACTTCATTGGTTAACTGCTGGAGAGCTTGAATGACGTCACGCGGGCCAAAAGGTGTGCGATTGAACTAAAATAACCTGAGAGGCGTGGTGACGTCGGTTCTTTGGCTTCGATTTCTATTTTGTGGTAGGTTCTAACCAGATCAGTTTGAGGACACAGGATTTTCTTGCAGTGACTGGGAGAAGTCTTCAATTTGCTGAATCAGAGTACTGATAGGGATCGCCACTGAGCTCAAGGTACAATAGCCCCCGCACGATCATCACTCGTTGTAAAGTGGAGGGATGGTGTCCAGTAACTGTGGAGCTTTCATATACGGAGCTCTAGCGTGCGCTTGAACTCCTTCTGGGCAATCATCCAGCGATTCAGAGCAATACGACGCGATCCTCAGGATTCGAAAGTGCCCGCGATGTAGATGTTTTGGCGAAATGTGTTTGATGTCCGCTTCTCGGAATGAAGGGTAGCTCGGTTGGAGGAAATGATGTGGACAGTCATATACAGATAACGAAATTTAGGTCCGAATTTTCTTCTGAGTAAACGCTGGTTCGAATTTCCGTGAGACCGTTAACGAGTCAGGGACTTTTCAGGACCACTTGGAGATCGAAGTCAGTCGTTAGCAAATGGTACCTAGGAGGTTAATGGAGATGTCAGTGTTTATCAAAACCCATCGAAATTTTGCCAAGGGCTGTATTTCAGTGCGACGGCGCGGTCGCTAAATGCCAAAGCGTCCGAATGGTTAACGGTTGTGAGACAAAGAGCTATTTTGTTATTGGTCACTAGGCGTAGGTAGAGCTGTGCTAATCTGAGAGGTAGAGTCGATGGCGATATGGTATCCGCGAAATAAATGGCTAATATAAAATGTATGGCCCCTAGACAGTATTTGTCTCTACTGCTTGTCTGTTCTTGCTACGACTGTGATCATGTCTAATCTGGCCGGCCTCGATTAAGTCACGAACTTAGTCTCTCCACTTGTGACGGTCCGTGACTACGTATCTTGACAATTCTACCCATTTCGCCACTAACGTAGGCCGAAGGTCCAAGAACCGCTTTCCGAAAAAGCGTTTGAACGCTGGTGAATGCGCCTACTAGTCTAGATAGTTCAACCCAACAGTATCGATTTCGGTTTGCATTCAGCTCCTTTTATGAAACCCTCAAGGTTGGCAATTGCACTTGTTCGACGGCAATAATGAGATGAACGAAAAAGGCCCAAGCCACCTCAGTCGCCTTTACTGCCGGACTCGGTAAGGGAGGCCCGCGACTGCTGCTCAGAAATGTCAATGATACCAGCACAATTCACTCAGAAACTATTGTGGATAGGTGCAAAAACCTGTAAAGACGTGTTGACGCTCTCTTGTTTACTGTTGGTCCACAGCACCAGCTGCATAAGTAACTGCTGTGGTAGGCCTATGCTCATGTCAGATCTTTAAGGAATCCAGCTGACGGTATGATTGGTGATGCGAGTCTCACATTTCGAGGCCATAAAGCTAGAGGTTCGGCAGAGACATGTGACCTAGATGGTGCGGGTGCTGATTTTGCGTCATTTACCATCAAGCCGGCAAAACAATTTCCTGCGTACTTTGGCGTTTTATGACTCTCTCTTTCGCTCTCCAGTCTGCTTAGTGATAAAATTGGTCTCTAGGCTTATAACTTTATGATTTCTATCTACAGGAAAATTTTAGGAGCTGCGAGTCCTTACCCAGTTCCCATACTTTATCATGTAAACTGCTATGGATCTCACATCTGCTGTTCTTACCGAATCTGAAAAAACTAGCTGTAACAGAGGGAATCCCGTTCCTTCTCTGAGATAGTAAAATAAATAATGTACGCCTCTCATTGACGTAAGTCTGAGTCCGCCTTACTCGTTTTTAGATTTACCGCGTCCGTTTTTGCGTAAGCTGGTTTTTTCTATTTATGTCTCTTTTTGCTTTTGCTGATCACACCTCGTCTTCCTTCTGCTGCACTGTTTTCTAAATCAGACTCTTCCTCTGTTCTTCTTCTCAGCCTTAAGGTGCGAGATCCGGAGAGCTACGGTTGGGCGCCTAAGCGTCTTTTGGCCCACATCACGGCCATATACGTGCATCTGGACACCTCCGACAACCGCTTCGCCATGTCAATTGCGGAGGACGAGCGCAGCTACTCTCCCCAACTTTTCACCAAGGCACACAGTCTGATGACCCGTCATGGAATTCAGACGCCTGACTATTTGACCAGTTTCTCCGCCCTCACTGAAAAGGTCAGTCCCTGTTAGCGCCCATGCTAAAATTTATCAGTGTAGAATGACAAGCAGAGCACCTGAATTCTTTGGTTTTGCTTCTGCTCTTCCACCTACACTTGTACTCTGGCTTCCGAAAAAAAATATTGACTGAAGCCCTTAGCCACCAGCTGTGTTTAGCCATTTAGCAGTGTTGTCAACGGGATATTTTTTGTTGCTGTCGTTATTTCCTTCAGTGTCCCTACATGTTTTTGTTTGAATAGTATTCGCCGGCCGAGGTAGTGGAAATGGCAACACGAAGGTTCCCCAAATCAAAAGTCAGGAAAGACTGATAGGGTTAGATAAGCTTGTACAGCGAAAAATAATTTCACGAAGTGTGTAGGTGTTGCTCACTGTCTCCTCGGGCCAGTTGTCGTGAGTCAGTGTCCGTCGTGGGTTCCCTTATCGACGTATGTGCTACGATCTTCTGGGTACGGTTCCTTAGGAGCAGGGAAGTCATGCGACGGCCAGAGTGGTAGGAACAGTGTGTTCTGTACATGAGGGCTGGAAGAATAGGTAGGAAGTAATTCGACTCGGACGAGTGCTGTCCGTTCCATATTTGAGTGGGATCCGAAGTGATGTCTGGCTGCGGTCACCGAACTGAGGTCTGTGTTTAGACAGATCGAGGCGTCTGTGGCGTCTTGGAGGTCCGAGCCTCAGGAGTAAAAAACCTGACGGCTAAAAGGCCTAAAATGACCCTTCCATTTTTTCTTGACTTTCTTTCAGTATTATCATTTTCAACTTTTTCTGCGCACCAGGCGCAGTAACCGTTGTACGTCCGCCTAAAAGAATTATTTACCTCCCCTCTGTAATTCTACAGTTTTCTATCCCTGATGGCTCCTGATGCCTTTTCTTCTTTCTAGAATTTCTTTCTTTTTTGTCGACTCTTTTTGAGTTAGCGCCTTTGGCATATCCTGCATTTGCTGAAAATCCAGCTTTGATTTGTAAAACTTTCATGTCGTACTCCTGCCCTGCCCCTCTCTGTAGGTACTAGAGATGCATGAACGAAAGAATCAGATGGAGCTGGACTACGGCGATGCACCGGCAGAATTCTGTGACACGCTGATGGACACTCTCATGAGTGATCCCGTGATGCTTCCGGGTTCCCATTCTGTTGTGGACAGGAGTACCATTGTAATGCACCTGCTCAACTCCGATACTGACCCCTTTAATAGGCAGCCATTAACAGAGGCAGATCTGATTCCACGTATGTTATTTTTTGTTATGTTATGTTATGTTATTTTTTGCTTTAGTTGTTTTCACTTAAAAAACTCTTATATAGTGACGTATACTAGCATGGGCTTCCGTCCAGCCGAACCCTTGCCTTTCATTTAACTTTCTTGACCAAATTAGTGAAGGGCAAAATTAGTGGACAGAGAGCAAAACGAAGCCGGCTCACTGGACTTATTCGCATTTGGATCAAGCACGTTTAATGGCTACCGTCAATGTCCAGGTTGCTCCTTATTTACGTAGAGTATCTGACCCGTCCCTGCAGTCATTTTCCCCTGAAGTTACCGGAATGACGGATTTATTGTGTACAGCTGTCTAAATTGCTGTTACAGGCAGCAGAGAGATGAGAATCTCATTCTATCTTGTTGGCAAACTGGGCCTATTAGCCGGCGGATTTTGCTATGCAAAATTCCGTCCCAAGATGATTCGGGTTTAATAGGCGGCTGGGCCTATTAACCGTGAGCTTAATACCCGGCGACTACTGTAGCGGGCAAAAGGCCGGAGGCACCTGTAAGAGAGATTTATTGTCGCAGGCAGCAGTGGCCGCTAGCGAAGCCAGGGCTAGTGTTGACTGCGTCCAGTCATACCTAAGAGAGCGTGAGACAGCGGTGGCAGCTACTTTTTTATGGTTGTGGAGCAAGTTCAAGGGGGTGTTCCATTGGTTTGTTGCGTTAGCCGAGGGGGGGGGCGTGTTCAGGTGGCCCTTAGGCAACTGCGACTATTTGGACGCGCGTGTGCGTGAGGGGAGTTCGGTCAAGGGGTCTGCAAGTCACCGAATCGGAAAGGTATCTCCGCGAAGTTGCATGACGTTAAGGCGGTGGGCATTGAATACTGAAGTCGGACACCAATGTTAGCTGTCCGCCACACATCCTTAAGTCTCGTATACTTCTGCACCGCGTTTATCTTGATCGCTTGACTCCCTCTCCAGCCAGTATCACCTTCACCTAAAAAACTCCGATGCCTAACTTGGTCTTTGAACGTGCGCAGTTCGTTGCCTAGAGGAAAACCGCGACGCATTAGTTGTTGGACTGAACTCGCAAACCTGCTCTTTCGCACATTAAGGTCAAGTATGGGGGCTTTTGGTAAATGGGACCCAGGTTAGAAAGTGGCCTATATGAGGGGGGGGGAAACGTAGCTCATCTATGCTTCTCGGCTTTCCTTCTCGATACTGTGTTCCGTTATCAACCCACTCATCTGGGGAATGTAGCTCTCTTTCCAGCGACCGAATCTTTTTCCTCTTAGGCTGAAAAAATGAAGGAAAGCTTTCACTGGTTAATGTGTACGCAAACCAATTGGATCAGGCAAAACACTTACCGCGTTTATTTTTTCCACTGAACTAAATTCACTTCGAATTTGAGGGTTCATATAAGCCTCCCTTCTCCATCTAAATCGTGTCCTACCGAGGAGTTTCGCCCTGATTCTATGTAAATCGCATTTTACTGTGTACTATCTTGAATCGGCACTGCAATGCACGCGCTTAAAAGCTTGTGATTTCGGAAATTTCGGGGGGAGGAGTTGACATTGTACTTTATTTTGGCTTCATCGTATGATTTTAGATTCCCCTCTATAAAACTGAATGAGTGCATTTGCATTAATCGATTTTTTTATGGAGGAAATTTAACTCGACATCACCAGTTGAAAAAATCTGAATGCAGCACACTTTGATAATTATATTTGTTTCCCGATTTATCATGGCTGTCTTGTTGTCAGTTCTAGTTATTACGTTGGGTAACCAACGTACAGTAGCTGAAGAAGGAATTTGCTTATATCTTTTTTTTACTTTTAGTGCCCGAACTGAAACAGAGGATAGCAGACTGGAAGAAGTCGCGGGAACAGGAATTGCGTGGGCGTCAAGCGACCGAATAACGGCAGCTGTTTACTTCTTTCCTCACCTCCTCCTCCGACGCCCTTGTCCTTGTCCTTCCACCTGGACCACTTCCGCCAACCTGGATTGTTGTCAAGTTTGTCGGGTTGCGCAGCTTTTCGTTATCCACATACAAAAGTACACGTTTCTTAGAAGTTGCTCTTTTTTTACTTCTACAAGATTCTCTCTTGTTGCCTCACGACTTTCCCTTGGGGGGGGCACTTTTTTCTGGAGTGTGCGAAACAAAAGCCTGCGTTTCTTATCCCAAGTTTACTGACTGACGAAGTGCAAAAGGATGCTCTATCATTGTCGGATATGTGTGTTCATGTTGTTGGATAAGAGGACGGGCTTTCGTGTTAGGTCCGGAATGCGCAAAATGGTTTTCGATGCATCCTCTGAGAATTATTCCTCTGTGTTTTAACTTTTCGTCGAAGATAATTGGAAAGTGGATAAGTGGTGGAGATGTGCTCGCCGCTCAGGTTGCCGGGTATGCTTATCCCGTCGCGTAATGACTAAAAGTATTTGCGCATGGATAAGTGTGTATGCTTTACTCGCGCCACAAAGGGCCCAACTCTGACTTCTGTTAAATGGTTCCTTATTTTTTCGGCCTTCGGGCCCTCCGCGGTTAGCCACTCTCTCGATTAAGTCCCTTTTCTCTGACCAATGCGTTGACATCCAGTAGCACTGACCTAGAGCGTTAACCTGATTTGGTGTTCTGAATACATGTGCTTAAAAAGTTCATCGGGTTCGAGTGTGCAGCAAAAAGGTGCTAAAAATATTGAAAATGGAATCGGACTTTGTCTAAAAGTTTTGAAGAGCATTCATCTCTGATAGAAAGGTCGGTATAATTGGTGCTTTTTTGTACTATTTGCAAGGCAAGTCGAAAAACCGACCAAAATGTTCACCTCCAGTTCTGGCAGCGATTAGTATTATCAAAGGAGTTGTATTGTAAGCAGTCTAGAATAAACGTTTTCGAGAAGATTGGCAGCTTATTGTTTGCTGGTGGGCATTTGCTTGGGGCTGGTGTCCACCTTGTGATCATTCGTGTCAAGGCTACCTAGAAGGAAGGTTTCAAGATTCCTTCCTTAATCAACGACGATAGGACGCGAATATGCCCTGAAGAGTGAATATTTATTTGGTCATGCTTTTGCTAAGCTCGACAAATCATCTCAATTCCATGGAGGTGCCTTGACACGCTATGCTCCTGTGTTTAAGCATATTAACAAAGCTTATCAGGCGAGGATCATAGCTAATGTGATTTTTTATGAATGCTAAAAATGCTAAATGAAATCTTTTTTCGTGTGCTCGTTCTTCTTCTGAACTGTTCTTTGCCTGACTGCCCTTTTAAAGTGCAAACGTAAACTGTGCAAAGCCCTTTTAAGTGGATTTACCTTGGCTCATTACTGTAGAAGTTCACGCAGTTTTTCCTACGTTCTTGCTCTCTGAATATCATCGTGAAGTGTTATTGGCAACTGCTCGGGTCGATAGACTGGTTATTTCTGTGTTACAGTATTTCGTTGACCACTCCAGTGTCATTAATCTTCGTCAGTAATATATCGTAATTATTGATTGCTGCTCACTAACCGAAGGTGACGACGGTGTTTGACCGCGGCTCGAAGGCTAATCAGAACGCAAGTACTCAGTCGTACAGTCAGAAAATGAACTTCACTCTCAGACTACAAATTATCTTGCGCTGTTATCCCGTGAAACCTCAAAAGTACGTTATGCAATACGGTGTATATTTAGGCAGGCATACCCCTCTTTAAAGACTTCATAAGGATAACTGGAGCAACGTACTCGTTTAAAGAAAATATGGAGAAGCGAACCAAACATATTTCCGTGTCGGTTCCCTGGATATTGAATTTGAAGAAGAAAAGTGGATAGATAAGGCACGCTTTTCATGGTTATTGGGGGCTAAGGCTATGCGAAATCCGCAAATCATCTAGGCCGTTTGTATGCTACTGTCACTGCCAAGGAAACTGTTCTTAATTATGCACCTCTCCGCATTTTTAGTAACTGTTCAGGCTTTAAAGATAACCATTGGAATACGATAGTCCCTCTGGGTATCATTAGAAACTGACAATTCACAATCAGCGCCTTCGCACGAACGCACCAAAGAAGCATTTGAAAATTAATATCTCTCATTTTCACCCCCTCCTTCAATAAAACGGGATTTTCCCACCGCTGTTTGGGAGCCTGTCAAAGATCACTTAGTCCATAAGCGTTCGCTGAAACTATCATGCGCAAAGTAATCCTCGCCTACCGCTGCTGCTTTGCATTCAAAAATGTTGACGTACTTGGAAAAAAGATAAAGAATTGCTTTATTCTCCTGCACCCAATGGGGTTTTAGAAAAAACTTCATTTCTTTCTAAATGGATAGTAGTTTCAGAGATTATCACAGAGGAGATCGAACTTGAGCGATTCTTTTTTTTATTTTATCAAACCAAAAAGAAGAGACCCGGTGTGTGTGTGTGTGTGTGTCGTAGCCCGTAGTTGGATCAGGTATTCCCGCCGGAATCCAAACTGGGAGTAGTTGGGAGACGGAGAAAAGCCGCGACCTCGACCGGCTTGAGCCACAGGTCCGCGGGAGTGAGGTGGGTGCCTGGCCGAGAACTGCAGGCGAACAGATTACGGCAGTCATGCGGCGAGACGCCGCAGTCGGGACAGCAGTCGGGTATGGATGGGTCGAGCCGGTGTTGGTACTGGCGAAGGAGCATGCAGTAGCCACTGCGTGGCTGCGCCAGGGTACAGCGAGTGACCCTCGGGAGATGTCGTTCCGAGGCCGCAATCGGAGGTGGATAGCCACCCAAAAGGAACGGGAGACGGTAACCTCGTTTCTCCTCGACAACGACTCTCTGGTGGAGACGCTGGAAGCCTGTCTTAGTGGCAGAGCTATCAACAGGTAGATCCGCGAGAGACGAGATAACAGCTTCCTTGTGGAGTGCTGGAATAGACAGCCGGATGTTGCAGCAGGGCTCGGGAGCGCTGCAACAGTGATGATTGGGATGGCCGGGTTGCGAACAAGTCCACCAAAACTGCTGGCTAAGGAGAGTGTTGTGATGGGCGACTGGTAGAACAGAAGCCTCCACATGAAGATGATCTATGGGCGATATTTTATAGCAACCCGTGATCGCGCGGAAGGCAGCGTTCTGTGCTGAGTGGAGGCGGCGGAGGCTGGAAGAGCTCATCGTAGGAGACCAGATTGATGCCGCATAATTGAGGTGCGGCTTGGCCAGCGCCTTGAAAGCAGTCAACAAAGTCGCCTTCGTGCAGCCCCAGGATATGCCTGCTAGAGCCTTGAGGACATTGGTGCAGCGGCTTACTTTGTTTGCGGTCTCCCTGGCATGGTCTGCGAACGTGATAAGCGGATCAAAGTGCATGCCAAGGAGTTTGGGCTTGCGGACGAGCGGTAAGGATGCACCGTTGACGGTGATAGCCGGGTGACGATTAAACTCTTTCGGATTAAGCGTGAAAACAGTTACGGACGACTTGGCTGCCGAGATCGTCATTCCGCGCTGGGTGAGGAAGTTTTCGACAACAGGCATGAACTCCGTGAGGAGCTGTGCAGCCTGATCGATGTCATGGTGCCGTCAAAAGAACGTAACATCGTCCGCATTGGATACCACTTGCACAGGTGCCCGGGGAAGTGGGAGCTCTCGCATGTAGAAATTTAAAGAGCGTCGGGCTGAGCACAGAGCCTTGAAGGACGCCACAGGTCTGCTTACGGGGCTTAGAGAGAGCGCCCCGGAAGAGGACACGATCGTGACGGCCACGGATGTAAGCCGCCAAGCATCGGACCAGGCCAGTCGGGACGTTCAGCGAGACCAACTCCTGCAGGAGCTGATCGTGGCGGACGCAGTCAAAGGGTCGGAACAGGGAAATTGAGACTGCCACGGTCCGTGAAGCGGGCTTCTGTTGATTGAAGCCCTCGAGGATAGCGTCGGTGAGCCCGAAAAGTGCCGTTTTAGTCCCTCGACCCGATCAGAACCTATGTTGGTGGCAAGATAGTTCCGCCGCAGACGTCAGAATTGGGTGGATGAGCCGTTCCAGGATCTTCGCGAATGGACTGAGGAGGGCGACTGGACGATAAGAGGTCGCTAGGCAGGGGTCCTTACCCGCTTTGACCAGGGTAATAATGATCGACTGGTGCCAGCAATCAGGGATGATTGAAGTTCGCAGTGAAAGGTTGAAGAGAGCGGTAAGGTAGGCAGCCACCTTCGGGCCGATGTGGCGCACATGGATAGGCGCCAGACCATCTGGCCCTAAGGCTTTCGAAGCTCTCATTTTCTTGACGGCGGTGAGGATGGCATCAGCCGAAAAGGAAATGTCTGGGGGCGGGGCTTTATGGAGGAGACGAAGAAGGGGGCACTGGCTTTTGGGACTGGGCGCCGAGCGGAGCGAGAACAGCTTGTTCATCTTCGCGGCGATCTTACCGTTGTTGGAAATGAACTTGCCGTCCCCGAAGCTAATAGACTGGTTAGATTATCAGCCCGGGGTTTGGTCAGGTTGCGTAAAAGCCTCCAAGTGGCAGCTGAGTTGCCGCTGAAATTACAATCTGAAACTAATTCATGCCAGCGTTGGCGTTTGCCATCGTTGATAGTCTTAGTGACTAAGCCATTCAGTTCGCCAACGCGCGGGTCACTGGCGTCACGCGCTCGTATTTCGTCTCTCTCTCGTTCCAGGCGGAAGGCTTCGGGCGGATAGTTAGGACGGAGAAGTGGAATCGGCCGTTAGGGATGTGGTTACTTGCTGCTGCCAGGAGTAGTCAATGCAGGGCTCGGTCCGCCGTGTTGACACAGGTGGGAGGCGGTAGGCCATCGATCTCGGCTTCGCATTCGGTCGTGAACGCTGCCCAATTGGCTTTCTTGAAATTAATGAAGTGCCGGTTGGGGGCCTTGATACGCTCGGCGGCGGTGGCCAATTCGAGCACAATGGGGAGGTGGTCGCTAGCCAAGCTGATTTTCGTGCTCCACATGGTGGAGGCTACCAGGCTGAGACTGGTGAGGGAAACATCGGGCGAGCTGGAGGCGCCATTGGTCGGGATCCGCGTTTGGTTGTTCTCGTTGAGAACGGCAAAGGGGCGTGTTCTATTTCATCAGCCAGAGCTTCTCCTCGGGGGTCGGCTACCAAGTTAGAGCACCACAGGTCATGGTGGGCGTTAAAGTCACTTAGCACCAAACTGTCTCCAGAAGGTAAGAAGGGAGCGATAGAGGCGGTGAAACCGGGAGGACAACTGGACGTTGGAGGGATGTACACGTTGACGACGGTTAGCGGCGCCGGGGCAATGTCAAGGGAAATCGCCAGTACTTCCGTGGGATGGGCTCCAAGCAGGGGTAGCTAGTGATGGGCAATGAATTTGTCCACCAGGAAGGCCAAACCTCCGCCTTTGTTTCGGCCGCGGTTGTGACGGACAATTGTGTAATCCCGAAGAAGAAGTGATCACTAGAACAAGAGTTTTATTGTCTTCACATTTTGGATTTCATCGAGAATCCTTAGTCATAGGTTATCGTAAACAAGTCTGAGTCATGCGCAGATAAAGGGTGATACTTACCCAGATCGCACGGTATTTATAGTTCACAGCGATCACCCGCGTGCGTACTATAATTTTCAGTTCCTGTAGCCACCGCTTGAGGTCTTGAGTGGTACGGTGATTGCTCATTTATTGCCACAGCGTTCTTGTCCGCGTAGGATGCGGGTTTGATAATTGCGTGACACTTATGCCCGCTGTCGTCAGAGTTGTCTTTGCGCCCAGTCCTCCCCACGTGACTGATTCTCTGGCTCAGGAAATTTCTCACTTCACCGTATGGGAACGCCAAATCGTTGCGCTTGTTGATGGACTGGGGGCCTCAGAGCCATGACTTGCGCAGCTCGCGGCTCACGCGGTTGTCCCCTCTTGCGAGGATTTCGACCTCGTCAAACTTGAAAATGTGGCCGGGTCCCGTTGAGTGAGCTGCAACCTGGGAGTTGGCGTCCTTCTTATTCACGCCCGGAGTAATCTCCTGGTTTTTCCGACGTAGTTGCTTTGTCCACAACTACACCAGATCCGGTTAAAGACTCCAGCCGTTTCCTGCCATGGCAGTGGGTCTTTCGGTCTCATGAACCGGCGCCTGATGGTTGCTTCCGGCCTGTGTGCAACTCCAACTCCAAGGGCGGTGAGTAGACGGCTGACCGCTTCCAATACATTCTTCACGTACGGAAGAGCCCGCCAAACGTTTGGACCAGCTGGACGTGGCTTCTTCTCTCGTTTGCGTATGCACTGGTTGACAAAATTGCGTGGGTAACCATTCGCTCTTGGTACCCGTCGAACATATTGTAATTCAGCAATTTTTTCTTCCGCTTTGCTGCAATGCGTCTCGACGCGCCGGAATAGCGCTCTTACGCAGCTGCGTTTGTGACCGATTGGGTGGTTGCTGTTGTAGTTCAGGTCTTGCATAGTGTTGGTTGCTTTCCTGAACACTTTAGTTTTAAGGCCACCATCGTCTTTACGGCAAACAAGGACATCCAGGAAGGCCAGTTGGTTGTTTTCTCCTTCCTCTATCGTAAATTGAATGTCCGGGAAGACGGCGTTAAGACGTTCTTTGAATCACAGCACCTTATCCCGTTCAATTACGACGAAGGTGTCGTCCACATACCGAGCCCAGAGTTTCGGTCTGTGGTGTTGGAAAACCAGCAACTCCAGCCGTTGCAGGACTGCCTCTGCTATGTGTCCGGAAATGGGTGAACCCATAGGCGTGCCCTTCACCTGCTCGTAGATAGTTCCGTTGAAGGTAAAGTACGTCTTCAGGCAGAATTTTAGGAGCTAAATTATTTGAGCGTGCCCGAGGAGATTCTCCCTTTCGTCGTATTTTTCTCGTAGGAGTAGTTGGATAGTCTCGACGGCCAGGTCCTGTGGAATAGAAGTAAAAAGGGACGTGACATCAAAGGAAACCATGATATAACTTGGCTGGAGGCTTACCCCTTTAAGTTTCTCCAAGAATTGTGTTGACGACCTGACTGTTGTGTCTGAATCAGCGGTCAAGAATTTGAGCCGTCGGAACAGCCACTTTGCCAGTCCGTAGGTTGGAGTTCCTTTGAGAGATACGATTGGCCGGAGGGGTGCGCCCTCTTTGTGCACCTTGGGGAGACCATAGATGCGGGTCAAGGCCGTTTCTTGCGCTCTCGCCATGTGTCGGTCGATTGGTGATATCGCACCTGGGCTCTCCATTGCCAACAGCGTTGTGTTGATCTCGCGTGTTAGCGTTTTCATGGGGTTGGATTTGCATGGGACGTAGGACTGAAGGGACAGGAAGGGACCTTAGTGGAGTTAGACCACTTTGTCTCTTGGATAGCTGCCACAGCTATGCTGTGTGAACGCATGAAGGCCAGGAGCTGGTCAAGCTTGCCAAGTAGGCCGTTGGCGTTGAACTGGAGGATCTTTAGACCAGGCGTTGAGACAAGGTCGGGGACCAGAGGATTTGGGTTCAGGACAGAGCGGGCTGGAGGCATGGAGACCGGGACAGCTGGGACACGCGAAGGCGGGCGACCAATCGGCAGCTTTGGCGAGGCCACTGCAGCGGAGATGGCACCAACCATTGCAGGAGCCGCAACGTACAGACCAGTCGCGGCGGCCCAGGCAGACTTGACAGTAGGAGCAGTACCAAGGAGGTCCAGGGTTGGCCTCAATTTCGGCAGCGAGGAGGAAGAGTCAGAGCAGCGTGGCTGGGAGGGGCTGTTCCGTCATCAAAAGCACGGATTGGGTGGAGGGGAGGGTTGATCCAACGTAGGGAGATGGGTATAGCAGACCTTAGCCGCGGGGGGGGGGGGGGGGAACGCGGTTCGTAAACGCGTCTGTTGTGGTTCCCAGGAGACCAAGTAATATGTGGTGACGCAAGTTTTTCAATTCTGTTTAATCATAGGTTGCATCGCATCCACCGTAGCTAGTCAGGTCCCACACTCCGTGATCCGATCCAGGATTGATAGAGTCTCTACTATCACTGTATTACTCTGTGGAGTATCGTAAGGACCGGCTTTTTGTGTATTTTTTCTGGGACTCCGTTATCAATACCGTTATGATACCCCATGAATTGTTGCAATTGCTCAATTTTTAAAATAGCCACTCATTCAGTCATGTCTGCCTGAATAATTCTTTGTTTAACCGGCCGTACTGGAAACCTCTGAAGGAGCCAAATACCAATGCTCCTCCTCTTATGGGCGTTATGGATGGCTTGCATATGACAGGCCGCTGATATTGCATTCTATTAAGAATCACAGTTCGGAATCCTGCGTGTCAAATTTTAAAAAAACGTTTGGAAGCGTTCCACGCTATTAAGAGTCACATTAGTTGTCTCTTGGTAGGTCAATTCCGCTTCTTGTTTACCTATTCTACAGAATGGCCTGTGGGTGTATTTCTCCCATATCAGTTTCGTAAAAATCCGTTCTTTCTATTTTGTGCCAGCGATTTCACAAAGGACACGTTCTTTAGGAGGGCCTATCACAGTTAAATAAATTAATAAATATATTTTATATTTTAGGCCCGGAGGGCCTCGTCATTGCAAAGTTGTTTAAGTTAATAGGGAGACCCCTTGCCACGGCGATCTTCAGGCTTGGTTCGGCATGGGAGAGGAGAAAACGTGGGAAGCCAAAGTGGTAGGAATAGCTTTTCTGCACAGAAGGAATGGAGAATAAGAAGGAGGAAGTTTACCATCGGACCGCATGTCCAGCCGGCTGTCAGAGCCTCCGGTGGGCCCCAAGGCATAGCGAAAGATATGGGTTCTGTAATTAGTCCGTGAACTTTCATCAACGCGTGTCAATATCGCCTGACCTAAACCGGTAAGGGAACGAGCTCTTGGCTCAATAGTTATGGCGTTAGACTCTGATGAAAAGGGTCACGAGTTGGATGCTCACATGGGGCACCATTTGGGTCTGGGTATGACTGGCTGACGACGGCCAGAAAGCTAGAACTGACCATTCCAGTCGCCCTGTCTTTGCAGACAATACTAGTTGGTCGAAGGTTCAGACCGTTCCAACGCAGTTTGTTTGTTGCGAACAATGTAAGGAAGTCCAAAAACTCAAGGATCTGGTTCAAATCTTCAAACTTCAGAAGGTCCACGTGGGATTTTCTTCAGCATGTCGGTATGCTATTGGAAATGTGTTTGTTCGACCATCGAAAGCGAAGATGTTCACCATTTGCCCGAGAGCAGGCACGGTGACTGTGGTGAGGTATAGTAAAAGAAGACGCGCCGCCATCTACCCCACTCTAAACCCTCTCAACGGTATCAAACGGTGACAAGACTAAATCGAGATGACCGAGCAGGAAGAAGGCGTAGACCGCAGCTAGAAACACCGCCTAGCTTATTGCTTAGTGACAGTAGACTTTGCGTGGGTACTACTGCACTGTCTACCCTTACTCACCTATGGTATGCGTCTGGCCAGACTTTAGTTAGCCAGAACTGGTACTGCTACCACCACTTCTGCAATTTCTAATACTACTAACTAGGGTGTGGCTGGGTGATAGTCTTTGCCGTTTCTTTTAATGACTGTTTTGTAAGTCAGAAGTGACGCTGGTTTAAGTCAGCACTGGGCTCATATCCCTTCAATCTCTGCAAGAAGTTTA
Organism: Ligula intestinalis; assembly: GCA_036362985.1. Classification (NCBI taxonomy): domain Eukaryota; kingdom Metazoa; phylum Platyhelminthes; class Cestoda; order Diphyllobothriidea; family Diphyllobothriidae; genus Ligula; species Ligula intestinalis. The sequence goes on from JAYGXS010000003.1 coordinate 50,883,768, forward strand.
TCAGTTCTGATGCTAGCATTGATGCCACCATTTGTCAGAGGTGACGCTGACTAAACCAAAGCTAGGGCTCATATTCCCTTGGTCTCGACAAGGAATGTGAATCTGGGTTTAAATATTTCGGGTGAGTACGTGCTTGGGCCCTGAGCAAATTAGAGTTTGCCTTGGTTTCCGCACTCTCAACTCGATCCATTGAGCTATACGGACTAAGATGATGTTGATACAGCTACGTGGCTATGCTAGAATTTCTAGTTCTAGTAATTATGCTTTCTAAAGCCAGTACTAGTATTCTGTAATTACTGCCTGTGTATGCTTTTTAAGGAGTCGCACCCAGTACTGGAAATGCAGTAGGCACATAAAACAGTCATTCATGCGATTAAAACGTTTAGCTATTCGCGAATCCTTTCGCCCTCCATCGCAATTTTTCCAATCATTTTATTTTGCTCAGACAAGAGTGCCATGACTGAATTCCATATTTCAGTTGCGTGCTGATAAAGGCTGTGTATGCTCCTCCGAATAGCCTCTGACCTGTATTTGCAAAAGTTCATTTAATGGTAAATAGGACTCCGTTTGCCCCTTAGGCTGCTTTCACATACTCGGTTGGCGGCTTCAAATGTGACATTAAGATTATTTTTTGTCTTCTGTTTTGTAACATAAACCTGGGGCCTTCCGTCAGGAAGAAACGTCGGACAAATACACTCCTGGTCCCAGAGAACGACTTAACTTCTTCTATCCAGTTATCTGGGCCACGCATATTCTCGACCATTCAGAATACACTGCATGCACATTCTGCCTGTTCAGCTGTAGTGTGACATGCGGTTCAGTGTGTGGCGAAGTCAAAAACACAAGCTTTCCAAAATCAGAATTCAGGGAAGACAGATAACGTTGGACAGCGTTTACTGTGCGAAGGAACATAAAAAGATCTCTACAGAAAGGTGTTCCTCACCGTCTCCTCAAGCAAGTTTTTGTGTTGTATGTGCGCACAGGGCGTGTTCTTTGTTGCCTGCAGCCAATCGGAAAATTGTCAAACTGATAGACGTCGACCTTCGCGAAGGTAAGATCAAGACCCATGCGACAGAAAACCGACAGTGAGTGTGAGTTGGTAAGCGTGGGTGGCTTTCCTGGCGAACCGAACAAGAGCACGTGTGGGAGAGTTCACACCTGGCTTGAGAGGCGAAGAAAGGGTGGGCCAGTGTTAGTCACGCTGATCGCGGACTACCATATTAATTCCGGCCTGGACCGAACGCAGCAGTAGAAACGGTCAAGGGTAAGTTGATCTCTTGTCGTGACTAGCTCGCGTCGAAGCGAACTTTTCCGAAGCTCACTGCTGCTGTTCTTGAGTTCTGGGAACATTCAATCAAAGATGCCGCATGGCTGGCCCCTGGCCTGGCAACAAATAACACGCCTGCACGCGTAGGTTGACGTAGTCTTTCTGGCCAAAAACCCCTCAAGGCCAACCTAGACAATGACCCCTCACGCTCGCCGCTGGGATATCTGCGGCCGAGCCCGCACTTAAGATGCTCTAAAATCAAACTTCCTCTTGCTTAGTCTCCCTTCTTCTGTATACAGACTAAACTTTACCTTCTGCTCCGGCCTCCACCGACTTCTCTCTCAGGGAACCATGGTTTGAAGATCACAGTTGCTAGGGTGTAGTTTTCTTAACCCCTGCAATACTCTAAAATGAACGAGTAACCAAACGTTCAGGAAAATGAATCTTGCGTTCAATACGACTAATATATACAGGGAGCACCAAGGAAGAGTCGGTGTATCTTGCGGCTGAGATGCTGGAGATTGATGTGGAAGCAGTAACAGTTGATGGCAGTGGACATTATGGATCAGGTAGCAGACGAGACGGAGAAAAAGAGGGTCAGTGAGCAGAAAAAAGGATACCAGAGGTGTCTTCCAGTGGGAGGATCGGGACTGTGGCTTTTGTCAAGGTTGAGGAAGGTGCTGATTGAAGCTTAGTTACGCCATTGGACCTCACTCCGTTGACAGCTGAGGCACGCTTATTTTCAAGCTTTCAGGTTCTTGTGCATCGCAGGCCAGACAAAGCCGTTGGAAACCAGCTTGTCAGTAGCTTGACTTCCAGGATGATAAATGTTGTGATGGGAGGAGAAGACGTTACATTGGTGGGATGTCGGTGAAGCGGAGTGATGGGAAGACATGGAGATGTCATAGAGGGTGCGGCCGTTTCTAGTAGTCACTGAAGGTCTTTTAATTGGAGTATGGAAGCATTTTTCACAGGGTGAACCAATACGTTGTTGTTCGGCCTCAATCTCAGCAAGGTCGATCCCGGGAGTGATTGGAGGACAAAATCTTGAGGGTCTGGACACTGCATCAGTCAACTTATTGCATGACCGTCGATGAAGCCGATATCTTAGGTGAACTAAGATATATAGTTCAGTAACGTATCTTCTGGAGTTATCTTTAGAACGAAAGGAAAGCAGAGAAGTCTATGTCCTCAAGTAACTATACCACGGTGAGCTAAGAAGCTCCCATTCAAATGTGCTGTTGCGCGATTCTTCAGGTTTTAACTTTCTGGACCAGAAGGCTGAGGGTTGGGTCTGACCTGCGTGGTGCTGCTGGAGAACCGCGCTGACTTTTACGGTGGAGGTGTCAACTATGGGGAAGATGTGAGCATCAGGAACTGAGAACGTCAAGGAGGGCACATCGGCTAGGGCAGCTTTGGCCTTGTCAATGCAGTCAGGGCATCTGTGAATAGCTCAAACGAACGCCTGGAAATACAGAAGAAATTCCTCAACGGCAGCATCGTGTCGTTGCTAGTGAGAAGGATATTATGATAAAAGCTGACCATGACCAGAAATGGCAAGAGTTGACGCTTAGAAGATAGATGTGAGAATTCGCAGATGGCAATGAACTTTCGAAGAGAGTGAATGGATGCCGCTGGTGTCCACTAGGCGTCCGAGATCCTCTATGGTATAATCGCCGCAGACGCATATGGACAGGTTGGGGAAAAGGCAAAACTGCTGAAAGCGATCAAACACTGTTGGGAGATGCTCATGTAGTCGATGGGGGTGGAACTGACATCCTAAATGTCATCAAGGTAGGCGTATAAATAGATAACAGTGGAAATTACTCTGTCTACGAATCTACAAGTGTTTTGGGAAACGTTGTGGAGTCCAAACGGCATGCGCAGGAACTCGAAGAGGCCAAATTAGATGGTGAGGGCCATCTCGTAAACATCCTCTGGGTCTGTAGAATACTGAGTGGAAAATAACGTAACTGCAAAGTCCTGAAGATAGGGATGGTGTAACGGCATTTACACGGGTATCTTCATCTGACTCATATGGCCATTGCTACATTTGAAATAGCACAGCGATCAAGCAGTAGGTTTTCACTGTTAATCATGTTGGAACTGATAAAAACGTATTTTTTCCATAGGGACCTCATTTTAGTTTTCTTATAAACCTCCCAATAACATTATGCTTATATTGCAAGCTTGCTGTCCCATGAACGTAAAATTTTCTTTGAATTCATGCTTGTGAAGGAGGCAATTTTGCGCTCGGGGGTCTGCTGAACTCTGCCCCGTTTTAATGGTAAGTCACTTTTAATCACCTCATTAAGGGAAGAAGGCTTTCGCCCTTCAGCTCCCTATTCATAACCAAAATCGCATAATAGGTCCACCGTAACAATAGTACACAATAAAAATGTACAAATGTAGGCTTAACATCAGCAAGAAGTGTGAGCCAGTTGCAAGGTGCTGCTACTGAAACTTTGTTCATTATATCTGCCACAGTTTCTCAGCAAATGAGAATCAAGTTTGTGTTTAAAAATGTCAACAGTATCTGAGAGGACCACATCTTCCGGGAGTCCGTTCCACGCTCCAATGACCCTCTGGGAGAAGGCGTTTCGTTGAACGTCGATACGGGCCGGTTTCCTCTGTAGTTTAAAAGGATGACCTCGCAGATGGTCAGTCCGAGCCAATTCGAAGAAATCATTGAATTCTAGGGCGCGGTCTTGGCCTCTAACAATACGGTAGGTTTGTATGAGGTCCCCGCGGAGTTGCCTTTAATTGAGAGGGAAAAGATCAAGTTCGGTCAGTCTGTCTTCATAAGGCAGATGACCAAGATTCTTGACCATCTTCGTAGCCCTCGCCTGCACTCGTTCCAGGTGCAGGTAATCCTTCTTGAACCACGGACGCCAGGCCTGGACAGCATACTCCAAGTGGGACCGAACAAACGCTCCATAGGTTTACCTGAAGAGCTTTTTGTCAATGTTGATGAATCCCCGCCTAATCGCAATCAGCACCTGTGTCGCGCGTTTAGCTGCCTTTACACACTGAGTAGAGTGTTTAAGTGAGGAATTTATTCGAACACCGAGATCCTTTTGTTCGTTCACATTTGAAAGCGGGTGCCCATCGAGGAGGTATTGCAAGGAATCGTTCTCCTCATCAGTCCTTCTAGTACGGAGTCTTAAAACCACACACTTACTAATTTTGAAGTTTAAAAGCCAACGAGCAGACCAGCAGCTAAGTCGATTGAGACTCTCTTGAAGCGCTTTCCTATCGGCGTCAGACCGGATGGCTCTCCAGAGTTTGACGTCATCGGCAAACATGATAGCGCTGCAACCTAGGTCGTTGACACAGTCGTTGATATAGATAAGGAAGAGCAGTGGCCCTAAGACAGAGCCTTGGGGGACGCCACTCAGCACAGATGTAGGGTTTGACTTCGAGTCACCGATGCACACAGTTTGCGATCGCCCTGTGAGAAAATCTGTGATCCATGCCAGCAGGTTTCCTCTTATGCCAATTTCTGACAATTTATACATTAGACGCTTATGTGGGACGCTGTCGAATGCCTTCTTGAAGTCCGTATAGTTGACGTCAACCTTACCATCTTCATCTAGTGCGCGAGTCCACTGCTCAGTGGAGAGTAGAAGGCAAGAAAGGCAAGAATGGTTCTTTCTGAAGCCGTGTTGGAGCCCTGACAGTAGGTTGTTCTCCTCCAAGAACTTCATTGTCGTCTTCTTAATTATCGGTTCCATCACCTTACAGCAAATGCAAGTTAGGCTGACGGGCCGGTAATTGTTGACCTTCGTTCGGGTTCCGCCCTTGTATATCGGGTAAATATTTGCCATTTTCCATTCGGATGGCAGTTTTCCTAGTTCAAATGAAGAACAAAAGATATGTGCTAGGGGCTCTGAGAGTTCGCTTGCCAATTCTTTCAAGAACATGGCTGGTATATTGTCTGGACCGGATGACTTTGCTTCTTTGAGGCTCTGCAGCTCCCTCTCAACTACAGATGTTGGAAATAGTAGAGAGTGAAGTGCTGGACCGGTGTTTATAACAGCACTGCTGGTATTATCAAAATAACGCTCGTTTTCCCTAGTGAATACGGAGGCAAAGCACCGGCTACAGTACTCCGCTTTCTCGTCATTCTCAACGACTTCTCCGCCATCATCATTCTTAAATACTTCGACATGATCATTGTTCTTTAATCTACTGTTAATATAGCGGAATAGAATTTTGGGCTTTTCTTCGGCCTGTTGGAGGATTCTTGATTCATAGTTTTTCCTGGCCTGGCGAATTGATTTTTTAAATGCATTTCTTTGGCGTCGGAATTCCTCGAGGTGCACTGGCGACCCAGTTTTCCTGAATAACTTCCATTTCCTATTCTTCTTCAGTTGCCTGTGAATGTCTCTCGATAACCAGGCAGGACGAATAGTCGACTTTTGTACCTTCACCGGACAAAAGTGCTTAATCAGATCTAATGCAACCCTCTTGAGTGATCTCCAATCCTCCTCCGGATCCCCTTTAAGTAGGCAGTCCCAATTCACGGACGATAGTGCATTCTTCATTGAATTGAGATCTGCCTTCCATATATTTGGCTGGTCCTCCGTTTTCCTCAGCCGTTGAGTATGGAGTGAGTAATCCCACATTAGCGTCGTATGGTCACTCTTACCGAGCGGGGCACTTGAATTCACTTCATCTATTTAGGATGAATCCTTTGTGAAAATGAGATCCCGCTGGTTTTCTCGAAATCTGCTTATGCCCTTAACGTTCTGAACTAGAGATAGGTCAAGCGTGAGATCCATTAATTTGGAACTAAAGGAAGTTGACGCCGCCTCCACTGTCAGGTTTTTCCATTCAATTGCAGGGGCGTTGAAGTCACCAACGATGAGAACCTCCTGGTGGCTAGCAGCTTCTTTCACCAGACAAAGGAGCGAGTCATCGGCTCCACTCAAAATGTTTGGTGGCCGAAAAACGGCCAGGAATTCAAGGTTCTGTGTACTCGCCTTCTGGATCTTTAACCAGATGGATTCATACCTTAGGGCTACAGTGTGTTCTCTTTCTACAACAGAGATTTCAGTTCTGACATACACGACAACCCCACCTCCTTGTCGGTTTTGGCAGTCTTTGCGGAAAAGCTGGCATGCTGGAATCGAAATCTCCGAATCTGCGATTCCTGTTTTTAGCCATGTTTCCGTTATGGCAATTGCATATGGTTTCCGCTCCGAAAGTACTGCCTTGAGTTCATAAATTTTTGAGGGAAGACTTTGGGCATAAGTGTCAAGAAAGCTCAATTTAGACTTAGTCACCACTTTATTCAGGCGGGTGCCTCTTGTGTGAGATTGCATGCAGCAAGCTGTCGGTGCTGATGGAGACGGACTGTTTTCCGTCCCGACTAGGCTGTTAGTGTTATCGAATTTCTCCAGAGGAGTGACCTCGGTACATGGACGATCGCCCTGTGCAGAATTCGAAGGTTGCTCTCGCCGAGTTCGCATCTCCTGTGGAGTTCTACTTTTAGCAATCTCCATTGCTCCCGCTCCGCGGGGGAAAAAATTCCGCTGAAAAAAAACCCGTCGGGTGTGAGTATCGAAGTATTGGTTTCCTGCTTAACAATAGCTGGACCTCAGCCTCACTCTTCAGAACAACCTTCAACGGTCTTGGTTGGCGTTGTTCATCTTTGGATTCTGTTATATGGCCCATTCGGAATGCCTTTAGAACTTCAACTTTCTCCTCACCTTTTAGGAGGAATTTCAGATATTCTTTAAATAACTTCATGTCCTCTTCAAATCTTGATTTCTGGGTATCGGAAGTACCTTCTGTCATGCCTTTTATGACTATGCAGTTTATACGAGTGGTAGTCACCTGCCGACTGTCCTCCCCTTCTGCTTCTCTAGGGTTTGTTAGGACAGATTCGCTTCGAGGTTCAGCGCTCCTGTTCGTTTTGGCCTGCGAATGTGCCCTTTTTGTTTGGCTCGTGCTCAAGCTCGACCAACTTATATTAGCACTTGGCTTGGTTGGCCTTTTTTAGGAGCTCGAGAGCGCTTCTTCGTTCTGTGGGAAGCCAGTGGGTTGACCGTTTCCCCTGTCCATGGCAGACTACCAACTCCGTCAAGCACCCTGGCTACTGGATCATTTTTGTGCTTAGACACTTCGACGAGGGATTTTGCTTCTCCGTACGTTGGGTTTCCTCGCTAAAGTTCACGCATCACCGGTTTCTCCTTACGAGGGAGAAATAGAGAAAAACACTTTCAGCTCCTCCATCTCCACTCTACGACTATTAACCACCTTCTCAAGGTTTGTAACTTTGTTCAAAAGGGTAAAATATAATACGGAGAATTCATCTTCATGAGTTTCATCCCTTAAACTTTTACGACTTTTAGTTTGCTTGGCAGGAGAAGATTTCAAAGAACTTCTAGATCGAGTTTCTGTAGTTAGTAACAAAATTTGGAAACTATCGCTGCATCCGTGATGGCGAAGAGTGGTAGGCGCTCGACTTCTACGCGGGGTCCAGGGTTCGAATCCAGGCGCTGGCGTGAATTTTTTTCCTTGTTGCGATGATGTCGGGATTTCGAATGCATGCACTGGCGAAAACTCCTTCCCGTCTTCCAAATCTGTATCGCACATAGTTTCAATTATTGTGTCACCATCTTTTCACAACAGACAGTTAATGAATCAAATAGTAAAATGGATTGCTTTTTGACTGTTAATAACCGATTTTGATTACTGTCATCCTGTGCTTTTTCACTGCTTCCTCCTCAGTTCATCATATATTTTCAGAGAGTGTTGAATACTATTTTAAAATGACGATATGTTGGTGGGTATTAATTATATCTGCCAACAGTACTAAACGCTCCCGCTGCCTATGTGGTTGTTCACGGAGAGCAGCATTTATCAACTTTGTATTGATTTTTCCACAGCACTAAGTTTGCAATGACGAGGCCCTTTGGGCCTTAAATATATGTAATTTATTTGTTTATTTATTTAGCATTCATAGAACAGGCTACACAATTTTTTAACGAACACTTAAGACAAATAAGTTAAATAAAAATATGCTGAGGCATAGTATAGCCGAAAGTGACGCACGAGCAGATATAGAATTATAGCCTATAAATGAGCTGTGCGGATGGTGCAGACAAGCTCCTGACTGTTAACTGTGATTTATTAAGGAAGAGGATTTAAGCAGTTGTAAGTGATGGAGCAGGGCGCATCTTCCTACGTTCAAAGGTAAAGGTTGTGCGAAGAGAAAAAATTCTGAACACAGAGCCTGAAAATATGGAAAAATCTTCTGCGAAACTCCGGGGAGGACGAAATTGACGACTTGTGAAACAGATATTGCAAGTTCAACTATTGTTTAATTGGCTTCATGTGCTTTAAATACGCCACAAATTAGGTATGTATTTAAAAACTGCCGTATTTGTTGATCACGTGTTCGTCAGGCATTTCACAATTTACTTTTTTGTCATTTTGTAAGCGCGCTTGTTTCTTCGAAATGACACTTAACCCGAGAAAATGAAGGTTCTGATTCTGTCAAACGTTAATTTTCACCAAAGCAGACTGCGTTTTTTGCCAGACAACTTTGATTGTTTTAAGATAAATGTGTAGTTCCTTAGGCAAACGGTTAAGGCAATTGCCCTCCTTTTAGGCCTTTTACATGCCAAACTTAGGGGGTGGATCAGATACTCTTGCGTGGTCTTTTATGGATACGGTTACTCTGCTAGCATAGCTACAACTACTTCTTATCGATGTAAGCACGATTCACACTGCTCTCTAGTTGATTGGGACAACAGAGCCTTATCAAGTAAGCCGTTTATAAATTGAAGTCATTTTTGTTGGTAGAGCTTGGTGTTGAGTCCCACCGTACTGGAGATTGAGGATGTTCCTTAACGCAATCGATGAGGGTTCCTTTACCCTTGTAAATGCTATAATTTCACATTCACATCTTCAACATAGCGTCGCTCGCAGCTATTATGCGTATTACCATCCTTTATTTGATTTGTACGCACAGCCAACTGTACTGCCTGCTCAGTACCTCTTCAACCCTTGGCTTGTGGAAATGCTTGGGTGTCTGGCAACTTACCTGACTACAATATCCTCGTGCTATAAAATAAGATTTATAAATCGTATACGAGCGATGGCGATATCCTCATTAAATTATTTCGAAATCCTCTGACTTCAAAATTATATCTTCACCAAAAACTAAAAACTGTACATACAGCAAGCAACTTCATGGATAAATTCACGCTAATTGTAGGCAGTATTTTGCAATGCGTTGTCTAACAAGCCGTGTCTGCATATGTAAATTCAGGTCCTGTGCTAACTACTTCGTTATTCTTAAAATACTGTTCTAATTAGTAGGCGTCACCGTAAGTTGATGACGAAACACTGCCTACAGTTCCCACTGTTAATTATATTTAATGAGTATACGTGTTTATTTTTCTTGTCCAGAAAGACCGTGCTCTAGAATTCATGCCTTCGTTCAAAAAGTCTTCAGGTCAATTGACTATAATTTGAAAGAAAGCGTCGAAACCGGTGTATCTGTATTTCTTATCTTTACAATATTTTTCTCCACCTCACGGAGAATGTTACCCGTTTGGCGATTGCCACACCATCAGACCGTGCATGCAGACATGTTATAAGTACCCATGGTTGGGAGTATTGAGCAAAACGTCGGGGTGGAACACAGAAAATGCCATTGCAATCTCAACTTTACCTGTGTACGAAAATCAGATTAAAATTAGATTTTCATGTCTCATAGAGTGAAAATGTAAACTTTTAAAAGAACGATAAGCATCTTAAGATCATGCGCTCAAGAAAAGTTCGCAAATTAATTCAGCTAGGTTGCAACATTTGAGATATCAGCCCGAAATAATGGCATTGAATCTCTCTCTGTCTGAGTATGCTTGTTAATGTAAATCTCTGAACCAAAGTTGAAATGATTCAGTTTTCTCGCCTGATTTTAGTCATCTGCCCTTTAGCGTGGTCAGAACTTCAGGTATGTCCACCTACGCTCGGCTATTGAGAGGGATTATCGGCGTTTCCATAAAGACTGAACCTATTTGAACGCTCGGCTAAATTTGGGTACTAGAGAAACCGTTTTTTCGTTTATTTTAGTGTTTTACTAGCTACTTCCAAATGGGAGGATCTGTCCTCTTTTGAGGCAATTTATTTTTCTATACACATATCCTTTTGCTATGAGCGCAGGAAAGGCCACTTTCAGACCTAATCGGAAGACGTCTTCAAGACTTTCGTCAACGGACTTAGCGGTGGCAAAATGAATGCCAATAGCCTTACCGTTTAGCGTTAGTGTCTCCGTAGCTTTTTTAATACACAAACTCGTTAAACTGTAAATTATTACATGCATCCATTAAAAAAGGACATTTTTATGGATTCAGTATTGTTGACTGCATTAATGAAACTTTATCAACGCACATGGCTTTTGATGCTGCTCTATTTTATCACTTTCGACCATCTAAGTGGAAAATATAAGTACTCTTCTTTCTGTTCTCCCAGTCTACTATGCTGTCTCAGCTCACACGATAAAGAAGTGTGGACTTTTTGACCTCGTATCCTCGTAGTTTGCACATGAGGAAACCCAACTGGGATTTTAATTAATTTTTATCAGGTGTACTCTCAGGGGGCTGTATTCCTCGATCTAGCTGGCCTAAGTGGTATCGTAATAGGTACTTTTCACCCATGACAGTTAACGGCGGCGGATCTTGACTAAATTTTTCGAACAATTTTTCGGCTGACCCCTCCTCTCCGTGCGGTAGCGGACTTTAAGGCAACAACATTTAACTCATGCAACCAATTACATCGAACGTGTCCAAACCACTCAAGCCGTATTTGATTGCATACGAAACGAGATTTTGTTGTAGTAAGTATGATTTGTCTCCTTCAACATAAACTTGGAGTACCTAGCTCACAAAACCCATTTTACTCAACGGTTTTTGAGGACTTTTAGTCTTTTTCTCGTCTTCCATGCACAAAACCTACCCTTTCCAACTGCCAAGGCTACTCGACTACATTTGCGCCCTGCGCCTGTAAGGTGTGTGCCAATGAAGGTACAAAATGTGGATGCGTAAACCTTTTAAAGCTAATCAGAAGTCTGTAAGCCCCATCTATTCGAGTGGTGGTCTCATTTTTACCCGTTATGCTTGGTAAAAACCTAGCTCCCTAACGGTTGCCCACTTCTTTGAGTTGAAAACCATTTATTGTTCTCCTTTCGGGGTGCTGCCATTATGCGCATTGACTTCAGCACCATTAACTGATAGACAGCTTATTTTAAATCTTTTTTGTACGCTAGCATAGCTGCACTCCAATAAGTTTATGTTGCCAGCGCAGTTTGGGCCAGCCGGTTAGCGTTCTGGTTCATATTTGACATGGTTAAAACTGTGATTAGCCATTTAAGGAGGCCAATCGTTGACTTGTTTAAAAAAATAATGATCGCTGACCACCCAATATGTTGATTAATTTAGCCCTTCGTACCGCCGAAGGTCGAGGACTGAAGAATCTTGATTTGCTCTATGATAGTGATGTTGATTTCAATGAACTCGTGTTCATCACTATAACTTGGTTCTCGACCATTTAAAATAACTGCCCATTCGTAATATCGATTTGCAGGCTATGTATGCGAAAAGGAACATTAATTTCCTATCATACAGTAGTTGCCGGTTATTAAGCCCACGGTTTATAGACCCAGCCGCTTATTAAGCCCAATTTGGCCTGGGCCCGAGGTGGGCTTAATAACCGGCGACTACTGTATTTTGTTTAAATTATGTTTCGGGTTGTGTTCGCAACCGTCATTCCGAGTATTGAAAATGTTTTCTCGTATTCATTTACCTATTTGAGTCGCATTTATCCGCACCAAACTGTAATTACAGACATACATTTCACATTATATTCGGTTGGAGTAGGACCCCACAGTAACTAACCAATTTTACACAGTTTCTTATAGCATCCTTGCCATCACAGTATTTGTCTATCAAGAAAACTTTCATGCCTTTCACTTCAGGGCGTTGAACTCCCATACCAGACAGATACCATTTAGTAAAGATCGTGTTTTTTCCAATTTTTCGTTTGTGAAACCCCTGCCTGGCAGTCATGAATCAAGCATAGGGCACAGCCATAATTTCTCTGAGTTGTGATAACCAGCTACAAATATGCGTTGGTCGTCTTAGATGCTTTACTTTTCATGTGGGTGTTTCGGCTTTTGGTGCCTATTTTAAAAGCGAATTGATAGTTCCCGTTGTTGTTCGCACAATAAGCCTTAAAGTTTACAGATTCGGCGTGAATTCGTTATACCTACCACATCTCAACCTCCCAACATTGGTGTTTTTCAAGCGTAAATGAAAGGTGTGTGACCTTTATAATCGGTATTTTTGATGAGAATCATCCAGAGGAAATCAAATCGTGGGCTAAAACTCGGACAACGTTCTATTCCTTATGCCAGGAGTCTCCCAGATATGCTCTGTACACATTGGAATCAGTACAATCGAGTGGTTAAGAGAATCATTTTCCAGCACCCCGTTTCCATATCTAGCGGTCACTCAGCTCTGCCTACCAACATCTCCTCTTCTATAAATAGTGGTGTTTCAAATAAACTGAGTTTCAAACTTTCTTCTTGTGGCCTCATGCTTCCCTAAAATATTCAAAATTGATTTTATTTTTATTTTTTACGGATCCATTCAATTTGGTTTTCCCAAACCAATCTATAATTCAACGGATCGTTCTCCTCATGACCTTGAATTATTTATTCTCTGCTCCAACTTATGACTTTTGCCCTTTTTTTATCTTCACTGATTAGAAGCCATGTTTGGTCTCCAGCTGGATGATTTGGAGGCGGCGTTTCAGGTGCCTCAGAAGAAAAGTTGCTTCGATTCTGGGTAATTCAACATGTCAGATAACCTATTCAAACTTTCCAGACTTTCAGACACTCCAAAGCGACCCGCCATCGAATTGGGTTCTTTAACCTCCCTTCCAAAAGTGCGCAAATCGCGCTTCAAGTTACCAAAAATGAAAACCATTACGATTCCCGCGGAGGGTTGCATTCATGAGGTTTTTGTGACGCTTCTTCGCGTCCATTTTACTCTCACTTTAGGTCGTTATACCTCCCGGTACCACTTTCAAACCTCTTGGACCTATGTCAAACACACCAGCAAAGACCTATTCCTTTAAATTAGATCCCTTCCAGAGACAGTCTATTCTCGCTATCGAGAACAAGCAGTCAGTCCTGGTGTCTGCACACACTTCTGCAGGGAAGACCGTCGTGGCTGAATACGCAATCGCTCTGGGGCTAGCTGCCAAACAGCGTGTTATCTACACGACTCCCATCAAGGCCCTTAGCAATCAGAAGTTCCGGGAGTTTACCGCAGAGTTCAAGGACGTCGGTTTAATGACCGGAGACATCACAATCAACCCGGAATCCACCCTTCTTATAATGACAACAGAAATTCTGCGGTCTATGCTGTATCGGTGGGTCCCAGTCTTGAGTTGCTGTTTTAGCCAGTTGTGGGATCTTTGAAGTACCGCATTACGCAATTTCTTGTATGCTTATTTCTGCTCCCTTTTCAAACAGCAGTAGGTAACGTATCTCGTAAAACTTTAACTAAACTTCTGAAGTATGACGCCAATTTGAAAAGATTACTTAATTGGTTTTATATTGTTGAGTATCTTGCAGTATAGTCCCAAGACGTCCAGATGCCGAGGTTTTTATACGCACATTTTAGTCCCCTGCATATGTCGATATATCTAAAAGGGTCTGCGTAAGTAGTATGCTTTGTTTCTATTGACTTTAGGTTCTACTATAAGTTCAAACATATTTTATAGGAAGCCTGTGTAAACTGCCCTTTCTTGTATCCATTTTGTAACAGTTTACGTTTTCTTCGAATTTTTATTCGAAGACATTGTATCTCTTGGTCTAAAGTTGCATTTTGAAAACCTTTAAAATTGTGGACTATTTTTCCACGTAACCCCGTACCCGTCTGGTTATGTCCTATGAAGCAACGTGGTCCATATCCGTTACACAATTTTACGAGCTACTTATGGTGCATTCTTAGAAGCCTGAAGGTATAGATATATGATTCCTTTAAATAGAAGGTGACTTTGTTGTTTAGAAACTTAAAAACCGTGAAACTGCAGGTCGGATTCCAAATTACTGAATACTGGAAAGAACAGTTATGGTCGAATGTGAAATCGTTGGATTATATTTCTATAACATAGCTACTTATCTGACTTAGATAGGTGTATAATGCCCCTGGTTCATCTGTCATAAGATGTTTGGAGTTAAGATTTATGGCACCTGCCATTTTTACAACCAGCGCAAAAGCGTTCGTCCAAAGCCGGCATTCCGATATGGCTGAAATCTCTTGCGCCTGTAGTGTATACTAATCAATATTAAAATGCTGCCTAGTTAATCCTCGTTAACCTTGATCATACTCCAGATTTTCAATTAATGTTTCTCGATGTACGTCACCTACCGAACTTTTTGTTGTAGTTCCTATCATATTATCTTTCAACGGCACTATCACCCTCGGCAGAATCAGCAAAGGAAAGCCACCTGGCTTAAAGCTATGTCGCTCAAATTTAGCTATCGGGCGATTTGTTAGGGGTTCTATGGTCGCTAGCACAATAGGATGTATAACTTTCTAAAGTTTAGCAAAGGCTCTCCGCGACTGCAAACTTTGCCATTGTCAACCTTAGTAGTACCTGAGAAGAAGACGACTCGATCGCTGGGACAATACCTTTATTCGCCTGACTTTTCGAGATCTGTAGCGGATTCGTCATCAGAGACACAGTCAGGTGGCAGTAGCAGATATGGGTCCTAGTACCGTTGTCTGCCCTGGCCTGGCTTCTATGTAACATATTTGTATGGCACACAACTGTTGGTCTGTTGCTTTCTGTCCAATATTCATTTTCCAAGCCCGAACTATTACTTCCTTTTCCGTATGGACCTGTTGACGTTACCTTACAGAAGCGTGTTCTGAGTGATCTTTTAGAACTCCATCGTCATTCTTACACTCTTACCTATGCTTCTAGGTCCTAGGTTACAAATGATTTTCTCCATTTTTTAGCATTCTACGGGGGTTTTAAACTCCTAGTATGCTTTGCCGTTGCCTTTATTTAAAATGTCACTACTTCGTTACCCGGTATTGTCTTTTTGTCCTCTCCCTCCCCTACAAGTGGATCTGAAGTCACCCGAGAATTGGGTTGGGTCATATTTGATGAAATCCACTATATGCGTGAAAAGGAACGTGGTGTGGTTTGGGAGGAGTCCATCATCCTTCTGCCTGACAGCGTTAACCAGGTCTTTCTCAGTGCCACAATTCCAAATGCCAGGCAATTTGCCGAGTGGGTCGTCCATCTGCATCACAAACCCTGCCATGTTATCTTCACCAACTACCGACCCACTCCTCTACAGCACTATGTCTTTCCCTGCGGTGGAGATGGAATTTTCCTTGTCGTCAATCAAGAGGTGAGTGCTCACTGTCTAAATCGCTTCCGTTTTGTAAAACATTTGCATAGGGAACAGAGTACTAGGTTGATCGTGATCGTGGAGCCCCTCTTTAGTCGCATATTATGCGTTGTAGGCCTTATTGGCAATGCGGTAATTTTAACTGAAAGACCAAAAATTTTTCAAACTATAAAACATTTCTTCTGGAAGTTTTCTGTTCTGCAACTAAGTGCGGTTTGCGCACCACTTTCACTTTAAGGACCGGAATAAACTCACTGACGGAAGCATCGGTTGCTGTAAGTTCAGGTTTATTCAGGGAAATATAGACAAACGCCTTTGAGCTCCCTATTGGTAACGCAGCAGCTAAGAAATGCAGTGGGTAGCAGAAAATTTCAAGAGGTCGTTTACATAATTTCAGCGCCAGCTATTTGGAAAAAGTAAGCATATACGACTACTTACTGGTTCTAAGTACTATAATTCCGCGTGTAAGTATTACTCTTTGCCCCGGCTTATTAGCGATACCAGTTGACACGAACCAGTAGGTGAACCTGAGCAAAAGAGCAGCCAGTGAGAAAAAACTCCGTGGGCATTGTTCCGAAATTTTCGAAGTTCGAATATCATTTGAGGAATTTTAAGGAGAAAAAGCTGTCGCTCATAGTAGGCAAGTATATGTGAGGTAGGACCGCCTGCTGCTGAAAAAGTCGGAACACTGAGGGCACCTAGCATACCTATCTATGATTTCATTTACCATACCCGATTCAGCTGCTTCTGTGTTGCGCGTTCGCAGCACCTTGAATAATCAACTTAGCATGTCCAGCCCCACTTTCTTAAGACCCCTAGAAGCAGGTGTGCGCTCGAGGTATTTTTTCACGGTGTCGCTCCAGTGTATCAGCTAGCCACTTGGAAGCCGGTTTGCGGACGTCGGATTCAAATCGAATGGTTCCGTCATCATATCGTCCTGTAGCATTCCCCAACCACTGCAATCGGGCAACATGGGGAGCGCGGTTGGCAAGTGCTACTGCTCGACGCCAGAGGCATATTCGGCAAATAAGCCGCATGGATCATCAATCAAGTACTCTTAAAAGGTGCACATCTTGTGAGCTTACGGACCGTGTATCACATCTGTGTAGGAGTTCTTTCTTCTTGAAAGACTTGAGCCCTAGCCATTTGATATTGTTTGACCCTCCCTCCCCTCCCACTGATTACAGGAGTCTTTTCAGAGTTGACGAAAACTTTTGTGTTTAATTATTCAGGTCTACTATATTATTAATGGTAGGCCAGTCAGTAGTTGGTAAATTAGTGCAGAGGCTGTACAGTTAGCAGCGACCTGGACGAAGTTGGTTGGGTTTCAGTTCCGTTCCGAACTATCAGCAGGAAAGTGTAGATGGGAAGCTGGATGCCTGACACCGACTTTACCTGTGCTGCCTAAATCAAAAGAACACTTGTTTACCGAAAGTATCCCTATTGACATTTTCCATCTTAGCGCCAATTTCTGGAGGCTAATTTCAACTCTGCCATTGATGTGGTGAGAAAGTCAGCGGACAATGCCAAGGCGGATACAGCGATGCGTGGTCGTAAGGGTGGTTCTACGCGCTCTGTCCCCTACTGCTACAAGCTAGTAAAACTTGTTATGGACCAGAATCTGGACCCACTGATTGTCTTCTCCTTTAGCAAGCGTGACTGTGAGTTCTACGCCTTACAGCTTGCCAAGCAGGATTTCAATGACGGTACGTGTGTTTGTGATATTTCAGTTACAAGTTGGATTTCGATTTTTCCTTGCATTCTGGGTTGCCTGTGGGACTATTTAGAAGGACTTATTCAAGTAACGTCGATTGAAATCCTGTACTCGTCTACGCGTTGCGCTGCTTGTGGTGAATACAAACCCTCTTTAGCTCTTACTAGCTTTGCCACAATGTTTTAGGGGCGTATAAAAAGTGTGCTTATATCAGCGTAATGTTTAGAAACCCCGCGACTTGCATTCATCTGTTCTTATCATGTGGTTATGTATTCGCTGCCAGATCCGACCGCATAGCCGGTCGGGCTCCCGTAGCATCTTCTGTTGCTTGTATGTAGGCCAACACTAGCAGGGGGTACATGGCAGATCGTTTTCAGCACCTGCCTGTACCTGGACAGATGGGTTACTTAAAATGTGTGGTGTGTCAAGGGGTGGGTAGTCACCTTGTAAGATTGGCAGCCATGCCACACGACTTTCCGCAGGAAGGGGCCTTGACCCCCAACCGCTATACATGCCTCAACTAAGTAGTGCCTGGCACAAAGGCCACAAGGCAAAAACTACTTCGACTGGTGGACGAAATTAGGTGCATTTAGTTTGTGTATGCTTGTACTGAATGACTTTGTAGTTGTGGCCTTCTTGCATCAGAGGAACGAATCAGCCGTGCTGCGTCTGTAGTATTCCTCTTGGGTTTACTTCCTTAACCTAGTCTCAACACAGTTAACTGCCAGTTTGTTTACTTTGCTATTTTTTTCTCCTTGCAGAAACACAAAAGGCTGCAGTTGACTTAATTTTTAATAATGCCATGGAATCGCTCTCGAAAGAAGATCGGAATTTGCCGCAGGTCCTTTGCATGCTTCCAATGCTTCGTCGCGGCGTCGGTATTCACCACGGCGGTTTATTACCTATACTGAAGGAACTTGTGGAAATACTCTTCGCTGAGGGTTACATTAAGGTGGGAAATAAGTTTCAGTGTCAGTGTTTCATTGGCTTCCAATAAGTTTCATTTCATTTTAGAGAAAAATGTCAGTCAAATGTGTGCGAGATTCCTATGCTGCAGTGCCTTCACGAAAACGAAGCACGCTTACCTCCGTTCGTAATGCCAGTGCGTAGGCCCACGGTTTTCAAAGCCCCTCTTTCTAAGAACTAGTCTTATTTATTGTTCGTTTACTCACTACCAGATGACGGTATTTGTTATTGTCTCGCCTCTTACTGTGAGGCACATGTGTACGAACCTAGACTATTCGGAATTTGACTCGAGCCCTCTTTTTCATTTTACACAAATCACCCTACTTGTTATGTGTTAGTAGCATTATTTGTGTAAATTCTTATCTTTAATAACGTTTCGCCTGCCAGGTACTTTTCGCCACCGAAACCTTCGCCATGGGTCTCAACATGCCAGCCCGTACAGTACTATTCACTTCAACGCGCAAGTTTGATGGAAGAGACTTCCGTCACGTGTCGTCCGGGGAATATATCCAGATGTCTGGCCGGGCTGGTCGACGTGGAAAAGATGACCGGGGCACCGTGATTCTAATGTTAGACAATACTGTCACCCCGAATGCCGCCAAACAACTTCTCCTTGGCAATCCGGATCCCCTTAACTCTGCCTTTACGCTCTCCTATAACATGGTCCTTAATCTGCTGTTAGTCGAAGACGTGAATCCGCAAATAATGCTGCAGAAGAGCTTCTATCAGTTTCAAAATTATTCTTCCATCCCGGAGTTGGAACAAAGTAAGTTCTCTGGTTCCTTGATATTATTAATTTTGCTCTACAAACATGTCGCAGTTTGTGGACCACTTCTTACCACAGATTATTCACTGCCATATGCTTCATTGGGCACTTTTATTTTATTTTATGAGTCATTAGAGCATATAACCCGGGTTTTATCGTTATTTAAGAGAGACAGTAGTTCCCTTACAAGACATTGAACGTCGCAATTACAGTCAGAATAAAGCGGTGGCCATAGCCCTGCAATTGCACAAAACACGGTTAGACCGTGGCTGTGCGGACAGTTTTTGCATTGGACGCTGCTTGGTAAAAAAAGGAGCCTTTCCTGTGACTCCTGGATTCGAGAATGAACATTTCCGTACACCCTCGTGACACGTCACTTTAATGTCCCAGAATTGTAGCGGATGTTCCATTGAACTTTATTTGATTGGTAACTGTTGTGAGTTGTCACGCTTCCACGAATACACTGTTTCCGAGTCGATACGCAGCTAAGCCTCACTCAGCCGTGTTTTGCGAATGCTGACTTATGCGTGACATCGACTTCTGTGGTGGAGGTGTATACTGTGGCCAAGATGACGTCAACCAGTGTAAAGTATGTCCAGAAGAAGTGGATGCGATCACTGGAAAAAGAGTTTTATTTTCCTGACATTTCGGATTCCGTTAGGAATCCTTAATCATAGGTGATTGTCGCATAGCCATAGTTATGCGCAGATAGGCTTCCAGTGATCGCATCCTCTTCTTCTGAACTGCTTCCTGGAACTCGCATATTCTCCACTATTGGCAGTAAAAGTATGTCTTGACTTTGACTTTCAACACCAGAACCTGCTCTTTGGTCAGGTCATAGACAGCTGTAGATAAGGGTACGTTGGCAGTTATTATTTGAAAACTTTTCAGCCATGTGTCATCCATCTGCAACCGGGATAGTGAAGGGGGATTTACATAAACTTGGTAATGTAGTCTGGTTAATACGCCATAAAATGATACCACAGAAGCTGATGATATGGATGCGTTGAGTTGCATTCTACTTTCCATGTTGTTTGTTGTTTGTTAGCGTTAATGTCAAGGACCATTTTTGATTTACCGTCGGAAGCATAAAGTAGCATGCCTGAACTAAGCTTTCTGGCATTTGGTGCTCAGTCAGGCTGCATTATCTGTGATTGCTTTTTCATCAATCCCGATAGCCCTCTTATTCTACAGCTCGTCTTGATCACCACCTTCAGTTATGGCAGGTAATGCTTACCTAAACTATCTGTCAGGTCTTGACTTCCCGGTGTTTTTATCGTCGTGGCCACCCACCTTTGGGGTTAATATCACTAAGATCGGTGGTTCATTTTAGGCTCCTGATATCCAGTCAACTTGACCTGAAAGCCGTTGGACATGGCGTTGTCCATTAACCTCCTATGACATAAAGCATATATTGTTTGGTTTTCTATCCACTTTTAGGCAATTCCTCTATCGAGTTGTCTCATTTGGGATTCCGATTCATGCCACCTAGTATCTGTTTTGTAGGAATTACTTATATCCTCCCCATAGGAACGTAAACTGCCCATAATATAGGTGACTTTGTGCTAAATTCCAGGAAGAATAAGGTTATGGTTAAGGTAGGATCAACATTTATATGAGGGTTACGATTAAGATTTAGGCTATGATTAGTATGAATTTTTACTCTTCCTGAAATTCGGCGTAATCCTCCATGCAGTACGTGGCGAGTCTTTCCTTTTTTGTGTCCTGTCGAGAGGTCGGGAAAGGGAGGATTCAGGACATATAAGCAGTTCCGACATCCGTGTTTGTGTCCTTACCCTGTGGACTCCACTTTTACCGTTTTTAAAGAAAACTTCATAAAGTCGAATAAGTTAATACCTATTCTAATAACTTGTTTTCTTTCTGTGCCAAGTATTTATTCGCTGCCGATATGCGCTCTAGCAAGTCGAAATTATGTTTCATTTGAAAGAAATTCCTGATTGTTTTTCTTGCTTCTTACTTTCCCTCACTTTTTAGAAATAACTCGCCTCACTGAAGAACTTGGAAACTTAGGCTTCCCCAAGGACATCGATATTGAACAGTTGTCTGCTGTAGTACAATTGCGGCGCTCCATTGAAGACTTGGAGAGAGAAAAGTGGAGTTTGGCGATGAAATTTAAGCACGTTGCCCCCTTTCTACAGCCAGGCCGCATTGTCAGGGTAAGCCGTAGTTTCTATGCATTTATCATCTTGAAATAAAACCTGTTCTTCTGCTTTATTACCCCTAAACTCTAATATTCTACTGGCAGTCACTTTTTTGCTTAAGTTTTCTCTAATAGGTAAATCGGTTTTGGACGGACTATTATGTTACATTGTGCCTGAGAGGACTCTGGTTGTGCCCGATCTATGCGGCCTTAGTCGTGTTGTAAAAAGTGCATTCCACCTACGACAGTCTGCAACAGTGTATCAAGAGGGTACGATCCACTATCTGCTTTTCCAGCGACCAGAACCGAAGTTCTGGGAACCATAATATCTTAGCAGACTATGCTGTGCCAGCTTTTGAGCTGATTGCGTCGCTGTTTCTAGTTAGGCGACAACATTGACCTCGTACAACAGACGAAGTAAACTTATTCAGGCCACATCCGCCTTCTTTATTTGCCTACCAGATCCAATGTTTTCGGAGAAAGTGCCGGCTGTCGTTCTTATCCTGTCTGCTTCATGTGATGGTTTGATGCCTACACCTGTTTTCCCGTTTGGATTATATAATGGTGTCCTGAAGGAGCTAAGTCAACGAAAAAGTGACTAGAGCGTTAACTGGTTGGAAAACTACGTCACATCTGCCGTTTTAAGTTAAAAGCCCTTGAAACTACTGATGCGATGCTTGATTGATGGTCTGTACGCCGTCCTGTACTGCCTTTCCTCTGTAGGTTGAGGGCACTGGCGGTACCGACTTCGGTTGGGCTATTGTTTTAAACCTTCGACGGTCCAAGCAACGTGGGGGCCAAAGTAACAAAGGCGCCGGTCTGGAGGATGTACCCATGGTGGACTGCCTGCTGAAGGTATCCTCCTCGGGAGCACCGACGTCTATTGGTGCCGGAGACGCCCCCTGGCCCCTCTCCTTCTTCCAGCCGGCAACTGAGGACATGCTGCCTGATCCGGAGGACGATGCGCCTGAGCCCTCCTCCGCCCCTAAACCCACACGCAAGGCGGCGGCAACGGCGGAGGTCAGTGGCAGTAGTGAGACTTCCACACTCGTGACTGTGGCCTCTGTGCCGCTCTCCTGCCTGCGCGACCTCTCTAGCGTGTGTCTTAACTTTCGTTCTGTGGACGGTGCCAACGTCAAGGAGCCTGCATCTCTGCCGGAGAAGTTTACGCGCCTCCTGCCCGCCCTGCGACTCCAATTCTGGGAGGGAATTACGCGGGCAAGGAATAAGCTGGATGGTGACCTTCCTCTTTTGCACCCGGTTGAAGATCTCGGCGTCCGAGACAATCAGCTCATAAAATGTCTGGAGGTCAGTTACCGCCTGTGGCCGCAGTCGGTCTGTTGATCCTGTTTTTCTATTTAACCTGGTCGAATGAAAGTCTGACCCGAACCAACCCTCTGCATATAGCATACGTTTGGGTAGAATGTATAAATTGGTTCGGAAGTAATGAGCAGTCCTTGAACATATAAGTAATGAGAAGTAGCATTATTGTCCCTATCTTATTTATTAGAGAGTCCTGCGCTGAGTTAAAGGAACTCAAATCAATTTGTCTAAGTATGTTTACCGTTCGTTCTGGTTGCACCTGTCGTTTCTTGCGATAGCGACGTCGATGTCATGTGTATTTAAAAAGGTCCACGCTTATTAATGCCTATAGTCCTCTTTTTTCAATGACCCCAAATCATTGCATGTTCATCAAGAATGTAGACAGGACAAGTCTTCTCGGTCCTTTTTGTTACACATGTTCGGGGCTGAAAGAAATTGATTGCGCCTTTTAGGCCTGAATTAATCTTAGTTCACCATCCTTGCCTGTTCCCACCAACTGGAAACCACAGCCGAGGATTCCTCAGTCTGGTAATCAGCGATGAATTGTCTACTGGTCTGCAATACAATATGTAATAATGGAAACCCCATACATTTTTGTTTTCTTCAGCATTTATGCTGACAGAGGGCTTAGGTTTAATTCATTTACTGGACACCGCTGCATAACGGACCTTCGGTGGACTATTTCTTTTGAAATAATTGTTTATTAAGTTGATTTTGGCAGATTTGGTTCAATTACTTGACCCAATTCTGAAAAAAACTCGTGGCATTCGGCAGGATTCGAACCCGCATAGGAGGAAAGCCTTGTACGCAAACCAACGCTCTACCCACTTGAGCTACGAATGTCGCGCTTCATGCCGTGAGTTTAATCACACTTGGATCGGTA
Source organism: Ligula intestinalis (assembly GCA_036362985.1). NCBI lineage: Eukaryota > Metazoa > Platyhelminthes > Cestoda > Diphyllobothriidea > Diphyllobothriidae > Ligula > Ligula intestinalis. Next base: position 50,907,297 of record JAYGXS010000003.1, read on the forward strand.
TTACCCGCCCAACTTTGCCGCTCATATGGAATCCACCAATACGGGACAGCAAGTTGACTGCCCAAGCAGGATTTCCTAAGCAGTCGTCTAGAATCCACCAGAATGACTACTAGGCTGACTTAATCATTAAGTTGGTTTTGGCCGATTTGGTTAATTTAGTTGACCCAATTGTGAAAAATAAAATAATTGTGTAAAATAGCTGTTTTTAGCATGTGATTTATTGAATAGAGCATATATTTTTTCTGCCTTTTAGTTCGACAGTTACCAAAAACATCTGCAGGATATCTAACTGGGGTTGTCCACGTTTAGCTTCATATTTCATCAATCTGTCTTCAAAGGAACTGGAGCTTGAATTCACGTCGAACCTTATATGTGAACTTAAATATTCTCAATCATAACCGGTAAGACGTGAGTCCGTAACTCCGATTGCACATCTGTCCGGATTCGGTGCCAAGCTTTATGGGACGGGAAGTAATTTCTAGTATGGACCACTGGGCGTACCGGGCTGCTCTCCATTCACTAGTGTGTGCATAGCTGAAAACGGGACTGTCGTGTGACCCCACATTTGACTCCCCTTAATAAACAGGAATACCAAACAGACCTGAGATTGGTCGATATCCAATTGTGCGATTTTCCTCTTCCCGGCTGATGACCCAGAGTTCAAAACCTCGGGGAAAATGTCCAATATTCTTGGCATTTAAACTCTGTTATGGTCCGTGGGCTCCGTTTTTTTAACTGCCGTTGGCCCTGCCTTGAACAGTTAAGTTTGCTAATTTACTACGAGGGGATGTCTGTGCCGCATCCAGCTGTTTCTGCTTGCTCTTAAACCGCACTTTACTTACGAGCGGCCTTTCTTCTACTCTTCCCTTTTTCTCGACTTTAGAATATCCAGCTCCTTGATGCCCGTTTGAAGCTCAATCCGCTGAGTCAGCACCCTAAACTCGAGTACCTTCTTCATACTTATGGCAAGCGCGCCGAGGTTTGTTTCCCACCTACTTCCGATTTATGTTAAAGTTTTTAACAGTCAGTTTATTTTATGGTTTGTTTTCTTCCTGTATATATTTTTATTGGTGCACCTCACGCACTCTGGTACAGATATTTGAATTTTGTTTGATCCGGTTTTCTGCCATGAATGTTATTGACCAACATCGGCTGGATCCTTCGTTCTTCAGGCTTTTGCATGGCCTATCACCGTGGGTTTATTCTCCAAGCACGTTTATGCACTTCATTACAGCTTTGAGTTAGGTCAGTAGCTGAACCCGTAAGGAATCTCCAATCATTCCTCATTTAACGCCCCTCCCCTGCCTGTGTAGTCCAGGTGGAAGTTTGTGCCACGCATTTGTCTTCTGTCACCCCCTACTAACCCATCTTCCTGTCCCCTTTCTCTCCTCCAGAAATTCTCCGAATTAACAGCGGCTAGCAACGAGTTAAACAAAAAGGAGTCGCTACTTCAGCTGGACGAACTAATCTCTCGTAAACGCGTCCTCCGGCGTCTGGGTTTCTGCTCCGAGGACGATGTCATACACCTGAAGGGTCGAATTGCTTGTGAGATCTCCACTGGTGATGAACTCATGCTTACGGAGCTGTTGTTGGATGGCTTTTTCAGTGACATGACTCCTGAACAACTGGCCGGTGTGTTATCCTGTTTTGTGTCCGAGAAGTCCACCAGTAAGGAGGGTGGAGTGCGACTACAGCCGGACATGGAGGCCGCCCTGCAGACCATCAAGGTCAGTCTCTTTTACTGAATAGTGTGTGAGTTTGAACTTGACGTTGTGGAGTTTTTTTTAAAACTAAAGTACTAGGGTCAGTAAGGATTACTCGTATGGCCGCCTAAGCTGGACACGGGGGCAGGAATCCGGGGAAGCATTTGGTTTAGACTTAAGGTTGTGATTAGGGGTTAAGGTTTGGTTCGTGTTAACTCTAGGCTTCAGCGGTGGGGTTGCGTTTAAGGTTACAGTTCTGATTTCTTTTGGGGTGAAGATGCGGTAATATTTACCCTTTCTACAATTTATCGCAATGTCATCTATTTTAAATGGGCGTGGCGTTCCTATTCCCATGTCCTTTGTAGACGGCCATTCTTAACATAGGATCATGACAATCTGATAGCTAACCTCCGCCAGTTTATTTGATTTGCAGCACCAATAGGAGAAATTTATACCATTCAGAAGGTCATAGACTTGTGTGTCGTAGCCCTTGTTGGATCAGGCGTCCCCGTCCGAATTTCAATTGGTTGAATCCAACTGCCTCACCTGTTTTGGATTACAAACCACCGAAACCGTAGAAGATCGAAATAACTCCGACTGAAACTTACACAGCCATACTGCAAAAAATAATATTGCGACAAACCGCCGCCTACACAGCTGCCAAATGCATACACGAAAATACAAACACAAGTACCTCATTCCCCACCCACCCTCTAACCAACGAACAGACATCACATTATACTGCGTGTAATACACGTTTACTCATGTTTTATTGCTAGGTTGACTTAATAACGACTGCTGTGTTTCCACCCGCAAGCATGTACGTGACTTACTTTTTCAACTTTTCTTTGTACAGTAGTCGCCGGCTATTAAGCCCACCTCGGGCCCAGACCAAATTGGGCTTAATAAGCGGCGGGCGCACTAACCGGAGAGTCCTAGTTCTTGATTAGCAAACGCAGGATAGGCACTATACATTACATACGTAGTGTATTATGTGTAGAGCTTGGTTATGTACAAGAAAAGCATGCTGTTTGTCTGTATTTTACACAATGACGAAAACAAACAATGATTTGCGACACTTTTAAAAAAAGCGCTCTAGTGTCAGTTGTTCTGGAGGAAACTTCACTCGCAAGTGCTCTTTAATGTCCTTCTCCAGGCACCAGAAGTCGTCGAATTTTGTGAAATCTGATGCCTGTAGACCGCGTTGCAGAGTATAGAGAGCTGAGAATCTCACTCTATCCTGTTGGCAGAGTGGGCTTTGTAACCGGCGACTGGGCTTATTAACCGGCGGATTTTCCTATGTAAAATCCCGTCTCCAGGCTGATTTGGGCTTAATACGCGGCTGGGCCTATTAACCGTGGGCTTAATAATCGGCGACTACTCTATTCATATATTTCCTGTCATCTTGTTACCCATAGGGAATTCAAAGGCGTTCGTCTATCTTTCCGTCAATAAACTTGCACCGATATATTTACTCCAAACCCACCTACTCAGCAACACTAAGTAGACATTTATGGGAATGTAAATCCACTGAGCGGCAATTCACAGTTAGCAAAAAACTTCTGATTTTCCATATCCTGTGTCCCCATTAGCTACCAACACAACATTACCTAGCCCTCAATCCGCAATTTACCCATAACCGGTCGTAAAACACTTTACGTTGGAGTAAATATTGCATTACATAGAACGCGTCTTTCTTTTACCGTAGGACAACTCTGAAACTTTCAGCATTTGCGCCTGGTTGGCTTTCCTTCCGTTTACATCCGCACAGCCACCAGCAGCACCCATCTCAGTTGAAAGCATTTTTTCCCGCCATTTACTTATGATTCCTTCCCCGGCGGTCTTCCCATTGACTCCTTTCGGTCGGCTCAATTTGGTTGCCTTTAGCCCTCGATCTCAGTCCGCCTTTCTGTTTTAATGCATCAGTTGGCTGCCGTTGCATGCCGCCGCACCTCCGGGCCTTGCCGGATTATCAGCAGTTCTACTAAGAGGCCGAAGAACATTAACTTAAGGAAGATACAAATGACAATTTGCGGCTTCCTAATCGTCATAAACCCAGCCCAAAGTGTTGCATTTCTTGAGGCTCGAAAGCGCAATATGTTGGTTAGTAATCTAATTCTCCAACCACTGAGCCATATGCGTATTGTCCTGCTGGTAGCAATTGTATATATTAAAAATGGTAGATAGACTTCCACTGATCGCGTTACGGAGCATGCGCGTCCTGTTTTGCCTTGGGTTTCGGCATGGCAGATTGATGACGGTTGACAAATCAGAAATGGTCACTGCAGTGTCACTTGGTCATGTTCTGTTGCCTATAATACTAGCGGCTGTTGGAGGAGCTCGCGAGAGCCCCAGAACACAACGGGACAACTGTCCCGTCACGCGATCGTAGATCGTTCCTTTACCATATTTTAGTTCGCTGGGCGCTTCCGCGGGTGTTGTAAGTTCTTATGTGGACTATATTTCCTTTTTGCCACACATGTTTTGCCTTTGTCATCCGAGTTTAGACTTGCCCCTCACTTACTACCAAGGAGCCATTTCACGCCCACTTTGCAGTGTAGTGCACGCATGGCAATTACTGATCACTTCCTTTCCAATTTTATCAACCACGCAGGCCAAGGCCCGTTTCTTGGCGCAGGTGGCACTGGAAAGTCGAGTGGGCGCCTCCGGCACCGGTCTCTCGAAGGGCGATGAAATGGGCCTCCAGGGCCAGGATGACATCGAGGCCTACCTCTCGCGCTTCAACGGCGACATGATGGACGTCGTGCGCGCCTGGGCTCAGGGCGTCAGCTTTGCGGCCCTCTGCCAGATGACGGCTGTCTACGAGGGCAGTGTGATCCGTTGCATGCGGCGGCTGGAGGAGCTGCTGCGTCAGATGCACAGCGCCGTCAAGGTGGCCGGTAACACGGACTTGGAAAACAAGTTCCTCAAAGGTTAGTTTTATGCCGCTGTGTACTTGTTCGCTTTGGCAAAATATGTGGGCAGGTTACTGGGGTGAATTCGATATGTGCAGCTTTCTGCGGCTGTCTCTTCCTCTACTGTGTACATGGGCAGGATTTTCTGTCTCCGCGAGTAATCCTCGATTCCCAGGCGTGTTTTTTCTTTCGAACGTAAAGTGCGCCTACTATATCAAGCCTTTTAGGCTGATGTTCAGCTGGCCTATAAGAATAAAATATGTCCTTTCCACCTACTCACAGCTGATCGACATCATGATCCTGCATCTGACGCCTCTCATCCAATTTTTTTTTTTGGATTTTGACAGCATTTTAGTACTTCCACCAGAAAATGTTCAGTTCACATCTGTTTATCTTGATGCCTTAATCCCTCCGTTTAATATAAGCCTATATAACCATGTTTTCTAACTCGCATCTCTCGTTATTTATCTCGAGGGGATCATGTGTCGATTAGTCATATTTTTATTCGTCTTTAATCCGACGCCTTCGTGTGCTTTATGCGCCGTTATTTTTGTTTCCTTTTGGTATTGCTCCGTGCCTCCAACACACCTGGTACGGACCAAAATATTCCTCACTCTGAGCTGTCGTCCCCGCATCAAGCACGTGAGCCTGCGGGTCCTTAACCCGAAACAGTTTTATTGCCTACGCAGCCGCTTTCAGTTATTGGGTCTCGGTGTGTAGCACAGACCACCTCCGACACGCCTGGTTTTGTGTGGTTGTCCGCACCCGGTCTATGCCAAGTAAAAAAACAAAACCAACTGTGAAGATGTGACTGAGTATCCTGGCTCAAGTGAGGGTGGAGTCAATTTCCAGCATCATTGGGCGCTTGACTTACCCACTGTCGGGGCAAAGTTCGCAAGCCTTGCAATGCGCATTTCAGCGGAAAACAGCCCAGTGTCTGAAGATCCGTATCTAGTCTGTCTGAATTATGTGTCAATTCATACTCCGCCGACCAGTGAACGCCTCTTCCAACTCTACAGCATTAAGAAGTGGGCATCTCTAGCCCTCGAAACGGCGTTCTTCTTGTGGGCTTTGGCGGGGAGAGGGTTGGTGGGTGGACAAGCAGCGCTTTGGCTCACATGTGTAGCGAGAGTGCCGGGAGGGGCACTGTTGTGACTGTTGGCACTCAGCCCGTGTGCGTGCCAATTGGCTGTCTAGCCCCCCGGCCTGTGAACGGAGGACGGACGGCCAGAGCGTTGAGGCGGGGGGGGGGGGGTGGGAATGGGGCGGTTGTCGCCCCCCGGGGGGGGGGGGGGCTCTGGGGCGGCGGGGGGGAGGCGAGCGCAGGGGAACGCGCATGCCTCGACCGGCGAAGACGCCTTGCTGCTGCTCGACCGCTTAGGCCGGCAACTTGGATGCGGCGGCGGCGGTGGCGGCGGCGACGAGATGGGTGCGTGCGTGAGTCATGACCGAGCACGCTTGCGACGATTATCCCAGTGATGGTCATGTGCACGCGTGTCCCCTTACCGACCGATCGCCCACCTGGCTGACTGGCTGGCGTTGTTCCCCTTACGCCCTCCAAAACGAGAAAGCCGGCAGATGGGACGGTCCGCCATAGCTACGAGCTAGCCCTACCGTCACAGCCGGCTTTGAGGACAGAGCTGGGCGAATTAGTGGTGGCCATTTGACCATTCCGTCTAGTGCATGCGGAGTCTTAGGTTCCTAATGTGGGCCCACAAACTCTGTAGTACTTTTAGGTGTCCGTCACGCTCCAGCTGGCCTTTATCGAGCCCTATTTTTATATTCACTTTTGCCGTGCGCTTACCTCAAGCCCTGTCCAACCGCCTGCACAAACCGGACAGCTTTCGCGCGCATTTTTTTTTATTTTGTTCTCTGCATAAATTTGCTTCTGCTCCTGTTCAATCTGCGCGAGCTAATCAATTGTGTGCCGTTTTTCCCATCTAGCGATGCTGCTGATAAAACGGGACATTGTCTTCGCTGCCAGCTTGTACCTCTGATGAGATCACTTCTGGACCTACTGTCACTTAGCCTGTCGTGTATATTGACTTTGTACATTGAGTACGCAGATTTACGCTCTTCTGTCAATTTATTGCCTCCAACGTGTGAAAGGCCGAAGACTGGACTATTGGTTCACTCGTGTTCCTCCACAGCGCACTTCCTGGGACCGAGGAGGGAAGGACTAAATGGTCTTTCATTACTATTCACTTCCTTTCAGTGACCCTTATAAATACACCTTATACCTTGTGTATACACCCTTATAAATACCCAAGTTTACTGCTTATGTTAGTACTTTTGATTTCCATTTCGAGTCATGTTCGTACTTTTATTTTACTTTTTGGCCTACGGTTAAGGGATTTGGGTAATAATTCGTCTTTCTTTATCCTATGATTGAGTTATAGTCTTGAGTGAGTGCTCTCTATCGTATAGTTCTCTAGCGAATTCGAAGTTTTGGGTGACTTGAGCTGTCGATAATATCGCGCCTGTATACGCTGTTCTGATTCTTGTTAATTATCAAGCAGTATAAAGTGGGAAGGCAATTGAAATTTTTAATAGACTTGTGGCCCGTAAACGATGCATGACCGTTTCCTATCAAATGAGCCGCAGTGTTTTCGTACTGCTGTCGTGTGTTCAGCCATTTGTGTCCAGAACATTTTTCCAGTTTCGTCGGCTAAGCTGTTTTGCCCACAATTGTACCTTTCCGATCAACGATTCCAAACGTTTCTTGCCATTGCATTGGGTCTATTGGTCTCATTATCAAACGTCTACAGGTTACCTGCGGTCTGAGAGATACTCCAAGTACAAGTAGTGCGAAGAGGTAGCCGTGAATCTCCGAAAAGTTCTCAATTTATGGCAGTGCTTGCCAAAATTTGGCCTTCGTACAATTTTGTCGTTCGCCTCTTTTGCGTCTGCACTAGTTGTCGAGCTTGCGAAGGTAGCCATTTTCCTTGAACGCAAATCGAAGGTCTTGAAGTTCGGCAAGCTTGTCTGCCGCTTCACTGCAGTGCGTCTTAGAACGCCGATTTTGCATCAATGTGCAAGTGTGTTTTTGGTTTATTGTGTGCGTTTCTGGTGATGTTCGAAGTATCGTATTTGCTGCTTTCCTTAACATCTCAGTATTTAGGTCGCCACAATGTTTGAGGAAGGCTAACTGGCGTTCTTTCTTCCTGCTCTATCGTAAATTGAGTGTCTGGTAAGACGGTGTTAAGATATTCTTTGAACGTGAGCATCCTATCTCGTTCGATGACGACTAAGGTATCATCCACATAGCGAGCACAGAAGTTCGGTTTGCAGTGTAGGAAGACAGCGACACTAGCCGTTGTTGGAGCGCCTTGGCTATGAGTCCCATTGGCCTGCCTCATGCCTGATCGTAGAGTGCTCCGTCCAAGGTGAAATAAGTTTTGAGACAGAACTTCCGAAGTTGAAGGATTTGGGCTTTTCCGAGGCGATTCTCTGGTTCACCCAATTTTCTCAATAGAAATAATCCACAGATCTAGATCACAAGCTCCTGAGAAATGGAAGTAAAGAGGGAAGTGGCATCAAAAATACGATGATCTCATTTGGCAAGCGACTTACCAATTTAAGTTTCGCCACGAATTGTGATGACGAATAGACTGTTGTCCAAATCAGTGGTCTTAAATTTTAAAAAACAACACGGTCACTTTGCCAGTGCGTAGGTTGGAATACCTCTGAGCTATACGCTGGGACGGGAAGGAACGTCCACTGTGTGCAGCTTTAGTGGGCCATAGAACCGAGGCCCTGCCCTTTCATCTGCTCTTGCCATACATCGGTTGATCGGCATTATTGCATCCGAGTTTTCTAAGGCCAATAGTGTTACATTAATTCCGCAGGTCTGTGGTTCTACAGGGTTGCTTTCGCGTGGGAAATAAATGTTTTGATCCTCCATTGCGTTTTTTGGCCTTCTTAAGGTGTCCATTTTGACGGTGGAAAACCCTTTGTCGGCCTTGACTGCCCTTAATGCATCCCGTTCGAACTTGGAGAATATTTTGTGCTGCCTATCAGCCAATTGGTGTCCGATTAGGTTATTCCTCTTCTCTGTCGCTCCCGACTGATTGCGGCCCCACTACTTTGCTACGAAAATGTTAACAGGTTTGGCATCAGCTGAGTTGTATGAGGTTTCGTGCTGTAAAAACTACACTTGCTCCTTCGACGACAGGTTTTGTACCAGTATGTCGTGTCTGTAGGAGGCTGGATTATGGAGGTTGCGAAATTTGCTTTCCAGTGCTGCGTCGTTTGTGGCTTTCTCTTCACAGGTTCGTCCGGTCACCTTCCGCTTATGCCGTCCTTGCACATGAACTCACAGCATCTGGTCTTCTCCTAGTCAATTTTATGACAGTATTTGCCCAGCCTCGCCTGACAGTCTTAAAGGAGCAGATGGATCATTTTTCTTCCGCGTTGGAAAACTGCGCGTGGAGAGGCCTCAACCTAGGTGTGCTACCTGGGGGGCTAATAAGGGGACACACGCACTACCGGCAATTACGATACACGAATGTTTAGCATAGGTGATGCCAACTGAATCTGATAATGCAAGCATGGTTAGGATACTAGGAAGTACCTATAAGCAGTACTCAGACGATCCACGTCAAAGGCATCGATAGACCTGGTATAAATTCTGGGCGGTTCCTAGAATCATATTCTGTCCGGACGAGAAGGAGGAGCTAGAGAGTCATGAGCCCACGCTAATGGCAAGTCAAAATTATTCAAGCCAAACTGACACGACAGAAACGATCTTGGTGACACCGACGCTAAAGAGGACAAATGCAGTGGGGAAATAGCCGTAACTGAAACCGAAACTCGTTCCATCTCAGGAATGTACCGCCTAGCGGTTAATCAACGTCAACTTAGGCAAATGTGAATAGGGAAGAATTAGGAAATTATAAAAGGTATTGGCCTATATTGTTTGTTATGAGCTTATTCCTACCTCTGTCGTTTATTGCAACTGCAATAAGGAGGTTATTTACACACTATGATAGTACAGTTTTTAAAGCAGTAAAAGCCGGCGTAAATTTTTCTACTCATTCATCGACGATTTTTATGATAAGAAAAAGTAGATGCAACCGCTGGTACAATAACTCTATTCGTCTGTCGTTTCATATTCCGTCCCGGATCTATCCTCAGGGATGTTAGCAGAAACGAGTAATTCATGCGCAAGAAAATGCAGTACATATAGGATCCATTCCGTATGCTACTGAAAACCCATGACAATTAACGTCTCTCTCTCTATCGAGGATAGTTATCCGCTTGTACGCTAATTGCTTGATGGCCGGCATGCGGGCTGTGACCTTGCTAACTGTTCATCACTCGTGCGTGATGATCGCTCGGCCATCTGGCTCCTTGGCGCTCGAAGACGCCTTCGCCTGTGTCGTTTGCCGGGGGAAGCCGTTAATTTTGACCTAGTGACTGGATCCTATAAATGCTGCAACTCCCTGCTCGTTAATTACCCGTTTCTGCTTTTGTCTCTAAAGATGGATCCGCGACAAAATTCGAAACGTCAAGCGAATAAAGTTATTGTCCCAGCGATCGCATCTGCTTCTTCTCAAGTATCTCCTGTGCCCCGCATTTTCGCTTGCATTTGGCGATTGTTCTGATGTCAACGCTTGCGTCTCGGTTAGCTTTTATCATTTTTGATCTTTCGGTATTATCTTTCTTGCGTATTCATCTTTTGCCACGCTAAGTGAGGACTTTTTGAAATGACACCGTCAAGATAGAGCATCTCTCTCGAATAAATATTAAAAGTTGTGTGTAAAAAGCATGTAGCAAAAGGGCTACCACTAATACTTATTCGTCCCGTCCTTATGCTCGAGCTCATCTGTGCCCCAATGAGGCTGCAATTAACGTACCAACCGTTTTCCGGTTACCACCTTTGACCGACTGTCCAAACCAGGCGAAAAGTCCCAGGGTGTGTGTGTGTGTGTTTGCGTCTTCACACCCCCGATAAGCCCGACCTAATCCCCATGCCATCTCCCCCCCACTCCCCCCCCAGAAACAAAAATTCCTACAGAGGGGACGACATGCAATCCCGAAGACGACCTAGCCTATTTAGGAGTCATCTTCCGACTGAATGAAAGTCGTGACACAATTGGCTTTGCTAGCCGCATAGAATGACTCAGCAGCCCTACAGGGATGTTCAAAAATGAATCTATGTGCTCCGCCGATCTAACAGAGGAAGAATTAAATTCCGCTTTGCCCAGGAGCTCACAACGTGAACCCGCCAGACCGTCACATAGTCAGGTCAGGTCAGGTTTTATTGAGGGAAATATAGGTAAATACCTTTGAACTCCCTATTGGTACAGGACACTGTTTTCAATGCATTTGATCTGCAGAACATTTCAGAACAGTGGCGTTGCCAGTAATTTGAATTTGGGTAAGGGAGTGCCGATAGTGAAAAAACTCCTTGGGGCATTGTTCAGAAGTCTAGCGGTTTGAATGCCATTTGAGAGATTTATGGAGAAAAACTGTCGTACTGACTACGATGATATGATGAATTGTTCGAAGATAATTTTCACATTTTAATAGTTACATATTTTAGTTAAAATTAAATATTGAGCAATATTTTTATGTCTTTGTGGGATACGATGTGGTTCGGCCAGATAACAGATGATGCAACGTATTCCAACGGTTATAAGTTAGTAAATAGGCTAAGGCGTGAAAGGCCAGATTGTTATGGATAATTTAATCAGAGGTAACAAGCGTAGAATGTAAGTAACATGCAAGTGACTCCCAGACGAGTGCAGTCCAGCCATGAATGGGTCGGAGTCCAGAGGTGCAGTCCGGCAAGTAGATCACCGGGTCCGGACAACTACAACCGAACAGTAGATCGTCGGTTCCAGGAGTGACTGAGCGTAAACAACTCCCCCGCAATTTGTGTAATGACCTCGCCTTGAGAAGTGATTGGCTAGTGAGGCCAGACAAGTCCCGACCTTGACACTTCCAGCGCGCCCGCGCTGGCGCACAGGAAAGCCATTCATGTGGGACATGCGTTTGTTAGAGTACAAGGTCGCTACATCTTCCTCAACCTCAATAGTTCGTGCTTTATTTATAAACAAACGCAATGTTTAATGCACAGTACAGCAGTACAGATCTGATAGACAACTATAAACCTATAAAACACATTGTCTGGGATCCTGATGGTGCCAAGCTCAGAGAATAGAGGTCGAGCTATCGTTATGATCGACGCTGGAATGACGCGAGCGGAGGTTGGTAAAGCTGTATGTAGAGCCTACGTCCTACAAAACGTATAAAACATCTAAGAAATGTATGCAACACACAATTTCCAAACGTAGTAATGATTAGGAATAAATAAGCTACTATACTACACTGACAGAAAATGTGTAAAAGCTGATAAACGGCAATTCAAAGGATAAATAAAGCAAGATTCTCTTCTTCTATAACGCTACGACTCACTGGGTCCAACTGATCCTCCGTAGCAGTAGTTAAGAAATGGACTTGCAAGGAAGATTGATGGATTGAAGTTGAAAACCAGGTTCAACCGTTGGGAGCCGGAAGTGTTGCAGAAAGCTTGCGTTCCAATCACCGTCAGTTGATTCTGAGCCTGGAATTGATCACCAGATGTAGGTGTCGTTGAACGGGCGCGGAGAATAACGACTGGTGAAAAGATGCAGTGCAAATAATGCAAGAGATATCTTGGAACTGTCAGAACATGCCACGTGAGGCTTGCCGGAAATGAGTTATGTTTCTAAAAATTTAAACAAAAACTTACCACCTGAAAGTGCAAGGTACCAGGGACCTATATGTATATGTATCTGTCAGGACGGTCAAGTACTGGTAGTCACAGTACAAGGGACAGGTAGCCTCACAAAGCAGATGAACTCTGGAAGACCAAGCAGTTTGGAGAGAATTAACATGATCGTTATTGCAAAACTAGTTTGTAAATTAAGGCAAAGCAGAAGGAGATTCGCAAAAAATGTGAATTCTAAAGGCCAGTGTGCACTGGTGGTTTCAGGAAAGTTTGCGTGTTCCCGCCTATCACAGATTGAAAATCCCTAAACTGATGGAAAAACAAATCAAAGATAGGATGACCATCTGTAAGATGGTCAGGAGGTGGACTGTATACGACTGGAAACAAGTCCTGTTCTTTGATTAATCGTCGTATGAATTGTTTTATCCGCCAAACACAAAAAATGACGGCACTTGGGCTCCAAGTCGTAACATGGTTGTGACTGTTGAAGTTCCAAGGTTAAATCCAACGGTCATGGTGTGGGGGCCAATGTCTTTGGAGGACTCTTTGACCTGCACATTGTACCGCAGAGTCAATGGGGGAATGTTGAATGTTATACAGAGGAACTCCTAAAGCAAAATCTGTTCAAAAGATTGGAAATAAATCGTGTGAGCAGGTTATAATTTAAGAATAAACTGCTTCTGGACATGTAAATTATTATGTTTATGCAGTGAGCGTTTCTTCAGTTCCGGTGTATGTTGTCAAATATTTGTCATGGTGGTGGCTCTATTGGGAAGTATGGGGTGGCCTAAAATTATTTAAACCTTCTAAAACTTAGATAATTTCTTTAAAATTAAATATTCAGCTGAAGGAAACGAGCGAAGAGATTGGATGCTAAAGGCCTGAAGAGTTCTAAAGCCACTGGCACGCTATTTGCATGAAAATGTGGATGTTACTGTCTACCACAGAAGGGCAATCCCTAGGGCGAGTGAAAAACAAACAACAAGAGGATGCTCTTCTATAAGATGGTCAGGAGGTGGATTGTAGATGACTGGAAGCAGGTCGTCTTCTCCGAGTAATCGTCGTATGAATTGTTTCATCCGCCAAACACAAAAAATTACGGCATTTGGGCTCCAAGTCGTAACATGTTTGTGACTGTTGAAGTTCCAAGGTTTAGCCCTATAGTCATGGTCTGGGGAGCAAGGTCCTTGGGAAGGCCTCTAGTGGTCGCTGCTGACCGACACCCTCCTAACTCCTGACGCCACAGACGAGGTCACTCAGAGCATAAGGCCTCGCGCGAAGGCAGATTCCAGCGTGCCTCGGACCAGACACACTGACGCGCGACCTGCTTACACGCCGGCGCTTCACTTCACGCGGTCCAAACAACGACCTTCAAGGATACGGTCAACGGTGGCCACTTTAGTGTCTGCCCCTAGACATCACTCCGGACCTAGCCTGCCTCGCGGCTAGACGTGCTCTCCGGCAGTAAAGACTTCGTCATAACTAGTCTCCAAATCATTCTGTAAAGAATATATTCTTCCTACTACTCTGGCCTTCCCAAGACTTCTCTTCATCTAAGAAACCTGGCCTGGAAGATCGCAGCCGCAAGAGTAGAACCTTATTAGCCTTAACACTCCGCGATAGGCCCTCCGACGTCCAAATTGTACAACAGGGTCAACGAGTGAACGGTCAACATTATTGAAAGCAGATCCTAAGGTAAAACCATTTACCAGATTGGAAAGGCTCATGTGAGCAGGTCAAAATTTAACAATACACTTCTTCCAGACATGTCAAGGATTATTTTTATACAAGATGGGGCCATAGCTCTGGACACTTAGAGGTTGCTGTCAGAGAAAATTCCCCATTTCTTGAGGAAAGACATGTAGCCCGCAAATAGTCCCGACTTGAATTTAATTGAAAATTTATGGTCAATTCTTGGTACTACGGTTGACGAGAAACTGCCTGTTCCTGCTACTGTTGCTGGATTGGAGAGATCCCTGCTGGACGCCTGGAGAAAGATCCCCTCGGAGAGCCTCTAGAATTTCATTATTCGATGCCAATAAGGTATAAGTTGACCTAAAGGCCTTTAAAGTAAATTGTGAAATATATACAGTATGGCGAGTGCTGCAAGAAACATTCCGCAATTTGAAATAGACTGGTAATCACTCGCAAACCAACATTGAGTAGAGTTGCAATGCTGTTTATCATTCAGTCCAATTTCAATTTTTTTCAGTCACGTTAGGATTCCAACTCCGTGATAAGCTTCTTTCTGACCGCTGCGAAACTGTTGATTCTGTAAAAAATGGCTTCTTAAATAGTATGCATTTTTATTATTGATTTTGACTGCCTTTCTAAGTTCAAACATATTTTATAGAAAGCATACACGAAAAAATCCTCTCCTATACTTATTTGGTAGAAAATTACGCCTTCTTTAAATTTCATTCTTAAGAGAAGGGCTTCCTTCGGTTGAAAAAATTATAGTTTTGAGTTCTTTTATGACAGTGCGGTGTTCATTCATAATACATCGTATCCGTCAATTTATTAATGCTGCCTCTGATATATACTGCATGATCCATGTCTTTTGCAAAATTCTATGAGAGCTATACGACCACTTCCTCAAGCCGTAGGCATGAACGTATTTTTCCTAAAATAGAATGAACACACCATTCAGTTTTGAAAACTTGAATTCAGCTCTAGCAGTCGGTAGGTTTCAGAATCATTCGGCAATTTAGAAACTTTTTAATGGCGAAGTAAACCCTTCCTTTAAGAATGAGATTTAAAGAAAGCGTAATTTTCTACCAAATAAGTATCGGAGAGGATTGTTTCGTGCATGCTTTCCATAAAATATATTTGAATTTAGAAAGGCAGTCAAAATCAATGATAAAACTGCATGCTATTTCAGTAGCATTTTTTTGCAGAATCAACTTTTTCGCAGCGTGACTGAAAAGAATTGAAATTAGACTACATGATAAACAGTATTGCAACCCTACTCAATGTTGGTTTGCAAGTGATTACCGGTCTTCTTCAAATTTTGGAACGTTTCCTGCAGCACTCGCCATACTGTATATTACTTTAAAAACTGCGAGTGCGTTATCAATGTGCAAATAATTTTGGGACACCCCTTATTTAGGAGTAACGTTGATTATATCCTCGTAAGTGTGCCCTAACGTACGCTGTCCACATACCGGTAGTGCTCTGTGGTAGCCAAATATGTGACCGTAACTGCATACAAAAAACAAACAGTCCCCCCCCCCTATTCCATCCCTGGGACTCCCGACACGCCGCTAAAGTATCAGTCTGGCACTTTAGACAACCCAAAGACAATGCGTCCGGGAAGGAGGACGGTTCTGGTTGCCCACGAGCTGACCTGTTACAAAGTGGGCATTGAGACTCAGTAAGACTCGCCTGTATGAGCACGAATAACTAGGGGAGAGGGGATGTGGGTGCCGCATAGGTTTCCTTTTAGGCCGGACGTCCAAATGCAGAGCGGTGGGAAATTTGAGTAACTTTCCCCATCAGGGTCGATACTGTGAAATGGGTGTCTTTTATACTACAGATCGTCAATAACCATTTCGTTTTGGTGGTGAATTTGCAACTGCTATCAGCGCCTTTGCCTCTGAATAACAAATCCCACAAGGTAAAGGACAAGCTCGAACGAATTCTCGAAGTCGGACGAGCCTAGTTCTCTTAGTGATCTCGGTACGCCAGTGTTTGGTTCAAGCGAGACCGGTAGCTGCAACGACAGTGACCTCTTTCTCATCCGGACCTGTAATTTTCTACTGACCAGCACGTTCTTTCAGCCTTCAATGTGAGATTAGGCGACGTACAGTAGGTTCAATAACTCATTAAATCCAAGGATTTTTATCAGTAATTCCCTGTTTCTCAAACGCAACCGAAGCTGTGGCCCCAAAATTCTTACAACAATAAACTAATGGTCATCCTTCACAATAGCGCATGTTGTGATTTATGAAGGAATATAACGTTTAATAGAAATACAAGCTTTTTAGCAAAGTGGAAAATTCCGAAAATGTGGAAATCGGGCGTACTAGGTTAACTTAAGTTCTAATTGTAGAGGATGCCTATTTATACAAAGCCACCGAGTTAATATAGCAGGAAAAGTAAAGTTACGTGGGAAAATAAGCATTTTATAAAGTTTTCATATATATGTGCCACCATATTACGTGGAATGTAATCTATGGATCTTGCCGAACAGCCCAGATTTCGCATATATATTCCAATACGTTTTCACGAGAATTTCTAGGTTTTTCTTTCGTTTATACATTGCCTGAATTGTGTTGGACTAAGGCAACCATAATAACGCTTGACTTGGCCCATTGGGAGATCACAGGAGTAAGATATTTCGTAAGCTCACGCGCGGACATGCCGGTCAGTGAATAATAAATTTAAATTTAATTGTCATCTGAGATTATAAACGTACCACTTTTGTACACTAAGAGTACTTGCCTTCCGCCAAATATTTTTTAAAATTCTTTTGGGATTTCGATTGAGAAGAGGTTCAGATCTTCCTTGAAATTCTAATCACGACTTTACAATTTTCACTGGCTTCAGTCAATTGACCATAAATAATGATTATATTCTATGTGCTTACCAAAACCTTCAAAATAAGATATATCTTAAAAGCTTTTAGGTAAATAACCAGCTTTTAAACATTTTGTCTAATGCAGCTGTCTTTGTGTGGCATAGTTTCAGAATCACCCAATCATGTGAACTCATTGTCGAGAAAAATGAACGCCCACTACAAAAGTCGCGAAAAATTGGTTAAAATTGGTTTAGAAAAATTCTACAAAACGTTAACTCTTGAAAAAAGCTTTGCTTATATATTTTGGAGTCTGATGTCTGCGTACTTTAATTTTTTGATGAGTAAGTCAAGATGAGAATAGGAAGTTGTGATCAGTGGATTGACTTCCCTAACATTTAGGGATAGCTCTTCTGTTATAAATGAAAGAGCTAAATGTTTTATCTAAAACGGAACAGTTTTCAGCGTATTTGATTACTCCTAGACTCAGTTCTACCATGACAAATGCCAAGCAGAGTGGCAATGATATCAACGGCGATTTTTGAAAAAAACTGTTTTGCAATGTCCCCTGACAGCTCTGTCAAATATTTATGTTAGCTGTCTCGAACTTCATTTCGATTCTATAATTAATTTGTTCGTCATATACTAATGAAGTTCTTCAACGCATTCCTCGCCTGTAATCCCTCAAATATAAAATATAAATTTAATATGGAGCATAGCCAAGAACAACCTTCAAAGTTTTTTACTCAATTTTACGGCACAACACTTGGCAGATTTGCAAAATATATTTTTTAAAACTTATTTCGTTCTTCTTTTCCCAAAATTAATGCGCTATCTCCTAATTACACTAACTTAAATTTCATGGACGCAAAACAAAATTTTCCGCTTTGTAAACAGATATAATTAAAAAGTTTCTGCTCTTCATTAATGTTCTTTTATAGCGCAACATGCACACACAAGAAGCTCTTTTCCGCAGCGTTTAATAGCGTAGGAACTTCCTTGGATATAAACAAACGCTAGATTTCGCCCATTTTCGCCTCTTTTTTCTCCCACTATTCTGATCTGAATGGAAATAAATTCTAGCAAACAACATTTTGTGCCTCAAGTCAACCCAATGAACAACCTCAAGTGTGCGTTAAATTCCTCCAATCCCCAACTTTGCATCAGATATGTAATCTACTGTACATTCCCTGTAGCGGTCTAAGAAGTGGTTTTGGTCAGCCTACTACAATCATCAGGCCGAATCCCAGGTTGTAGGTAAAGGCAAGAAGGCACCTGTGAGATAGCTTTTTGCTGTACACGAATCCCAGTTCCTGTTTCAGATGACAGTGGCAACTGGCGAAGGCAGGGCTAGTGTTGACTGCGTCTAGTCAGGTCTGAGAGAGGATGAGACAGTGGTGGCAATTGCTTCAGTAGGATTGCGGAGCAAGTTCAAGTGTTCTTCAATTGGTGCGTGTGACACTACCCGAGGGGTGTCTAGCTAGTAGCCCTTTTTGGATCCGGAGCTCCGCCGGGTGGGCCTCAATCCCGGCGGCGAGGAGGAGGAGCAGCTTGGTCGGGAGGGGCTGCTCAGTTGTCAAAAACACGGAGGAGGGGAGATTGATCCACTGTAAGGAGGTTTGGTGTAGCAGACCTTGGCCGCCGTGAGGGCGGGTGGGAACGTGGTCGAAGACGCGTCTGCTGTGGTTCCTACCCGAGGCGTGATGGCGTGATGGCGTAAACTGCGTCGGCCGAGGGTGGGGGAAAGGAGTGTGTTCAAATGGCGCTTGGGCAGCCGCGACTACCTGGACGCACGTGTGTGTGTGTCCCCGAGTGTAAGTCGGTCAAGCCTCTACAGGTCAGCACATCTGAAAGCGCTGGCCGAGGTAGTGGATGACCTTGAGGTAGCTGAACTTGAACAAGGACGCCGGACAAAGCAATGTTGGGCGTCGGCTACACCCCGCGTCACCCGCAGCTGCTGAACAATGTTCTCTTCTGAAGGCGTGCTCGTGTCTAAGGGGGCGTGCGGTGTCGACTGGTGCGCTGACCATCGTCTCCAAGATTACGCATCAGCTGCAGCCCCACATGTTTTTGCAAGCTAAGTAAACATAAGGTGAAACAAATACTGTATTTGCATTCTAGCAGCTGAATGAATTCCAGATTTGAAGGAATGCAAATTCTGGAGGCGCATACCAGTGCTGAGACTCAGCAAAGATAAATGCATACTACCATCCAGTCGGAAGCAGTCAGAAGCAAGGCTGGTTTGGTGACAATAACGAATACATCGGCACTCTGCTCTCCAAGTCCACGCACAGACAAATCGTCAATAAAGCCATGTAGCTCCAAAGTGGACGCTCAGTACAACCGAGGCTGGTGGAGATACAGAACGACTGGTTGACTCACAAATTTGCCGACCAGGCGAGATAAATAATTTCTTCACAGCCATCGAAGCAGTCCGCTGCCCACAAACCAATAGGCCGCATCACTGCTAAGCCAGCATTAAGTAAACTTCTTGGCAGAGAGCGAACAGATCCTGGAGTGCTGTACCGCGCATAACGAGGTTAACCTCGGCCATTCAGCGACAGTATGAAAAGTAACCATCAACTGGCTCCGTCGAGTAAACACAAATAGCGGCCTCGATCGTCCCCCTGCCCTCCTTGAGATATTCAGAACAGTGCAAAGATTTTACAGCTGTAAACCACCGAAAGCCGACACAATGTCGGTTGAAGTCTACAAGTAGGGTGGCTGACAACCCTAGAAGATGTCAGCTTGCTTTTACAAACGATTTGGAGACATGGAGACAATGTCATAATTTCCCTCTTTAACATTGTAGTCAACATTTTTGGTCGTGTTCTTTTTAATCGCTTGAACACGCCTTAGGAGCAAGAACCTTCTTCCATAAATGCAGTATGGAATTCAAAAACACCATGGATCCACAGACGCAAACCGTTTGGCTGACTAACTGCATGATACGAGGACCAAAACCACATTTGCGGGTATGATGAGAGCTTTCGGCACGGTGAATCGCGATGGAAAGTCATGCTGAAATTCGCACATTCTAATAGATTATCTGTAATGCTTTGATAATATCACGACAGGATTATGTCTTGCCTTAAGATCAGCGGGACA
Source organism: Ligula intestinalis (assembly GCA_036362985.1). Lineage (NCBI taxonomy): Eukaryota > Metazoa > Platyhelminthes > Cestoda > Diphyllobothriidea > Diphyllobothriidae > Ligula > Ligula intestinalis. Next base: position 50,927,256 of record JAYGXS010000003.1, read on the forward strand.
ATCTCTAAAGTATTCGCGTTTGACCAGTTAGGTGAGGCGAGGCTGCATGCTTGGTGTACGATTGGTGCGTTGGATCGTCCGATGGAGTGTCGTGTATAGTGGCTCCGAGGGGAGGTGTGTTGAAGTGAACCTTTGGCAGCCGCGAATATTTGAACGGGCGTGTGTGCGTGTGGGAAAATTGGCCAAGGGTCTGTAGTGGTCGTCGCCGGCCGACGCCCTCCGCTGTTTTGTCCAGCGGCATTGTTCAAGGCCAGTTGTCTCAAGGTCATCTAATACCTTAGTCAGCGCTTACAGACGCGCTGACCTGCAGATACCTGGCCTACTTCCACTCGGACACACACACAAGTGCGCCTAGGTTCTCGCGGCTGCACAAGCACCACTCGAACATGTCCCTTTTTTACCACTCTCGGCCGCCAGACATCACTTCGGATCACGCCACTCTAGCGGAAGGTCGTACTCTCCGTAGTCAATCTCTTTCCTTCTATTCTTCGTTCTTCTGTGTACACAATGAACTATTCCTTCTATTCTGGCCTCCATCGACTTCTTCTCACCTAAGTAACCATGGTCTGAAGATCGCAGCTGCTAGAGTTGAACCCTGCGATAGGTCTTCAAGTCAGCAAGTCTGAGAGTCGGAGAGCACTCCTTGCGATGTGGTGTGGCCTTGAAGCAGTGGACGGTGAATAAGGAAGTTGGACAGCCTTCTTAGCTATCCGTCAAACTGACCAACATTTTTCAACTGAAAGCATCTTCGACGTATCCATAGATAGCTTTCCCGACCTTTTTTGTTTCGGATGACTGTGTGCCAACTATGACAACAGAAGAAGATATCTACTGCCCCGGCTTCCGCCCGGCCATCGCCACGGAGAAAACAGGAGTCTCATCCTCACCGGCGCCAAATGCCGACTAAACCGAACTATTGATGTCATTGAAACTGCCTTCACAGCAGTGGAGAAATTAACTTACGCCCGAAGTACAATTTCACGAAGATTCAAAATCAACAATTAAATTCCAGGTTGGCTTTCCAAAGCAAGCCGGGCCTCGGTCTTCTAAAGCAATTCGTTGAAGACCTTATCATTAGTCTGATGAAATTAAACCTTTTGATATACAGGGCGATTGTCCTAACAGTGCTCTCGTACGAGGCGGAAATGTGGATTGTTTATAAGGGCCAAGCAAGGAAACTCCATCCCCAGTGTAGCATGCTTGAATCTTCTGACAAATAACGTCATGGTCTCTTTGATGTCACATCCTTTTTTTTCCTTATATTCCCCAGGATCTGACAGTTGAAGCCATTGAGTGCTTCCTACCCCTCGAAGGACACACTGCAATGGCAGGAAATGTCTGCAGCCGTTTGTCGCATCTGCTGCAATTGCGGCCAAAGCAACAACTTCTGAGAACCTGAAAGGCCTTGCTACACATGCGAATAGCTGAAAATGCGGCAGCTCTTAGATGGAAGGAAACTAGCTTTCAAGTTGCAAGTCATCCACACACACATTAAATTGTGACGAGACCAAAATTATAGCGAGAGATGACAATAACATGGTGCACGGGACCCCAGTCTATTAACACGTTCGATAACCTATCCACCCCGTATTTTGTGCTGAGACTTTGCCTAGGGGGAGTAATTAGCCACCTGGTAGGACACAGACGGCAGCGAGTCAAATTTCCGAGTCTTCATCACACCAAGAATCGAAAACGGTTATGAAATTTCAACAATTAGCGTCTCCGACGCGGATTAACGAGTAATCATCGCATCATGTACGACTCCGAGCGATGAACACGAGATTTACTTAGCAGATTAGGCGTGTGGTCGTATGGCAACTCTATCCTATGCTCCTTGCGCCTTCATCACCTCTCTCTGTTCAAGCGATGATTGAAAATGTGCGGCCGATTAACTTTCTGTTCCAGCGATCGCATCTTCTTCCAGCTTGCCGCATTTCCGGGACCAGTTATTATTGAAGATAATGACTTCGCGAATGGAGGGTTACTAATACTGCCATTAGAAGCTGTTTACACCCGCTCGCTTCCCGATAGACGAGCTGCGTTGCCTAGACCATGTTCAAAGGTTGGATATAGAGGGGAGGGGGGGTCAGTGGATTTGTTGCCAGACGGTCGGCTTGAGAGTTATCACTCGAGCAGCCCGCTGGTCACAGGATTATCACCTATCGCGCGGATTTTGTCCTTGTCCTAGTAGGTGTGACCGGATTTCGCCGAATAAGGTTACGTTCTTTCTCCTCACTGCTGTTGTCTGTTCAACAATGCGCTCTCTGAGTAATATTAAATTTTTTCGAGATAGTTGTTTTGCTCACTATCACACAAAGCCGCCCGACGTAACAACTGAAGGCCGTGTGACCAGCGGGATTCTGGCATGCTTGTGCAGTCTCTGCTACTCAAATTACAGGCCGACAGTTCGTTAACAAAATTGAAATGGCTGTTCAGGAAGGCCCCGGAACTGAGAAGACAGTAATTCGCGCAGTTACGCCCTTCAGCAGCAGATAATCGGGAACACGCGCCTAGTTTTTTTAACAAGCACACGACTTCATAGCCGCCCGTGGGACACGTAGGCACGGCAATATCCAGTCAGATCAGTTGCTGCGGCCAATCGACATGCAGTCGATCAAAAGCGAGAAGTTTCCGAAATAACGGGTAATTTAGTAAGACTACCTTTACAGGCGGCGCAGAGGTCGATGATAACCATCGTTCAACCAGGCCGACACCCAGCTGTTGATGTCAGCCTGGGGGCGTAGGGGGTGGGCGCCTGCACTTTGCTGGCTGTGGACAATTGCCGAAGGCATAAGTATTGATCGCCATCAGGGGGTGGGTAAGCCGAATACGGAGTCATGTGATGCGCAAGCCGCCACTATCACCACGCCGTGTGGCCTGCCAAAGAAAGAGTGGAAGCAATCGACTGAAGTCAAATTCAGTGCCTAAGATTCTCACTACAATCAACCTGACGCGCTTTCATCTGTCAAGGCGCGCCACAACTCATGTCCTGGAAGGTGATGGACTGACGGGGTAGATCCGTTGGCAAAGTTAGTTTAAGTAATGCACTTCATATACCCCTAGTCCCAGAATTTGCACCACGGAAGCGGTGCTTATAGGGGTATTGGAGGTGAGGAAATAGGATGGGCGGTTAAGGGAATTTGTAGAAGTAAGTGTAAAGTAGAAAATGTAGTTGAATTTGTTTTCCGCGACCGCTAGGAGCAAGTTGTCCCGCATGTAAATTGAAGGTGTGCGCGGTGCTTCGCGCCGCGGACTATACTAATCTAACTCAAGAACAGTAAGTTGGACCTCAGATAAGTTGAAGTAGACGGCCTACTAAGCCCCATTTCTATTTTTTCAGGAATTTCAAGAAACCTGCATGTTTATGATCGGGTTTTCCCGCAATACGTTAAGCGATAATACAGAATAGGCAAATCTTCAGATTTAAGTCAACAACATTTCTAAATACAATAAAATAAAAGGCCTAGCGCAATTATTAAAGTATATTCCACTGCCTATCCTAATTCCCCTCCCACAAAACCCCTATAACCACCGTTTTCGAAGAACAACATGCTGGGAACAGGAGTATATGAGGTGCACACCTTAAACTACGGTTGCCGATCCTTTCTATCCAAGCCTGAGGAACAGTTAATCCTGCCGCTTTACTGTGGTTGTCATGACACGTTCATTTTTGTGAGATATGAAGATGGCCTCCAGCCTTACCATAGCCTGGCACATGTTGGGTTGGTTTCAGACTGTTGCCAATGCGTAGACGGCTTACTTAGACTTTTCAGTCGATTTAGTCGCCCCCCAATCGTCTTGATTTTGACTCGCCATTGGAACACGGCATGTGTGTGGGGTGTGCCTCACGTTAGACAAGTCATTGTTGAACCCGCCTCATGATGCGCCGGTGGGGATCATCGTTCGTGAAGTTCGACCTATCCTTCAGGGCATCATTCGAAACAATTATCTATTTATTTTCAGCAAACTCGGTGGCCTCGTTTTCAATACAGTCCGCGTTCTAGCCACCTGAGCCAACCGGCAGGTTTGAGTTTAACCACACTTGAGCCAACTTACCCACCCGTTACCCCCCCCCCCCCTATTAATAAATTGTGCCTGGTAGTCATCTGGTGGATTTTGTTGCGATCGCGCATTAAATCCTGTTTGGGCAGCAGGTTTACTATATCAGAATTGGTAAATTCCGTACCTTGCAGTAGACTGAGCAGGTAAATTGGCCCAAGTATGAGTAAACTCACGGCTGCCAGTGGAGGCCTCGTAGCTCAGATGACTCTTTAAACGCCTTCCCTCACTGGCATGGGTTCGAATCCCACCGAGGCCGTCGAGTTTTTTTACAAATGGATCAAATTAAGTATTCTAATTGACTGAAAATCCCTTTTGATTACGTATTTTGCAGTTTGACGTATAGGAGACTATGCATTGGTTGTACCCAGATCACTACAATCATCAGGGCAAATCTCAAATTGTAGGTAAAGGACAGAAGGCACTAAACTGGGGGCTTTATTGTGCATGGAAGCCTGTTGCTTTCTCAGACAGCAGTGTCCAATCATCCCTGAAAGAGAGAGAGAGAGAGAGAGAGAGAGGGATGGTAGCTGCTTTTACGTGATTGTGGAACAAGTTTAAGTAGTGTGCAATTGATGCGCTGTATTATCCGAGGAGGTGCCGTATATTTTGGCTCATGCCGCGTCGGCCGAGGAGTGACCTGTTCACGTGGCCTTTTGTTGGCCGTGTATATCTGGACGTGCGTGTATATGTGAGGGGAGGTTGGCCCAAGGTCTGCAAGCAATGCATCCGAATGCGTTCACTGCTATTATAGACCATATTGAGGCGTCGGCCTTGAACAAGGACGTTGAACACAGCAATGTTGAGCGTCAGCTATAACTCTCCCCAGAGACCAAAAAAATCTAGGGGTGACACTGGGCCCACGGATGAAGTGAATGATGAGATCTTGTACACATGCGGGTAAGGGAGTTGCTCGAAATTGAGTCATGGCTGCTGCTGTGACCTGTGCGAATTGAATTTGAGGTATCAGCCAGACAGTATGCTGACGTGATCTCGTCAGGAAAGGATGTGTGCGACACAGAGCATCTCAGTGAATGCTGAGCCATGCGCATTCGTCAATGAAGAGTTTCACTATCGTCTGGGCTTGAAGATGGGATGAATCGCAAAGTGTGTCAAACGCACCAGAGTCTAATCGAGTTAGGTACAGAAAAGAGCTCTCAATCTGGGAAATAACGAGGATATTAGTGATAGTGTGGTGGTCCTTTCTGCCTGACGCCCACCTAACTCTTGACGTCACAGACATGGTCGCTCAGAGCAGAACCTTGCATGGATGTACATTTTAATCCGTGCCTCCGACGAGACCCAAACTGGCGCGCGAGACATGGACCGCCCACTCGGTGTCTGCATCGCGCCGTCCAACCAATCACATTCGAGGCCGCGAGACTGAGCGAGGATTCGGCAGCCGCCCCCGATTACTGACGCTGGAACTCACTTGGCATTCTGCCTCCTCATGGGGCGGACGCGTCGCCGCTGCTCTCACGGTCGAAGGTACGCCAGACCGAGTAAATATTCCTATGAACTATTCTTCAACTCATTCTGCAAACAATATATTGTTCCTACTCCTCTGGCTTTCCAAGTATTCTCTCATCTTCTAAGGAACCTGGCCTGAAAGATCGTAGTAGTAAAGGTTAAACCGTAGTAGCCTTATCACATTTGCGATAATAGGAGCAATAAGTGCGCGAAAAAAGGAACGACACAATGTTAGCATGGTTAGAGAACTGCTCTCACAAGACTATTTGGATTTCACCTGGAGTCGTATGGCTGAGCTTTTAATGAGGACCTCCAACTCGATTCATGACAGGATTTCGTTTACATTTCCCCTGTCCGTGGGCACGATGAGTCACCCAGGGAAACAGTAGAGTAAAATCGCGTTGGAAGTTTGTACTCAGCCATTTGTGGTATTGGTATGATTGGATCATGTTGGGGTATCTAATTTGTAGGGGTCTAAGTAGTATTTGTATTCAGCTCACTAAAATCATCACGTCCAATCCGGGTTGTTCGAAAAAGGCAGGAAGTACCTGTGAGAGGGATTTATTGCGCACAGGACTCCCAGTTGCTGTCTCAGGCGGCAGCTAACACTGGCGAAACCAGGGCTAGTGTTGACTGGGTCCAGCTTTGCCTGAGAAAGAGTGAGACAGCGTTGGCAGCTGCTTTTACATGATTTTCGGTCAAGGGTCTGCAAGTCCGCGCGTCTGAAAGCGCTCACCGCGATAGCGGATGCCCTTGATGCAGCTGGCCTTGAACAAGGGCGCTGGCCAGTGCAATGTTGGGTGTCGGCTACATACGCTTAATCTTCTGGCGGTAAAACTAGACAAACGAGACCTCTATAAATGCGCCCTTCTTTGAGATCACTTTGTAGACGGGTGATATCAATTGAAGAATCGCGTTTTGTTAATTGGTTTTATGTTGGTTGCGTGACAGAATATCTCCATTCTTTGCTGTCTTGAAGTCCCGGTCTAGAGCTCTCACAAGCAATTACACTGCAAAAAGTAACAAAAATAAGGAATTTTACCGAATAAATCAAGATGTATGGCTCGCGACACAAAAGTTCGATTCCTAAGAGAGCCGGATTCCGACTGTCAAGTTCTTCCGCCTTACACTTAGATATCGGTGTTTGATGACGAGAAACCATCGTTCAATCTTCAACAAAATCGGTCTGCATAAGAGGTGTTGATTGTATGTGAATCTGTAGATTTGGAATTGTTTGTTAATCTATCCTTCGATCTCGGTGACTGGGGCAATTTTTTGCTGAACATTTTGGATGTTACGTTTAAAATAAAGCACAGCTCTCTCTCTCTTGTGAGTTTATTCGCAGTGAAAGCTCGAAAAAATCTTAAACACTGCTAGTCAAGGCCTATTGAGGAGAGCTACTTTCATGCAGTAAGCAGGTCGCATTAAAGGGTAATTCTACAATAGAGATAATTCAATGGGTGGGTTTAATCTAAAATACTCTTACAATTAATGGCTGGAGGTTTTCCCGCAGCTTTAGTCGATCAACTATTAGGTCAGAAGTTACCTTCCAGTGGTTGAACGAAAGGGATACCTGTCGTGGTGATTTTGCATTGGCCTTTTCACCGACTCTTTACTATCCTTCTTCGAAAATTTTGCCAATTTATGATGGGTAGCTGACTGCGGCCACATACAGGCTGATCAGTCATGTCCAGCGTTGGACGACAAGGCCGGCAAGCAAGAGAATCCGCCCGTAGGTTGGTTGGTTGGTAGGTAGCCCATGTTGGATCAGGGGTTCTCGCCGGAGTCCAAACTGGGTGCAGTTGGGAGACAGAGAAAAGCCACAACCTCGGCCGGCTTGAGCCAAAGGTCCTCGGGGGTGAGTTGGGTGCCTGGCCGGGAACTGCAGGTGAAGACCTGACGGCAGTCATGCGGCGAGACGCAACAGTCGGGACAGCAGTCGGGTATAGATGGGTCCAGCCGGTGTTGGTACTGGCGAAGGAGCATGCAGTAGCCACTGCGAAGCTGCGCCAGGGTACAGCGAGTCACCCGTTGGAGATGACGTTCCGAGGTGGCAATCGGAGGTGGATAGCCACCCAGAAGGACCGGAGGATGGTACCTGGATTTTGCGTCCACAACGGCTCTCTGGTGAAGGCGCTGGTAGCCTGTCTTGATGGCAGAGCCATCAACGGGTAGATCCGAGAGAGACGAGGCGACAGCAGCCTTGTGGAGACCTCGGATAGACGTCCGGACGCTACGGCTAGGCTCGGGAGCGTTGCAACGATGGTGGTTCGGATGGCCAGGTTGTGAACAGGTCCACTAGAAATGCTGGCCGAGGAAATTGTTGTGTGCGGCGACCGGCAGGACAGAAACCTCCGTGTGAAGGTGATCGATGGGCGACATTTTATAGCAGCCCGTGATCGTGCGAAGGGCACCGTTCTGTGCTGACTGAAGGCGGTGGAGGCTGGAGGAGCTGATTGTGGGAGACCAGACTGATGCCGCATAGGCGAGATGCGGCTTGGCCATTGCATTGAATGTGGTCGTTAGCAACTCTTTCGAGCAGCCCTAGGAAGTGCCCGCGAGAGCCTTGAGGACCTTGGTGCACCTGCTCACTTTGCTTGCGACATCCCTCGAGTGGTCTGCGAACGTGAAGAGCGGATCTAAACGGACGCCGAGGAGCTTGGGCTTTCGGATCAACGGTAAAGCCTCACCGTTGATGATGATGGCCGAGTGACGATTGAACTCCTTCGGATCCAGCGTGAAGACAGTGACGGAAGACTTGGCTACCGATATCGACATCCCACGCTGCGTGAGGTAGTCCACCATACTAGGCATGAATTCCGAGAGGACATGTGCAGCCTGATCAATTTTATAGTGCTGGCAGAAGATGGTGACATCATCCACGTATGATACCACTTTGGCGGGTGCCGGAGGGAGTGGGAGTTCCCACATGTAAATGTTGAACAGCGTCGCGCTGAGCACAGAGCCATTTAGGAACGCTGCAGGTCTGCTTACGGGGCTTGGAGAGAGTGCTGCGGAAAAGGGCACGGTCGTGGCGGCCACGGATGTAAGCCACCAACCATCGGACCAGGCCAGTCGTGACGTTCAGGGAGACCAAGTCCTGCAGGAGCTGATCGTGGCGGACGCAGTCAAAGGCCCTTGACAGATCAATTGAGACAGCCACGGTCCGCGAAGCAGACTTCTGCTGATTGAAGCCGTCGAGGATGGCGTCGCTGAGCTCGAAAAGAGCCGTTGTTGTGCCGCGACCTGACCTGAAACCATGTTGGTGGTTGGACAGATCCGCTGCAGACGTCAGAATTGGAAGGAGAAGTCGTTCCAAAATTTTTGCCAGTGGACTGAGGAGGGCGATTGGGCGATAGGAGGTCGATTGACTGGGGTCCTTGCCAGCTTTGACCAGAGGAATCATGGTGGACTAGCGCCAGCAATCGGGATTGATTGAACTGGCCAGCGAAAGATTGAAAACGGATGCCAGGTAGGCAGCCACCTTGGGGCCGATATGGCGCAAATGGATAGGAGCCAGGCCATTCGATCCTAAGGCTTTCGAGACTTTCGTTTTCCTGATGACGGTGAGGATAGCGTCGGCCGAGAAGGAGATGTCCGTAGGCGAGGCCTTATGGAGAAGACGAAGAAGGGGGCACTGGCTTTTGGGACTGGGCGCCGAGCGGGGCGAGAACAGCTTGTTCATCTTCGCGGCGATCTTACCATTGTTGGAGATGAACTTGCCGTCCCCGAAGCTAATAGACTGGTTAGGTGTACCAGCCGGGGCTTGGTCAGATTACGTAGAAATTTCCAGGTGGTAGCTGAGTTGCCGCGGATATTACAATCCGAAACTTTTTCACGTCAAAGTTCCCGTTTGTCCTTATTGAGGGTCTTGGGAATCAAGCCGTTGAGTTCGCCAACACGCGGGTCAGTTGCATCTCGCCCTCGGATCTCGTCTCGCTCTCGTTCCAGTCGGGAGGCTTCGCGTGGGTAGTTAGGGCGACCGTTCGGTATATGGTGGCCTGCTGCTGCCAGAAGCAGGTGACGAACGGCCCGCTCCGCCATGTGGACACAGGTGGGGGGCGGTAGCTGATCGGTTCCAGCTTCGCATTCGGCGGTGAACGCTGCCCAGTCAGCTCTCTTGAAGTTGATGAAGTGCCTGTTTGGAGCCTTGATACTGTCGGCAGAGGTGGCCAATTCGAGCACTATAGGGAGGTGATCGCTCCCTAGGCTGAAGTCCGTGCTCCAGGTGGTGGAGGCTACCAGGCTGAGGCTGGCAAGGGAGACATTGGGAGAGCTGGGGGCACCAATGGGTGGGAGCCGCGTTGGGCTGTCCTGGTTGAGGACTGCGAAGGGAGCCTGTTCTATTTCGTTGGCCAGGACTTTTCCCCGGGAATCGGCCGCCAAGTTGGAGCACCATAGGTCATGGTGGGCGTTGAAGTCACCTAGCACCAAACTGTCACCAGAAGGTAAGTAGGTAGCGATAGAGCCAGTGAAACTGGGAGGGCAACTGGAAGTTGGAGAGATGTACACGTTCACGACGGTTAGCGGCACCGGGCCAATGTTAAGGGAAATCGCCAGTATTTCCATGGGATCGGCACCAAGCAGGGGTGGCTGGTGATGGGCAATGGATTTGTCCACCAGGAAGGCCAAGCCTCCACCTTTGTTGCGGCCGCGGTCGTGACGGACGATCGTTTAATCGGCACAGGACGGGACCTTTGTGGAGTTTGACCAATTTGTCTCTTGGATAGCCATCACAGCTATGCTGTGCGAACGCATGAAGTCCAGGAGCTGGTCAACCTTGCCAAGTAGGCCGTTGGCGTTGAACTGGAGGATCTTTAGACCAGGCGTTGAGGCAAGGTCGGGGACCAGAGGATTTGGGTTCAGGACAGGGCGGGTTGGAGGCGTGGAGACCGGGACAGCTGGGACACGCGAAGGTGGGCGACCAATCGGCAGCTTTAGCGAGGCCACTGCAGCGGAGATGGCACCAACCATTGCAGGAGCCGCAACGTACAGACCAGTCGCAGCGGCCCAGGCGGACTCGGCAGAACGAGCAGTACCAGAGTGGTCCAGGGTTGGCCTCAATTCCGGCGGCGAGGAGGAGGAGGAGTCGGAGCAGCGTGGCCGGGAAGGGCTGTTCCGTCATCAAAAACGCGGATTGGATGGAGGGGAGAGTTGATCCAACGTAGGGAGATGGGTGTAGCAGACCTTGACCGCCGGGAGGGCGGGTCGGAGCGCGGTTCGTAGACGCGTCTGCTGTGGTTCCCGTAGGGAAAGACGTCGCTGGCCCCTGTTTACTTTGAGGTCGCCTGGGTCGAGTGTCGCGCCACCTCTGACCCCCTTTCGTTGTCCGCCTCGCTGCGCCCTTGTCCTATATCCAACCCTCCCCTCCCCCCCCCACCTACCCGTCTCTATAATATCATAGCGATTCGCCTCGAGGTGTTATGCGGGACTGACAATTGTGGGTCCGCACTATTGCACACGAAATAACAACCCGCTGGGACCGGAAGCACAAACATGCGCTCGAGTACGACGCCGATGATCCGGCGACTGGGTGCAGCAGATGGATTATAAGCACCCGCGTTGAACCGGAGTTCAGTGCTGCCTCGGCACCTGTCCTAAATGGTATTCAGGACTATGATTAGCCGAATGAAGGCAGTCCGCATCTTATTTAGTCCTTCCGCTCTGCAATTATAACTTAACCGACTTCGGCCTGGTAGTTGCTTGCCTGTTGGTGACCTTTGTCATCCATACTGAGCTTGTTTACTTCGGGAAGCCCATAGATACATTTGTGTATATTCCTGTTAGAATAAATGCCTGAGCTGCAGCGACAGAGGTGGTGATGAGGCACTAATGAATTTCGGTTCGATGAGGTGCTTATGGTCCGTCAGCTGGACTCCGTCGGTGGGCTACCTGCGCCATATTCAATCACATGCCTGTGGTTCCAGTACCAGCTGAAAGGCCGAAAAAAAACGAAAAAGGGCATATCAATCTGCTCGAATTTTCTGCTGTCTCTTCTTCTCGAAATAATGATGGTCAACTGCTCCCAGCTGCCGAATAAAGGCACGTTTAAACAAAATATAACAGAAAATTCCTACTTAAGGTCGGTTTCGATCGGCAATATTAATTATGGTTGATTCAAACTCACCAATCGTTCACTTGACTCACACATCCAATCATGCCTTGGGCTCACCATCGAGCCTTGCCGGCATCACTAGTACTCGAATATTATTGCTATCAGCAGTAACCTAGACGTAGTTCTTTAGCTATATCACTCTTGTTATTTGCGACTTTTCTGTCTTTTGTAGTACCATTGATCTACTATTACTAATACTACTAGCCGTAGTCATAATTGCAACAGTCGCACTCTCAGCTTAACGCTATGGCACCAAAACAGGCTCGTCTGCCGAAAGCTTTTATTATTTCCAAAAGAACATCCACTGAACGTAAGCTGTGTTCTCGTTTTTTTCTCTCTCCTCTTCTTCACTTGCACAACCTGCTCGCACTGCTCACTGCCATCTGATGCATTTGACGGGCACCGAATCAACCCAATATATGTTGGGTGTGAAGCGGCTGATGAGTGGACTGGGAGTCAGAACATCCTGGGATGTGTGTGTGTGTGTGTGTCAAGGCTGTGGTGCTTGCAGACAAGTTTGTCATCCTGTTAGCCAATGCATCCATCCCGCTTCAGGTGAACGATTAGCTAGGACCTAGCTGCTAGGTGGTGGCCTGGTGTTGGCGGTGGGGGAGAGAGCGAGGTTGACGGCTTAGCGCCTTTCTATCCTCACTATAAACCATCTGACCCGCTTGAAACTATCGCGGTGCGCTAAAAGCCGTGGCTTGGAGGGTTTCCAACTGACGGGATAAATCAGACCGCGTAGTCAGTTCAGTGTGAGTCTTGTTGTGTGCAGTGGATGACTGGCGGACTGAGAGTCAGACTGCAAGGGCTGCTTCCTAGTGTGGCCTTTATGACTGTTGGAACGCGCATTGGATTGTTGGCCGCACCCTCTCCTATCTGCAGTCGTCTCGACTTTTGTTTTGACACCGGGTACCGGTGTGGAAGTGGTGAGAGAGTGGGGTAGGTTCTCTTCGAGTCTACTTTCACTATAATCCAGCGTGATCCTCCGCGTTCACCTTCAGTGGTGGACACCGTCGAGAGCGACGATCGAATTGTTGGTTGCTGTGACAGGGAAGCATTGACAGCGTGTTCGTTGATTTTCCTGTAGACTGTCGGCATCAGGTTATTATCACGTTGACCGTACACGGAACATCTAATGACTGGTGTTCCTCAGCCAAGGGTTCTTCCCTGCTGAACTGTGGATCAGCAAGCATCATGCTCAGTCTCTATATGCTTGGCAATTTTGCACAGTTTGATAATAACGGAAGTCTTTTCGACGTAATTTGCATGGAACATGATATTGCGCTCGTCGAAACGTCTATTTTCGAATTTTTGCGGAATTAACTCGACAGTGAGCACAGGGAGTGCACGACCGTTACTTTGTTTGTCTGATAATTTCATCACGGGAAAAGAATGTCATTAGGCAGTGCCTTAGCCTTTTAAAAGAACATTGGCTGAGAGCTAGCCATCTTTTCACCACTGAGTGTTTTTACCGCAAGAGCCGGTGGGATGGACATAAATTTGAAGCGATAAGGAACTGCTTTGCTGCGTATCCCTGATTTTAGAGCTCATAGTTGTTAATGTCAGCTTCTGCAATCACTTTTTTCAAGCCCATTCGTGGGCAGGTCTCACTGTTACACAACTGGCTGAGGTTAAACCTGGCTTGCTCATATATGAGAGCCACTAGTGCCTGCCATTGCTGGAAATTTTTTATATTCCACATCTTTTTAGTGAAGACATTAGCCCTTTGTGAGTTCTGTTCATTTTTGTCAGTAATGGCGTTAGGCCGTCCGCATGACTGCCTTAGTGAAACTCCTAATCAGGAAGGAATATTGGGATTTTGTTTGTGATGCATGACTCATCTAGCCTGCCTGTGTGCCCACCACCTCTTGAGGCTAGGCGCTAACTGTCATTGGCCCACGCTAGTCTAGACATCAGCAGCCCCATTGGCCCCCGGGACAAAGCATTCGCCGGCGATTCCTGATGCTCTAGTCACTCCGGAGCCGACCCGAATAGGGAACGGACGCACAACTCCACGAGTCAACATTCTCTCCATCTAACTCTCCGTTCCATTGTGTACACAATAAACTCTTCCTTCTACTCTGCCCTGCCCAAGACTTCTCCTATCTCCTAAGGAACCAGGGTCTGAATGATTGTAGGTGTTCGGGTTAGCCGTCGTAGCCTTAACACCTGCTGAGGCTCGTAGTGTACACCGTCGAGAGCGACGGTCGAATCTGTGTCTCCACTGAACAATTGTGCAGCCTTCCACGAACGGGGCCAGTAAACTGCGTCCTACCCATCCGCCGACACAGGTGACTTGATAGTGAACTCGCCCAGCATGTCGTTTAATCTGAATCCATGCCTGGCTGGCACTGGCTTTTAGATGGCATGCTGAAGACTTTGATAGGCATGATGCAGTCTGACACTCGAACGCAACCCGAGGTCTATGGTCTGCAGCCACAACCATTGGTTATGTGGTAAATTTGTAAACTGAATACAGCTCATCCATGTGAATGTACACCGCTGGTGACAGAAGTGAATTCGCATGCATGAGTATCTGACCTCTGCTGTCATAATAAACAGTACGGTTGGATTAAAGCTCTTGTGGAGTTGTAAAATGGCCAATAATGGTTAAATCAGTCATTATTTCTCAATCCCCTTGAATTAAATAAACCTCTGCGAAGTAGGTATATAACCATTCAAGGTAACCTCGGCAATTTTGTCAGTACGTGCTCTAGCCTGTGAATTCGCGAACATGGTGTTGAGAAAAGCTAAGCAAGCTACCAAGGAAAAATTAAATAGTGGGAAGTGTTTCGGTTCTTGTGAGAGGACTCCCTTATACTAAACGCCCAACGCTCTGTTTTTGTGGAGCAAACCTGAGGATGCAACTCTACTAGTCTGTCCCTCTTAGGCAGTTGTCCATGCTCGTCAACGTGCAATTGCAAATCACTCAGACTTTCCCGACTGGCAAGTTCGGGAAGATCAATTCATTGGAGTGCGTTTCTAATCTTAGTCTATTTGAGATTTTACTTACTTCAATCTAATTATGGGGTGTAGAACTCTGAAACCTGTTCGTATACCAAATGAACTGGCAATTATACATATGTCCCGGTTATTATTAGCTAAAAAGGTTTTTTTAAATAGAAGCCAACACTTCGCTGTTTAATTCGCCTGCCAGTATAAAGTCCTTTTTTGCACTACTTCATCCACCTCTAGTTAATAGTAATTTTTATTCGAATTTTACCTACGTTTTGTTTTTATTTGAATCTTTTGTAATAAAGTACAAGAAAGCTGCTTTTGTAAGTCATCTTTTGTCTGAACGGGTGAAAAAAGGCAAACAATAGAGTCCACCCTATGTTTTTGCACCGTTGTTTCGAAAGCGACTATTTGCGTCCTATGCAACGTAACATTGAGGAATACTAGCCTGTAGTGGCGCAAATCCGAGTGCAATGCTCAACCTTCTACAACTGCTTTCACGTGCGCACCAGTGTCTGCCAACCCAATTCCGGTCTGGCCAATCATCTATCTGGGGCTGCCTCAAAGGTGACCTCGCTAGAGGCACTGTAATGACTTCTGCGCTCTCACACTTCGGATACCGCACTCGTGACTGTGGACGTGCGATTGCCTAGCTGCCAAATTCTTCCAACGTATTCTCCACTGCCTCTATGCAGTAGGCCCTATGCCTGCCACTTCTTCTCTTCCTCTACGGAACTCAGCCTGATGATCGCAGGGGCTAGAGTTTTACCTACTAACTTAACTCATTGCAACAAGCTCACTTCCATTTAAATGGGATTAAAATGTGAATCGTGTGCTCAGTAAAGCCATAAGTTCACTAAACTGTATGGCAGCACCTGTTGCAAAGTTCCTTTCGCGCAATAAAAGCTGTTCTTACCAATACTGTTTTTCCTGACTTTTGATTTGGGGAAACTTCTGTTGCCGACACCACTCCCTACGAATAGTTCCTGAGGATTGAAAAGATATTACCCATATATAAACCCTTTTTGGGCTGTAAAGGGGTTGTATGCTTGCAATAATTATGCTTTCAATACTCGTCATGAGAACTAAAAGGCGGCAACCGCGGGGAAAGTCCGTCTGTCCGTTAATTAATTTAGCCTTCCTAGATGAATGTGGTGGAATTAAAACATAGTCGGCACTCCTTTATGATCTCATTAATTTATGGAGGCATTGTACTCACAAAGTTATACTACTGATCAAAAGCAAACTACTGTCCAATTCTAATTGCCACGGTGGCATTGTGTTATTTTCGATTTGGTCACAAGCAGACGCATTTTAAACAAATCCGAAGAAAGCATCAAGTTCTAGCAGTATTTTTTTCGTTTTCTGGAGAACATGCTATCCTGAATTCGTACAAGTTGTTAGATCAACCATGCCGCGAAAGATGACAAATGTTTCAGTGGTTTTCAATAATTCGGTATAATAGGAGCAAAGCAAAATGATCTAAAGTGACCATTGGTACCTCAACAATTTATTTCTGATAATTAAAAAATTCAAACGTGTTATTAAAATGCTCGGTATTCTATTGCGTAAACCAAGTAGAAAACAACTCAAGCCGTTATATTATATATTCTTGTCAAGACATAGCGGTTACTATAAGGAACTTATCCGTTAACCGACTTATGGCCATAACTGCATTGCTGCCATTAATTGCATGCAAAAGACACGAACGTCCATGCATGTCTCCTTAGTTCAATTACGAACTCCTATGAAGATAAGGACAGAATCTTAAGGTATTCTTATATGAGTTCGAAATTCGGGCATAAATAAAATAGCGTGGCATCGTTTCCTCCCCTTCCTTCTTCTCATAAGCCGCCTAGTTTGACAAAAAAAATATCAAAGGCTTATAAACACATTATAAAAGCTTAATCATGTGCAAGTGATCTGGTATTTAGTCACGCAGATGAGGAGGATAAGTCCGGGAAGGTGCCAATGATGAACACATCTGCATCGTTTACGATAAGCACGACTTATATGACCACCTAAGACGCAGGAAAAAGGACTGCCAGATTCCCTTGTGCTCTACACGAAGTAATCCGGGGATGAAAATGTTCGATTAACGAATTATAGCTACAGAGCCCATTTCTAAAAATCGAATTTTTTATCAATAAATTATCAATCACATTATCCTCGAACAAAACAATCAACTTGGGGTCTAAAAATGAGAACAAGGGGGCGTCCCGCCGCGAAAACATTTTTCAGCCGGCGGGGGTACGGGTTGAAATTCCCGTCCAAACTGGCGATCTTTCCCCGGATTGGACGGGGATTTCAACCCGCCCCCTTTTTCTTATTTTTTAGACGTAATTTTGATTGTTTTGTTAGCGGATAATGTCATTCATAATTTATTGATAAAAAGTAGATCTTGAAAAATGGGCCCTGTTAATATGATTCGTTGATCAAAAATTATTCATCCCCTGATTCCCCCGGGCGCCATCCCCCGCCCAGTCCGGGGATTGTACTGGCAGGGTTTATTACAAGGCCACCTATTTTAAGTGTGCGGGCCATAATCGGAGTTTTAGAATGAACCTACCGGGGTAGAGACAGACAGAACCTTGAGGAAAGAATGAGATCTTATTTAACGAGATTTTTTAAACCGTTTTAGCTACCAATATTTGAATAGTAGTAAAATAACTAAGTGGGCAACCATTGTACCAACCGTCGTTTCATCGGCACCAAACATTTCAAGACTAGGAAAGCAGGGAACGAGGAGTGGACATGCTAGCGCCTGTGAAGTGTCCGCCATCTCGCTGCTCACCACAATCAAGCCTACTGTCACGCTTGACCCAAACTGATCGAGCGGATCATCAGGCCGGCAAATTTCATCCCATGATGTTGGGAGGCGGGCAGGGTCCCGACGGTCTCGTGTTCATCATTATGCCTGCTTGATCCGGAGTTAGTAAGCTATACGGGCCCTAATACGCGCCATTGGAGCCAGCTGTCTGGCCTTACGCAAACCCGATCAACCTTGAAATGACAACGTCAATAGCTGCTCCGCCCACCCCCTCCTCCATTTCGATGCCCAGCCAATCCCCCCTCCGCCCTTGGGCAAGCCTTGTCACCCACACCATCCCACGCTCAGTCCAACCGCGCAGACCACCTAATGCCTAACCCCGACCCGCTGTTGACGTCAGAAGGCTGCCCTAAAACCGCCCGGGGGCTCTGCAGCTGTCAGTCGATTTGACGTGTTTCGCACATATTTATGCAGTCCGTCAACACTTCCCTGCCCTCCCACCGCCTCCGAAGCGACCGGTGGCCATAGGAGGCTAGCAGGACGTGGGATACATGAGATTAATTAGAATTATGTCAGAAGAAATCGGTGCAACAGGCTACTTTTATTCACTATCGCGAGGTTAGAAAGTTGAATTTTGAGACTCTTTTGATAGAAAAGGACGGGAGAGAATACTTGCTTTATGTCAGACGAAAAATCATAAATATTCAGCAAAAATGGCAGGAACGATGATTTGCTCAAGAGAGAACTAAAGTACTTGTACAAAATTTTCCGGGCCAATGGATATCCGACAAGCTTTGTCAAGAATTGCCTTAGACGTCGGGGTCAAGCACAAAACCCCCCTCCCAACGATGTTACATTACCACGGAAATTTTTTTCGCTACCCTACATGAATGGAGTATCTGAAACCATCTATCGGCAACTAAGTCGCTTTGGCATCTCCGTTGCCCACAAGCCTGCAACCTCACTGCGCGCAAGCTTATGTCGAGTACAGGACGCTCTACCCGTGGGACAACTAAGTAACGTCGTTTATCATATACCGTGTGCTGGTTGCCCTTGCGTTTATATTGGCCAAACAGGCCGACGCCTTGAGACTCGCATCAAGGAACACAAGTGTGCCGTTCGCCTTCGGAACCATTTATCACTCGTATTTGCGCACTCCATGGAGTGTGATCACCGCTTCAATGGGGATGCCACCGACGTGATCGCAATGGCTAATGCGCGACAAGCGAGAGAATTCCTTGAAGCTTGGCACTCGAATCCGGCTAGTATAAACAGGCACGTAGAGCTTGACTCACACTATACCGGGTTTCGTGCATGGTCTACTAATCTGGACACAGCCTGAAACAACAACTGGCTCTCTGTGCCCGGTCAAGTGGAATTTCTCTGACTCTTTACCAGCCCCCCCCCTTCCCCCGAACACGCGGCCCATAGTCCAAACGCTAACACCCCCCTCCCCTCACTAGCACAACCTATCGCCGCGGGTGTCACGTCACCATAACCCTTCCACCCAATCCCTCCCCCGTCCGTTGTAACCTCTGCCTCCAAAACCTCTAGTGCGACATTCCCAGCCCTCACTTTTAATTTAGTCTGACGACGAACACGTGATTCTTGTTCGAAAATTCAAGAGTACAATTCGATTTTCCGAAGATTTTTCTTTTCACCATGTCATCTCGGAATGTAACTTACTTAACTTATCCAAAAATGGCTCCATTCACGGAGAGCAAAGGATAGATTAAGTAATGGGTCATGGTAAAAAGTCACGTAATACTCAAAATTCAAGTTTTATACGATATCAACATCTACTGTGGTGACAGATCAACTTTCAACTTCTCAATTTCCGCTTCTTCACACGTAAGGTAGCGTGCTAGAAATGGGGGCACAGAGTTCTGATGTGCGGCAACACATATGACGGAATCCTCGACGCAGTGGACGGGAAGACTTCACAGTCATTAGTTTAGAGTGGAGAGGGTGAGCGACCTCATCAAGGATGTGATCAGCAAATTGCTTGACTGTTTTAAGGTGGTGATGTATTATAATGTCAGCTTAAAAAACACAGGAAACAGCGGCAGCTGGGGAGAGCATTCGGAGGCTACTTTTTAGAATGACTAGGTCTTTTTTAAGTAAGGCTGGAAAAATAACTGGAGAGCAGTAAAGAATGAGGGGGAGAATAATGCATCTACAAAACGCCAAATTAGGGCTTGTGATGTGTGACGTGAACGCAAGCGGCGGATAAAATACAAAAGTTTACTGATTTTAATGAAAAGGCCTTCAACATGAAGAGGAATGTAAGGTTTAATGCTAGTGTAACACCAAGGTATCGGAATGAGGATACTTCGGTGGGCAGAATGTCAGTAGTTCTGAGACTGGGAGAGGGTCGCAGTCAAAAAGTACACTGGACTGACTTTCGCTCGTTAATTAGAAGGCTATTTGCTGACGACCATGTTGAGACATGGTCTAGGCTATCCTTTTGAGCGGATGGCCAACAACCATATCATCAGCATATTTAATAAGCAAACATTCATTTGGCGATCGTAGGTCGTCAGTGTGGAGGGAGAAGAGATAAAGGGATAATATAGCCACATGAAAAACTCCATAGTTGTTGGGAACGACCATGGATGTTCGCTTTCCGCACTGAACGAATTGAGTGCGAGAAGTGAAATAGTCTCCAAGCTAAGAGAGTCCAGCCGGGAGAGCCGCATGCACAAGTTTTATCAAGTAGAAGATGGCGCGGGATCGTATTAAAGGCTGAGGAGTAGTTGAGAAAAGCACATCCGTATGCACGGCAGCCCTTACCTAAATCTCTTAGAGCAGAATGGACTACCGGAGCAAAAGTGTCTAGCATACTTCACCTAGCCTTATACACAAATTGCAAGGGATCGGAAAAATCGGAAGAAAACGGCGTGATGATGTCTAAGGCGACTCATTCTGCAAGTTTCAATAGTGCAGAAGAGCAGGCAATTGGACGAAGGGATTTCGGACCAGAAGAGGAGGGTTTTTCGGGATGGGAGTGATTCTCACTGATCGCCACTCATCAGGAATCTTAGACTCCCTGAACGACAAGTTGATGAGGTGTGTCAATGCTGGTGCTAACTGAAAAGAGCAGAATTTCAGGAGAAATGGTGAGATCCTATCTGGTCCTGCAGCTGTTGAACCACGAACCTTTTTAAGATGTTTCATCACTGTTTCCACAGACACTTGGCAATAAGGAAATGACGTCTGTCGGAAGACAGTGTGGATGAAGTTTGCATTCAAACGATCTAAGTCTAAGTCAGCCTCTACATGTGCTAGTGTACTGCATTGACCAGTGAGACGCTTAAGACTTCTAAATTTCATCCGAGGAGAGAGAAAGATGTAGAAGAAGTAAAAAGCTGACTAACAACAAGCTCGTTCAGTCTGGAAATCTCATGCTTTATTCGGAAGTTTACATCCTTTAGTCTATCTCGTAGACCCAGTTTGTAGAACAATTCCTTTTGGCGTCTCAACGTTTTTCGGTGGGGAGAAGAGATTTTGTCAGGTCTAATCATAACAGTGTAAAGAGGACAGCAGCCAGTAAAAATGTCGTTTAAAAAGTTGTAAGATTACTGGAGCATGACTCGACATTCGAGTGCTCAAGAAGGGCGGAAACGTTGTGAGATATGAGTGTCTGGAGCGAAGAAATATTATGTGGGGACGCGTCTCAAACCTTTAGTTTCCTCTTAGGTTTTGCTAACAGTCCTTTATTAATGCTACAATAGATGGTTGGCAGGCCCGATAACACAGAATGATCTGAGCCTGACAACGGAGCTCTATTTTTGACCACAAAAAGCTTGGGGTGGTTGGTCAATATGTGATCAAGAGGGGCGTCAGCACGAGTGTTGAAGGAAACTAGGTCATCAAAATCTAACGATGTAAAATGAATAAGGGTCCAGCGTCTGACAATAATCGGTGTCCGATTGCCTCAACCTGTGTGCCCCCTGCCCCCTCTTAAAGTATACTTCCGGTAAAAATGCAAAACCGAACAATGTAATAGGTGGACAATACTGCCAACAAAGGCAGGCTGGAATGGCCATTTGTGGCTTATTAGCAGTCGTCAGCCGGTCATACTCAGCCCCAAAGCGGTGCACCACTCGAGGCTCGAACTTGCGACATTTTGACCAGAAGTCTAACGCCATGACCATTGCAATAGGTGTCAAATTTTCGTTGCTTAAATATTCCAGTAGCAGTAGTCGCGAGCATATATTTGCATTTTGAGAGATGCCACTCCAGGCTCCAGGGGTACGCAGCGAAGATATCCAAGAAGTTATGCTTTAAGGACGGACGCAGAAAATGGTAAGAGTGTTGCAGGGCCGCCTAAACTGAACACGAGACTAGGGGGTCCCATCCACTTAAAAAGATGGGCTTGTGGAAAATTGCAGGAAGGGCAAACATTCCCTAACATTAAACTAAACCGACAAGTAGGAAGGTTGAACAGTTGCGAAGGTGATTTGGACAAATACACACGATAAATTCATGCTGAATTAGCCTCTCTGGGAAAGTCTCCCAGGAGTTATTAGTCAAGGGGGTGGAATCGGACATCAGAAAAATATTCGATGGTTGAGCCTAGGCTAAGCAGACACGAACTACCCACATGGGCATTACTCGCGTACTGAAAACTGAAGAAAACACAGTAAATTCAGACTCCTGTCTTAATTTGTTTATATTGCCGTCCAACTTTATATATTATAATAGAACGAAAGTTCTCAACGACCAGGCAATTATTTGATCGAATGTTTCGTGTTGTCCATCCCCTCCATTCTGACCTAATGAATGCGAAGTCTGCCCATCCCGATTACTTTCTTGACATACATACCAGCCTTTTGTATTGTAATTTCTATCCCGCTACCACACGCATAGAGAAACTGCTATTGGACCCGCATGCTATGCAAGCCATTAGGTCCTCGCTTATTTCGTTTATCTATCTTTCGGTGTCAGTAAATGGAGCCACTTTGGGTGCTACTTCCAAAATAAAGCGTATTTATTCCTCTCCAACGCGCCGTGTCTGCAACGCAACATGAAGCGACACAGGTGCTTAAATTCACGGCTTTAAGCGTGCCCTCGTAGCTCAATTTTTAGAGTGTTGGCTGTACCAAGGCCTTACTTGTTGATGTGGGTGCGAATCCCATCGAGACCACACATTTTTCACAATTGGGTCAACTTAATTATTAAAATTTGTCAAACGCCTCATAAGAACTAACCGATTGGTTAGTTCCCGTATCTATTTTTTCTGCCGCTATATGCCACAGTTAGCGTGACTCGTAGATAATACCCCGTGAAATAACGTAAAAACACGAAAAAGAGACTCGGTATCTACGGTAGGAATCGTTTTCTTTTGCTATGTAAGTCAGTTAAGTAGGATGCCAATGGTGATATACCCATCGATATGTTAAGGACGGGCATTTTTGCGTGCTTACTGCCACCTTATCGGTTTTCTTCCCCAAAACACTTAGATGGCGACGTTACATGGTCACATATTGTCAAACTGACCGTACGGAAACATCCCAAACCACTGAATGAGGAAACGCGCCCAGGGTAAGCTTAAATAGCGATCTGCCGTAAAACGAGACATCATTGAAAAATAATAGCGTCCCAATCCCGTCCACCTGTCCCCAGAGCGCACGCCGAATTTGCATACACTTGCGTGCAGGAAATGGCAAAACACGTCGAAGAACATCTTCAAGGTTGTAAAACTTCACCACAACTACATTTTCATATCACTTGCGAGCCTGAGTAGCCCTAGCTGCACATCTTTGCACTAATCTTCATAAGACCAATTTTGATTACCAGATAAAGCCAGCTAACAGCGATCACAGGTTCCTAAACATACTGCTAGACGACTCCGAAATGCCACGGACATATCCGCAGCCTCAACTACCATTGTGGCGCCACCGCAGTGGATGAAAATCCGGCGAATAACCCTGCTTTTTACTGAGCCCACCACACGTGACGGTCGCTAGCTGGTTAGCAAAAAAACAGAGAGGTCCAAATCTGTTTTGGCGCCAACATTAGTCTATGCTCTATTGTGGGAGACGGTGTTTCTCCGATTCGACAGTTTTCTTTTTCAGCTTACGCGTTAAGGACAAGGAAAATGTGTAGATATACAATGGCCTTAAGGGGTAAACTACCGAGTAAAACCGCCTCCAGCCATTTGATTTCTGTCTTTTCCTGTAACACGCGAAAAATGCCCTAACTTCATACTTAACAGCGAAGCAAATTCATTCCCACAGATGCCGCCTAAAACTCGTTAGACTGAAATGACACACTTTCTTATAATCATGTTCTCCGTCCCTAAAACCTGAGATGGACCTATCACTATAAGAGACGACAACCACGCTGCCCTATGAGTTGGGCAGTTGTTTGCGCGCGAATCTACTTATATTGGATTCCAATTTTAATCCAACAGCCCAAACCCAAAATATGTCAGCTACGCTAAAAGGTTCCACTCAGGGATGCACTTATTCTCGGAAGTCTATATTTTGGCCTTCGCACTCGGCTCAACCTCTCAATCTTCACAAATATTTCCCTACAAGGCATCTACTCGACAAGCCATCTTACGATAACGAAGCCCAACACTTGCTGCATCTATCTGGTGAGAACAGCTACGTAGAAGACTTGGCCACGTATTTCGCCGTTCATACTTTATCCCATAGTTATCTCCCTACAGACGATAAAACAACCAAATCAGAGCCCACCTTGACACAGTAAATGAAAATATAGACATCATCAATGGAGAAGAATAGATGGACTCCAGCAGCCGCTAACTCGTGGTCGTGAATGCAACCGATTGTCGCGACAACTACCTGAAGAAGAAGCAGCTTAGATTCGCTGTCAAGTTATGAACGCCTTAATCCACGCGGCACAACACACAACTGTATAGCGACTTGCAAGTCGGTCGGCAGGGTAGACAATTATTTAGGACAAACTGGCTAGGAATCGAAATATAAAAGAATTAGACAAGCCCACTTTGACTGAAGATAAAAAAGCAATTTTTGTACAAAGTGAGAAATTACAGACTTGTCCAAATGCGAAACTAAGTTAAGTCCTCAGACGTATACACAGGCATGATATTTATACAGGAATATGTAGCTTTAAGAGTTAAATGGCAGTTATGCAATGAAAGACTCGATGTATAGGAAACATCAAACGTATAGAAGGGCGGTTAAATGGCTTAGCTTGTCACGCTGAAATTAAAAGATATAAATTAGGGGATCGACAGAAAGGATGAAGCGTGCTGACGCTGACACAGGAAATGTCCGACATCTTTAACCGCCCCTGTCAGTACGTGTCTTAAACCAGCATTTGCAATCCCTCCTCCGAAGACAATCCAGACGAAGACTGGGGAGGAAGAAGTTTAGTGCGAAAGTTTTCAGGGAGCAACGGAGACACGGAGAGACCCGGGGTGCCGGTTGAACTAGGCAGTCTTGTTGTGGAGAGAGCAGATGAGGACGAAGAACAGACCGAAGAGGATGAGAGCTGTCCGCCGTTGGTGGCCGGCGTAATTGGATCGGTTGGAGTATCGTCAGCATGCTGTTTGAGATCGTTTACCTCTGCGAGAGAGTGATCAACCCCTTGAGACGGTGGGGGACATTGATCAACGCGAATAACGTGGTCGGCCAGTTCGATTGTTCCTGGCTTGAAAAGTGTTAGTAAGAATTGGTACGCCTCACGCAGCTTGCACTGTCAAAAGAAAACATCAATATTAATGTACTCAATAAGTGACACAGAAAATTGCATTCAATGCAAATCTGCAAACTGTATATGCCTTTGAGTTCCGTATAAAAAATGTGCTTACTGTATTCTAGACAGCGATCTTAATAATTAAATATTATCCAAACAGAAAATGGTTGTCACTAGGAGAGGGCTGCCGTCGAGGCATACACAATTAACAGCAACCCACGAAGATAAAACCACAAAATCACACGGATTCGAGCGCTTGATAAAGAGGATATTTAGTAAAAGCAACGGCCTTGTGACTAGGCTGCATCGATAACACCAAGAGGGTGCCGTAATAGTTGATAGCATCCGCCAGTCTGAATGTGTTGAGCCTGCGCGAGTACTTAAATACGTGCGTAGACACATGACAGGCGCTAAAAGGAGGACCGTCGTGTTAACCGCACCCACAGGCTGGAAGGCAGGGGCAGATCACTGATGCATTTTGAAAGGAAAGAATGGGGCTAGTGCTATTATACTCTTTGAGATAACAAATTACTTGTGACGATCGTACCCAATTAAGAAATTTTGCCGACTTTATCATATAGGTCGAGTCTTCAGTTTACACAAGTAATTTAGAGTGGGAAAATATAATGGATTTTTCGGGAGGCTGGTATATAGACGACCCTTTTGATAGTTTAGAAGCTCCAGTAAGCAAGTAAAAGTTCTCTTGTAATAAATGTGAAATTCCAGGGGACCCGTAATGCGATTGGTGGACGTTTCTATGCCAATGGGTTATTTAGAAATAGGGGTAAAATTAGACAAGTTAATAATAGCAAAATGAGGAAAGCATTTTTAAAATAAATATGAATGGAAGTGAAGTACGTTTTCCAAAAATGAAAATTCTCACAGCATTATGAAGTAATCGAAACACTTTCTAGGAAAAAACCATTCACTACATAAATAGTTATCAAAAATACATGCACTGGTCAATTAAACACTGAGAGGATGTCAAGGGGGCTCTTTGTAGATCCAGTTATACTTCACAGGCAATCATTCAGGGTAAGAGAGCTAGTAAACTGACGACGCGAGGACTACCTCGATAATCTTTTCCAGGCAGAGCAGGAAAACAGTAGAAAGTGCTCATAATTGAAACAGTCGAATGCATTCGTTACACAGTAAGAGAACTATGCTACAATTTCAAGCGATAAATAGATGAAAACACATAAAACTGAAACAAAGAAGCCACTTGCTACATCGGGACACATTGCAACATCTTTTTTCGGAATTTGTCTAACATCTTAAAGCGAAGTTGGAAGAGTGGGGTTCCGGTGTTTTATATACACCTGGTGAATCAACAATAATGGGCAAGAATTTTTTTATGGTATCGCAACAAGGGAACACACAAAATTAAAGCGCTTACGGCTTCGAGACCAAGAAGACGCTGGATACGTGCGGCGGAGCTAACGGCAGATTCACCTAAGTCAGGAGAAACTGTTAACTGCAGGGCGTAAAGTATGCAAGCGGCTGCAGTATAGCCAGGGAGGTAGAGATTTACACCTTCCACTACAATAGAGAAGACAATGACGATGACATCACAAAGTAGACGGCTGACAGACAATACAAATAAATTCCCAAAACTTGCATTGCAGAAACTTTCCCATAATCGACAGTTACAAAAAGAAACGGTCGGCGAAGCGTAAACATGAGTTAAAAGGCAACGCTCTATTAACGTCTACTTTATTGCGGATAATTTCATGAACGCTACGAAATTTCGCAAAAAAAAACTTCAAAAAGCCATCGTTTTTGAGCATACACTAAAAATCATCGCCGACGTCAAAGTGATTTTGAAAGTAAACGGAAATCAGGTGTCCGCCCGAGCATGGTATAAGAAATTACGGTGCATTTTCAGTTACTTAGTATTATTTGGAGGACTAGCGCCAAACCCTTAAGAGGCATAACGGTTTGCAGTTGCCTGACCAAACCATAAAAGTCACTGAACAAAAGAGACTACTCACAGAGCTGAATCGGAGGTTGACCTTGCTCACTGAACACATACTTACGCCCTATCAGCAAATAGCTAGCGGTGCCTTTTTCTTACTGAAACACTGCATATAGCCTGTTTGTCTACTTCAACGCCAGCGGGTATAAAATATTTCGAAAATCCTAATTGACATGACAGTTATCACAAAATTTCACGATCTGCACTAAATCAGTGCTTGCCGTCGTATTTTATGCATCAATTTAGTTTACTCCGTTAACCATAGTAATGTTCAGTCCTAAAATCTTACAATTTGAGTAGCGGTTCTCAAAAAAACTAAAACAGTACAAGCGCATAGAAGAAGTGATACGTAGAGAGAAAGTGACGTGGAGCACATTAGTATGTACACACAATAATCACAGTCTGCAGTGAAAATTCGAGGAGGGCGCACGAGAGGTTATAGCCAAATAAAGAATGTTATATCCGCAACGTCAGCCGCTCACTCACCATGCAAAATTTTCATGAAAATGTGAGAGGCCGACCGTCTTAAAAGCTGACGTAGTTCCAAAGAACATGGTAGAAAATCAACAGACGGGGCAATAAAATCAAGTGGTGTAATTCCGGTCAAGTTCCATTGAAGTGCAATGCATATGGTTACTTCTTTAGCCTAAATCACGAATGCGTCAGCAATATAAGAAATTTACCAAGAGATCCTGACGAGTGACTGAGAAGTCAGTGTACTGAACCATTCGCTCGACCGAAACCGGCACGGTTTCCTTCAGTTTGCTCGAAATCAAAAAACATGCGGCACCAACTAACTGATATTCTCTTTTGTCAGTGGGCATGATCTGCAGAAATCGGTCTATTAGTTGTGCTGTGTGAGCCAAAACCTCCACCTCCGTATTTCTATGTTCACACACCTTACGACAAAATAACACTGAAAGTAGACAAATACCTCTCGCAACCAGTTTAGCAAGGCTCTGCGCATCCAGATGGCATGTGCTGGTGGTTCGTAAACACAATAGGCAGGGAAGCTGTGGTACCGAACCGCATCGAATAGCAGATCGCGGATGATATTCTCATTTGCGGTAAAGTATGTGTCCACAGCTGAAAGTGGAACAGTAATCGGACCTTCTTGAGCGTTTTTATGTTTGTCATACGAACGCAAGTGAGATGAGCAGACGTTCTCATCGTTCTCCATATCCACGTCCGAAAACTGCCCAGACCATACGACAAGGGAAATCACAAGTGCCGGACAAAGCCAAGACTAGGCCCTCTGTATCAATTTAAACAAACGTGTGCAATTCGTAAGAATATTAAACCACGATATATCACTGGTATTTTGAAGTTCCCGAGTATCGATATTAGGCAGAAATCTCCTCGGAATTGTAAGATTACAACTCTAAGGAGCACAGTTTGTTCTATTCAAGTTTGTGGAATTCACACAAACGGAACCATTTATGGTTATGTAACATAGCTGCAGCTGGTATATGCAATATTTTTCGACCATGTTACTTACCTTCGCTGCGTTTTCCTGTCTTCAATGCTCCTTTTTAGCAAAAAATTTCGTCTTTAAGGTTCTACACACGCTCGGTAGCTCAAAATTATACGAAATATATTCAGGCGTCGGAATAAATAGCCTGCCACATGTCGTCGATTTTAGTGTACTACGGCATAAAAGTGCGGTAAGGGAGCATTAAGTTAAAACATTATAATCATATCGGATGAGAACACGAATAAGTGTGCATCGAATATGAATACAAAGGTACTAAATGTATGTGGGAATCTTTTCTAAAGCCCGCGATTACACCAAACCTTAACTTGCGTTTAAATGTAAATCCCATTTTATGCGTACCAGGGAAATAAACGGGTGATTATAAAAACATTCCCGTGCGGTAATGTACCTTCCTAATATTATGAAAATCAGTATTACTTAACTTGTTCATTTATTTAAATAGGTAGTACCGACTTTCTGTAACACGATAATAGCACAAATTTTAAACGGAGACATTTTTGTAACGAATCGTGTCCATTCCAGCCGTTTTCATGAGCTTTTACGCGTCACCTCCCTTTTCTTTTGTATCCCTTAAGCCTTTATCCTACAGAACACCTTTGGTCATTCTGCCGTATTTGCTTAAGCTAGTAGAAGCGAGTAATAAGAATCAGGTTGCTGAATCGGAAGATAAGGCAGTGTTTATCGATTGACCCGATTAGTCCTCATAAGAAATGTTGAGGTTCAGCTCAGTACCAATAAATTACAAATCAAATGATCAAACGTAGTATTACCATGAAATCTCACTAGCCTCGCTAATAATGAAAATGCTAGTGGACATGTATACTTCACGAAATTGTGCAGTGAGTCAAAAGGAACACATTCTGAAGCCTTCGTTTCCGACATTTGGCTCAACCTACTCCCTACCAGAAATTGGTAAGCAATATCGACGGAAATAAGAGGGGCCTAGTAGCCTCGCGTAATTCACATAACAGTGGTTTGTGTTTGGTATGTGACTACATTCTATCTTATGTTAGGCGGCTGCATTCCAGCATTCCAGTTCACAAATGGGGCACCGTGGGAAGGTAAGGAGCAAGGTATCAAAGATAGCTAACGTTGGGAAAGAAAGCGGTTTAAAGATAGTTGACAATGGACGCAGTTTGCAGATGAAGACGTAGGCCACAGAGTACGCTCACACAAGGGGAACAAGCATTAAAGTCCGTACTGGGAGGCAAGCGGACGACGGCCGTGTCAGGCTTATATGAAAAGACTGTGGAGTCGGGCGGCCCGGTTTAAATGCTTTTGGATAGCATCTTATGCCGAAGAACATCAGAAAGCTGAGATTACAGTTGCTGTGTAACCAGCAGATAATCAGAGATTTCGATAAAAGGATGCCAGCGTTCCGCAAGGACCGTCAAAATAGACAAGGTGCTGGGGTTGCAGTATATGTCCGAACAGGAATCTCCGTTTTCGGACGAGAAAATACCCTAGCTCTGGAGTATGAATCCATCTGGATGAAAATAAGGTAGGTTAATTCGCAGAAACTAGAATTCCTAGTTGTATATAGGTCACCAACCATATGAGTGCAGCTGACGACTTGCTCCTTAGTCTGGTGAAGGAAGCAGCTAGTCACCAAGAGGTTCTTATTGCTGGTGATTTTATCGCACCTGCAATAGATTGGAATAATCTGACAGTAGAGGGAGCGCAAAACTCCTTCAGTTCTAAGTGAATGGAACTCACTCTTGACCTTCCTCTGGCATTGAACGTTAAGCGACTGACCAAATTTCGAGAGAGCCAGAGAGTTAGTTGCTTGAACCTCATTTTTACGAAGAATTTATCCTACATAGATGAAGTGCATTCAAGTGCCCTGCTCGATAACAGTGATCATACTACGCTAATGTGGGATTACTCATTCAATTCTCAACGTCTGAGGAAATTGGAGAACCAGCCAGATATTAGTTTAATGAAAAATGCACTATGGTCCGTGAATTGGGTTTGTCTGCTCAAGAGAGATCCGGAGGTCTACTGGAGATCGCTCAAGACGATTGCATTAGATCTCATTAAGCGCTATTGTCCGGTAAAGGTAGACAAGACGACTTTTCGTCCTGCTTGGTTGACGAGAGACCTTAACAGACAATAAAAGAAGAAAATAAGAAATGAAATTAATTCAGAGAAATTGGGTCACCAGTACACCTCGATGAGTTCAGTCGCCAAAGAAATGCGGTAAAAATCGATTCGTCAGGTCAGGAAAAAAACTATGAATCAAGAATCCTCCAACAGGCTGGTGACAAGCTCAAAATTATATTCCTTTATTTTAATAGAAGATTAAAAACAAGGGTTCAGTCACAGAACTTAAGGATGATAATGACGTAGAAGTCTTCGAAGTCATGAAAATCCGATTGATCTACCCATCCTAGAATACTGCTGTCCCCTCTTTGGTCTAATGAATGCTTCTGACCGCGGATAGGTTGAAAATGTACAGAAGATGTTATCTGGCAAAATATTTGCTCTTCTTCGATCCACTATTTCTTATACGGAGAGATGTCAGTTAGCAAACATGACATTTCTTTGGGTCAGAAGACTCAAAGCGGGCCTCTGCTTCCTTTTTCGCGTTAACTCTACCCCTAACCTCCCAAGAATCGACGATCTTATTCCCGCAGATAGACCTTATGCCACTCGTAATTCATCAAGGATTATTGCACCCCCATTTAGCTCCACATCGAACCATTCTCGCTTCATTGCCTCCAAATATGCCTTCCTCTGGAGTAATGTTCCCCTCGAAATTAGGCTGTCGTCTAACTTAGCAGTTTTAAAGTCAAATTACGTAAACACTTAACTTCGGAAGATATAAAGTCCTTGTTATCCGTCTCTTTCCCAAACACACAACTTTTGGACGTTGAAAAAGGTCCTCCTGGTATTTGAGGTGGTTATATTTATATTACATATATGTCTATCTCTTCCTCTATAGAGTGATATTTGCAACGATTTTTCGTCCCCATCTCTGTCCAGTCATCATTGCGATTCTCCGTTCCGGGTTTTACAACCCTACTAATGAGCTTCATGGTCTCTAATCGTGCTCACGGCGGTTCTGCTATTTTCGCCAGCTCGTTGCCGGACTCCGCAGTCCACAAGGTCACATCTCCGGCGTTTCGGTGATGCCCACGTGACCTCTGCCGTTTCCTCATCTTGTCGACGCTGTTGTCTGCGATGGACTCCTCCGGTCTCACCTCCTTGATGGTTGATCATGAAGCCAGTCGGGCGGTGGTACAGTGGTGAACGACAGCCTCTGCTTCTATATGATTTCTCCAATTGACAAGAAGCATTTACAACCCTCATACGTTCTCATCAACGGTCCTGTCTCATTGCACTGCAATCAATTCTATCAACCAACCTCCTTAATTTTGCAGAAGCAGTTTTTTCTCCTACGTTTTGTTTTCTTTTTAAGCGGGGGTCCACTGAACTCTGCCCCCGTTTTAATGGTAGGAGTTTTTTTCACTGCTTCCTCCTTAGTTCACCATGCGTTTTCAGAGAGTGTTGACTACTATTTTAAAATGACGATATGTTGGCGGGTATAAATTTTATCTGCCAACAGTACTAAACGCTCCCGCTGCCTATGTGGTTGTTCACAGAAAGCAGCATTAATCAACTTTGTATTTATTTTTCCACAGCACTAAGTTTGCAATGACGGGGCTCTTCGGGCTTAAAATATAAAATTTATTGATTGATACAAGGTCGTTACAACAATTTGAGGTTCAAAGGAGGCGGCGGCTGCCGTCTCTCCTACCTTATTTCACCATGCAACTTACGGGATGAAAACGCGGGTACCAATTTTATACCTTTATACCTCCCTAAAATCTCTAGTACTCTACACTGTTAAATCATTTTCAGTAGATAACCATCACTTCAATCGCTTAAGTTGATACCGGTGTCACCCATTCAGGAGCGAAGTACGATATTTTATCACCCCAGCTCATGCGCAACGTAGGCACAAAGCATACAATGCCCAATCTACGAACGGCTAATGGCGCACAGATGCCTATATTTAGAGCGATCCGATTGTCGCCAGACTTCCGCACTGGCAGCAAACAACAGACATTTTAGTAAGTCCATCTGTTGCATGGCATATTGTGTTGGGCCTTGATTTACTAACAAAGTTTAAGTGCTCATTCGATAGCAGCAATCAAACCTTATACTTCGGGGCCCGATCCCCACCTTGCCAACCACCGGCACCGATTTTTAACGGGGAAGAGGTGTACGCAGCCATTTGAGACACTGTTGCTTTACTACAGACGAACTTAGACAGCATCTTAACTCACCACACTCACCTCGAAGAAAACGACCACGGAGAGCTGAAGTCCCTGCTTGCGCCCTTCCTAGAAGTCTTTGTGTGGGACGAACATTCTTTTGGACGTTCATCGGTCCTCTGGCATGCAATTGACACGGGTAAAGCTAAACCCGTATGGCAGTCACCAAAGTGCATTTCAGCACACTTTCAATCAGGAGTCAACAAAATGATCGAAAGGATGCTCGAGGCTAGAGTGATATGCCCCTTGCACTCACCCTCTGCTTAACCTGTGACGCTTGTTCCCAAAAAGATGGCAAACTACAGTTTCGCATAGATAACAGACGGATACTGATTCATTTCCACTGTGAAGAATTGACGTTGTACCCAGCGCATTAGCTGGCAAGAAATGGTTTTCAACA
The DNA here is from genome assembly GCA_036362985.1 of Ligula intestinalis. Lineage (NCBI taxonomy): Eukaryota > Metazoa > Platyhelminthes > Cestoda > Diphyllobothriidea > Diphyllobothriidae > Ligula > Ligula intestinalis. Next base: position 50,960,470 of record JAYGXS010000003.1, read on the forward strand.
ATCGGCCTCAAGTCGGGTTATAAGCTAGTCGAGGTAGAACCAAAAGACCGGACAAATATGGCCTTCATAACCCCCCAGGGCCTGTTTGAATGTGAAAAGATGCCCTTTAGCCTACACAACGCCACCACCATCTTCCAGAGGCTAATACAAGTGGTGTTAGCCCACCTCTATCCCAGCCATTGCCTCATCTATTTAGATGACGTCATTGTCTTTGGCAGGACACTCGTTCAACACAACGATAACCTGAAGGCCATCCTAGCAGCTCCGGGGGACGCCGGGCTCTAGCTAAACCCTTATTGTCGAAAAATTTCGCCCTTCTTCCACGTATATCAGTCGTGGTGTTCGTTACTCCACTGGCCCTACATTTACTACTCACTGTGAAAAATTAAAACCCTACGGAGGGAGACAACTGACAGCTACTCCTGACACCCTATCTATTCGGCTCCCTCACCTCGTCCCCCAAACCTCCTGCGAGGTGGATATCCTTCGGTACAACCCCTGACCACGGCTCCGAGAACGGAGCCCTATCTTGAGGGAGGGGGGAGAGTACAGAAGATCAAACCCACGCCTGGTTTTAAAGCACTCTTTTTGTTGTTTAACCATTATTTTTCTGAGTTCCGGCACATCTGTTTTTAGCAACCGTTTTAGAGGTGGAATTTGGAGATACCTTGGAGAGCCCCGAGCCTGACGAGCCCAAGGAGAGGATCAAGGGAGTTTAAAAGCATTTACGATATCTGAGATAAAATTTTCAAGACTATTCTATTCATTCATATTTTAACAAGCATTTTTACCAATCCTCCAAACCAACCATTTTTGCCAAACGTTTTTACAATTTTTACTAACGTCTACTGCCTCTTAACCATCGAGTTCTTGGATATATGATTGACAGAGTAATTCCCTGATGACCCTTCAGACAACCAAGAAAGGAGAAGAGAAAACTCAAGAACGCGAACAGAAACCAAATATTGCTGACGGACGGCAACGGTTACCGAAGAACTAGAGGGACCTGGCATATCTACCACAATAGTATACTCGCGTTGCAGCTACCATATTCTCTCTTCCCTCCGCCCGCCTGTACCCAATGACAAGCAAACGTCAGTAGGATCAGGTGCAGGGGATGCGCACATACTAGGCAGCCAGAGCCGACGTAACTGATTCAGTTTTCACGGGGTCGGTCTGCCATAAAAACCACAGGTGGCTGGTGTCTGAATCTGCATGTACGCATGCAAACAACGCCCAAAGGGAACTGCGGCATAAATGCATGCTCACACAGCGTGGGCCTCCGCGTCCAACACCCCCTCGTACACCACCTGGTCACAGCCTACACTTGGCCAGAATTTTTTAAAATAACACCCTGGCTCGCCTTCCTCAGAGTGGGAGTGCCATAAAGGCCACATTAAGAAGGAGTCATTGCAGCCTGACCCTCAGTCCCTCCAAACAAACACAGACTGGCTCACCACTCAGTTCAAGTTATCCTCTCAGTCGGCAACCTTCCAAGCAATGGCTCTTAGCACACCCTGATAGCTTCAAGCGCGCCAGATTTTTAGAGTGAGAAAAACGCGCTGAACCGTTGATCACACCCTCCATTTGCAAACCCGGGTCTGAGCTACCATTTGAACAGGCCAGTGTAATGGCATGGGAAGTGGCTGCATCTACTGATATATAGAATTATCTCGTTTACGCGTAATATTTACACGACATAGTCCTCCAAACACAAGCATAAGGAGTTCACACATAGGGGTTGAGTGGAACACGTCACAGATGAGTGAGAGTGCCAGAGATCACGTTAACACGGAATCATTGCGGTTTGACTGCCAGACCACCAGTCGGCTACTCTGTACAGGCACACCTTGGACTGACTACGAGGTTAGTCAGCAACATTCCAAGCCACCGCTTTTTGCGTACCATTTGAGTCTCAGGCTCGGACCACACATGCACTATAAAGCACTTCATACGCAATTTACTCCCATGTAAATGGCGTGGTTCACGTGACGGAGGTCGTCGCTTGTGACAGTTGCACTATCCAGTTATCACCCCTTAAATGGCTTGTATTTCTATGTTTCTCAATATCGTCAGGGTCCTACAAGCTGCTGAGAGGATATCTGTTGGCCGAACATCATCGAGTGATAGACAGCGGTCGGGCTTGGGGAGCGACATGCTGTGTATGATCTCTGCCAATAACCTCGAACGTTTTCACATTCGAAAGCGCGATTAACTATCTTGCGCAGTATAATTTTCGTTCCATTGAAAGGGATCACGTCTGAACTTGGATTGCGAAGTTGTCAAAAATACAAAATTCCTGCATTTACTTCCCCAAGGTGTAAAATTTAGAAATCAAATCGGAAAATGCTTTTAACCCAGATGGTCTGTAGCGATGCAGTCCAATTTTCAGTAAATTTCATGGATAAATCTCAATAAAACTATCAGCGGTCACCATGATATCGGCAATCAGACTTTGGAGTGTTTTTTGGAAGATGACATATTTATTTTCCGGAGTTGCGAGTGTGCGGAATAGGATTTCATGACATGTACCCAGAAACTTTCAAAGGATTCAAACTAGTCGGCATTCAGGCACAATCACCTAAGTGTAAACCGAAAAGCCGTTGTAGAGGTGGAAAAGGCTGAAAGTCTCGCTGGAATAAGCAAATGAATGAAGAAAAAATTGAATCAGTAACATCAATTATCTGTCGGAAATAAAAGTGAGAAATTGTACGGTTCAAAATCTTTCAATACTCTACGGCCGACAATTTATAGTTAAACATACAGTTGACCGCCTTCCTTAAGTACCCCTTGCCCCTCGTCCTGTGCTTTCTTTTAGTTTTCTTAGTCTACTAGCGTGATAGCCCGGCTTTGCCTTGGGCTTCCTTATATGTTGTATATGAGAACCTCTTAAAATAATTATTTTCAGTTCAGTTTTATTAGGGAAGTATAGGTAACTACCTTTGAGCTCCCTCTTTGTACATAGCTGTGATGCAGGACAGGTGGCGTTGCCAGTAATTGAACTGCGTTAAAGGGGGCAGAACATTTGTTGATGTACTTGCAGACGTACTAGATGGACTTCGCTGAGTTGCAAAATTCAACATTGATGTGGGCGTTGAATACTTTTGACAGTAGGGGACAATATGCTACAATCCAATGGTTATCAATTACCACCCCACCGGTTCACCTTTCATTGATAACTGTTTCGAATCCGCCAATCTCAGGTTGTCGCCTTCTGTAGAGAGGGTAACCATCACCATCAGTCTGAGTTGCACCTAGGAATCGCTTGAGATCTCTCTTGGTACATTTACCGTCCTTCATGCAAGGACTGTTGGGATTTATCTGACCGCATGGGCCATGCACCATTTGAGTTTTGATCATTTCAAGCAGAACAGGGTCAATGGACCGGGCAGGCAACTCTGCGCATATGAATTTTTCGACATCAGAAGAGTGCAGTTTTTCCTTTAGCCAGACCAAAATGTGAACGTGTGGCAGTCCAATCTTTTGCCACTCTACAGTGTACATATGACGCAGAACGTCACCGAAAATTTTTAATTTTGAGATGAGTTTCATAATGGTTTCCAACTTAAGCTGGAATACCCGCGTGGACAAATAATGGCGATTCTTTGGCATTTGACCGGGGAACAGCTCATAAGTAATCTCAGGCCAAGATGGGTTGCAGATAAAAGTAATTAATAGATCCGGGCGTCCAAAATGTCGAACATAAACCAAGGCATCTTGAGTTTTCTCATGAATATAGCAAGGACACCCAGTGTGGCTTGACGGTAAGATGAAAAGTTGACCGCGACCGGCATTATTAGCACCATCAGTAAGGATATTGCCTCTAAGGTGGATGTAGTTGTCCACGCGAAGTTCTTTCTGGTGTGTGCGAAAATGGAAAAGTCGCTCTGTTTCCATTTGGGCAAACACATCAAAAAAAATTGAAGGAACAACGTTTTGAATCGACAAAGTAGGTTGTAGGGTTGTTCTCGAATCATAAAGTGATATGAGTAGAAGGCTTTACAACTGATTGTTTTACGGGTGCCTGTTTGAGGTATACCGAAGTGGTAACCGTCTTCACCATTAACATGCATGAGAGGGTATTGCAAGACCTCGTATGAACGGTGTGTCTCATATATCCTTTGCAGTTTATCGTCTCTCCTTCTCAAGACAATATCCCTGTTGCCACTCTGTGTTTCTGACATGATGACGGCCACCTCGTTACAAGTGGGAGCATTAAATCTTCGTTGGTGTTCTCCACGAGGACGTTTATCGGCATCTATGACAATAGTTTAGTCAATGGAGGCGAACATCTTCAAGGCGGACTTGAAACTGTTAGCATAGCTGTTGTGTTGGTGTAGCATGTCTTAAAGGGACAATACTATGTGATGCTTCAAGCCTGGGTACACTCGGGATTGGCTTTGAGCTTGTAGGCTGATGTCTTCTTCGAAGTACATTTTTGTAGAAATTTCGGCTCACCATCAGGAGGAGGTAGTAACGATCCAATCCGGTGGCAAACTTGGCCTTCCACCTTATAGGTTGGCATCAATCCAACCTCATTAACAATGTTGGCACCAAAATAAGTCATTTGAAACGCCCCGTTGTGTTTTCTAATGTTTGAGCGAAAATTTTTCGAGTCGTCGGTATCATTAGCAAGCAATTTTTGGAGTATTTCTGGTGGATGGGGGAAGTAATTCAGGAGAACTTTGTCGTTGGAACAGCACCTGCCGTTTGTTACACCAGTCCATTTTTTAGCCTGACAATGCCCGCAAACTTCCACCATCTTTCCAATGGAAAAATGTGCATCTCCCGCATAACCAAGACTTTGGCTGTAATTGAGTGAGGCTTTGTTCCATACTTGAGCATTCATGAAAGCAACCCACGGGCCAGGGTCGCCAAACCGTATGTGAAGTGGTTGCGAACTTGAGTTTTCAGCATCGGTGGGCCGTTGATCCGCTCTTTGTGATGCTTGCATAGCCAGACGTGCACTTCTACGTCTAGGTTATTCGTTTTGCCGACGTTGCGAATTTCTTTGCATATCTAGCTATCTTCTTTGCAGAGTTTGGACTTCAGTTTCTTGGGAGCGATTAGTTTGATGGCAAATCGTATCTTCGTGTCTTCTTTGCAGCCTTTGATCTTCGGCTTCTTTGGAGCGTCGATATCTCTGACGCATAGCATTAGTCTCCATTCGAAGCCGTCTTTCTTCTTGTGTTTCTTGCGAACTTCTATTAAAATTGGCAAATCTCTCCTGTTCCTTCGTCTGAACTTGTGTTCTCGCGGCTGCCTTTATTCCTTTTCTACCTACGCGGATTTTGCTCCCAC